>OZ018338.1:21474731-22674731 GCA_963969495.1 Ceratothoa steindachneri | reverse complement strand
ATTCTGAAAGGAACAAATTATTCAGATGATTTAACTCGGGATAATCCTTTAACAATTACATGAAAAGTGATCAGCAAATTAGATTAAGGGCTACAGCAATGCGTGAAGGGGTCGATTATTCGCCACCTATAAAAGAACGCTCAGTACCATTAATAATGAAATTTAATGTAACTAGAGGAGTGTAGGGAGGGTGATAGAAAAAAAAGAACGAAGTGCGAACAACCACGCATCGCTAGGATCAATGTACATACGGACTAGTCGACTTGGCCATAGTGAGTCCACAAATAAAATTTATGAGGTAAGGCGGCTTGTTTGCAATTTCGCCACTCTACACAATTTATTTTTTTCTTAGTTAAATAATTTGTTTGCCTTCAGTCGATTATTATGCTAATGATATTCGAATTTATGAGTGGATGTATGGGAAAACGAAGAGTTCCTAAGTTTTGTATATATTAATATTGTTTGTATATATCTATAGCTGCATGATTTAGTTCTTGACAAGCCTTGATTGGGGATACCCTTGTTTCTGGACGCAATCCTCTGGGTGTAGTTTTGGGAGTTTGGGTGCCTTAAAAAAAAAGAGGCCGTTTGACTCGGATGACCTATGATGGGCCCTTGTGGCTTTTGTCATCTGTTGTATTATGTTGTGGGGGACTTTGATTTTGTCTTTCCCTGGCGATGGTGCTTTTTGTGGGTGGGTTTTGACGGATGAGGATGACCTTTGATAGGCCCTTGTGGCTTTTGAAAACCGTGAAATTATGTTATGTTATGTTATTTTTAAGAGGGGTAGAGACTAGAACTGAAAAAATAACCACGAGTTTTTGAACATGCACTGAAAAAAAGTATTGGAACGCATTGTAAGGTATAGGAAAGACGGACACGTGAATAAACAGAAAAGACAAAGCGAAAAAGCAAGGAACAATTTCGCAAAAGAAATACGAAGTCACAAATGCCAAGTTAAAATCCAACTGTGAAAGAGGACCAAGCCAAACAGGTTTAAAACACTTAACAGTGTCCTAGGAGTAATATTTTAATGGCGGAGGTGTATCACCTTTATAAAGGCCCGAAAAATTAATATTTCACGACGATTTAATAACGAAAAAATCCTTCAACATGGCGAAGATCCGATTGTTTACCGTTCGGTTTTGTTATTATTTTCATAATTGAGCTATTTGACCTGTTAGGGAGGTTATATTTAGTTAATTTCGGTCTGTTAATTTTATATAATGATTATAAGTTGTTTGAATTTTCTTAATTACGCCAAAAGTTTATAAAACTGAAATGTTTTGTTGTGACATCTGTAAATCCCACGAGACGGCCTAGGTTAGGCACGCCCGTTTGAAGTTGCGAGGCAAGGGAGTTTGTTTTTAAGGTTAATATTAGTTAACTTTTTCTGTAATTATGTTAGCAGCTTCCTCTCTACTTGACCTAAAGAAGCGATATTTTTAGTCTTTTTGTTGGAAAAAAGTATAAAATAGCGCTTGCGGCTCGTGATAACAATTGATGAAAGTCAGTCCAAAATCTCTGCAAAAGAGGCTGGGAAGAGAACCTTAACCTTACGGTGGTACTGGACGCAGGTCTATGCCTCTATGTCCAGATCTTCTCTGTCGTCGAAGCTCAACTTGGTCTGGTGCCCCGAGGCGGTTGTTAGCTGTGCTTCAAATTCAAATTTAACTGCTTGGTCTTTCCAAAACCCATCAAGCCGCTTCTCAAAATCTATCACATTTCTTGCTTCTACCACTTCATTGGGTAAACCGTTCCATACATTTACTATTCTTGAACTAAATACCATCTGCCGTTTTTTGGTCCTGCATCTTCCTTTTGCCGGTTTCATTCTGTTACTACGTGTTTTTCCTAAATCCTTCCAAATAAAAGTTCACATCTTTGTCGTACTTCTCACCCAGAATCTTATACACTTCAATCATGTCTTCCCTTAAGCGCTTGTATACCATCGTTGGTATCTGCAATGTCCTTAGTAGCTCCCAGTAAGTAAGGTTCTTCAACCCTGGCACTAACTTAGAAGCTCTTCTGAGTACATTTTCAACGGAGCGAATTTCTTTCTTTTTTGTAAGGTGACCATACTGACTGAGCATACTCTAGGTGAGGCCTGACCATTGACTCGAACAGATACCTGAAAGTATGAACATCCAAAGCCACAAACGTACGTCTAATCATACGCATTATCTGGTTGGCCCTATTCACTTTTTCTTGGATATGTGCTTCAAATGTTAAATGTTTGTTAATACACCCAAGTCCTCTTCAATGTTAACCTCCTCTATTGGTGTTCTTTCTGTACTCTCGTTCTCGAAAAAGTATTCCGTGGTCGCTGGAGTTCTTCTGTTGCTGCTAATATTGAGATGTTTGCATTTGTCGGGATGAAAAGGAATAAAATTTTCTTCTTACCATCGTTGCAGCTTTTGAGGTCTTCTTGTACTATTATCCGGTCTTGTTGGGAATCGATCCTTCGAAATATTTTTTGTGTCATCCGCGAACAGGTAGACACTTGATTCTACCAACATGGGAAGGTCGTTAATAAACAGAACAAAGAGCATTGGTCCCAGTATATTTCCTTGGGAAACTCTACTTAACACTTCTGTCCAGTCAGAATAAACACCCTTGATCTGAACTATCTGCTTCCTGTCCTTCAAAAATCTTGCTATCCAGTTTAATATTTAACCTGTGCCACCATAACCAGAGAGCTTCTGCAATAGCCGTTGATGTGGTACTTTGTCAAACGCTTTCGGAAAGTCCATATATATCACATCCGCTTTTCTTCCTTCATCGAATATTTTTGTCCATTCCTCAATCACATGAAGCTATTGGCGGACAGTTGACCTGCCTGATGTAAAGCCGAAATGCTTAGTTGATAGTATTCCTTCCTCTTTAACATATTCCATTATATGCCCCCGTAATAAATACCTTTTCCATCACTTTGAATACTGTACTAGTCACGCTTATTGGGCGGTAGTTACTTTCTTCTGATTTGTCTCCTTTTTTAAATATGACACGTTGGAAAATCACCAGAACCATAAAAAAACTACCTAAATACGGTCAAGATTGCCGATCTCAACCCATATACCCTTCCAGAACTAAAATAAAATTAAATGACAAATGCTCTAGAAAAAAACAAACATTTACCTCTCCTTCTTTAATTATAATATCCTTGAAACGATTGTTTTCAAGGACAATCAGATTCATGTCTCCTTTGACCATGTAAAAGAATTCTTCTCCTTCCTCTAAATGAAAATCTTTTCGAATATTTGGTCCGCCAACAAAGAACACTTTGAGTTGACCTTCGCCGTGCCTGAAAAAAGGGGCAAAATATTACAATACACACCAGAGATGGTCTCTGTGAAGATGAGGAGTATGAAATTGCTTAAATAACCAAGCCGAAGATTAAGTTGGGTTTTTTTATGTTGAAGGTACCTGGCACGAACCAATGTCCACATTAAAGTCTGGCCCATGTGTAAATGTGTTTTAGTGTGTACATGTTTTTAATACATATGGGGTATTTTTATGTGTGTAACATATGTATCGAGGATTTTTGGTTCCTCCTGTAGTCCCGGGAACTGTGAACCCCAAAATAAATCCTCTGGATTCTCCCAAAAACGACACTGGGCACCAGTAGAGGCTGACTCCATCGGTGTCCATACCAGAGGGCCTTATATATCCCTTTGTTTACTATCAGATTTTTTTTACAGCTTGGCATTGACTTGGGTAATTAGTTCGGATTCCTCAGATAACTTGTGGGAATTGCATTAATAAAATACCGATATATTTATTTAAGAAATTCTAACCTCCTTCTTTACCTTTTGTTAGGTATATCCAGTCATGGAAAATATAGTGAGGGATTTAAAAGAGGCGCAAAAGACGACCAGAGAGAGCACCAGTTTCTCATGGGGCACTGGGATGGGGAAAGCGTGTTAATCCTCCAGGTTTAAGACGTAGCAGGAGCATTATCCCTGCTACCCCCCTACCCACACACATTTGCGGGGTATTGATATATACAACAGTTAAAAATGCATCAAAAACCCTTTTTCTGAGTAAAACATAATAATATGAATTATTATCATTATTATAGTGAATTTTAAACATTTGGCCTACAGTTGGAGACCGACTTTCTTTTTAGTTTTTCCTCGAGGATTTATATGAGTGGTTGTTCCCAAGTCCGGCTGAGAGAATAGGGTTGGCTGAGAGGTAGTCCTACCGATAACTCAGCGATAAAAAAAACACGATTATAAGATAAATAACTACTCAGAGATTAGTCTCAGGTGTAAATAATCATTAGTGATTACACGCACCACAAATTAATAACAATAATTCTAATCATACCTCATATAATTAAAAAGTTTAGTCGATAAATTGACGGTACTCCCTTTAAGGGGTCCAGTTATTTAATTTCACTATTTATATCTACACTGTGAAACAAAATTTGCAGAAGTTTTGACGGGTTTATTATGCAAAGAATTTTAATATTTTTTAAGAAATTTTATATCAGCTTTTAATTTTAGTTTATTTTTAGGATTTATTGTCCAGTTTGCAAAATATTTAGTTAGCATATAATTTTAATTTGTTCAAAATGACCCTTGATAGAAATAAATAGCCAGTTTGGAATATCTTCTAGTTATTCATAAATTTGTACTAACTTTCGTTATTATACAAATAACAGTGACAAAGTGAAAATAATATTATATCTCCGCGCTATTTAACACTAATGAAGAGTCACGTGTTATGGTGAAAGGCTGTCTTTGTTTGTAATATAATTTTATATTCATTTATCGAATCATATTATTTTTTTAATCAGCCTTGGGTGCATGCAACCATTAAAGATTATTTTCAGCCACGTTTGATTTTATGGCTGAGGTAGCTACAGCCCCCAGCCAACCCCCTTCCTTTCTCACCCAGGTTTGGGATCAGCCATGGCAGAGATTTATATTGTGTAGGAATATCTTAAAATATGTTTAAGACTTAACGCAATTCATCATATTTGATGTTTAAATTTGGTTGGTTGAGAGTAATTAGAATTGCTTCTGCTATTTTTAGTTCTTGTTCGTTATTAGATCTGTAAATAATTTGGTTAGTTGGCAGTAATTAGAATTGCTTCTGCTCGTTTTGGGTCTTATTCGTTATTAGATCTGTAAATAATTATTTTGCAGTGTTCTGATATGTCGTTTATTTTTGTCAGTCCTTGTACATACTGTTCTTAAACGTTCGCTAATTTTGCTAGATTTGAAGCAGTGGTGTTGTGCTCTGGTTATTAGGCTGTTACTGGTATATCCGATATATGACTACGTAAAAATTTTGTTGATATTTTGCGATTTTAAATATAATTTAGTTTCTGGCGAATGTTTTGCATTATTGACTTATTTTTGGTGTCTTTTGTATAATTTCTCTATCATTCTGGATTTTGCTTTGTCGATATTAGTGTAAAATCGTTGTTAATGAGCTTTTTCTTTATTCATTTTACGAGGGGCGGTCAATAAGTTTTGCGAATCGGTAGGACAAAACAGAGGAAGGGGGATGGCTGTTTGTGGGGGTGTTAGGAGAAGTTATGACAAGTCAGGACCTGCAGCCGCACGCTCCTGCCTCGTCTATTTAAGAAGCAGGAGCTGATCGCAGGTCGTCAGTCACAAATTCTTCAACAATGGAGAAGGTTAAGCACCGCGCAGTGATCAAATATTTGACCAAGGAAGGCAAAAATGCAAAAGAGATCCACGAACGGATGGTTGCAGTGTATACCGACACTTCCCCTTCCTATGCAACCATTGCTCGCTGGAATAGGGAGTTCCGCCATGGTCGTGAGTCCCTTGAACATGACCCCCGTAAGACGTGACCAACGAGGACAATGTGGCCCGTGTGGAGAGGATGATCCTCGAAAATCAACGGGTGAAGGTCGAAGAAATCGAGCGAGAACTTTGAATATCACATGGAAGTGTTATTAACACCATCTACGACAATTTGGCCATGACCAAGGTCTCTGCCCGGTGGGTCCCTAGAAACCTCACGCCCGATTATCGATTTCAACGTCGTCAAAGTTCGGAGGAGCTGCTGCTCCTGTACAACCAAAACCAGGCGGGATTCGAGTAACGCATAGTGACAGGTGATGAAACGTGGGTCCATCACTGGGATCCCGAGACCAAGCTCGAAAGTATGGCCTGGAAGCACAGGGGCTCTCCGACCACCATCAAGTTCCGGACCCAACCTTCAGCCGGGAAGATCATGGCCACCATCTTCTAGGATTCTGAGGGAGTGTTGATGGTGGACTATGTGCTTCGTGGAAGGACCATCACATGCCAATATTACGCCGAGGAACTGGCTGGGTTGAAGAAGTGCATCCGTCAGAAGCGGCGCGGCAAGTTGACACGTGGTGTCTTGCTTCTCCACGACAATGCCCCTGTCTACAAGGCCAGAGTTGCACAAGCTGCCCTGCGCTAGTGCGCATTCGAGTAGCTAAACCATCCCCACTACAGTCCATATCTGGCCCCTAGCGACTACTTTTTATTCCGCCAGCTCAAGGCTGCACTGCGTGGACGCCGTCCAGGAGTGGATTGAACAGCAGTCGGGAATTCGAAGCCTCAGGGACAAGTGGCGCAAGTGCATTGAAATCGAGGGTAATTATATTGAAAAATAATAAAACACTTTTCCTCATATCTCGTTTCCTTATATCCGAATTGCAAAACTTATTGACCGCTCCTCGTATGTATCGAAAAGTGCTCAGGTAAAGAATCCCTTGTATCCATTATGTATCAGTTTATATACGAGAGGTTTTGTATTTTTCGGCTGAGAAAGAGTTATATTTTAGTTATACTCCTTTGTTGGTTTTATGTAACTGATTATGTTTATTTCATTTGTTTGCTTCGGGCGTTAGTTTAATATGAAAAAAGTTAAATGTGTTGTTTGTGGTTTAAATGTGAAATTTAGTTCGCTTTCTTCTTCTATACCTGTGATGAAGGCTAAGATATGATTAGGTTTATTTAATATTTTTAGTCTCATCTACGTAGCTAAGTAAATATTTCTTAAACTGGAAATTAAATCTAAAAAAAAATAATATTGATTGTTGTAAACATAGATCTATGTAGATTTAAATTAATGAATAGAAAATATTTTATTGACATTTTTCTATACTATATTTTGACGAAAATTGCAAATATACGGTTCGTGAAAACGTTTCATGAATTTCACGCAACGAAAGTGTTATCATGTGACAAATTTTAAAAATATGCTTACAATACAGCAAAGACAAAGTAATGGAGACAATGAGTGAGAAAAAAAAATGGGGAAAATAGTTATCCCTAAGCAATAATTTAACTTACATCATTTTATTGCATACAGGAGGAAGAAAATCGCATTTATTTTCCTCGATCCATTTTGAGATGTTGAGGTGATGATGAGCCATTTCTTAGATGTCTTATTTACCTAGAAAATATATAAATAGGCCTAATTTTAGCTGAATTTCAGGTAATTAAAAAATAGGGATAGTAGCAAGTTTAAATTGAACTTAATTTCAGGTTATTTTTTTTAAAATAGGGAAATTAGCCATTACAAAATGTCTCTCAGATATGAGGGGCGTTAGATGCGATGATCATATGAAGGAAATTATGTTTTATCAGGGACGATGAAAAAAGCCTAGAAGAGAGCAAAAGACAGTAACGACGTGGAAAAGGGAGGAATATCGAATATCGCAAACTAGTTGAATCATCAGTCATGTTAACGATATAAGAGAATACTGACAATTATAAATTGCTATTTTTAAACTACAGTAAACCCTCGATATAACGAATTTCGTATATAACGAACCAAATTTCCTGGCCGAACTCCATCGGGTTTAACAGGCAAGCGTTACGACCAGCCTGAGTGAGTGTAGGTGTGTCACATGTCTCCTACAGTGCAAGATTCGTATCAATACTATGTTGTGTAGTCCAATTAACTTTATTAGTAATTACATACTTATTACATATCCATAACGAACTTGGTTCGTTATTTCCATTGCTTTTAACGCCCATCGGGTTTAAGGAACTTTTGGTTTTAACGAACGACCCCCCGCCCCATATAGTTCGTTATATCGAGGGTTTACTGTAATAACAAGATATAGCAGCAAGGGCATCTCCGCCAGTAGTTTTGCGAGAAGTTGTTCGGGAAGAAAGTAGTGAAAATTTATCAATCTCTCCGAAGTATTGGATTACTCGAAACTAGGTTTCAAATATGGACTTTGGAGTAGACAATAGGACGGATTGATTCTTTTGTGGAGAAAGTTTAAATGCTTTCTTCACAGATGTTCTGAAACGAGTTGAGTCCCAAATCGTATCATTAGTTAGACGGTAGTTGTAGAAAGAAATAATTTGATTCTTTGAACGATACAAATAAAGAAATCAAAAACTTAAAGAGAGGTTTAAACAAGTTTTAAAATAAATGTCCTAAAAGTTTAATAAAGGCAATTTGCGTCAGACGGCAAGTTCCCGCGTTTGAAAGGTTTACTTCAGGTGGTAAAGTCTCTCGTGTGAAGGATTTTAAAGTGTGTTACAAAAGCAACCAAATAGTTACCTGCAACGTTTGAATATGTGAAGATATTGGAGACATTACGACAAAATAATAAAAGTGAACACTAAACTTGGTTCGCTTAATACGAGTTTAAATTGACTTACCGTTAAAACACACAATAGTAAAAATATTTAATAGATTGAAAAGTCAATTTGGAAGGACAAACGACAAAGATGAAGAGGTTTATGAAACATAGGAGCTATCAATAAGCGAGCGGGGAAAGTGTTTTCGATAAGCGAGGTCGGGGATGGGTGTCTCCTTCGAAACTTCGCGGTTATCTGATTATGTGTAACGTCTGAAAAGGACACATGCTTCCTAACACCCACCAGATAGGGCGAGGCCCAAGATCGAGGGAAGACCTCTCCCCTTACTTGTATGTCTTAAAATGTGTACCAACTTACTTTCGTCGCTGGCCTATGACACTCTTCCACACAAATCTCACTTTCTTGTGGGGGGGGGGGGGGGCAGTAAAACCTAACCAATGTAGGCTTAAAGTTTCAAAACAAATTAATAAATGCCCACCGCATATCCAATGCTAGAGTAGGGCATTTAGCCACGTGATAAATATACATAAAAGAGGGGAGGCAGACGAAGGAAGGGTAGATAGACGAAAGAGGGAAGGGGAAAATCTACAGGCCGAAAATATAATTTTAACAAAATTGGGGAAAATGAAAATCTACCAAAGGTATCTGGTCCGATTATTCAAGAGCAGACATCTTTGGAGTTCTACACCGAAAGGGCACACAAATAATTCCCCAGCATCTCTCAGAGCTTCACAATAGAATGATCACAACTGCAATAATTCAACCTAAACTTTTCACAGTAATATAAATATGGGAACCTACACAGCATCAACTCCAACCGTTTTCCCACAATGTGATCGGTGAGCATCAATGCCACCAAAACTACCACAAATTAAAGTTATAAAAAGAGAGCAAACTAATACAAAAAAAATTTGTTTAGCTTTCTTTAAACGAAAGTTGTTTTTTTTTTTCTAATTGAGAAAATAGGGGAAAAATTAGTACTTCCTTGTTATTGCGGTTATATTAGGTTAGGTCAAATCAGGTTAGGTTAGGTCAGGTTAGGTTAGTATGAGGCCACAATAACTGAACTACAATAAAAGAAAGTAAAATATGGTCCGCAAAAGTATGAAACTACTTAAGACATTTGTTTAACTAACGATTTTGATATCAATTCGCGTCAACCATAAATTCCTGGATTCTTAGGACATTATAAACCTCTACGTACAAGTTTGTACAAACAACAAATACACTCCAAAGAACTTGAACCCCGCGTTGAGATATTAGAACTACATAATAATCAATCCATATGGATACGGGCGGATTGTGACTTTTAATCCATTAATTTCTATGGAATATTCAACCATTCGATGGGTGCGTAATTCATCTACTCATAAACATACACAGAGGAGGAGCATTCCATCTCTTTTTTTTGCCAGATAAAAGAAAAAAATATCGCCTTAAAATCAGGACAAACTTAAAGAAAGCCGCAAAGATGAACAAACACTTGGAATGAAATATTAAAGGGACAAAATTGAATAACGCTAAAATCGACACCTAAAAAAGAACACAAAATAGCAAGTATAATTTATGAAAGGAAAATCACAAAACGCGTGACACGGTAGATAAATAACCCATAAGAAATAAAGATGATACACAAGGATTTCGTCTTTTTATGACTAAACCAGGATCAAACATGGATTAAGAAAGAAGGAAGAAAGAAATAACAAACGGAATAAAATAATATAAAGAAAATTATATATGTTCTGTTTGAACCAACCCTTTCCGTTAGGGAATGTGGATGGTAGTTTATTGTTAGCGTGGGGGCCTGAGAAGCGAGGAGTGCTCGATGGAATAGATTAGAACCGCCCCTATTATTTCACTTTCTTTAATGAATAAAAGTGTTTATATTACTTTATTCCGTTTGTTATTTCTCTCTCTCTCTCTCTCTCTCTCTCTCTCTCTCTCTCTTCCTTAATATATGAATGATGTTTGTTTGGTCCTATAAAAAGACAAAATCGCTTGTGTATCATCTTTCCTTATTTCTTATGGGTTAATGAGCATCAGTATTTGATGTCTTCCTCAGTCACCGAAGAAGACTTTAGAAAGTGGGCGTCCCAATTTAATAGGCCAGGCGTCACGCCTTGAAGAGATGGTCCACAGAACAGATCATACGAAGCTCCAAGGAATACTTTCATTTGTTAGGCCTATCTGAACTACTCGTTGTATCATTGAAAATTTAGATTAGAAACAGGCAGATTGATGTTTGTTTTCAGTAAATTATTCACTAAATAGACCAAAACTGGGGAGGGAGAAATAAATAAACGCTTACCGCAAACTACCTAAGCCCTAAATATGTGTTAATACTTTTGTTTCTATGCCTGGCGTCAAAATTAAAATTTCTATCTGATATCTGGTAGCAGGAACTAAACTCTATAGTTTTCAAATCAGTATTAGACTGTAATATGCAATTAATCGTTATTTTAGCTATTAATTAAATACTATACAAAATAAATAGCAATATAGCAGTAATTTAAAATTTACAACTAAGGCATAAAAGTAGCCACGGGTCACATGCTAAGGATGAATACAGATACGACGAAAGGACAGTCATAAACTCGCCAGATCAAATAAAATGCAGGAGATTTGCCTCTGTTTGCCTCCTTTGCATGTTTTATTTTATTGTTGCATCGTCACAGTTATATTTTTATTGTTTGTTCTTCTCTAGAGTTTTGTTATTTTATTTTGTCAATAGCAAATCTCCTTATTTTCGTATATAAAGTAGAAAATATAAATATATATATATATATATATATATATATATATATATATATATATATATATATATATATATATATATATATATATATATATATATTCAATCCTCCCCTTCAGTTCGTCATTCTCTCATGTGCTTCTAAGTAAATAGCCACCCGGCCCTCGCATCATGGACGAGATCCCCCGACCGGATAATGAAATACACATAAAGATCAGAATGACAATTGATGGAAAATCCAAAGGCACTATGAGTAGATCCTCGTATGTTGGGGGGAGGGGTATAGGAGAATATTGTGTTATGACACCGATCCTAAACCCCCTTCGCAGGGAAGAGTAGTACTCCACCATCAGAAACCAGGAACAAAAGAGAGAGAGAGAGAGAGAGTGGAGCGGGACCTCTTGATGTTAAGACGGGAAGGGAAATATAGCGGTGTTGTGAATGGTTATGTGAATTATCATGTGCGTGGAGCTCCTTAAGGCCGCGGAGTTCAATTCAGCGTATCCACCAATGGCCATTCAGTTGGTGACGCTGCTGGAAGAATTGGGGGGTCCGCGCTCGCTGGGATTCGAACCCGTGCCTCGACGCTGGAAAACCAACGCCGTGTCCACTAAGCCAGCGATTTTGTGTTCTCGAAGGTAAAGCACAATAGCAACGAGGCTGAATCAACAAGTATGATTGTAAGGGAGGATCTGTAAAGAAAGTGGTGAAGATGGAAGACGTGAAAATCTGTAGAAGATATATAACCGAAGATCCTCATGCACGCATTTGGGGCCAGAAGGGCACTCAATCTAGGGGATAGAAGAAAACAGACATGTTAAAACCAATAACCCCAACCAGAGCCAAGAGGAAGAGGTGATACCCCCCCCCCTTTCTCCCATCAGGGATGAATGGACGCAAGCTGGTCGCACGACTAGCCTGCGATATAAGCCATCGACAAAGAAAATAGGCAAGAAGCAGCTGCGAAAGGAGGGTCAAATGGAAATGTCTTAAAATAATAAAGCCCAGGCAGTCTTAACCTAGTTTGAAACTGCCGTATCACTGTGCCTAGGAGGTGCTCCATTCCTTTAGGTACCAAGTGTAACAGTCTATACGGGAGCCTCTTCGCTGGGAGTAGGCCAGCAAGAGCTCACCTATACCTCTTAAAGCTAAAATATGTGTACAATATTTGAATATTGTTGTAAAGGTATTGCCATACAGTCGCTCTCTTTCACACATTTTTTTGAGGTATCCAGGGAGATATTTTGCTATTAGAATCCACCAGTAAAAGCAATTCAAGAGGTATTTATTTTTCGGTATAGGCCATGTCTCCTCGAAACTAGGCCCGTACTGAAAAAGAAAATATCTTTTCTCTCATTGTTTTTATTGAGCCAGGAAGGTATTTCTTGACAACAGCACAAATAGTATCAACAAATAAACATTGTAAGAACTTATTAAAACTACCTTAGAAAAGACCCAATGTCAATGAACTAATTCTAATATATATATATATATATATATATATATATATATATATATATATATATATATATATATATATATATATATATATATATATATATTTTTCCCATCTTGGTCGTACGTTAACTTATTTGGGTAAAAAAAACAACCTTTACTCTGTGTATTCCTCTTTCATTTTCTTTTATAATTCGATTATTACCCAGCAATTAATTTAAATTAGAATAAAAACACAGCAAATACTGTCTGTCCTTACTAATGGAAGCGATAAGCCTAATCACCAGGCGACTTGCATCCCTTTGCAAATCATCTATCCTTCTCTTTTCACTACTCTTATTTTGTTCTATCTATACCACACGTGCTTTGTACCCCTTCATATACGCAAGCACACTTACACTAATTGGTAGTCCTTACCTATATGAAACACTCAGGCCTATCGGACAACTGTCCTGTTTCGGACACAGCCTAAAACTGCGCGAAACTTCAGGCCCTAACATTTAACGCTGTCTCGTATTTGATCTTATTCGCAGCTTCTTTATGTAATGAAAGATGACTCCGGGCATCTTTTCTACATATCGCCTAGGATAAATAGGAGGAATGAACGAGATTACGTGTTGTGGCGAAAGAATATGGCTCATATTTTCTTTGTCATTTGTTTGTTTGCCAAAGAGCAAGAGTTATTTAGGATTTTATAATGAAGAATTAAGAAGGGGGGAATTGTGTTGAGATTTCTCCCACGAAAGTAGGGTATCAGAGAAACAAGAGTAGTGAGAAATTAAGGGTGGATGGAGTCAATTGGTAGTAAAACCCAGGTCAGGTTAGGTAAATTGAGTTGGGGTATTTCGTAGTAATAGGTCTCCGTGGCGGCAGGGTGTGTTGTGCGCTCTCCCCCTTCCAAAAGGTCATGTTTAACATAAGATTCATGGATGACAAAAGCCCCAAAGGCCTATTAAACGACATCAGAGTCAATCCACTCCAAACTCCCTCCCTAACTACATTCAATGGATAGTATCCATAACATCGCCTTAAAGTTATCACCATCCAAGGCTCGTTAACAACTCTACCACGCAACTAAAATATACAATAATATCATTAAAATATCTACAATTTATACCCCAAGACAAGTCAAAACCACACTAACCTCTTTCCCATATATTCGTCTAACCTGCACTTGAAAACATCTAGATTTCTATTCTATTACCTCCTGCGGTAAATCATTCAAGAAATCTACCACCTGTATTAGGTGAAAAATATTTTCTTACATCCAACCTACATCCCGGTTTTCTAGGTTTCAAGATGTGAACCCTACTCCTATTACCCCTGCAACTAGAACTTTCCAAAATCCAACTTATCCATCACATAATAAATTTTACACAGCTCAATCATATCCCCTTACACACCTTTCAAATGAGAAGATATTTAATACCCTCAGTCTATCTACATATTCAAAGTGGCTCAGATAAGGTATCATCTTTGTTGCCTTCCTCTGCAGGGCTACCAATGAGATATTTCCATTTCCCCAGAACATGAATAAAAAAACCCCCGGATTTAACTAAATTCCCCCAGATTACAATAAAAATAACATTTAGTGAAATAAATTAAATTATAACTGAATTTACTTTGCCAATGGTTAATCTAAATACAATTCCTCCTCTTCTGCTGCCTCTAAAGTCATTGTTATATTACTTTCTTTCATACGTTTCATGAAAATAGCACTTGTTCCATTTTCTACATACCTAATTAATTCCCTGCTCGTCTCTCAATTAGTACAGTCTAAATTGTTTTTTTTGCAATTGCTTGTTTTACCCAAATTCTACCAGCTATTTTATTCTTTGGGATTTTAGTGAATTAGTTTTCCTAGTTTTAATGTTATTCACTTGCGAAAATATGCGTTCAACACATTCTGAAGAATGTAGTAGATAGATTTATCATTAAATAAGAAATTAGCACAAATTTGGAATTGCCAATACCATCTTCAATGGCATGTAAATCATACCAGTACTGTGGTATGTTGTCGCTTGAGATAGGTAGTTCTTTAGTTGTGAAGTTCATTCACTTGAGCTGGCGGTACTAAATTTAAGAACTTGCTTCAAATGTTAATTAATGATGATGGTTAAAGAATTATGCTTGGGGCAATGGTTTGATCAAGAGCATTTATCTTGACAAACAAATTATCTTCATTCAGTGGAAACCTCTTGCTTATTTGAACGCAGAGTTTGACAAGAAATTTCAAGCTCTCATTCTTGAAGATCTTCAAAATATCAGTGGGTAATGGTTCATTAATCAGTTGTGTCATTGCTAGTCCTCCTAGGTAAATATGATCATGATTTTTTTATGATTACATACATTACTTGGATCAATATCTGAAAATTTGACACGTTGGATTACTGCTTCATCCACAAAACAACTTAGAATATTTTTTATATTCAGGTTGGACGTGTTCGATACTCGTTTCGACTGCGTGCATTTCCTGCGCGTGTTGCTCTTTAAGAACGTAGTGACCGTTCTGCATTAGAAATTTTATATTCAAACTACGCAATGGCTTAGACACGGGGGTGGGGGAGCTTGCGCTTCGCTACTGAGATTAAAATTTAAAATGCAAAAAAAAGCAGCCATGGTTAAATATTTATAAATTTTCTGAACTTCGCCAATTATAATAATTTTAAAAAGCAACTAACTCTAAACTAAATTTCCCCCCTTTCAAAATATCACGTTGCTAAAATATAGTTATAGAAGAAGATATATAAAAATGAATTTTCTGAAGTTCACCATTTGTAATTCTTTGGGTTTAAAAAATTCATAAAATTTCGATATTTATATTTATTTCTGAACTTCACCATTTTGTTTTTTGATATTAGAAATAACTTTGATAAAAAAAACATAAGTCATAGCCAAACTAAGATGAAATTATTATTCAAATACTAAAAAAAATTCCCTTCTTAAATTATAGAGTTAGTGATGATGATGATGATGATGATGATGATGATGAGTTTAGATCCATTTTAAAATTGTATCTCTTAAAAATAATGCAATTTATGCATTATATTCATCTTATTTGATAATTCCCCCGATTATTAAAAAAATTGACAAAATCTCCAGACTATGTGCACTTCTCCCAGATCTAGGGGGATTCCCCCAGGTTTGGCAGCTTTGTTTCTCTTCACTGACTCTAGCAGGTTGATATCATATTTAAAATGTCCTTCTCATCCTCTACTGAGTTCAAATAATGCCCATCCATTTCATAGTTAAATTATCTATTATCTCATTACAGGCATTTAAGTTTGAATTTTTTAATGTTAAAAGTCATCTGTCATTTATGCGCCCAAACTAATAACTTGTTTAAAGTGACTGAAATATAAACTTACCTTTAACTTCTTTTTTTGTAGAAGCTGCCAATTTGATGTCATTTTTTAAAAAAGGACTTTGCTATTAACTGTTTCCCAAAGTATTTATATAGAATGCAAATAATTTGGACCCAGAACTGATCCCTGTGGTAACCCACTGACAACATCGATCCACTGTGACTTTCATAGGTGGGCGTTATCGCGATAACGATATCGGGTTATCGATTATCCGTTTTTTTTCCGCGTTATCGATTCATCGGTATCGCCGATACCTTTGGTTCCAAATTAGCGCTAATCGATAATTTCAGTTTTTGGTTCCAGATTAGCACAGGGGCGAGCCGCGCGTGCCTTGGAAGCAGAAATAGGTAGGTCCGAGCTGGGAGGAGGATCCTCAAAACCTATGAGGAGATGAAGGAGAGCCTCACCAGGTAAGAAACTAAGAAATAGTATTCAAATATTCTTACTATTGTATTATAAAATAACGCTATATATAGTCAATAATCAATATTGTATTATAATTTTGGATTTATCGATTTATCAATTATCGGGTATCACCGATAAGGTTATCGTTATCGATTTATCGGTTATCGTGCTACATTTTTTCGTTATCGCGCTCACCTATGGTGAATTTACTCCAAGTAACAGTACCTTTGGCAGCCTATTCTTCAGCAATTCATCTATCCAATTCAAAACTCTCTTACATATCCTAAGTGTTTTCATTTATTGGGTTTTATCAAATTTATTTATAACCATTAACTATTTTAGAAAAAACTTCATTTTTAATTGATAACAATATGCAATTTAATCAAGAATGTATTCTCCGTTGTTATTAACGACTTCTTCCCAACGTTCAACTAGTTTTTCGATGCCTCTGCAAAAAAATACCTGGATTTTGACTCAAAGAATTCGTCTAACCAGGTTCTTAATTCCACATCAGTATTGAACGAAACGCCGCGCAAATTGTTGGAGAGCGAACGGAGCAGATGGAAATCCGATGGAGCCAAGTCTGGCGAATATGGAGGATGCGGCACGATTTCCAAATTAAGCGTTTGGATTGCGTCTTTTGAAACATTGGCAATGTGAGGACGAGCATTGTCGTGTTACAGAATGACTCCATAACGTCGATGAGGTCGCTTTTCACGAATAGCTTCGGCGAGTCAATACATTTGTTGAACGTAGAGTTCTGCATTGACAAGCTCGTTGTTCGCAGGGAGCTTATAAAGAATGATGCCTTCACAATCCCACCACACACACAGCATCGTCTTTCGTGGATGAAGTCTTGCTTTAATCGCGGAAGTGTTTTTTATTGGGGCTAAGCCATTGTTTTCGATGGTTCATGTTGACATAAATACACCACTTTTCGTCGCCAGTGATGATGCGGTGAAGAAATCTGTCCTTATATCCACGAGTAGCCTTGTGATGAGCAAGCAAACCTGCAGCAATAGTGGAGCGTTGAAGTTTGTTGCTTTCGCTCAAAGCGTGCGGAACTCATGTACCGAGTTTTTGAACTTTCCCCATCGAATGAAGGTGATTCACTACAGTTTTCTGATCACTCGCCAATTGTACAGCCAATTCTCTAGTCGATTGACGAGGATTTTCATGAAGAAGGTCGTTCAATCGATCTTCATCCAATTTAATGGGGCGACCAGAACGTTCTTCGTCATTAAGATTAAAATGACCATTTTGGAAACGTGAAAACCACCATTGAGCGGTCCTTTCTGATAAAGCATTTTTTCCGTACACAGCACAAATGTCGCGACGAGCTTTGGCTGCGTTTGCATTGTTCCCGTCTCGATTGAAAATGAATAACAACAAGTGTCGAAAATGTGCCTTTCTTTCAACTTGACATTCCATTTTGAGGGTACAGAACAAAAATTATATTAACACAACTTTTAAATAAACCGCAATGACTTATTACTCAACTTCAAGACGTAGCCTAAGCAAAAGCCTAGTAGTCTATGCTGTTAAGAGACGTAGCCTAACTTTGCAAATTTTCCTCTCATTATTTATTATTGTTTCTTAATATGTGTACAAATCACGTCAACAAAACTTAAATCAACACAACATTTAAAAAAACGCAAGAACTTATTCCTTAACCTAATATTAACAGGTCTCCTATGTAGAAGACCTTTATCCAATTGTTTGGTTACATAATCCACAAATTCCAGTGTTTGTTAAACATGATCTACTTGTGCTAACTAAATCCATTTTGAGCCTTGTTGATTGACCTACCACTCTCTAGAACAATGGTTCCCAACCGACTTTGGCTTATGGCCCCCTTAGGAACCTTATTTTTTCCTGTGGCCTATAATCATTATTTTCAGTAGGTAATATGCAGTTTAAATCTACTTTAAAGGATAAAAGATATTAAATCAGCTATTTGTATTCAGGTACAATTATATTTGTCACATATATAGGACTATAAACATAGCAAAAATTAAACAGTGGTTTACAAAAATATAATACTCTTTTAAAATAAATAATTAGTCTTACAAAAAATAAAATCCTTTAGCAAAATGAAATAAATATATCATCAACTCTTTATTCATTCAATGCGATCCTTGGGCTTCATGCAGTTTCACAAGTTTTTCAATATCAGGGTCTGTAGTTGTTAGAGACAGACCAAGATCACCTCTTCTTACTATTTCTAAGAGGCTGCGAGCTTTTGATAGGAGGTGTGACACTTTACTAAAACCCGATTCAACCAGATAAGAAGTAGGAAAAGCAATAAAATATAAATTTACTTCGTCCCAAAGCAAAGGGTATTTCATAGCAATTTCATGACTTGTCCATAAGTTCCTGACACCATGTTTAAATCTAGCCAGAGAAGTTTGATCGTTCTGTAACTCAATGAGGCTTTCTTGTAATCTGATATCAACATCAGCTGCATTAATTCCGAATGGGTCTATCACCCAACCTGGAATGTCCAGTTGTAGAAGATCTCTGAACCTAACTTCCAGTATAAAATTTCGATATTACTTATCCAAAAGGCACCCAAAGATTATATTTACCTTAACAACTAAAATTACCACTATCTTACTGCTAATACTTATTCACCTATTTAAATGAACTGTCAATCTACTAATATTTAGTATTGCCGGATTAATGCAATGGGTAATATTTATCATGTGAGTAGTAATTTCAGAAAGATACCTACAGTCTGAGTGAAAAATACCAGACACAATTTTATTTGAGCTGCTTTCTAACCTATTTAAAAAAACAATTACAAGTTTTCTGATTACTTCTTTAGGCGAAGGTATATTTCTACATAAATACATCGGACTAGCTCTACAATACTTATGTTCACCACACAGAATTCTGAGGCTATTTTTATAAACTATTGTTATATAAAATTCTGCCTGCTATCCTCCCAACGCTTCTTTACCTGTTCAACACTTCACTTGCAACTAGTCTTGTTCCCTCTTCCTTCAAACGTGCCCACATCCGTCCGATTCTTAAAAAGCGTCACATGGTGGCCTGTAACATTGATGAAACCTATCAATCTGGTTTCAAGTCAGGTCACTCCACAGCAACCGCCCTTCTCAATGTGTCCGATTGCTTACGAACAGCCGCGGACAGGGGTTGTGCCTCCATCCTCGTTCTACTCGACCTCTCCTCTGCCTTTGATACTATTGACCATACCGTCCTACTTGATCGTCTCCACTCTTTCCTCGGCATATCAGGCACCGTGCTTGACTGGTTCCGCTCTTACCTCTCGTCTCGTACCCAATCCGTTGTGATTGACGACGTTTCATCCGACTCTACCCTCATTCGCTTTGGAGTGCCACAAGGCTCTGTCCTTTCCTTGGTCCTCTACTATTCCGTATCTACCTTCTCCCTCTTAGTTCCCTTCTCCGTAATCTCGGTCTATCCTTCCACCTATATGCTGATGATACTCAAATTTTCGTTTCCTCATCACCCACGTCTCTTGCCTACTCTATCACTGACCTCCTGGCTGCCTACTCCTCCATTTCTGACTGGCTCTCTACCAACTTCCTCGAGCTTAATCACTCCAAAACTGAGGTCCTCCTCGTCGGCACCCCTGCTCTTGTCAAAAAATCTAAATCTCTCTTTCCCTCGCTTACTCTGGGCGGTAATACTATCATTTTCTCTGACTGCGTTAGGAATCTGGGTGTTGTTTTTGATGAACATCTCTCCTTTAAGCCTCATATCTGCAATATCAGCAAATCCTCTCTATCTTTCCTTCGTAACTTCTCTCGCATTTGCTCTCACTTTGATCGCCAAAGTCTTGAGACTGCTGTTCATGCCTTCATCACCTCACGCCTTGACTACTGTAACTCTCTGCTTGTGAATCTGCCATCCTCCTCTCCCCGCCCCCTTCAACTTGTACAGAACTATGCCGCCCGGATTCTCCTCCGTCGCCCTCGCTTCTCTTCCTCGAAACCGTTGCTGCATGAACTGCACTGGCTCCCTGTCAGATCCCGTACTCACTTCAAGATACTTCTCTTCACATTTAAGGCCCTAAACTACAAGGCCCCGTCTTACCTCTCTTCTGCCCTCTCGCCACGCCATGTCCCTCGGGCTCTTCGGTCATCACATGCACCTCTTTTGAATATTCCTCGTTCATCCCTCTGCTCAATGGGGGACTGCTCCTTCTCAATCTGCTCCCCTAAGTTGTGGAATGCTTTTCCTGCTGAAATCAGATCTTCTCCCTCTCTTACCACATTTAAGCGTTCCACGCATCTTTTCAGTATTGCCTTCTTCCCCCTCTTGAATTTCCATTCTCATCTCAGCACAACGTGCGCTCTGGGAAGGCCTCAGGCCTTGAAGAGCGCATTACAAAAGAATTATTATTATTATTATTATGGGTAGCGTTTGCATAATTCCACCATAGTTGAGCTGTGTAAACTGACTCACAATAAGACCTAAACAGCTTAATTTTTACATTTTCAGTACAATGTCTTTTAATCATGTTACTTTGTCTATACAGCTTGTTACGCTGGCGTTCTATATCTAATGTGTCTTTGAGATCATCACTAATTATATGCCCTAAATACTTTATATTGCTCACTATTGGAATTGTATCATTACCTAGCTTAAAACTATCATATTTACAACATTTAGACTTAAAAACTACCACCGCACTTTTAGAACTATTAAATTTGATATCATTTTTTATCCCCAAATCATTACAAACGTTAATTAATTTATTTAGACCACTTGCAGATGGTGCAATTAGTGCAATGTCATCTGCATAAATTAAATGATTCATTTTTGCATTACCTATTATACAACCTACTTTAATTTTGCCTAATTATATGGATAAATCATTTATATACATACAGAATAGGTAAGGAGAAAGAATTCCTCCCTGTCTAACACCATTACTTACGGTAAAGAAGTCAGATATGGTATTTGACCATCTTACACACATTTTTTGAGTAGCATAACAGTAACTAATTATTCTTATAATATATGATGGAACCCTAAATTTACTTAACTTATCTATTAAAACTCCGTGATTTACTCTGTCAAAAGCCTTTGACGCATCCAAAAAACAGGTATATATATTGCTATTAAGACTATTATATTTTAATATCATTTATTTTAATGAGTAAATACACATATCTGTACCATGATTTTTCTTAAATCCAAATTGGTTGTCCGTTGTTAAGATAAATGATTCTATTCTACTAAGTATGATTCCTTCTAAAATTTCACTGCAGATACTTGCTAACGCAATTGGCCTATAATTGTATTTTATAGTTATACTTTGACTTTTGTTTTTAATAATAGGTATTAACACAACAGACAACATGCTTTCAGGTAAGACTCCATGTACGAGACATCCAGTGAGACACATAGCTAATAATGGAATAATTTTTGCACTACTAAATTTAATATGTTCAGCTTGAATTCCATCCAATCCACAACTTTTATTTACATCAAGTTTTCTTATCATGGTTGCCACCTCTTCACATGATACTAAAACCTTCTTATAGTTATCAGAGACTGCATAATTGTTGGCTAAGAATAGTGAACTATCGTGTAAACAATTAAACAGTTCCCGATAGTGTTTTCCACATGTTACAAATATTTTCAGCTCCTGAATTACCCTCAATTTCATCAGGTGGACTTAATTTTTTGTTGTTATGCACTTTAATTTCTTTCCAAAATTCTCTTTTATCTACTTTCATATTAAAGAGCTTGCGGGCTAAGGATTCCTTTTTTAGATTTTCTTTATTTAATTTAATAAATTTAAGTGCCCCTTTAAATCTGGCTTTTGTGGAATTTTTTAGATGGAAAATTGGACCACTCCTAGGTTTGTTTACTTCTAATCACAGAGCATAAGCCTCTCTGGATCTCTCATACAATTCCTGACAGTTGTCATTCCAACCAGGCCGATTGTACTTCTTATTTTCATCTGATGCACTCTCAAATACGATTTTTGATGTCTCAGAGAGTGCAAAAATTATGTTATTATAGAAAGAAGTGACTTTTTCAATATGTTCATTATTTCTACAGTTCAAATTTTTACAACTAAAGGCCTCGCTTGGAATTTCCACATTCTCGAGGAACACCCCACTCATGTCAGTGTATTCATCTTTTTTATTTTGTGGCACCTCATCCCAAAATATCCTATTATAGTTAGCTAAGTTCTCAAAAGAATTTTTTGTTGAGACTTTAGGTATTAATTTAACAGTCAATTTTGACACAAATGGAAGATGATCAGACTTTTGTCAAAAGAATCATATAATACATACATATCTGAAATTAATTTATGACCATCCTCA
This sequence comes from Ceratothoa steindachneri, assembly GCA_963969495.1. Lineage (NCBI taxonomy): Eukaryota > Metazoa > Arthropoda > Malacostraca > Isopoda > Cymothoidae > Ceratothoa > Ceratothoa steindachneri. The sequence goes on along the minus strand of OZ018338.1, from coordinate 22,651,840 downwards.
GATGAAATGCAGTGGTCCAACCAAGATTTTGAACCAATAGGCTTCACAAAAAAATTTAAATGTTTAGAAGACTCTGAGTCATTACCTAATATGTTACTATTGAAATCGCCATATACACAATAACATGTACTATCTAACTCTTCTAACATAGTACCTAACTTATATAGTCTATCTATATATAATTCCTCATTTTCTACTGACTCACATGGTAGGTATACATTAAAAATATACATTACTGGACATTGGACAAAATAAGAGATGAAATATAGGTAGAATTAGAGAGAGAATAGTAAGAGAGTAAAGTGGTTAAAGGGTGAGTTTAAAGAATAGATGGTGTGTAGGAGAAAGAATAAAAAGTTCCCTGGTGAAAGGGTAGCTCTGTCAATGTGAAGTTTTGTGTGTTCTTTGTGGTTGTTTAGTGTATTTTTGATAAACTATGAATTACAATCCATAGTTTATATAATTAAATTAAACATGTTTAATTCAATTATGATTACGATCCTACTGATCGGTTGATTGCTTAAGGCATTCAAGCCTTTATTTTTGGCGGGGTTTTTATTCCCGCTATGACTTTAGTAAAAGTTTTGAAAGGTATTGATTTATTAATTAATTAATTACTTAATATGATTTTTGAAAAAAGTGAAAGTGAAAAATTATTTTATTTTTGCGTTTTTCAAGTGGTTTTTAATTTGAATTGAATATTCTAAAGGAACCTGCGAATTACCTAACCTAACCAAATTTAAAGGGACACCTAAAAGGAACCCGGTTTCAATCATTAGATGAAGCAAAAAAGCAGGTCATTACTTGGTGCCAGAGACAACCCCGTGAATTCTACAAAGATGGTCTTTACCGTTGGATTCATAGATTAAGAAAGTGTATAGATGTTAATGGAGCTTATGTAGAAAAATGATTACAGTATTATTACAAATAAAAATTTTATGCCATTTGTCTGAGAACTTTTTGACTCACCTACGTATTGTCAGTTCTGTCAGGTGTATTTTGGGATTACGTCATTGTCTGTCTGTAGCTTGCTACTTCTAAAAGGTCTTTTTTGTCGGTCTGCTTCGATTTCTAAGTGTGTACGAGAGAATTCAGGGGTCAAGCGGGCGCCAATGGCCTGCCATATCCTCTTAGCCATCTCGTGGAGCGCCACATTGATCGGAGTTAATCCAACCGAGTCGTGGAGCTCCCTTTGTCTTTTATGTTCTCTTCTTCGGGTATTTGTAATAAGTAGAACCGCTTTGTTCTGGATGACTTGTAGTTTCGCAATGTGGATCATGGCGCTCGCGTTCAGCGGCACCGGGGGGTACAAGAGTCTCGAACGAATGCACGCATTGAATATCTTGAGTTTATTTGAGCGAGTTAGGTTCATGAACCTATAAAACTCCCTCAAATCTCTCTTGCTATTCGCGACTGTCCGCTCGATATGACACTTGTATCCCCCTGTGGTGATTTTGAGCCCCAGGACCGTCCCTTCTGAGCAGTAGGGGATTCTCTCCCCCTCTACCCGTATATCGTTGAAGGTCTTGCGAAACATGGGAATTATTTTGAATTTTTGGGCATTGGTCGAAATCTTCCATTTCCTCTCGAAAGAGTTGATGTTGGAAATCTCCCTAGCCGTATTTCTCGCCATAAATTCCCTGTGAACGTAGGCGGCTGTACAAATTTGCGATATATCGTCAGCGAACTGAACGTATATCGTACCTTCGGAAAGAGGTTGTGGTAGGTCACGTGTATATATGTTGTATAAAAGGGGGGAGAGACACCCCCCTTGTGCGACCCCAGATTCGAGCTCGAACTCGGGGCCTTTGTGCTCTTTGATCTGTATATACGCTCTCCTCTCCATTATATAATCGCATAGAATCCTTTCAAGAATGGGGTCGAGGCCTACTTGCAGGATCTTAAATTGCAAGCCTCTCTTCCAAACCTTGTCAAATTCTTTTCTGACATCGCGGAGCACCAGGTCGGCATGCCTTTTACTTGCCTTGATCTTTGCAAGCTTTTCCGTAATAACGGCTAGTGCCGTGTCAGTCCCTCTTTTCTTTCTGAAGCCGTGCTGCTGCTCGTTATGCAGGTTGGCTTCGTCAAGAAAAGAGTTGACCCTGTTTGCCAATATCTTCTCGAAGACTTTGCCAGCAAATTCTAAGAGAGATATCGGTCGGAAGTTTGCAGGGTATACATTAAAAATATACATTACTTGACAGTTAAGCACTATTTTTATACCAACGACCCAATCATAATCAAAAGTTAATCCACTTATATAATGTTCAAATTTTGAATTCCATATTATTGCTACACCATCTTTTTTATTTTTCCTACCTACTAATAAACAGTTACTATCATCATTTGGAGAGTTTGCTACACCCCTATGATTTGAAAAAAGTGTATTAATCTCTTTACATTCCGTTTTTGATATCCATGTCTCCTGTAGTAAAACTATATCAAAATTATTTATTATCTTATTTAAACCAATTTCATTTGTTCGCAGACCCCTGCAGTTGTAACTAACTAAATTTTAATTCAATCTCCATTATGAGCTGTAGTATTACTTGTACGTTGTGGTCTGAACCAATTGAAATAGATTCCTTTTGTCCATGTTGATGGGTCTATAAAGATTGAAGGGTCTTAGCATTGAGCTTCCACTTTAAAACTACTGTAATTTTCAGGAAATTTTGATGGCATTTTGGTGCATTTCGCATCTATGTTTGTTTCCTTTTTAATATAACTTTTGAGTTCTTCTTCTGTATAGTCAGGTGCAAATTTGGTTACATAGACTCTAGCAAGCCTTTTAGCAACTCTAAAGCCTTCATCTGATGATGTACCGACTTTGATAGGTTTCTTGGATTTTTCTATCGAGTTCTTCATAGAGTTAATTGGTTTTGTACTATCGGATTTTAGTATTTTTCTTCTTGCTCCAACATTGAACCACGGGTTTGTATCAGTGTCAACGGCTGGTAGAGCTGGGTGTATGCATTCATAATTACTTTCATCCTCTGTTTGGGCTGATTTTCGGTTCTCGTTAGAGTCCTTATTTGTATTGGTGGAGGTCAGATTGACTTGATTGTCATCTTGGTTTTCGCTAGAAATGGGCTCAATAGTTTGGGTAGTAGTGTTAGGATGAGAGTCTGTATCTTCTGTGGGATTTTGATTCTTTATTTTTGGTTTGACTTTAGGTGGAACTGGGTTATTCGAATTTTGAGTCAGAGAGCCTTTTAGAAAATGAAACTTTTGGTTATGCTGATAAAAGAGCTTGTTGTGCTCATTAATAATTTGATTTTGATTACTTATTTGTTTCCTAATTTCTTTTAAGGTATCAGATATATCTTTGTCTATTTCTTGACGAGTCGTCAAGGTTGCTTTAATCAGTTTTACCTTATCAGCAAGGGATCCTGTATTGTTAAGTAATGTGGAAACATCAATTGAATCAAAAGTCAATGGAGGGAGTTTGAGATCTTTTGAAACAAAGGAATGTTCGTCTAAATCAATTTCAACAAACCTTTTGATAATATCTTCCATTTTGTGTTCAGATTTTTTGTTTCCTTTACGTACAATATTGCGGCTGAGGCCATCCACCTCATCCACATCGATGGTGAAGATCTTTTTTTGCCACTTCAATTTCTTGTTCGTCATATGTATCTAGACATAATTTTATGATTATATCAGTAGGCAATAGGTCTCTCTTGTTATTTATAAAACAAAGTAAACTGTTTATGATGGTGCTTTCAGGCATTTTTGATTTTGTGAGTTTGTGCCCCAGGCCAAAAAAAGCAGTTATTACTCGTATGAAAAAGAAAAACTATGATCAGATAACGCCTACACAATAATATGAGCAATCTATGGTGGTCCGTTGTAGCTAATATGTTATATTTATGCATACGTCTCTCCCCAACATGTAATTAATTGCAAGTAAATTACTTATGCATTCTAATAATTGTTTCTAGAAGCATTATCGAAGCTACCGTCTGACGTCATAAGACATATATTGTAGCCCCAAATTGTAGCCTACTAACAGCGCCACCTACCGTGCGCCCCTAATCTCAAGTATTCGACTGTAAGGATTTAAAGTTCCACCTCAAGTATTTTCATCAAGCCAACAACGGTGCCAGGCGCATAACGATCAAGCGCACAATGGAGTGCGCCGCAGAATAAGTTTGTAAGGTGCAAAATATTTGTTTACAGATTAATGTAAATCCTATTATGCTAATAAAATATTTAAAAAAAAGGAAGATATATGTATTAATATTTTTAAAATGTAATTCAACTGCATAAATTAAAATTAGTTACTGCCCTAACTATAATTCAGGTTTCAATAGGTTGAGTCCTGTGGCCCCCTTCATGGATCTGTGGCCCCTCTAAAGCTTAAAATTTTCCTGTGGCCCCCTTCAGATGTGCCATGGTCCCCAGTTGGAAAACCCTGCTCTAAATCACTGGTCCTTAACCTTTTTCTAGTCATGGCCCTCTTTTGATTGATGATCATTTTGGTGGCTAACTCATAGCTCATTTTAGAATCTAGAGAGTGAATATTTTTAATAAATTTTAAAATTTGATGTTTTAAATATCAAAACACCTTTATTTCAGTAAAATAAAAAATCCATTAACTCTATAATTGAGAGATTTGACATCCTTGCCATCTTAAGTATTGAAGATGAAATATCAATTCGTGAGAATTAATTATCTTATTACAATACTAATTCAATTATCACATTTAAGTAATTTAAAAAAAACAAAAACATATCTTAATAACATAATTTAGTGTTATTACAACTTACATATAAGCTAACGGAGAGAAAGACCGGGAATTTCTATGGCACCATTTCATTTAACTATGGTCCCACCAAATCCTCAACATGTTCGGTGGCATCCTCCGTATAATTTGCTATGGCATCCGGTTGAGAACCACTGCTCTAGATGCTTAGACATTACCTTTTATCCATTTTCTCAAGAATTTTACAAACTATATAAGTTAAACTTACTCGTCTAAAGTTATTTAGGTCTTTTTTACGTCACTTCTTAAAGATTGGCACTACAATTTAGCACTTCTCCCATATCTAGTGATTTAGTATATTGTCGTGGTATAGGTAGGACCGAGTGATGGAAGGAGTTGATACTTACGGGTTGTTTAAGTACTACTCCGTGGTTAACCTTATATCTCTCTAAGAGTGCTATATATGTTTGATTATTATTATCTTGATTCTTGACTTCTTTAAACTTTAAAGGTTCTTTGTGCCAACGTAGCGATTCGAGGATAGAATAAAAAAAACAAACAACTTTAATTAAAACACAAAAACAAAATAAACCTGAACCACAGAAATATTACGAACTAAATACACAGTAAGGACTTCAATAATTAATTGCTGTCTCTATTAGAGTTTAAATACCTTTGTTCCTCCTGCGACGGGTTTGAGTCTGACCTTGAACTCAATGAGCCCAGACACCTCAGGAATTCTGTGGTCTCGTTGAAGCGTGCCTCGGCCCGATGGTTGATGCGGACGAATAACTTGAAAGCCACAAGGGACTTTGGCGAGTGTCGCAGATAGAGAGACACACGAGACTCGGGGGGTCTTCTTCAAGGGCGAGGACTATCCCTGTGCTTTAGGATGCAAGAGGATAGGAGGGGTCTCTCTGACGAGAGTAAGTTGAACTTGGTTCTTAAATCAAGTTAACTTGACGTTCGTTGTGACCACCGGGGAACGGGCTCGAGGAGGAGCTTTTTCTTCTTCGTTTCGGAATTCTTCAAGGGCGAGGACTATCTCGGTGCTTTGTGCTGCACCAGGATAGGGGGTATTCTCGGGCGAGGACTATCTCGGTGCTTTGTGCTGCACCAGGATAGGGGGTATTCTCTGACGAGACTAAGTTGAACTTGGACAAGTTAACTTAAAGTTCGGTTTGGTAACCAGGAACTAGCTCGAGGATGAGTTTCTTCTTAGTTCCAGTCTTCCTCAAGGGCGAGGCCTATCTCGGTGCTTTGGGATACACCAGGATAGAGGAGGGGGAGGGTTCTCTGACGAGAATAAGTTGAACTTGAACAAGTTAACTTAAAGTTCGGTTTGATAACCAGGAACTAGCTCGAGGATGAGCTGCTTCTTAGTCCCTTCTCTTGGTAGCCCGGCCTCTATTGCCGGGGACTTTGTAGCCTGGCTGACTCACGTATTCTACCCCGTTTTTCCCAAGTTTTTGGTATATATATATACCGTCATCCCACTGGGGTAGGAGTAGGAGGGGGGGGGGCTTACTCCAACGGTTTTTCTCAGGAAGTCTTACCTCTGGTCCTGCTGGGCCTTCGAGCTTGAGCGAAACGCGTCTCCAATTTCGTACTTGAGGTGAAATTAAATACACACTCGTAGGGGAGATCTTGCAGTTTAAACCGTTCTGCTTTTCATAGGGACGAGGGGCGAGGGGTTTGTGGTTACGAGATTGACCCAAGGTGCCTACACGGCCCGGATGTTTTGCGGTCAACGTTCCGTGTCTCAACTGAGAGAGGAGGGAGAGGGTCGATTCCCCTACATATATATTCTCTTTACAGTTACTGCAATGCTTTCCGCACCTTTAAATAACCTAGAATGGATGTCATCCGGGTCAGAGGCCTTGCTAATATTTAACTCATTAATAAGTCTCAATGATTTCCATACCAACATTAATGGTATTTAATACCTCCTCCCCAGAACCAGAATTACCATAAGTTAAGTTGTTTAGATTCCCTTCTGTAAATACTGAAGCAAAATGATCATTAATTACCTCGAATATTTCTTCATCAGATTCCTTCATAGCCGCTTCATATTTAATAGGCCCTCTAGTATTTCTGCTAGACTTGCTATTGATTTACTAGTTATTTGCGAATTGATTTGCTATAGATTTGGCATTGATTTGCTATTGGTTTACTATTTATTGGCGAATTGATTTGCTATTGATTTACTAGTTATTTTCGAATTGATTTGCTATTGATTTGGCATTGATTTACTATTGATTTGCCTTTGATTTACTAGTTATTTTCGAATTGATTAGGCATTGATTTGCTATTTATTTACTATTTATTTGGGAATTGATTTGCTATTGATTTGTCATTGATTTGCTATGTATTTGCCAATGATTTACTAGTTATTTTCGAATTGATTTGAAATTTATTTGTCATTGATTTGCTATTGATTTGCCAATGATTTACTAGTTATTTTCGAATTGATTTGCTATTGATTTACTATTTATTTGGGAATTGATGTTATTGATTTGCCAATGATTTACAAGTTATTTTCGAATTGATTTGCTATTGATTTACTATTTATTTGGGAATTGATTTGTTATTGATTTGCCAATGATTTACTAGTTATTTTCGAATTGATTTGCTATTGATTTGTCAATAATTTACTAGTTATTTGCGAATTGATTTGGCATTGATTTGCTATTGATTTGTCATTAATTTGCTATTGATTTACCATTGATTTACTAGTTATTTGCGAATTGATTTGCTATTGATTTACTATTTATTGGCGAATTGATTTACTATTTATTTTCGAATTGATTTGCTATTGATTTGCCTTTGATTTACTAGTTATTTGCAAATTGATTTGCCATTAATGTTCTATTGAATTTCCATTGATTTGCTATTGATTTGCCAGTGATTTTTATAAGAGCTAAACAACATTCTTTGATTCTTATTTCCCACAATCATCGCCACCTTTGCAACCTTCTTCCAAAACTCTCGAAGATGCCCTCGTTGGTTTTCGCTTATATAAGCAAATAATTAAAATAAATTATTATTAACAAGTCTTCAAATACCAATTCCCCAGTGTGATCGGCGCGCATCAATTTCATTAAAACTATCCACCTTCTTCCCCTATATGTGACATCAAGACAAAGACGTTCAGCATTTTGCCCAGTCAGCCGACCCCCGCCCCCTCCAACCGGCTAAAGGTCCCGATCTCGCCCCCTCATGAACGGTCTCCGCAATGAGGTGCCCAGTATAGACTGTAACAGTGCTCCAGGTAGTCTCAAACTAGATTGAGACTACCTGGGCTTTATTCTTCTAGCCCTTTTTGTGATGGGGTTACCCCCCCCCCTCTAATTTTGCAGGCTAGTGGCCGACCAGTTTATATCTCCCTATGTAAGGTTGAGGTCGGGAGAGGAGGGGGGGGGGGGTGAGTCAACCTCTCCTTCTTTTCCACTAAATGATTAATCAAATCAGAGATTTCTTGTCCACTAAATGATTAACTACTTCGGTCAATTTATTTGCCACTAAATGATTAACAAATTCGGTCAATTTCTTTTCCAATAAATAATTTAAAAATTTGTTCAATTTATTTTCTCCTAAATGATTAAATAGAGCGTTGGAATTCTTTTCCACTAAATGGTTAACTATTTCGCTGGATTTCTTTTCAAAAAATGGTTAACTATTTCGCTGGATTTCTTTTCCACTAAATGGTTAACTATTTCGCTAGATTTCTTTTCCACTAAGTCATTAAGAAATTTGCTCAAATTCTTTTTCCATAAATGATTAACTAAAGCGTTGGATTTCTTTTCCACTAAATGGTTAACTATTTCGCTGGATTTCTTTTCCACTAAATGGTTAACTATTTCGCTAGATTTCTTTTCCACTAAGTCATTAAGAAATTTGCTCAAATTCTTTTTCCATAAATGATTAACTAAAGCGTTAGATTTCTTTTCCACTAAATGATTATCTATTTCGCTGGATTTCCTTTCAAATAAATAATTAACTAATTCGCTAATTTATTTTCCAATAAATTATTAAAAAATTCCCACAATTTCTTTTGCTCTTAATGATGAACCATTTCGTTGGATTTCTTTTACTCTAAACAAGGGTTTCCCAACCGGGGGCCACAGGAAAATTTTAAGCTTTAGAGGGGCCACAGATCCATGAAGGGGGCCACAGGACTCAACCTATTGAAACCTGAATTATAGTTAGGGCAGTAACTAATTTTAATTTATGCAGTTGAATTACATTTTAAAAATATTAATACATATATTTCCCTTTTTAAAAATATTTTATTTGCATAATAGGATTTACATTAATCTGTAAACAACTATTTAGCATCTTACAAGCTTATTCTGCGGCGCACTCCATTGTGCGCTTGATCGTCATGCGCCTGGCACCGTTGTTGGCTTGATGAAAATACTTGAGGTGGAACTTTAAATCCTTACAGTCTGTTTATCAAGTGGCTCTGCGATATAGTATGTAAGTAGCTTTTATTTGTTTACCTTTCTCAGAAAAAAGTTAGAGCCTTCCAACTCTGGCGCCGGGCACCCCCAATTACCGGTACAAAACTTTAAGCATTGGCAAAAGGACGTTCTCACGATCGGCAGTTCTCTTTAATCATTACTTTCTAATACTGCGAAGTTGTAGTAATTTTACTAGTTTTTAAAATTATAATAGATTGTCACAAGCACAATAATATAAGATTTTTATAAGTAAATAACTGAGCATTTTTGTTTGTAAGTAAAGTGTGCCATTGCTAGGCCTACACCAAATCATATTATTTTCACTTCGGTTTCACTTAGGGTTTATTTACGAGATTAGCATTTAATCTTAGATTCGGATGATTATACTTATCGTTTTGTATCTGCATTAATTTGAGTAATATATATGTATATATAATATATTACTAAAATTAATGACGATCTACCCCCCTGAGGGAGTACATTTCTACTGTTTTGCATTTAGGTACAGGTACAGAGTACCAGGATGTACAATCAACAACGAAAATTTCAGACATGCCCAATTAATAGAAACGCTCATAAAAATGGTTGCATTGTTTTGCGGTTCTTTTTTTGGTGTCAAATATTTACCATCTAGGGCAAGTATTTAGCACAAAAATGAAAACAAAATTTTCAATGCAGCTATTTTATGAGCGTTTCTATTTATTGGACATGTCTGAAATTTTCTTGGCTGACTGTAATAGGAGTTAGTGTTGGGCACAGACTCGGTGCTCTGCACGTGGAATGGAGGTTGTTTCTGTGTCTTTTCTCAGAAATACTCTTCCTTTTTCGCCGCTGAGATAAGCGCCTTTCATTCTGTTGCGGTGAGCTTCGGCTCTAAAATGTAATATATATATATATATATATATATATATATATATATCATTAATATATTAAATTCCTTCTGCACAGATTACCCATGGATACGGCGACGAAGAAAAAATGTCGACAATACTCGAGTATTTAGCTTATGGTTTTATACATTCACCAGGCAATATAACACAGCCATTGTGACTTTTATGTATGGCTACACTTTCTAATGATAGTATGCGACCAAGTAAGCTTAAAATACATTTGGAGAATAAGCACAAGGACAAAAAAGACAAAACATTAGATTACTTTAAAAAGCTGCGGGATGATTTCCAAGCAAGGAGCACTATTAAAGATAATATTTAGCAAAACAGCGGCAAAACTAGACAAATGTTTAATTGCATCTTATGAGATTTCCAAGCTAATACCGAAATCGGGAAAAAACTCGTAATATTGGCGAAGAATGGATTTTGCCTTCAGTATCTGTGGTTATTTCAACTGCCATGCAACAAAATCCCCCCAAAATCACTGAAGTCATTCCGCTCAGCAATAATACAGTATCAAGACGTATTGACGAAATGGCAAAGGATGTAGAGGAAAAACTCGTTAAACATTTACAAGTAAAGAACTTTGCATTACAAATTGATGAAACGTTATTACGTGATAACGAAGCCCTTCTCATGACGTAGGTTAGGTTTTTGGATAAAGATCAACTCAGAGAAGAAATGCTTTCTTTTTCCGCAGCCTTGTGGCGGATACTAAAGGTGAAACAATTTTCAAAGAAGTAGTGACCTATTTCAAAGAAAATGATATTCCACTTGTGAATATTATGGCTTGTGCAACTGATGGCGCCACTGCTATGGTAGGTAGATATAGGGGATTTATTGCACTTATAAAAGAGGCTGTGACTAAAGTTTTTTGCATACACTGTGTTGTCCACCGTCAACATCTGATTGCAAAAAACCTAGGAGGACGTCTGAAAGATTCACTTGATAGTGTAATCAAGACAGTCAAACTTACCAAGCCAAATCCACTTCAAGAGCGTCTCTTCCGACAACTCTGCGCTACCAATGAAGAAGGGTTTGAGCGCCTACTTTTGCATACAGAGGTGCGATGGCTTTCTAAGGGCAATTGTCTGAATCGCTTCATTGCACTTTGGGATAATATTGTGTTATTTCTGGATGGTAAGCAGCTCAGAGTAAGAATCATTGCTGTCAAATGTGACATATTCTACCTTACAGATATATTCGAAAAGCTAAATATCTTGAACAAACAGCTACAAGGTAAAAATGCAAATATTTTAACTTGCAAAGAGTCTATTTGTGCATTTATAGGGAAAATTAAGCCGTTCAAGACAAATATGCGGCGAAAAGAGTTGATACAGTTTCCCATCTTCCGCACTATTGAGAGTGAGCTGAAAGAAGATGATATTTTAGTTTACATTGATCATTTAAAGAAATTGCATAGTGATATGGAAGTTAGGTTCAGAGATCTTGTACAACTGGACATTCCAGGTTGGGTGGTAGAGCCATTCGGAATTAATGCAGCTGATGTTGATATCAGATTACAAGAAAGCCTCATTGAGTTACAGAATGATCAAACTTCTCTGGCTAGATTTAAACATGGTGTCAGGAACTTATGGAGAAGTCATGAAATTGCTATGAAATACCTTTTGCTTCGGGACGAAGTAAAATTATATTTTATTGCTTTTCCTACTTCTTATTTGGTTGAGTCGAGTTTTAGTAAAGTGTCACACCTCCTATCAAAAGCTCGCAGCCGCTTAGAAATAGTAAGAAGAGGTGATCTTGGTCTGTCTCTAACAACTACAGACCCTGATATTGAAAAACTTGCGAAACTGCATGAAGCCCAAGGATCGCATTGAATGAATAAAGAGTTGATGATATATTTATTTCAGTTTCCTAAAGGATTTTATTTTTTGTAAGACTAATTATTTATTTTAAAAGAGTATTATATTTTTGTAAACCACTGTTTAATTTTTGCTATGTTTATAGTCCTATATATGTGACAAATATAATTGTACCTGAATACAAATAGCTGATTTAATATCTTTTATCCTTTAAAGTAGATTTAAACTGCATATTACCTACTGAAAATAATGATTATGGGCCACAGGAAAATATAAGGTTCCTAAGGGGGCCATAAGCCAAAATCGGTTAGGAACCATTGCTCCAAACGATTAACTATTTCGCTGAATTTCTTTTCACCTAAATGATTAACACTTTCACTCGATTTTTCAACTTATTGCTTAACTAATTCGTTCAATTTCTGTTTCACTAAATGAGTAACTAATTAGCTCAATTTATTTTCCACTAAATGTTTAACAAATTCGACAATTTCTTTTTCACTAAATAATTAACATATTCGCTTGATTCTTTTCCACTAAATGATTAACTAAATCGATCCATCTATTTTCCACTAAATACTAAGCAAATTTGCTAATTTCTTTCCCACTAAATGATTAACTAATCCGCTCGATTTATTTCCCACTAAATAATTAACAAATTCGCTCAATTTCTGTTTCGCTATATTTTAAACTAATTCGGTGGATTTCTTTTCCAATAAATAATTAACTATTTTTCTGGATTTCTTTTCTACTAAATGATTAACTAATTCGCTTAATTTCTTTCCACTAAATGATTAACAAATTCTTTAATTTTATTTCCACTAAGTGATTAACTAATTCCTTGAATTTATTTTCGATTAAATGAATACCTTTCGCTCAATTTTTGGCACTAAATGATTAACAAAATCACTCAATTTCTTTTCTGCTAAATGAATAACAAATTTGATCAATTTTGTTTACAATAAATGATTAACAAATTCGCTTAATTTATTTTCCACTAAATGATGAACAAAAGTCGCTCAATTAATTTTCCCTAAATGACTAACAAATTATCTCAATTTCTTTTACACTAAATGATTAACTAATTTGTTGGATTTCTTTTTCACTAAATGATAATTATTTCGCTGGATTTATTTTCAACTAAATCATTAACTAATTCGCTCATTTCTTTTCCACTAAATGATTAACAAATTCGCTCAATTTCTCTTTCAGTTAATGATTAACTCATGCGTTGCATTTCTTATCCACTAAATGATTAACTATCTCGCTGGATTTCTTTTCCACTAAATGATTAACAAATTCGCTTAAATTTCTTTAAACTTAATGATTAACAAACTCACGCAATTTATTTTCCACTAAGTGATTAACAAATTTGCTCATTTTCTTTTTCAGTAAATGATTAACTAAAGCGTTGGATTACTTTTCTACTAAATGATTATCTATTTCGCTAGATTTTTCCACTAAATGATTAACTAATTATCTAATTTCTTTTCTATTAAATGATTAACCAATTTGATAAATTTCTTTTGCACTTAATGATTGTCAATCGTTGGATTTCTTTCCAATAAATGGTTAACTATTTCCCTCAATTTCTTTTCCACTAACGGCTAAACAAATTGGTTACATTTTTTTTCCACTAAATGATTACCTCTTTCACTAGATTTCTTTTTACTAAATGCCTAACTAATTCGTTCAATTTATTTTTTCTAAATGACTAACTAATTCGCTCAATTTCTTTTCTAATAAATGATTAACTAATTTGCTCATTTTTTTTACACTAAATCATTAACTAGTTCGCTCAATTTCTGTTCCCTCGCATGATTCTTCCTATGCCATGTTTGACCCCCAATAAAGCAGGAAAACTGTTAAAAGGATTCATGCTTCGAGTTAGATTTCGTCATTTATATTTCTATAGCACCAGGCAATGGCTTCGCCACTCCCCCCTACGTGGGGAGCTTGCGCTTCGCTGCTAAGATTAAAATTTAAAATCTAAAAAAATGCAGCCATGGTTACATTTTTATAAATTTTATGAACTTAGCCAATTATAATAATTTTATAAATGAACTCTAAACTACCCCCCCCCCTTTCAAATTCGCGTTGCTAAAATATAGTTATAGAAGAAGATATATAAAAATTAATTTTCTGAACTTCATTTGTAATTCTTTGGGGTTTAAAAAATTCACAAAATTTCGATACTTATATTTATTTCTGAACTTCACCATTTTGTTTTTTGATATTATAAAAGAATTATTAAAAATAACTTTGATAAAAAAAAACATAAGTCATAACCAAACTAAAATGAAATTATTATTCAAATACTAAAAAAAATCCCCTTCTTAAATTATAGTGTCTTACCTATCACTGAAACTATACTTTAATTTTACTATTTATTTTACAAATTTAGATTAAATATATATGCATCATGCATTGGCATACGACGTTTAGGGCCTACTAAAACTTTTATTATCTTCCTTAAAGTGTACAGATCTTACCTAAATTGGCCAAAAAATAGTGAATTTATAGGTAATTAAAACTTATGATTGATGAAACGAGACAACTGTATCTCCATTATTACCTTAACCAGTCAAGATTTCCCGTAATCATTTCCACCTCGATTTAAATCTTTCAAACGCAGAGAATATTTTATTTTTCCACAATTGTTTGTTGAGGTTTTGCTTCTCGGAGAGGAAGTGCTCGAAATCGTTTCCAAAATCCTCTTCTTTATTCACAAAATAGCCTAATCAGGGATGTCATATTTCCTTGGAAGGAAGTTTTAAGGACTTGTACACTTCTATTCTATAAATATTTATATTTCCTACAGATTATTAAATCTATCTTCTTCAGCTTTGATGATTTAGTTTATAGTGGTCAATACTATTTCATATTTATTTTTGCCAGCTCTAATTTTGCATCTTTTCACCTTCACATTTTTAAGAGAGCCATTATGACGACTGCCTGCTTGGATATAAGTCGCTGTAAAAAAAAAAAATCCATCCTATTATTAGGCTGCATTAAAAAGACAAAACAAAAACCAAACAAACCACAACCAGAGTCACGCGCACATACTAAAAAACAACAAAAACCAAGAAAAAACATGCTCGGTGGTAGGCCCACCTCTCTCCGGTTCTGGAGGATGCCCTCAAGAGCAAAAAAGGTAAAATAAAATTAAGGAAGCCACCCTCCTCCAAAAGGGCATACAGTCCAGTCACGAGTGTACGACGACCCCATCCAAGTACAAAGGACTCCGGTCGTCCAGGTAACGGTCTTTGCCATCACAAACCAGACTTTTTCTTAGATTTTCACATTTCCCCTACTTCTCAGAAGAATTTGCCCCGAAATACTCATATGTGTTCTCTGAAATTTATTTCCCTGATTACTGAAATTAAATTTCCTTCTTAAGTTCCAAGAATTATCGGGCTCAGTCGACGGATAGAGCCACGATTCATGTCGACTTTGAGGCTGTACGTATGTATGCTGCAGCCACCCGTGGTCGGATACCACATCAAATTGTAGGCTGTCTCAATATCCTTCGTGGTTGAAACCTTGAAGATTCATGTCGACTTTGAGGCTGTACGTATGTATGCTGCAGCCACCCGTGGTCGGATACCACATCAAATTGTAGGCTGTCTCAATATCCTTCGTGGTTGAAACCTTGAAGGGAGTTAATAGAACAAATAAAAAGTTTAGTTTTCGGAGTTAACTGTTAGAGAACTTACATTTCTTTGAGTTCCCCATCACATCTAGGTCACAACTAAGCCTCTCAAAAGTGTGAGGGAAACAGGATTACATTGTAATATTAATAAATTATTTATACAAGCTAGAATTAATCGTGCCCTTCAGTGCGATGACTCAGCATATGCATGTCATTTCTATATACATCGCATATCAAATAATAGACAACTTCAGAGGAGTCAGACACAGAGTAAGAAACATCCCGCGAATGGAACAGTACATTAACCCTAAGTTCTACTCCAGACATGCACCCATTTAACTTCCGATTAACAAGTGTAAATACCCGTATCCACGTCATATATATATTTTTTTATTCTATAGGTAATAATTCTCTTTTTAACTATAATAAGCTAGAAAAGTGTCCTTTTTAAATGTTATTAATACAGGGTGTCTACTTGTTTGGTGATTTTGAATTCAAGGACTTTTCAGTTTTAAAGGACTTTTTTAAAATAATCAAGGACTCGTTTTAGCCATTGTTTTTTTCTTTAACTTATTAGTTACATAACCGTTGTATGTTTCATTACATGTATGAGACATCATTTCTTTAATTAAATCATCAAAAACGACCCATTTCATGAAATTTAGTACCTACATTTGGAAATGCTTCCATTTTCAGGTATAAAAATATATTTTAAAGCATTTATTTTTACTCAGCCACACAATTACCTAAATTATACTTAACAAAAATATCCATTACTTTCCACTCTTCATAACAAAGAATTTTTTGTTTCAAAATGACCCCAAACACTGAATCATGAAGCATTTAGGAAAAAATCTGAAATATTTCAATTGAAAATTAAATGTATTACAAAACAGAATGAACATTCCTGATTCAGAGGTTACCTTTTAATTTTATTTTTTATTTAGTGCTTGATGGTTACAATTTCCTTATCAAGAAGACTAATTTTTGTTTCAAAATCCATTTTTAGTCTTTGTTTCTTATCTTCTTTTTCTTTGATCAGAGCATCAGTTCGTCTTTTCTTGGCTTCCATGTATGTAAGACTTTTGTCCTGTTTCCTGTTCTTTTCAAGATCTTTTTACAGGCGAGGAGAATTCCTAACTGCGTGCATAAGCGACTTAGTTACTTTAAACACAGTTGCAACCAAGGCATCGTGTACAACTCTCTGAGCAATCTTAGACTTTTGTTGAAGATTTTCGACTAAGATTTCTTTGTTAATATTGAAACCCCTTTCGACAGCTGCTTGCCCGTGAGTGAGGCACAATATCTCATAAATAAAGCTCTTAAAGAGGGAGGTTACCTTGAAATTCGCTACCTGGATGGAATAAGTGCTCAAAATGAGCATCAAGACGAGTTTCTCTGGAGAACTTTTTATTTGATTCGCAGACATTATTGTCAGTGACAAATCGCTTTTACTCTGTTTTGATGTAATCAGCAGCTTTTCCGGACAGTTTTTCTATAGACACAAGTTCTCTCAAATGATCTCAATCCTGGACTCGTACTTGGATGCATTCAACATCACATTTGGATTCAAACAGCTAAAGCCTTTAACAACCAAATACTTAAGAGGGCTCCTCTCGTTGATTTCTTTTTACTACAGCTACGAAGAAGTTCACTGCTTCCTGAAGAATGTCAGTGTTGCTCAGTTGTTCACGAGTTTTTCTAATCTCCTCTTTAACAGCGAAGCCGAGATCCACTTTTTCAGCAGGTAATTGGTGAGACGGATTGGTTAAATCAAGACAACTCAGCTGTTTGAAAGATTTTCCCTCAACTAAATCTTTCGTGATAAAACGTAGCAAGAGAGTCGACAGCATGGCACACAAATCCTCGTAAAGAAATGACATCATTGGGGAGTCAGTTTGATACCGGACCAGAAATCCTTCCAATTCCGATGAAATCTTCAGAAAAAAGGCGATTATCGAGGGTTAGTGAGTGGGTAATCCCAGTCCCACTTCCTTGGCATATATTATAATCCTGCACCAAGGTAAAGTGGGGGTGAAGTGTAGCCAATACACCTACCGTAGCCACTTCCGGTGAATAAGAATAACCCCGGTGCTTCCCTTTTGATCAAAGTTGAGATAATGATCTCCTGAGTGTGTTCTCACTCAGTAAAAGCCAGTCATGGGTGGACTTATGTAATAATAAGAATTAAGCCGAGTGGATTGCTTTTCAATTGACAAAGGATCGTCCAAAATAGTTAAACACACAGATACAAAAATAATCTTTAATATATGTAAATGAATTAGAAATATAAAATAGCGTATATAGGTATAAATAGGATTAGTCTTTGCACTGAATAGGTAAGTCTATATAATGTCGTGGGGATTACACTTGAAATCTACTTACTAGGATGCTTGCGTCTTAATTGCACACGACAGAACGAATTGAATAATATTATGGAATTAAGCACTGAATTAATCACTTGAAATAATTGAGGTTATGAGCTCGGGATGGAAATTCTAGTAAACGGTTAAACTGGTGAAGTTAGGGGAGGAGATAATTCACTTTAACGATACTTTGGAGTTCGTAAGTATTTGGAGGATGACGGTGAATGTCTTCTTCTTCTGACGATGTTCGCACTTAGCCAGGTTGTCCGAGGTTAACGAATGCGAGTGTAATCTTAGACCGGTGTCCTGATATAATGATCCTAGGCCGGATCGCAAAGGCGAGTCAAACGGTGACTCAAATCGGAATTCTTCTCGAAGTGACCGTTCCGATTATTGGCACCTGGAGTGGGTAGCCAAAATGATTACCTAGCTGCGTCTAGGTAATCCGCAGAGGGAGGTCCTGTGTAAACTCTGACTCTGAGGGGGTAGGGGCCTGCAAGAAGTTTGGCACCTACAAGTACCGTGACGGCAACAAACAATTCCCTGAAGTTTCTTCTTTACAACGGACGAACTGTTTCTTTTGTGAGACTAGCTCCACACACAACGTAGGTCCAAGATCTTCTGCCTGACTCCAGGGAGAATTTTCCCTTTTATTTCCCTCAAGAGCTAAAATCGAGAGCACCGGATTCTCATAAAATCCTTATCCTCGCGCGAAAGACATTTAGTCTGCTGCCAGGACATGCGAAATATTTACGTCTCACCGCCGTCCGAGCTTTCCTCGTCTTCAACCGCGGGTTTATGACAGCGCGAAAGGGGGTGAAGGAGATTCGATGCGAAAAGGCGAATTTCGAATAAGGGGGTGGGATGCGCAGCTGTGTCGGTGTATTTATATATGCACTTATGCATGGATGTACTTAGACTTCTACAGCGATCTTAGTAGATAGAAGCTTATTGCACAGAGCCTCTTTCATCGTGACATGTGGTGCACTTTTTGGTTCTTTGTGAGTATTCTTGATTGTTTCAACAAACATCTTGACTTTGGGAAGAAGACTAATCGCCCTTTGTGCAACTCTTGTTTTTCTACATATCTTTTGAGCAAAATTTCCTAGGGAAATCAGATTGATGAATTTCATTTGCTTGCAAAAACAATTTTCGTCTCATTGGAGAATCTTTGAAAACCTAATATAATGTAGACAAAAATTTGCCAACATTCCAAAAAACGTTCTCATCAGCAAACTTGAAGCTGCCAGAAACTACATGCAATGAGCATGTGCCACAGTCAAATAGAGGAGGAGAATTGCCACTTCTTTCAGCATTCAACAGCCTCAAAAACTGATGGTTAACGTTCGGGCCGTCCTTTGATACCTGAATAATTTTTGATTGGTCGAGATTCGATACCCCTTCATTAAAAGTTTCTAGCAAGTCTTCAGCTCTTCCTCTGCTTAGAAAAACTGAAGAATGAAGAGGGATCTGACAGGACAGCAAAGGGTAGGTGAAATGAAAACAGAAAAAGACCTAGGCTGGGGCCTGAGTCGGCGCCGGTCTTCACTACATACAGTTGATCAGAAAGCCAACTGTACCCCACACAAGTAAAATTATGCAACATAGAATCTAAAAAAAATAAAAAAGTGCAATAAACATTAAGGGACAGTGATGAAGGTGAGGTATTTAAGGGAAAAATGGGTTATAAGCAAAACATAATCAAAATCGACTCACCAGTGTAAAAAAAAACAGAACAAGGTATCCAAGCGACAGTCACAGAAGTATAGCGAGCATCCATCATAAAATACAATGCATCCAAAGCATACATATGTTCACTCACATTAGTGAATAGATTAACTTAAATATTACTATTTTCCTAATAGACATTAAAAAGTATATAAATAGTGAATTTGAAAAATCATTTGAACAATCACTCTGATTTATTTTTTAAATTCAAGGACCATCTACCTTTTTCATAAAATTCAAGGACTTCTCAAGGATTTCAAGGGCAAAAAATAAATCCAAGGGCTTTTCAAGGATTTCAAGGGCAGTAGACACCCTGTAATTAATCTTCAAAAAATTATTTCCAATCTCTATTACGGGATATTTTGTAATCTAATGAGAAATATTGGACAGAATAGTTAGGTAATTCATTACCCGCACCTAATCAATTGTGAACGAAGTCCCCCGATCCGATAATGAAATCTACATAGATAATAGAATCATAATCATGATAACGCCTTTGGAGATAATCATAAGCCCTTTGGAACCAGTGGTCTGGATATATTATTTTGTCACAGGGAGCCAAGGAAGGGACAACCATTTGGCTGCGGGGAGAGGCTATTGTCCAGTGACAACAAATGATCGCAATCCTCTGTCTCCGCGAATCAAACTAGGTCTAGGACTAGGGTTCACCACTTAAAAAAAACCCCAAAACAGAGGTGCAGGTTAGATATTAGGAAATCTTTTTGCACGAACAGAGTGGTGAATTACTGGAATAGTTTGCAGCCTGAAACAGAAGACAATCCAAACTTGAATGTTATCAAACGCAGATTAGATGATTATATGGGGAGGGATGGTTAATTTCTGGGGAGGGGGGGGAGGCTATTCTGGACTCATTCCTGTGGATGCAGTTTTTATTTTTCTATATTATGGGTGATTTAGATTTTGACGAGCCTTGATCATGATACTTTTTTGTTTTTAACGCATTCCTGTGGATGATATAAATTGTATAATTATAGATGCATGATCTGACATAATCCTATGGATGGTTTTAACTGTAGATGCATGATCTGACACAATCATATGGATACATTTTGTGGGCGGGTATTAACAGATGCGGATGAACTTTGATAGGCCCCTGTGGCTTTTGTCATCCGTGAAATTGTTACGTTAGGTCCCCAGGCGTGGAAATTTATCGTCTTCAATTTTTTTCACAAGCTTCCTTTCGCTTGTCCTTCCTCCTCTGCGACAGAAGCTGGCCCTTTCTCATTTAGCATGTCCTCTTGCACTAACTGCCTGCTGAGTCTTTGATACCCTCCTTGTCCATGGCTTTTGATCTTATTGACTAGCTGGGATCGTTGGTAATGATGGTCTGGATCTTCACGACAAATTCGGGAGTTATTTGCGCATCAGAATCCTTATAGTAAGGTTTCCGAGGCGCCGTACCCTCGTAATCACAGTTTGACTCATCCAACTCTTTCCTGGTCCTCTGCGCCGTCCTCAGGTTGACACCCGGACACTTGGAGATCGTGGTAATGGAGCTCATGGCGTGAAAACCAAGCAGCACAACTTACCTTTTCCAAATTTGTTGAGGATTCAATTCAACTATGGTGTTACTTCCTTCACAGACGATGCACAACTGAGTGTACTGTGGTGGGAGAAGAGAGAACCGATGCCAGATAACACGTATGCACGGAGTTTAAGAGTTGCTAACGGCAACAAATTACACACCGCACATTCTACATCTATTCCTGAATCCATCTAGGAAGTGCATACACCTCATACTCTTTGTATGGGAATTTTTTTCATTAATTTCCTTGTGATTATTGAAATTTCAAGTGGTTTCCTGATAAAATTGTACCACGTGGAATGGCACTTAAGCGATTTAAGAATAATAATTATAAGGAGAGAAATTAATGGAACAGACAATCGTCATAAAAGTGCACAAGGATGACGTGCTGTAATAAATAACCTCCGAAGGTCTATTTTTTAAAGTTATGGGATCATTCTCCTACACCAGGGTCCAGGGGTGTTATAAATGGTAAAAAGTTAATTGAGTTGAATAACTTTTATAAGTACTTCTGCTTTTTTAGCAAATGAATCAGCTTTGTATGTCGCCATGAACCTAACATAAAAATCGGAATGACAATCGCTATTAAACACGAAGGTATCAGAAACAAGTGAGGGTAGAATTTGTTCGATTTTTTGTGACCCACCGGCGAAGGGTAACCAGTACTGCATAAGGGAAATGCGGACACCCATCGTCAGAGTGTGTTGCGCTGAAAGGAAAACCACAGTGTAATTGGCAATCTGTGATGACCTGTGTAAAATCTAACTGACCCTGAGACGTTCCCAACTCGACGATAGAATACCAACGCCGTATCCAATAGGCTACCCGCTCCGTAACGTTTTTTGTTTACATTCGTGATTTCGCTTTTATTGGAAATTAATAATTCGCTATCTCGGCCCCAATAAATGAGGTTCAGAATGATTTTGTCTTCGTTGTCACTTGTTTGTTTTTTTTTAATACTTCACCCTATGTTTTTCTCAGGGTTGCCAATACCAAATTTAAAAAAGCACCGTTTTGCTCATTAAAAGCACTAATTTTTTTTTTTTATAAAAGAACTAATGGAGAATAGAATAATTAACTATAAGTATATAAAAATATATTTTAAAACTTTAATGAATAAAATATGAACAAATAGTTACCTTGTTTTTAATCAATAATGATTGGGAAGTTAACTTCTTTTGATGTGGAAGTTTCAGGATCACTCTCCCTGGCTAATTTATAGCAATCCAGGGATCCAATCTTCTTCACTAATTCTATTGGGAGTGTGTAACTATAGCAGCATTTTTTCATTTCGTTTAAGTCCATATTTTATATTTAAAATCTCCCTTACAGTGTTTAAGCTTAACCAATTTCACTCAGTCGATTTAATAAAGTTCCTATGACTAAATAATCTTTCCACATCAGCATTTGCATGTGGCATGGTGAGAATTGTCAAAGCTAATGTTGACAATTTTTCAAATGGATTTGCCCCAGCCGAATCCCTATACGATGATACCTCAATCCAAAATGCAACTGTATCTGCGACTTGTGTCCACTGTATTGTTTGCAAATTTCTCCATTGGAAATAAATTTGTGTCAGAATCTCTGGATCGTCATTAAAATGCTTTGCAAGGGTCTATAATTCTTGGTTTAATTGGTTTGAGGAATTCTGTTACACTGAAATAACTCATTGCCTTTAAAAAACTAAAATTATCAGAAAGACGCTGCCAAATTTGTTCTAAAACTTTTACAACAAAAATTATTCATCTCTCTCTTATCTCACTCTTCTTGTTCAGTAAAATTACATTCCGAAATTTCTTTATCAAATTGATAACCAAGATATGATTTTGGATCAAGATAATCTTGCACTGAATTTTTTCATTGAATTTCTTTCCTGGAATTAGAATAATTGAACCTAGTACATCAATCAGATGTTGAAGATCATTTAATAATTTCGTTGGGCCTTGTGTTTCTGCTTCAAATTTTTTATTCACTCTTTGAACTTCGGAAAGAATGTGCTTTAGAAAGATGAGATAAACATAGTTTTTCTAATCACAAAAAATCAAATAAAGCATTTCGGCAGGATAGCAACTTTCTTCATTCCTTGCAATTTGGAAATGAGTTTTTAATTCTATCCACTGATCCAAAATTCTTACCACTGAAGATTCAATTGACATACATCTTGTTGTAGTAGGCTGAACAAGCTTTAATGGTGACTTCCATCATTTATTGCTGCAAACATTTTTTTATATTTTGATTGGCGAACTGAAGAATATGAAAACCAGCTGTAAGTTTCTTTGAATAAAAAATCCAGATATCTTGGCAAATGTTCACTTGCAGCATGTGACACAGCAAGTTGGAGGGAATAACAAACGCATTTAATGAGTACAAGATGAAGAATCTCTCTTTTTAATATCGTATAAGCCCCATTGTTTACGCCTATCATTACTGAAGCATTGTCTGTGCCTATTGCAATTAGATTTTGCAAACTAAGATGCTTTTCTAGGCATTCCTTTAATGCATTGCTGGTCATTACATTACACTCATCTAATTGAACTAAATCCAAATAAGTTACGATAATTATTTTTTTAATTCTGAATAATATCTAATAACAATTCCTAGTAATTTGGTAACAGAAATGTCATTAGATTCATCAATTATTAAACTGTACTTGGCAGTTCCTAAATCATTTTTTAACTCCTCTTTAAAATGCGGACCAAGAATATTAGTAATAATGTTTGAGCATTTTGATCGTTTAAGCCTAAGTTTGTTTTTTTTTGTTTCGCATCACTAAAGCACTTATTACATAACTCAGTTAATACATAACTCAGTTAAGTGGTCTACAGTTTGTAGGGAACAATGTTCAGCAATTAATAATGCTAACTGTCCTTCAGTTTGTTTCGCAGTTAAATCAGTACTAGGCGCAACAGTTGCGAATGTTAGCTTTGTTTGTCTTTGACAACTGAAAGGTGCTTCAGCCTTTATGTGTTTATTAGTGTTACTATGTCGGTCTTTGTCACTTAATCTACCATGAAGAACACATTTGCAATAATTACAAAATAATTTCGTATCGTCACGTTCCACTCTTTTTAGCCAGTTTTTGTATTTTGGATTTGACATCCATTCTCCTCTAAAGTGCTGTGAATATTTTTTACTCATCTAGAAAGGGTAAAAAATAATTAATTTCATATAAACACTTATTGTCCTATTTCACACATGTTACTAATAAATAAATCATTAGGTTAGCCTATTTAGTTCTCTTTTTTATCACAAAACAACTTAGGTTCATGAATAGCGAAAGCAAACTAAATACCAATGCGCAAAAGCTGCACATGCGTCAAACTAATCAACTACTGAGTCATCGCGAACAGATTGCAGACATGTTCAAAACATGTTCACTAATATTTGACTCTCACCATTTGAATTTCAGCGAGAATAAGAAATATGCACTCTGTGCTTTAAAATCTCGTCTTGCTAGTGATTATTTAATTCTCTTATATATTTATCATATTAAATTTTAAAAGAGTTTACAATTGTAAATTTTTAAAATTAAAGTTTGCATTAACTGATATTAAAAGGCACTGAAAAGGCACTGAAACTGGTACAAAGGCACTAAAATTACGCGGGTGCGCTAAACTATAATTTTGGGCACTGCGAGTAACGAAAAAGCACTGAATTTAGTGCCAAAAGCACTCAGTTGGCAACCCTGGTTTTTCTTTTACCTCTGAGTAGGTTGTATTAACAAACTCTTCGATATCAGCGTATGTGTGCTGCTATTCTTTTCTTAGGCCTTGCTTATGAAATTTGTAATTAAGCCTCTTATTGTTGACTTATTTTCCTCTAATAGACAGGGGGCCTATTTTCTTTATCTGCCTACCCTTTCCTTCTTTCCGTTAATCAAAGACACTTTCCATTCACTCTCCATCTTCAAGTTTTAAATGAGTGCTTTCGAGGCTCGGTTCTTTTGACCAGTTCTTACAACTTTTGAAATGCTCCTTTCAGCTACTCACTTTCACCTGGTTTCCTTCGTTATTCATTGCAGTTCTTTATCTTTTAAATTATCTTTTTAATTCTTCTTTTCTTTTTTTTGCTTGACATGTCTTCTTCCGCCCTCGTGTTATTTCGCGAAGTGAACTTGACCCTATTCGATTTTGCCACTTTTCTTTACCTCGCTAATAAGTAAACAAACAAATAAATAAATAGGCAAATTAACAAAAAGGTAAACATATGCGCCAAACAAATAAGCAAGTAAAATAAGTCAATAATTAAACAAACATAAATAAATAAGTAAACAAATAATTAAATAAATAAGCAAATAACTAAAACAAATAAGTAAATAAATAGATAAGCGAATAAGTAAATAAATACGTGAACAAAATAAATAAATAAAATAAATAACAAAGAAATAATCAAATAAATAATTATATAAACAAATACGTAAACAAAATAAATAAGTAAATAAACAAACAAATAAGTAAATAACTAAGTAAGGAAATAAGTAAACAAAATAAATAAATAAAATAAATAACAAACAAATAAGTAAATAAATGATTATATAAAAAAATACGTAAACAAAATAATTAAATGAGTAAACAAACCAATAATTAATAAAATAAGTAACTAAACAAACAAATAAGTAAATAACTAGGTAAGCAAATAAGTAAACAAAAAGTAAATAGATAAGTAAACAAACATAAATAATCATTTCATGACTAAATCTACATCGTCTCTGTTTCAAGGTTGACTTTTGACATCTTCGTCAGTTTGCTCCCCCCTTGACGTCAGGGGGCTCTGCTTTCGATGTAGAACGGGGGCACGTTTAGGAGAGTTACGTGACCTCGCTATTCAAGTGTTTCCGTGTATTTTCAAAAGTACACACACATCCTCCTCCCTTAAGACAGGCGTTGTATTTCCAACGTCTGGATACGAAGTTCGATTCCCGGCGAGCCCCCCACCCCGCCCCAAGGCGCTCGTAGGGAGTTTGCAGGGCGGTGCGCAGATTCTGACAAGTGCGCCCAGGCAGCTACATTCGCACATATAATACTAATCACAATATTGCAGACTCTTGCAACTCCCCTTACTTCAGGCACACAACACATCACTCCACCCACTAAAGATCTGTCGATATCCACATTCCCCAGGGCGCGGAGCTGGTAGCTCTCCCTTGGGCCACGGAGGGTTCTCAGGTTTGGTGGTTGTAAGTAAAATATGTGTACGACCTCCCGCCCTCCCTTAGACGATGAGAATTGGCCACTGGTACTTTTGGATGTCCAGAGTCATTCTGATTTTTATGTAAATTTTATTATTTTCTTAGACATATCGCCCTCGGTTGAAAGGGGAGGGGGTATTAACTAACATAACTACGCAGAGCTGGGAATTATTAACTAACAAAACTAAGACCCCCTTCACCAGTTTATTCAAAAAACTCTTTTAAAGGCCTTTATTGCAGAGATGTCCTCATTGTTTTAGTAATAAATACAAGCTAAATGTTTTTATGTCCATCGTAGGGTTCCTATTTTGAGATGCCCCCTTGGTATTTATAATAAAATAATACGATTTCAATATTTTGTGTCTTTTAACTTCATATTTTTTCTAAGCCTACTTTGAGGGCCTTTGTTTGGCGTCATATCTTGCAATATTCCTGTTTAGGAAATGGAGCAATTTCCGTTCGATCTATTTTTGTTGTTATAACGAAGGAGATTTACGCCCCCCACCCTGCCATACACAACCAGACCCCCATGGAGTCTATGGCGTTTCATGGGCAACCTTGCTCCTTAGCCCCAATAGTTGTGGAAGTTAGGGAGAGTCTTGTGTCGTTCATCATGTGCAAGCTTCTATAAAGAAAAAAAATACATATACAAATTAAAAAGGTTTGGGGTGTGTGGAAGAGCTTTAAATTGGATAGGTAAATGGTAGAGAGGAAGTAAGGGGTACTACTAACTGGAGTAAAGTTACAGTGGATAATTATCAGCGGAGTACCTCAGGGATCAAATTCCGGATTCGTTATTTTTTGTAATCTTACTAAATGATATTGGGGAGGCAGTTAATAGCAGTCATTTTTTGCTGATGACACCCAATTATCAACTTCTTTAAAAAAAGAAGTTGATGATAACTTTGAAATAGCAGAGACGTTTAAATAAATTAACATCCTGTGCGAATAGGCGGCAGATGATTTAACTGCGCGCATTATGAAAATTCGCCCAGGCATTTTCATAATGCCTGGGCGAGTTCTGTCTACTGGATCACTTCGTAGTTCACTTCGTAGTGAACTACGAAGTAAACTACGAACTCAATGGGCAGTTGAGAACCCAAGAGATGGCTGGTCACCCAGCAACTAACTCTAACTTTTACTCACTTCCCTTCACCACTTCTAAACAACTCTGTCCACTCTAGTCTTACTATATATACTTTTATCTTCTACCTTTTTCAAGACATAAGATGGGCAGTTGAACTCGTAGAGAACAAAAGGACTTAGGAGTAGTAGTAGATAGGTCATTAAGGTTTTCTAACCATTAAAACAATCCTGTTTCATTCAATTTATGTAGAATGTTGGGTGCTTCATACAGTGGCTCTTTGGTTGACTCGTATGACCTCGGATAGGTCCTTGTGGCTTTTGTTATCCGTTTTATATTGTTAGGTTGAGTAGTCTATATATTTAGACTGCTCAACCTATGGACTGTCCGTATATTTTCACTCCAACTTCAACACTTTCTTTTCTCACAAACCTTCTGTCAGAGATACCTAGATAATTTTCGTCTTTAGCTTTAAATAATAGTACCAAATATTAAAGGATAAAAGTAAAAGACAGAAAATACAGTAATAACACCAATAATAATGACTAAAATCTCATTAACGTCAAAGTTTTAGTCCTGGTGAAAACGTCGAAAAAATGTGTGAAAAATACATAGTGTAAGTTGTAAACAGAATATATGGGTTTTATTGAGGAAAATTAGTTACAAAAGCAAGGAGGTTATTTCCAACTTATTTGTCGGGCCACATTTAGAGTATTGTATACAAGTATGGTTCGCACACTTTAGAGATGATATCAACGTATTAGTCAGTGCAAAGGAGAGCAATAAAGATGATACTTTCCTTGAAGGACGTTCAATATGTAGATAGGTTGAGGGCACTAAATATATTCTCATTTGAAAGGTGTGTGGGTAGGAATATGATCGAGCTTTGTAAAATTTGTTATGGAATAAATAAGTTAGAGTTTAGCAAGTTCTTGGAGATGGAAGGTAGTAATAGAACTAGGGGTCATTATTTGAAATTAAAAAAAAAACAGGTGTCGGTTGGATGTGAGAAAGTATTTTGTTTCACCAGAATGATCTATCGCAGGAGACAATAAAAAGGCCAAATTTAAATGTTTTCAAAAGCAGGTTAGATGAGTATATGGGGAGGGTATGATGGTTTTTGAGTTGTATTGGGACAAATTACATATTGTAATATCGATATTGTTGTAGATTGGACGTGATGTAAACGCATTCTTATGTATGCGGATTGCGGATGTTGGAGGATTTTCTTTTTTTAACCTTTTGGGTTTGTTAGACGGTGTCAATTTTTTAAAATAAATTATTTTCAATGATGTAGTTTTACACGCCTCCAAAATTATTTTTTTTTGGAGGGGGGGGGGGGGGAATTGACGGCTATGTGGCAGAATCGATTCAGTTTTAGAATTTCTGCCATTTTTTAAAATTTACTCCTTGGATTAATATTTTACTTTTTTGTTAGTTTAACTTGTTTGTGTATTTTTTTATTATTTAATATGTTATTTTACCGATTATTTTTTAAATATACCAATAAGTTTCTAGGGGATTTAATCAACTAGGATATTTTTTTTTGGGGGGGGGGCGTCATCTCCTTGGATTTAAATTTCTTGGGGGGGGGGGGTCATTAATTCGAAATGGTGTACTTGGGGGTCCTTGTCTAGGATGAAACGATGTATTTACGCAGAAAGTAAAATAGGATGAGAGTTCTTCCACAACACTGAGTTGTGGGGCTCATGTGGTAAAATAGGTAGGCTTGTGGCACACAAATTGCATGATTTAAGAGGCCCAGCGAGGAGCTCCACAAATGGACGCTCGGTGGATATATCAAATCCTACAATTTGGGAGCCACAAGCCTACCTATTTTACAACATGAGCCCCACAGGGTATTCGGTAGGAGGTACCGGGAAACTCGTGAGGTTTTTCTCAACGCTGTTCAATCACAATATCGTCAGACATTAGAGGAAAGGCTTTCATTCAACATGGAACCCCAATTATAATCACGTGACAGTTATACAACCATATTACAGATATTCTGGGGGTACAATTTCAAGCACAAAACCGTCAATTACAGTGTCGAGTTCGTTTCGGAGGGAGGAACCCACACTCAGTAAATCGTAAACACATTGAATTTACTGAAACAAACGTCGTTGTAGGATTCACCGATCGATATTAGATTCGTTTACTAGATCATTTAACTTTTCTTTACGGTATTAGCTGGTGATGGAGCATCTTTCCCAATGCCAAACATTCACCCGCTTGATAGACTCCATCCGAGAGCTTCGTACTGGATCATTTACCTTTTCTTTACGGTATTAGCTGGTGATGGGGCATCTTTCCCAATGACAAACATTCACCCGCTTGATAGACTCCATCCGAGAGCTTCGTACTGGATCATTTACCTTTTCTTTACGGTATTAGTTGGTGATGGGGCATCTTTCCCAATGTCAAACATTCACCCGCTTGATAGACTCCATCCGAGAGCTTCGTACTGGATCATTTACCTTTTCTTTACGGTATTAGCTGGTGATGGGGCATCTTTCCCAATGCCAAACATTCACCCGCTTTAGAGACTCCATCCGAGAGCTTCGTACTGGATCATTTACCTTTTCTTTACGGTATTAGCTGGTGATGGGGCATCTTTCCCAATGCCAAACATTCACCCGCTTTAGAGACTCCATCCGAGAGCTTCGTACTGGATCATTTACCTTTTCTTTACGGTATTAGCTGGTGATGGGGCATCTTTCCCAATGCCAAACATTCACCCGCTTTAGAGACTCCATCCGAGAGCTTCGTACTGGATCATTTACCTTTTCTTTACGGTATTAGCTGGTGATGGGGCATCTTTCCCAATGCCAAACATTCACCCGCTTTAGAGACTCCATCCGAGAGATTCGTACTGGATCATTTACCTTTTCTTTACGGTATTAGCTGGTGATGGGGCATCTTTCCCAATGCCAAACATTCACCCGCTTTAGAGACTCCATCCGAGAGCTTCGTACTGGATCATTTACCTTTTCTTTACGGTATTAGCTGGTGATGGGGCATTTTTCCCAATGCCAAACATTCACCCGCTTTAGAGACTCCATCCGAGAGCTTCGTACTGGATCATTTACCTTTTCTTTACGGTATTAGCTGGCGATGGGGCATCTTTCCAAATGCCAAACATTCACCCGCTTTAGGAACTCCACCCGAGAGCTTCGTACTGGATTATTAACCTTTTCTTTACGGTATTAGCTGGTGATGGGGCATCTTTCCCAATGCCAAACATTCACCCGCTTTAGAGACTCCATCCGAGAGCTTCGTACTGGATCATTTACCTTTTCTTTACGGTATTAGCTGGTGATGGGGCATCTTTTCAAATGCCAAACATTCACCCACTTTAAGGACTCCATTCGAGAGCTTCGTACTGGATCATTAACCTTTTCTTTACGGTATTAGCTGGTGATGGGGCATCTTTCCCAATGCCAAACATTCACCCGCTTTAGAGACTCCATCCGAGAGCTTCGTACTGGATCATTTACCTTTTCTTTACGGTATTAGCTGGCGATGGGGCATCTTTCCAAATGCCAAACATTCACCCACTTTAGGGACTCCATCCGAGAGCTTTGTACTGGATCATTTACCTTTTCTTTACGGTATTAGCTGGTGATGGGGTATCTTTCCAAATACCAAACATTCACCCGCTTTAGAGACTCCACCAGAGAGCTTCGTACTGGATCATTAACCTTTTCTTTACGGTATTAGCTGGTGATGGGGCATCTTTCCCAATGCCAAACATTCACCTGCTTTAGAGACTCCATCCGAGAGCTTCGTACTGGATCATTTACCTTTTCTTTACGGTATTAGCTGGTGATGGGGTATCTTTCCAAATGCCAAACATTCACCCGCTTTAGAGACTCCACCAGAGAGCTTCGTACTGGATCATTTACCTTTTCTTTACGGTATTAGCTGGTGATGGGGTATCTTTCCAAATGCCAAACATTCACCCGCTTTAGGGACTCCATCCGAGAGCTTCGTACTGGATCATTTACCTTTTTTTTACGGTATTAGCTGGCGATGGGGCATCTTTCCAAATGCCAAACATTCACCTGCTTTAGGGACTCCATCCGAGAGCTTCGTACTGGATCATTTACCGTTTCTTTATGGTATTAGCTGGTAATGGGGTATCTTTCCAAATGCCAAACATTCACCTGCTTTAGAGACTCTATCCGAGAGCTTCGTACTGGATCATTTACCTTTTCTTTACGGTATTAGCTGGTGATGGGGTATCTTTCCAAATGCCAAACATTCACCCGCTTTAGAGACTCCACCAGAGAGCTTCGTACTGGATCATTTACCTTTTCTTTACGGTATTAGCTGGTGATGGGGTATCTTTCCAAATGCCAAACATTCACCCGCTTTAGGGACTCCATTCGAGAGCTTCGTACTGGATCATTTACCTTTTTTTTACGGTATTAGCTGGCGATGGGGCATCTTTCCAAATGCCAAACATTCACCCACTTTAGGGACTCCACCAGAGAGCTTCGTACTGGATCATTTACCTTTTCTTTACGGTATTAGCTGGTGATGGGGTATCTTTCCAAATGCCAAACATTCACCCGCTTTAGGGACTCCATCCGAGAGCTTCGTACTGGATCATTTACCGTTTCTTTATGGTATTAGCTGGTGATGCGGTATCTTTCCAAATGCCAAACATTCACCTGCTTTAGAGACTCCATCCGAGAGCTTCGTACTGGATCATTTACCTTTTCTTTACGGTATTAGCTGGTGATGGGGTATCTTTCCAAATACCAAACATTCACCCGCTTTAGAGACTCCACCAGAGAGCTTCGTACTGGATCATTTACCTTTTCTTTACGGTATTAGCTGGTGATGGGGTATCTTTCCAAATGCCAAACATTCACCCGCTTTAGAGACTCCACCAGAGAGCTTCGTACTGGATCATTTACCTTTTCTTTACGGTATTAGCTGGCGATGGGGCATCTTTCCAAATGCCAAACATTCACCCACTTTAGGGACTCCATCCGAGAGCTTCGTACTGGATCATTTACCTTTTCTTTACGGTATTAGCTGGTGATGGGGTATCTTTCCAAATGCCAAACATTCACCCGCTTTAGGGACTCCATCCGAGAGCTTCGTACTGGATCATTTACCGTTTCTTTATGGTATTAGCTGGTGATGGGGTATCTTTTCAAATGCCAAACATTCACCTGCTTTAGAGACTCCATCCGAGAGCTTCGTACTGGATCATTTACCTTTTCTTTACGGTATTAGCTGGTGATGGGGTATCTTTCCAAATGCCAAACATTCACCCGCTTTAGAGACTCCACCAGAGAGCTTCGTACTGGATCATTTACCTTTTCTTTACGGTATTAGCTGGTGATGGGGTATCTTTCCAAATGCCAAACATTCACCCGCTTTAGGGACTCCATCCGAGAGCTTCGTACTGGATCATTTACCTTTTTTTTTACGGTATTAGCTGGCGATGGGGCATCTTTCCAAATGCCAAACATTCACCCACTTTAGGGACTCCATCCGAGAGCTTCGTACTGGATCATTTACCTTTTCTTTACGGTATTAGCTGGTGATGGGGTATCTTTCCAAATGCCAAACATTCACCCGCTTTAGGGACTCCATCCGAGAGCTTCGTACTGGATCATTTACCGTTTCTTTATGGTATTTGCATTTATGGGGATTTTTGTGGCGTAAGTAAGAGATAACTTATTCAGGAAGATATTGGGTTTATTGGACGGTGCCCGATTTTTGTTTTAAATTTTGCCAATGATGCTATTTCACATGCTGATTTCAAAAACGAAATTTATATTTTGTAAAATGGACGGTTAAAAAGTTATGGTTGGGTTTGGTTATGTTGTTATTTTAAATTGACAAGTTAGTTCAGGTTATTTGAAGTAAACATATGTAATTTGAATATATGTATTAAATATTTAACATATATAGGAATGAAATTAACATTTAAATGGTATATATTATATTGTTAATATTGTAGCTGCATGATTTAATTTTCGACAAGTCATGATGGTTATGCCTTTTTAGCAATGTTTTAGACGCAATCTTGTGTTGACCAGGATTATTCGCTGAATGATGTTATGTTAATAGTTACTCAAATTATGACTTTTAAAACTGCCGAGGTTTATTGCAACTGTATGTATACGGCTGTTTTCTTGGGCCTTTATAATTTATGAATTGATAAGGTAAAGTGTCATTTGTCCCTATTATTTCAAAATGTACTATTTCGCTACTAATTTTCACCATTAAAAAGTACTTTTCGTGTTATGAAACCATTAATTAAGTGGAAAAACTGTATGTTCCACAAAAGGACGATTGAAATCTATTGAGATAATTGTTTGGAATTTGGGTTTGAAGGTTATATAATATATATATGGACTCAAATACATCGGCATAATTGCAATCCAGTCTTACGCTATATATTAGTAAATGGCAACTCGACAGTTGGAAAAAGTTACCTTGAATAGGTGAACCAGACTTCGACTCATCACTGTATTAATATTAATTATCTGTCTGTTATGATAGGTAGTCAATTCTTGGACTCGTTAAAAGATTTTCTTTCCTCACTTTTGATAAAATAGTTATTCCTGTTTTGGACTACAACTATTTTGTTATCAGACCAACAAGATTTGTTATTTATATTAGAATGAAAACATTGGAAAAGATTGAGAATATATGTGTAATTAATGCAGAGACAAGAGAGGTTAGTATTTTAATGTTCTATTTAATGAGAGCTAAATTTGGGGAAAAGATAAGTAACTGCTGATTTGTTACTTTTGCAGACGACCCCCCCCCCCCCCAAGTCAGGTTGATAGCATGTTTTTGTCATTTTATAAATTATAGTTGCGATAAGTTTTTTTTTTACTTTTTAGGTATATATGTTCGTACATAGATTATGCAAATTTATTTTTTATGCATCCATTTTTTATACTTTCAGCGAAACCTCATTAAATAAATAAAAATCCTTGGTGTGATTATGAATTACGTTTTAAGTGGAACACTCGGTGATAAAACTCTTCTATCCCGTAACTGAATGAAGCCTTATTAAAATCTTAGAAGATTAAATTGTATATTTACCATAATAATATCCCAACTAAGTGACGAAATAAAGGGCAATAATATTTACGACCTTTAACTAAATTATATTACTTATAGTGTGTGTGGATCTGTTGTGGCCGGTGTTTCATTATTTAATTTCTCTAATGTAATTCAATCCTTTTAGCGGGATCTTCAAATTCCGGTTAATATGAGTTATATCTCGACAACTGATATCAAATAACGTTATTTTATGCATAAAATCGCGCTCTTTACTAATACTTTGTTTCTTGTGCAAAAGCATAATGACGTTTTTTTTTTTTCTTTTGCATAAAATTCCTTTACAAATATATACATGAGGGGACTTGCTTTCTTTTCGACCAAAGCGGCAAAGCGGCCTTGGTAAATGGGAAGAGGAAAGCTGAAGGAACCGTATAAGGGGCTGATGGTTGGATTTTTGAAGTGCCAAGGAGAGGTCCTGGGCAAGACAGAAGGAATTGTAAGGGAATGTGAAAGGTCAGGAATAATCCTAATGGCACTAGTAGATTGAGGCTTATTGAACATCATATAGATAGATATCGATGGCTACCATCTGACCTCAGAGATAGCTAGGACAATTTCTGAGAAGCAAAGGGCATACCAGAGATTACAGAGAAAAATGATTTAACAATTTAAATCATTATAGGTTGACCAGAAATGAGCTAAATAAGATTAAGAAGAGGAAAACGGGGGCACTAATTAATTTAGTTCTAAATAATAATAAAGATCCAAGAAAATTCTTTATCTATTATAGAATTGATAACAAATCGAACAGTGATAAAATAGGGCCTATTAAATATTAAGAGGTTTTGCAAGAATCTGATGAGGAAATAGTAGAGGTTCTTAATGATTATTTTTCTTCCGTATTTACAGAAGAGAATCTAACCTTTTGCAGATCAGTTTTTTCTCACAAGTTCATCTTAATTGGCGAGTTTACCCTATTTGAAAGATTGTTTACTGTAATTATGCTAGAAGTATCCAACAACTAAGAAATTAATAACATTGATGAAGAACTTTTGAAAAAAGTGATAGTGACTTCACATGAGTAAATGAATGTTATGAGAAGAATGGTCAGCATTTGCAAAGAAGAATCTTCAAATAAATTGTTATGTTAATTATGCAAACTGATTATTAGTCTTAGTTTTTGTTAATTTTAAATAAATAAAATTGGTTTTATTAGTCGATAAATATCTGAAAGTTCAGTGAAAATCTAAAAATCAATGCTTCACTAAAACTGGCATAACTTCTCCAAAAATAAATGAATCAATTAGCCATTTTAGGACCCCAAACCTACAACTATTACCAACAACTTCCGAAAGTTTCATTATGATCACAAAATTATTCTTGATTTTATTAAAATTCAAAAGTAGGACATGTAAAAAAAAGACCCTGTAGATGCAGTTTATTGGTTCTGTTTGACTTTGATGACCTCTGATAGGCCCTTGTGACTTTTCGCATCCATTGAATTACGAGGGGCGGTCAATAAGTTTTGCGAATCGGTAGGGCAAAACAGAAGAAGGGGGATTGCTGTTTGTGGGGGTGTTAGGACAAGTTAAGACAAGTCAGGACCTGCAGCCGCACACTCCTACCTCGTCTATTTAAGAAGCAGTAGCTGATTGCAGATCATCAGTCACAATTTTTTCAACAATGGAGAAGGTTTAGCACCGCGCAGTGATAAAATTTTGAGCCAAGGAAGGCAAGAATGCAAAAGAGATCCATGAACACATGGTTGCAGTATACACCGACGCCGCCCCTTCCTATGCAACCATTGCTCACTGTAATAGGAAGTTCCGCCATGGTGGTGAATCCCTTGAAAATGACACCCGTCAGATGTGACCAACCAGGATAATGTCACCCGTGTGGAGAGGATGGTCCTTGACCAAGGTCTCTGCCCATTGGGGCCCTAGAAACCTCACGCCCCATGATCGACTTCAATGTCATCAAAGTTCATAAGGCCAGAGTTCGCACAAGCTGCCCTGCGCGACCCCGTAAGGGGCGCGATGATTTGCCATGCTGGCCGCCATGCTGGTGGGACTCAGCACCCCGTCCGACCCCAGCTTAGCCTCTTCTCCTTCCTTCAAAACACTTGTTTCCTCGCTTTTCATACAACCTGTCCCTCAACTTTCTCTGTTCAGCCTCTAATTTCACAGGGTAGATGCTGACCTTCCTCTCAGCCAACCGTCCAGCATTGGGGCTGAGGGGATGGGGGACAATGTTCCCTAACCCCTGAGCTCCGGTCTGGGCTGGCTGGTTTTTAACAACCTGCTTCATCCCCACCCATACCTTCCTCACTTTACCGTCTATCCTTGATTTTACGCCGTGTTTAAGGTGGAGCCGCCATGACGATGGACTGCCAGGCCACAAGGCGGGAGGGGTGGTCCGAAATGGCGGCGCCTGGCTCTGCCAGGCCTGTAAGCACCTCTTGCAGTGCGGGCAACTGCAAGAGGTGATGAGCTATTGCATCCCGTAGCACAAAAAGGGTCACCATGCCCAATGATGAAAAAAAACCAACCCCTAACCCCCAACTTCCCCTGAAACAGCGACGGAGCCGCCCTTGGGCAGCTCCAGCAAAAAAATGGAGGTCCCCCCCCCTATGCTTGCGCAGGGGACCCTACATATCTCTTCACCCGGAGAGGAGGCTTACTCCTCTCCTACGCCTACGGGTGAAGGGGACTCCCCCTCACCCCCTTCTCTGGAGGTGCTTCCGGGCACCTCCCTTTTACCAGCAGCAGTCCCCTCTGTTCTTTCCAAGGGGACTGCCAAGAAAGCCAACAGGCAGCCCTTAGCCAGCCGCTCCACATCGAACGGGCTTGGTAGGGCAAACCCCCTTAGGGGGGAGAGGGAAGCCAGGCCTCTTCGGTCGCTTCCCTCAAAAGACCTGCTGGCAAGAATTTTAAACCTTGCCGGGGTCAAGGCCTGTGCCTCCCCACACAAGACTGGCGACACTGCCTAGGGGACCTGCGATGTCCTTGGAGATGATGGCCAACTGGAGGCCCCTCCTGTGATAGACATGGTCCTTGAGGAGACCCTGCCTCAGACGGTAGGGCCTTCCATGGGGAGGAATTCGGGCTCGGCGCCAAGCACTGAACCCGAATCCGCCCCTATGCAAGGTCCTCCTCAAATGGCTGAGGGCTCCGAGGCAGTAAAAGGAGGGGAGGGATCTTCTCCGACAGGTGCCCCTACGACAACCAGGACCTTCTCCATTTCGGAGAGGGACCTGGCTGAGGCCGGTCCATCTGGCCTGGGGGCTTCTGCCGGCGGAGGTGAGAAGCGGGTTCATTCCCCGCCCTCCTCTCCAAAAAAGAAAAGGACGAAAAAGACTCGGGGCTCCTCTCCATCCGCGGGGGCTGCGGGGATGGATGGGTCTGCTACCACTTTGGTAGGCGACCAAGCCAAGATCGGCACATCCGGCCCCTCTACCCCCTCGTGTGCGGAGCCCCTGACCAAGACTAACACCAAGAGTGCACAGGGCGGAGCCTCGATGCCATCGGGGCCCCTCATTCAGAGGTTACCTGGCGTTTTCGAGCCCGCTGGCTTCAAACGCTTCCTCGTTATTCGCTCCACTGATGGCACCATGTTGTCCAAGGGCAACATGATCCATCAGAGGAGAGGATTAGCTAGTGCAATTGGTAGAGAGCCGAAGGTGACCCGTTTCTCGGACGGCAGCCTTCTGGCGAATGCGGCGAATCCCGCCGAGGCGGCCAAGATAAGTGCTCTTCGGACACTTCAGGGCACTCCGGTGAGTGTGACGCCGCACTCTACCATGAATTTTGTGAAAGGAGTAGTTTATGCGAGGGAACTCGTTGACTACTCCATTGAGGACATCACCCTAGAGCTGGTCGACCATGGGGCGGTCAAGGTCGAACGTGTGATGAGAAAACAGGGAGGGGCTTCGAGACCCACCCCTACACTCTTCGTCACGTTCGACTGTGACAAGCTCCCTGAGTCAGTGCGTGCCGGTTGGTACCGCTACCGCGTGAAGGCATTCGTGCCACTGCCGCGGCGGTGCTATTACTGTCACCGCTTCGGCCATACGAATTGCTCATGTAGACGTGCAAAGTCGGGGTCACCCGAAGTCTGTGAAATTACTCCAAGGCTGCATACGATAAGTCCAAATCGTGTGTGGCCAAGTGTGTCAATTGCGGAGAGCCGCACCCTGCTTCTTCGAAGCAATGTGGTGCATATCTCTTGGAGAAAGTAATCCTGGCCGTTCAGGCCCAGGATAGACTCTCATTCCGCGAGGCTAAGGACTTGGTCCTGGCGCGCCCAGCTCTGCCTGGGATGTTGTGGTGGAGCGAATGTGAGTGTGTGAAAAAGGGCCATTCTCCCACCCCTTTTCTCAGTACCCTCTCCCTCCCTTTGTAAGAATGTGTGTGAATGGGAATGGGTTTGTTTTATTTTTGTTTATTTTATGTATAAAATGATTACCATGTTTTTCTTTCTTTCCAGGCGTCATATTCTGGAAAGATAGTAGCTAGTTTTGAGATATCACTATAATTAAAAGAATATTGTACTTTGCTTAAAATAAACTTTTATCAAAGCGTCATATTCTGGAAAGAGGTAAGCTAGTCGATAAATTTACTCAGGTAATGCCCACTTATTAGTTTCGCCATCCATGTATAAATAAATGGGTCATAAAAGGAGGATATATCTCTTCTACAGAGAGTGGAAGTGTGGACTGACAGCAAGAGGGGTTCTCTAGACGAGTGCTCCGCCCAGCCCTGAGACGGAGGGCTTTCGTGCCTCTCTAACCACCTGAACCGCCATACCCACCTTCGTTGACAATCCTGCCTCCTTCTAAGTTAGCCTACTACCACCCACCTCCAGCACACAAGTGATAGCGCGTGCCCCCTTTTCGTTTTTTTTTATGTTTTGTGTAGATATATAAGTAAATTGTTGTATTCGCCGGTTATAAAATTCTCTTTTGGTATCGTATTTGGATTGGGGAATTTAGCCTCCCTTGTAAATATAAAATTGTTGTAAATATAAGCTTTTATTATCATTGTACTTTTTTTCTGTAAGTAAAGAACTGTACATACAATCCGTTTCATTCTCCTTCAATTTCTCACGTCCAGATTAGTATAGGAAGCGGGTTGGATCGATTGGGGTTAGTCTAAATTTTTCGGCCTGCTACAACATCATATGCCTCAGTAGTTAGAAAGGCACCCTCTGCTCCTGGCCCATCCAGGCCAACGAGCACGGTTGTTTCCACGACCATTCGGAGCCCTTCTGCGGGCTCTACCCAACCCGGGCGCTCCCCTGGTAAAGCTGGCGGCAAAAAGGGTTCATACCCAGCCCCGGCTAAAACCAGGGCTCCCCCCTCTTTCCCCAGCGTGACCGTTTCCCGCAAGGCGAAACAGCCACGCGCCTCCACCGATTCGTTAGACTCACAGGAGGCAACAACCCTGAAGATGGTCGCTAGGCCATCTTCGGGGGTTCCTAAAGCTGTCCCCCGAAAGGAGGACAGCAACAAAGGAGCTTCGGCTCCTTCGCCCACGCCCCGAGGTGGAGCGAGTGGCTCGGAGACGGTGGTTCCTCGAAAAGAGGGCCCCCCGCCTCCGAAGCCGCAGCGCCCGCCTAAGGTTTCGAGGCGGAGGGAGGAAAAGACTCGCATGGCGAGCCCAACCTCCCCCAATAAGTCCTCGAAGGCGACAGCGCCTCCAGCGCTTTGTCCGGCCAACAGCGCCCGGGGTTCTGCCTCCGCGAAGCGTACGGCCATTCTCGTGAGGGTCTTCAATTCGAGGAGGGCCCCCGCGTCTCCTCCGAGCTAGGCATGGAGGGCATATTCCTTCAATGGAATTGCCGTGGACTCCCGGCCAACTGGGAGGAGCTGCGGAGGCTCGTCTCGTCCCGCTCCCCGTTAGCTATCTTTTTGCAGGAGACCATGCTAGGCGCGTGTCCCCTGCCCGCCCTCCCGGGGTACAAGGGTCTTGCGACCCCACCACCGCGGGATGGCCGAGCTGGGGGATGCGCGGTTTACACCCGGCATGATGTCTCCATTCTTCCTTTCTCTTTAGATACCGCCTTTCAGGCAGTGGCTGTGCAGCTGCACCTGGATAGGAGGTATACTATCATTTCTGCGTACATTCCACCGTCAGCTGACTTCGACACGGGGGACTTCCGCCGCATCGTGGCACGGTTGCCGAGGCCCTATCTCTTGCTTGAAGATCTGAACGGCAGGCATCCTCTCTGGGGAG
Source organism: Ceratothoa steindachneri (assembly GCA_963969495.1). Lineage (NCBI taxonomy): Eukaryota > Metazoa > Arthropoda > Malacostraca > Isopoda > Cymothoidae > Ceratothoa > Ceratothoa steindachneri. Next base: position 22,611,124 of record OZ018338.1, on the reverse strand, counting down.
ATTACTCCATAAATCCCAGGGGACAAGTCCTTGCCGATCTGATCGAAGAGCTTGAGATGGGTGTCCTAAACGTGGATGAGTTTACGCATCACTGTCCGAGAACGGCTTCATTTTCTTGCCTTGACCTATCTTTGTGCTCTTCGGATGCACAGCCTGATTTTGATTGGGGGGTGGTCGATGACCTCCATGGTAGTGATCACTTTCCCATTCAAATATCATTTTCAGGGCAACTGCCGCCTGAGAGCCCACCTCGTTGGTGCTTGGCGTGGACGCGGTGGCCTGCATTTCAGGAAATGACTGAATTCTCTATCTCAGTCGAGGAGTTTAGGTCGGTAGATGAGGCCGTTGAGTTCTTCTCCGGCAACCTCATTGCCGTGGGCCTGACTACTATTCCTAGGACGTCTGGCCGTTTTGCACGCCGACCACTCCCATGGTGGTCGGCCGAGTGTGAGACGGCCCTGAAACAGAAGCGTTATGCCTACATGCGCTATAAGCGCCGCCCGAACGATTTCACTGTCGCTGAATTTCGTCGGGCTAGGGCTAGGTTCCGGTATATTTCGAAGCACGCCCGCCGCTCTTCTTGGCGGGCATACGTGTCTTCACTTAACGGGAAGACCCCTTTAGCTGAGGTGTGGAAGCGAGTCAAAAGGATTCGGGGCAAGTTCTCGCAGGACCCCCCTCCCATTCTCCAGGAGAATGGGACCGCAATCTCGGACCCCGCGTCCGTGGCGGAATACTTCGCGACCGCTTTTTCTGCATTCTCTAGCCGTGATGATGCTCCGCCAGCATTCAATGCACGTCGTGATGTCGCGGAAGGCCGCCGGCTGGACTTTACCTCCAGAGGCGGAGAACCCTTCAACGACAAGTTTACTGTAAGCGAGTTGCGTTCCGCTCTCGCTTCGTGTGCGGACACCGCCCATGGTCCGGACGATGTCCCGTACGCCATGCTTCGACACCTAGGTGAGCGAGGCATGGCCTTTCTGTTAGATTTGTTCAACAGGATCTGGGTGGAAGGTCTTCTCCCAGACTCCTGGCGAATCGCTACTGTGCTTGCCTTTAGCAAACCGGGGAGAGATCACTCTACTCCGACCGGTTTCCGCCCAATCTCTCTAACCTCTTGCGTGTGCAAGTTGATGGAGAAATTGGTAAATGTTAGAGTAGCCTTTTTCCTGGACAGCGGAGGCCATCTGTCTTCTGCACAGTGCGGCTTCGGCAAGTTCCACTCCACGTCGGATGCTCTGCTCCGACTGGAAAATGCCGTCTGCGAGGCTTTCCTTCGTAGACAGCACTACGCCACGGTGTTTTTTGATCTGGAGAAGGCCTATGATACCGCATGGCGATACGGTATCATGGAGACTCTCCACACGATGGGGGCGAGGGGACGCCTCCCAATTTTTATATCTGAATTTTTGCGAGATCGTCGATTCCGCGTACGGGTGGGGGGGGAGCCCCTCCGGCCTAAAGGAGCAGGAAGAGGGTGTTCCGCAGGGAAGTGTCCTCAGTGTCACACTCTTTGCCCTGAGCATCAACGGCATCACCTCGGTGCTGTCGGAAGATGTTCTCGCTACGCTCTACGTGGACGACCTTTCGATCTCTTTTGGCGCGGCCCAGATGCCAACTCTGGAGCGTGGACTCCAACAGGCATTGAACCGCGTCTCTCGCTATGCCGAAGCGCACAGGTTTCGGTTTTCTTTGGCCAAGACTAAGGTGGTGCACTTCTGCCGCCATCCACGGCTTCACCCCGACCCAGATTTGTTTCTTAAAGGGGTGCGCCTGGATGTGGTTAAGTCGCACCGTTTCCTTGGTCTTGTATTCGACCGACGCCTCACCTGGGAGGCTCATATTGGCAGCCTTAGGGTCTCTTGTACCCGCGCCATGAACATTCTCCGTTCCGTGACGTTCAGCGCTTGGGGCGCTGATAGGGCTACTGCCTTACTTTTTTATCGATCCTTTGTTCGTTCGAAGCTCGACTACGGATGCGAGTTTTATGCATCCGCAGCCGAGCGTTTATTGCGGAAGGTGGATTCGATCCACCACACCGGCCTTCGCCTTGCGACCGGTGCCTTCCGCACTTCCCCCATTGAGAGCCTGTTGGTCGATGCTGGGGAGATTCCACTCGCTCTGCGCCGTGTGCAGTGTATCACTCGACTGTACGCGCCAGCCCGGCGCCTCCCTCAGTCGCCAACAGCTCTCACTGCATCCGCAGCTGATCTCGATGGTGCCTATGCCGTCGAGAGATGCCAGTCATACCCTAAGCCTTTTGGGTTTAGGGCCAGGAAACTCCTTCGAGAAGTAGATATCGCTCTCGGGCCGGTGGCGCCCCTGGTTTTGCCCAGGACGCCACCCTGGAGGGTACCACATTTGGCTATTTGTCGCCACGCCTCTGCTCCCAAAGCTTGTACTGCGCCGGGAGTATTGCGTTCGACCTTTTTGGAGCACACATCGTGTCACGCTGGAACCGCGCCAGTGTATACGGATGGCTCCAAGTCCCAAGAGGGGGTCGGCTTCCACGCCGTATCCCCTCTGTTTGAAGTCAGCGGGGCTCTACCAGGCGCTGCGTCTGTCTTCACGGCCGAGCTGGTGGCAATACACCACTCGGTACGGGAGATTACGCGACGTGCCCGGTTCGGAGACCGGATTGTGATCTATAGCGACTCACAAAGCGCCCTGAGTGCTCTCGGGGCATTGGAATCTCCGCATCCCCTGGTTCGCGATATCCGTGACGCCACGGTTTTGGCAAGCCGGGCAGATGTCGAGATTATCTTCTGCTGGGTTCCTGGACATGTAGGAATTGCGGGGAATGAGCGCGCCGATGAGGGTGCCAAAGAGTCCGCGAGGACTCTGCGACCGGACCAGCGTTTCGCTCTTCCTCACACCGACTACATGGCAGGAATACGGGCAGCTCTTCGGACTGCTTGGCAAAGAAGATTGGAGACGGTCGAAGGGAACTTAAAGTTGCGTGCCATTGCGCCACGACTGTTCCCATGGACCTATCCCCCAATGCCGCGACGGCTTCAGGGCGCTTTCTGTCGTCTCCGAATCGGACACTCTTGAGACGCATAGCTATCTGATGGAGCGCTCGCCTGCGCCGTATTGTGACGACTGCGTCGTCTCCCAGACTGTTCGGCACATTCTTGTCGAATGTCCCAGTGTGGGTGATCTTCGCGCACGATACCTGTCTCGGTACCGGGATGGGCGGGGTTGCTACCGCCTGTCCCTTGTACTCGGGACGAGTGCGTGGACTTATTGACTTTTTGGGGGAGGCCGGCCTTCTCCCTTTCATTTAACCCGGTTTTATTGTTGTTGTTTTTGTTATCGTTTTTGTTATTGCTTTGTTATTGTTATTTCTTTTTATTGTTGTTTCCTGTTGATTTTTTTTTTAAGTAGCCTAGAACTAGGCTGTTTGTTTACGGCAACTTATGCCTAAGTCGGCAGGCGCCAGATAGCCCCTTAATCAATAATAATAATGACTTCTTGGGGGAGGCCGGCCTTCTCCCTATTATTTAAGCAAGGTTTGTTTGTTTTTTGCATTTGTTTTGTTGTTTTTTGTTCTTTTCTTCGCTTTGGTTTCACGCTCCTGCGTCGGCGGGACCTCTCCCCGATGCACCAGTTTGCTTCCTTTCCCCCTTTTTGTGTTTTTTTTTCTCTAATTTTATTTTAAAGTAGCCTAGAACTAGGCCAGTTTGAATACGGCGACTAATGCCCAAGTAGGCAGTCGCCAGATGAGCTCTTAAAAAAAAAAAAAAAATGCCCTGCGCGAGTGCGGATTCGAGGACCTCAACCATTCCCCCTACAGTCCAGATCTGACCCCTAGTGACTACTTTTTATTCCACTAGCTCAAGGCTGCACTGCGTGGATGTTGGTTTGAACAGCAGTCGGAAATTTGAAGCCTCAGGGACAAGTGCATTGAAGTCGAGGGTAGTTATATTGGAAAATAATAAAACACTTTTCCTCATATCTCGTTTCTTTATATCCGAATTTCAAAACTTATTGGCCGCCCCTCATATGTAATGTTAAAAAGGGCTATATGGTGTCAGGAGAGGTGGAACTGAAAAGATGCTGAAAGTGAGAGAGACATAAGAACATAAGAAAAGAAGGAGACTGCAAAAGACCATTCATGGCCTAAACTTGGCAGCTCCTGTTCCAGTCAACACACACAAGATTTCTTACCAGAGAAAAGTCATCAACATTGTCACCCTTTACAGGAGTTCGTCAGATTCAATCTACAATATACATAAAATGCATCCAGAGGATTATGTCCATTCATGCAACCGCAAAATATAATCTCCCCACTCCTTAGAAAAATATATACATATGTACATAAAAAAAAAGAAGTCAGTCCCATCTAGCAGCTTTATCCATATATTTATCTAATCTACTCTTAAAACTACCCAGAGAGGAGGCTTCTATCACATGTCTAGTGAGCCTATTCCATTCATCTACCACACGATTTGTAAACCAATTCCTCCCAATCTCCTTCCTAAACCTATACTTATCAAGCTTAAACCCATTGCTACGTGTCCTGTCATGTTCACCAAGTATAAGAACCTTACCCAGATCCTCTTTATTATATCCTTTTACCCATTTGAAGACTTCATCAATTCCCCTCTGACTCTTCTCCTTTCCAATGTATGTAGATTTAGTTTTCTGAGCCTTTCACCATAAGGTAAGTTCCTTAGCCCACCAATCATCTCTGTCATCCTTCTCTGCACAGACTCAAGCAAATCAATATCCTTCCTATAATATGGTGACTAAAATTGTACTGCATAGTCTAGATGAGGCCTAACTAGCGCCAGATACAGTTTTAGAATGACTTTAGCACTCTTATTGCTTACACTCCTCCTAATAAATCCCAATATCCTATTAGCTTTATTCTTAGCATTTAGGCATTGCTTTCTAGGACGAAGGTCTGAACTTACCAAAATACCCAAGTCCCTCTCACAATCAGTCTTACCTAAAATTCTCCCATTTAATTTATAACTATTCAATGGATTATTTCTACCTATACTAAGTACACTACATTTGTCTATGTTAAACTTCATTTGCCATTTCTCGGCCCAATTGGACAGAATGGTCAATTCCTCCTGCATTACAACAGCATCAGAATCAGCCCTAATGGCCCTACCTAGCTTAGTATCATCAGCAAATTTACTCAGGTCACTACTTATACCTATGTCAAGATCATTAATATAAATTAAGAATAGCAAGGAACCCAAAACAGATCCTTGCGGAACTCCACTGCTAACACACCCCCACTCAGATTTAACTCCATCTATACTAACTCTTTGCTGTCTGTCACCAAGCCATGACTGAATCCACCTAAATATACTGCCATCGATCCCATGTGCTTTAACTTTGCTCAGAAGCCGTAAGTGTGGCACTCGATCAAAAGCCTTACTAAAGTCCAAGTATAAAATATCATAGTTTTCATCCTTATCTGCTGCTTCATACACCTTACTATAAAAAGACAGCACTTAGTTACAGGATTTACCCTTACTAAAGCCATGCTGTGATTCTTTTATCAACTTATGCTTATCCAAGTGATCTCTAATATTCCTTGCTATAATAGATGCCTTCATTTTCCCTACCACTGATGTCAAACTTACTGGTCTGTAATTGGACATTATTTGTTTTATCCCCTTTCTTAAATATAGGTATCACATTGGCTTTCTTCCATGCCACTGGCACAATGCCACTCTCCAATTATTTTCTAAAGATGCATGCTAGGGGCTCACTTAACACATCCTTACATTCTTTCAAAATTCTAGGAAAGAGCTCATCAGGACCGGGTGCTTTACTACTTTTGATTTTATCAATTTCCTTTGTCACTATCTCCTTTGTGATCAAGATATCCTTTAATTTCTCTTCATCATTACGCCGAAAGATCATTGACACCTCGGGTATATTTAGAGTATCCTCCTGTGTAAATACTGAGAGAAAAAAGTTATTTAACATTCCAGCCATTGAGTCCCTATCACTCACTAATTCTCCATTGGAATCTATAAGTGGGCCTATTTTATCTCTAACCTTAGTTTTGTATAATTGATAAAAACTTTTAGGATCTTCCTTTGCCCTATTTGCCACAGACCTGGGCATAACAATCAACAAAATATTTAATCCCACAGAACATATTACTAATATAGTTAAGAAAGCAAATCAGATTGTTTGTAGCATCAAGCACACGATAGAAGACAAGAGTTTGAGCCCTCCAGTTGCCAACCTGACAAGTGAGCTTCAGCACAGAACAAGATCTGACCCAAGAGGACCCCAATGGGACCTAATGCCAGAACAAGGATACTCGTAAGAAACGTCATATGTCTATAACTCCCAAGTGCGACCCCATCTGGATTACTGGATTCAAGCATGGAGACCATACAACCAGAATGATGTAAACTTGCTAGAAGGAGTATAAAGGAGGATTCAGATGATTCCAGTAATTGCTAGGTATTCTTATGAAGATAGACTTCTGAAGACGACTAATTACTTTAGAGATGAGAAGATTGAGTTGAGGTCCATAAAATAATGCATGCCCTGGGAGGACTCATCGCTGAGGATTTTTTCACTCTCAACACTGAACTAACAAGGGGGCACTGTCTCAAGATCTTCAAGCAACAGTCAAGAATCAATATCAGGAAGTACCCATTTCTTCTCACAACGCGTAGTTGACAAGTGAAACAAGTTGCTGGAGGTGGCAGTTTTGGCTACAACTATGAACAGTTTTAAGAAAGGTAGTAAAGAGGATCCAAATAACTTTAGACCAGTTAGCCTAACTCCTGTAGTCTGTAAAATTCTTGAAAATAGTTAAAAAAGGGATTTGACAACATCTAGAGAGGGAGGGGGTTAATCAGCGATGCTCAGCATGGGTTTAGATCAGGTAGATCATGTTTGACTAATTTACTAGACTTTCTGGAGTTTGTAACAGATCAAGTAGATAAGGGAGAGAATGTAGATATAATTTACTTAGATTTTAGTAAAGCATTTGATAAGGTACCACATAGGAGACTAGTTCATAAATTAAAAATGATTTAGATATGTGGGGGTGTTTCAAATTGGATAGCTGAGGGGCTGAAAGACAGGAAGCAAAGGGTAGTGCTAAATGGTGTACAGTCAGAATGGAGGGATGTTAGGGGGGTTCCTCAGGGATCAGTTTTCGGTCCATTATTATTTGTCATCTATATAAACAATCTTGGGGAGGCAATTAATAATAAAGTGTTATTTTTTGCGGATGATACCAAATTAGCAGCTGTAGTTAAAGATATTGATGATAATTTTAAAGTGCAGGGGTATTTAAATAAATTGTTATCCTGGGCACATAAGTGTTAAATGACTTTCAACCTTGATAAGTGCAAAGTTATTAACATGGGAAAAGATAATAGAGAATTTAACTATGAAATGGATGGGCATTGGCTGAGCTGAGGGGAGGATGAGAAAGATCTAGGAGTAGTAATAGATAAGTCATTAAGGTTTTCTAAGCAGTGTATTGAAGCAAGAAATAGGGCAAATAGAGTGCTGGGTTTCATTAAGAGAAATGTCAGTTACAAAATTAAGGAGGTTATTCTTAAACTCTATAATGTTAGGCCACATCTAGAGTACTGTATACAGGCATGGTCCCCACATTTTAGACACGATATTAACCTTCTCGAGTCAGTGCAACGGAGGGCAACAAAGATTATTCCTTTCCTGAGGCACCTTGAATATATATATAGACTGAGGGTATTGAATATGTTCTCGTTCGAAAGGAGGTGTGTGAGAGGGGATATGATTGAGCTCTTTAAAATTTTTTCCGGGATAGATAAATTGGATGTTAGCAAGTTTTTTGAGTTAGATGATGGAAATCGGACTAGAGGTCACCACTTGAAAATTAAAAAGCAAGGGTGTAGGTTGGATTTAATAAAATATTTTTTCACCAATAGAGTGGTAGACTTCTGGAACAAATTGCCGCGGAGGGTAGTAGGTAGTCCAAATCTAAATGTATTTAAGAGTAGGTTGGATGAGTTTATGGGAAGGCAAGTTTGTGATGGTTCCTAAGTTTTTTATATATTAATATTGTTTGTATATATCTATAGCTGCATGATTTAGTTCTTGACAAGCCTTGATTGGTGATACCCTTGTTTGTGGACGCAATCCTATGGATGTAGTTTTCCTGGGAGTTTGGGTGCCTTAAAAAAGAGGCCGTTTGACTCGGATGACCTATGATGAGCCCTTGTGGCTTTTCTCATCTGTTATATTATATTGTGGGGGACTTTGATTTTGTCTTACCCTGGTGATGGTGCTTTTTGTGGGTTGGTTTTGACGGAGGTGGATGACCTTTGATAGGCCATACCTTCCTCACATACCCTTTCCTTCTCACTTCACAATCTATTTTTTTATGCCGTGTCCAAGGTGGAGCCACCATGCCGAGGGTCTGCCAGGCCACCAGGTGGGAGGGGTGGACCTGAATGGCGGTACCCGACTCTGCCAGGCCTGTATGCATCCCTTGCAGGGTGGGCTACTGTGAGGGGTGATGAGCTATTGCATTCCATAATTAAAAGAGGGTCACCATGCCCAATGATGAAGAAACAAAAAATCTCACCTTAATTTCCCCAGTTCCATCATTGGAGCTGCCCTCGGGCAGCTCCACAGGAAAAATGGAGGTCCCCTCCTATGCTTGTGCAGGGGACACTCCAAATTTCTCTAACCGGAGAGGAGGCTTACTCCTCTCGTACACCTATGGGTGTAGAGGACTCCCCCCTCCTCCCCTTCTCTGGAGGTGCTTTCGGGCACCTTGCTCTTCCCAGCCGCAGTCCCGCCTTTTCTTATAAAGAGGACTGCCAAAAAAGCCAGCATGCAGCCCATAGCCGACCGCTCCTCATTAAAGCTCTTGGTAGGGCAAACCCCCTTAGGGGGGAGAGGGAAGCCAGGCCCCTTCGGGCGCTTACCTCAAAAGACCTGCTGGCGAGAATATTGAACCTTGCCTGGCTCAAGGCCTGTGCCTCTCCATACATGACTTGTGACAATGCCGCCAATGGGACCTGCGACATCCTGGGGGGGGGGGGTCAACTGGAGGCCCCTCTGAGATAGTCATGGTCATTGAGGCAACCCAGCCTCAGATGGTAGGGCCTTCCATGGGAGGGAATCTGGGCTCGGCGCCAAGTACCGAACCCGAATCCGCCCCTATGTAAGGTCCTCCTCAAACGGCTAGGGTTTCCAAGGCAGTACAAGGAGGGGAGGGATCTTCTTCGACCGGTGCCCCTATGACTGCCAGGACCTTCTCTATTTCGGAAAAGGACCTGGCTGAGGCCAGTCCATCTGGCCTGGGGGCTCCTGCCAGCGGAGGTGAGAAGCGGGTTCATTCCCCGCCCTCCTCTCCTAAAAAGAAGAAAAATACTAAGAAGACTAAGGGCTCCTCTCCATCCACGGGGACGGATGGGTCTGCTGCCACTTCGGTAAGCGACCAAGCCAAGATCGGCACATGCAGCCCCTCTGCCTCCCCCTGGGTGCAGAGCCCCTGACTATGCCTAAGACCAAAAGTGCACAGGGCGGAGCCTTGATAACATCGGAGGACCCTGATTCAGAGGTTACCTGGCATTTTTGAGCCCGCTGGCTTTAAACGCTTCCTCGTTATTCGCTCCACTGATGGCACCATGTTGTCCAAGGGCAACATGATCCATCAGAGGAGAGGATTAGCTAGTGCAATTGGTAGAGAGCCAAAGGTAACCTGTTTCTCGGCTGGAAACCTTTTGGTGAGTCCCACTGAGGCGGCCAAGATAAGTGCTCTTCGGACACTTGATGGCACCCCAGTGAGTGTGATGCAGCACTCTACCATGAACTTTGTGAAAGTAGTAGTTTTTGCGAGGGAACTCGTTGACTACTCCATTGAGGACATCACCCTAGAGCTGGCCGACCATGGGGCGGTCAAGGTCGAACGTGTGATGAGAAAACAGGGAGAGGCCTCGAGACCCACCTCTACACTCTTCGTCACGTTCGACTGTAACAAGCTCCCTGAGCTGGTGCGTGCCGGTTGGTACCGCTAACGTGTGAAGGCGGAGGTGCTATTACTGTCCCTGCTTCGGCCATACATATTGCTCATGTATACATGCAAAGTCGGGGTCACCTGAAGTATGTGTAAATTGCTCCAAGACCGCACATAAGTCCAAATCATGTGTGACCAAGTGTGTCAATTGCGGAGAGCTCCACCCCGCTTCCTCGAAGCAATGTGGTGCATATCTGGGATGTCTTATGCCTCAATGGTTAGAAAGATGCCCTCTGCTCCTGGCCCTTCTTATGTCTCAATGGTTAGAAAGACACCCTCTGCCTCTGGCCCTTCTTATGCCTCAATGGTTAGAAACGAGCACGGTTGTTTCCGCACCCATTCGGCGGCCCTTCTGCGGGTTCTACTCAACCCAGGTGATCCCCTGAGTGGCTCGGAGATGGTGGATCCTTGAAAAGAGGGCCCCCCATCTCCGAAGCCGCAATACCCGCCTAAGGTTTTGAGGCCGAGGGAGGAAAAGACTTGCATGGCGAGCCCAACCTCCCCCAATAAGTCCTCAAAGGTGACAGTGCATTGTCCGGGCAACAGTGCCCAGGGTTATACCTCCGGGATGAGTATGGCCATTCCCATAAGGGTCTTCTGTTCGAAGAGGGCCCCCCCGCCTCCGAGCTAGGCCTGGAGGTCATATTCCTTCAATGAAATTGCCGTGGACTCCGGGCCAACTGGGAGGAGCTGCAGAAGCACAGGCCCCCTGCCCACCCTCCCAGGGTATAAGGGTTTTGCGACCCCACCACCACGAGATGGCCGGACTCGGAGATGCGTGGTTTACACCCAACACGATGTCTCCATTCTTCCTTTCACTTTGGATAGCAACTTTCATGCAGTGTTTGTGCTGCTTCACTTGGATAGGAGGTATACTATCATTTCTGCGTACATTCCACCATCAGCTGACTTCGACGCGGTGGACTTCCGCCACGTCGTGGCACGGTTGTCGAGGCCGTTTCTCTTTCTTGGAGATCTCGATGGCAGACATCCTCTCTGGGGGGGATTACTCAATAAATCCCAGGGGACAAGTCTTTGCTGATCTGATCGAAGAGCTTGAGATGGGTGTCCTAAATGTGGATGAGTTTATGCATCGCTGCCCGAGAACCGCTTCATTTTTTTTGCCTTGATCAAACTTTGTGCTCTTCGGATGCACAGCCTGATTTTGATTGGGGTGTGGTCGATGACCTCCATGGTAGTGATCACTTTCCCATTCAAATATCATTTTCAGGGCAACTGCCGCCTCAGAGCCCACCTCGGTGGTGCTTGGCGTGGGCGCGGTGGCCTGCATTTCAGGAAATGACTAAATTCTCTATCTCATTCAAGGAGTTTAGGTCGGTAGATGAGGCCGTTGAGTTCTTCTCCAGCAACCTTATCGCTGTGGGCCCAACTACTATTCCCAGAACATCTGGCCATTTTGCACGCCGACCACTCTCGTGGTGTTTGGCTGAGTGTAAGACAGCCCTCAAACAGAAGCATTATTCCTAGATGCGCTATAAGCACTGCCCGAAAATTTCACTGTCGCTGAATTTCGTCGGACTAGGTTCCGGTATATTTTGAAGCACGCCCGCCACTCTTCTTGGCGGGCATACGTGTCTTCACTTAACAGGAAGACCCCTCTAGCAGAGGTGTGGAAGCGAGTCAAAAGGATTCAGGGCAAGTTCTCCAGGAGAATGGGACCGCAATCTCGGACCCTGCGTCTATGGCAGAATCCTTTGTGACCGATTTCTCCGCATTCTCTAGCCAGGATGCTGTGTCGCCAGCATTCAATGCACGTCATGATGTCGTGGAAGACCTCTGAGTGAGTTGCGTCCTGCTCTAGCTTCGTGCACGGACTCAGATGATGTCCCGTAAGCCATGCTTCGACACTTGGGTGATCAAGGCATGGCCTTTGTTAAATTTGTTCAACACGGTCTGTGTGGAGGGTCTCCTCCCAGATTCCTGTGAATCGCTACTGTTCTCACCTTTCGCAAAGCGGGGAGAGATCACTCTACTCCAGCCAGTTTCCTGCCCAATCTCTCTAACCTCTTGCATGTGCAAGTTGATGGAGAAATTCGTAAATGTTAGATTAGCCTTTTTTTCTGGACAGCGGAGGCCACCTTTCTTCTGCACAGTGTAGCTTCCGCAAGTTCGACCACATCAGATGCTCTGCTCCAACTGGAAAATTCTGTCTGCAAGGCCTTCTTCGTAGACAGCACTATGCCATGGTGTTTTTCGATCTGAAGAAGGCCTATAATACTGCATGGCGATACAGTATCATGGAGACCCTCCACACGATGGGGGTGAGGGGACGCCTCCCAGTCTTTATATCTGAATTTTTGTGAGATCGCCAATTCCCCGTACAGATCGGGGGAACCCTCTCCTGCCTAATGGAGCAGGAAGAGGGTTGTCCCGCAGAGAAAGTGTCCTCAGCGTTACACTTTTTGCTTTGAGCATCAACTGCATTACCTCGGTTCTGCCTGAAGATGTTCTTTCCAACTCTGGAGCATCAATTCCAACAGGCATTGAACCACGCTGCTTGCTATGCTGAAGTGCACCGGTTTCACTTTTCTTTGGCCAAGACTAAGGTGGTGCACTTCTGCTGGCATCCACGGCTCCACCCCGACCCATATTTGTTTCTTAATGAGGTGCGCCTGGCAGTGGTTGAATTGCACAGTTTCCTTGGTCTTGTATTTGACCGACGCCTCACCTGGGAGGCTCATTCGTAGCCTTAAGGTCTCTTGTAGCCGTGCCATGGATATTCTTTGTTCCATGATGTTCAGTGCAGCATCTCCCTTTGTTGCCAATGGCTCTCAAAGCATCCGCAGCTGATCTTGATGGTGCCTATGCCGCTGAGAGACGCCAGTCATACCCTAAGCCCTTTGGGTTTAGGGCTAGGAAACTCCTTAGAGAGCTAGATCTAGCTCTCAGGCCGGTGGCGCCCCTGCTTCTGCCCAGAATGCCACCCTGGAGGGTACCACTGTTGGCTATTTGTTGCCATGCCTCTGCTCCCAAAGCTACAGCGCCAGGAGTTTTGTGTTCGGCCTTTTTGGAGCATATCTCATGTCACGCTAGAACTGTGCCAGTGTATACGGATGGCTCCAAGTCAGAAGAGGGGGTCAGTTTCCATGTTGTATCCCCTCTGTTTGAAGTCAGTGGGGCTCTACCTGGCAGTGTGTCTGTCTTCATGGCTGAGTTGGTGGCAATACACCACTCAGTACAGGAGATTATGTAACGTGCCTGGTTTGGAGACCGGATCATGATTTATAGCAACACAGAACACCCTGAGTGCTCTTGAGGGATTGGAATCTCTGCATCCTCTGGTTTGCGTTTTTAGTGAGCTGGGTGGATGTCGATATCATCTGCAGGGTTCCTGGACTTGTAGGAATTGCGAGAAATGAGGGCACTAAAGAGTCCGCGAGGACCGGGCATCCGGACCAGCGTTTCGCTCTTGCACAACACATGAACACGGGCAGCTCTTCGGACTGCCCGACAAAGAAGATTGGAGACAATCCAGGGGAATTTAAAATTGCATGCCATTGTGCTGTGACTGTTCCTATGGACCTATCCCCCAATGCTGAGAAGGTTTCAGGTCGCTTTCTGTTGTCTCCGAATTGGGCATACTCGTCTGATGCATCGCCATTTAATGCAACGCTCGCCTGTGCCCTATTGTGACGACTACCTCATCTCCCACACTGTTTGGCACATTCTTGTTGTATGTCTCAGATCTTCCTGTACGTTACCTGTCCCGGTACCAGGATGGGTGGGGTCGCTACTGCCTGTCCCTTGTACTCAGGATGAGTGTGTGCACATTGATTGGTGGACTTGTAGACTTTTGGGGGGAGGTTGGCCTTCTTCCTTTTATTTAACTAGTTCTTTTTTGTATTCTTTATAAGTCGCACGTTCCTATGCCGGGGGGGCCCCCTGATGCAGGAGCTTGCTTCCTGCTCGGTGCCTTTTTTTATTTTTAGTATTGGAGTTTTTTTTTTTTTTTTAAATCTTATTCTAAAGTAGCCTAGTACCAGGCAGTTTTTAATATGGTGACTAAAGCCCTAGTAGGCAGTTGCCAGATGAGATCTTAAAATTAAAACAAAAATTCTAAAGGGTCTTTCACAAGGATGCTCGAGATTTGTCAGGCAATAGTGGCCATGTTGTTAAAGCGACATCTGGCAACCTCAAAGTGAACTGTTCAGTAGTACTTGGCAAATCACGATGGAAGGTTGTAGCGTTGAACAGCGTGTGCAAATCATCAGATGTTATTATCAAAATCAGTGCTCCGTTTGACAAACATTCCGCTGTAGCGGGCCAAAAATCTAGACCAACCCCAATCGATCCAACCCGCTTCCTACACTAATCCGGACATGAGAAATTGAAGGAGAATGAAACGGATTGTATATACAGTCCCTTTACTTACAAAAAAATACAATAATAATTACAAAAATATGGGGTAAATATGCACATGAGCCTATTTATATATAAATAAAACAATCCTATTTTGAAATCTTACCAATCAAAAATATATACACAATTACTAAAGAACAAACAACAAATACAAAAAAAAGAGACAACAAAAGAGGAGTTATCTTAGGTGGTACCACAGTTTATGATTTGCCGCCCCCCTGGGGAAAAATCTTGTCGGCAGTCACTCTTGTGACAAAAAATGGATGTGTGTTTTATGGGGCCTGGCACCTCCGAGCTCAATTTTCTTCAAGATCCAGTCACTTTAGGCTATTAAAGCCCTCTGCAATCAACTACTATTAGAAGACTTATCAAATTTTATTTAAATTTCTTCAAAATGTTTTTATGCCAGTCGCTCTTACAAAATGCAGGCAATGTTTATTTATTTCTTTACTTGAGGGCTGTCTCAGAAAAATATTTAACATTTAGTAGCTGAGAACCCACCCACCCCATTTTAATACATGAAATCAAATACATATGTACAAAAGAAAATATAATAAAAAAAACCTTCCCACTCACACACATTCTTACAGAGGGTGGGAGAATGGCCCTTCATACACACTCACATTGGCTCCACCACACACCGCATTACGTGATTTCTATCCTCACCACAATTGCCCTGCCTGAGTCCACTGTTCGACGCTTGGTGGGCAAATTCCACGCAAAAGGGTCAATCAACAATCAGCCAACACCCGTACATCGCCGAAATGCAAGGTCTGTCGAAAACGTCGCTGCCATAAATTAGAGTGTACAGGAAAATCCGAGGCAGTCAATTTCTTGCCATCCACAAGAACTTGACCTTTCTGTGACTTCAGTTTGGTGAATTATGCGTAGGGACTTGGGTCTGCACCCCTAAAAAATCCAACTTACCCAGGAACTTAAGTTAAGCGACCATAGACAACGCCGTGTGTTGGCTGATTGGGCTCTAGAGCAGTTGGAAGTTGCCCCAAATTTCTCCCCCCCCAAATCATCTTCAGCGACGAGGCCCATGTTTGGATGAATGGATTTGTGAACAAGCAAAATCGTCTGATTTGGGACAAAAACAATCCACATGAGATACACCAGCACCAATTGCATCCCAACAAAGTCACTGTTTGGTGTGGATTTTTGTCTAACAGAATCATCGGTCCGTATTTTTTCGAGAACGAAGATGGGATTGCCATAACTGTCAACAGCGAGACCTACAGATCGATGATAAGCAACTTCTTGTGGCATGCCACGATAGACATTTTGCACCAGCGATTTTAGGGCAGGGTCATCTCGCACGGTGGCGATGTCAACTGGCCACCGAGATCATGCAATTTAACGCCATTAAACTACTTTCTTTGGGGCTACCTTAAATCGCAGGTCTATGCGAATAATCTGCAAACAGTTGATGTCCTCAAAGTCAACATAACAAACACCATACAGCAAATTCAGCCAGATTTATGCGACAAGGTCATTGAAAATTGGGCCTCTCGAATAAGTTCCACCAAGTGAAGCTGCGGAGGACATTTGAACGATGTCATATTCCACACTTAATGCCATAAAATGTACTTTCAAATTTGAGTGCATATATCACACACAACTTGTTTTATTTACATTTAAAAATTGAACGACCTTATTGAAAGACCCTTTATATATCAGTTAACCTGATTCAGGAAGTTTCTAAGTTTTTTGTAATCCCTCTTATGAAAATTTAGAGTTCTAGTCAATTCCTGACCTAAATTATCATCATTTGAAAGTACTAGGTCTAATATATTGGTACCACTTGTTGGTATATTCACAAATTGACCTAGGGGCGCGGCGATTTGCCATCCTGGCCGCCATGCTGACGGGACTCAGCACCCCGTCCGGCCCCAGCTTAGCCTCTCTCCCTTCCTTCAAAACACTTGTTTCCTCTTTTTTCACACAACCTCTCCCACAACTTTCTCTGGTCAGCCTCTAATTTCACAGGGTAGATGCTGACCTTCTTCTCAAGCCAACCGTCCCGGATTGGGGGGGAGGGGACAATGTTCCCTAACCCTTGAGCTCCGGTTCGCGATGGTTTTTTTTTTAACAACCTGCTTCTTCCCCACCCATACCTTCCTCACATCCCTTTTCATCTCCTCTTCACATTCTATCCATTTTTACGCCGCGTCTAAGGTGGAGCCGCCACACCGATGGACTGCCAGGCGACCAGGCGGGAGGGGTGGTCCCAAATGGCGGTGCCTGGCTCTGCCAGGCCTGTAAGCACCTCTTGCAGTGCGGGCAACTGCAAGAGGTGATGAGCTATTGCGTCACGTATAAAAAAGAGGGTCACCATGCCCATGTATGAAAAAAACAACCAAAAAACCCCAACCCCCAACTTGCCCTGAAACAGAGACGGAGCCGCCCTCGGGCAGCTCCAGCAAAAAAAATAGAGGTCTCCTCCCCCTGTGCTTGCACAGGGGACCCTCCATATCTCTTCAACCGGAGAGGAGGCTTACTCCTCTCCTACGCCTATGGGTGAAGGGGACTCCCCCTCACCCCATTCTCTGGAGGTGCTTTCGAGCACCTCTCTCTTACCAGTGGCAGTCCCCTCTGTTCTTTCCAAGGGGACTGCCAAGAAAGCCAGCAGGCATCCCTTAGCCAGCCGCTCCACATCGAAGCGGCTCGGTAGGACAACCCTCTTAGGGGGGAGAGGGAAGCCAGGCCCCTTCGGTCGCTTCCCTCAAAAGACCTGCTGGCAAGAATATTAAACCTTGCCGGGGTCAAGGCCTGTGCCTCCCCACAAAAGACTCATGACGCTGCCAAGGGGACCTGCGATGTCCTGGGGGGGATGGCCAACTGGAGGCCCCTCCTGTGATAGACATGGTCCTTGAGGAAAACCAGCCTCAGATAGTAGGGCCTTCCATGGGGGGGGAATCCGGGCTCAGCGCCAAGCACTGAACCCGAATCCGCCCCTATGCAAGGTCCTCCTCAAAAGGCTGGGGATTCTCAGGCAGTACAAGGAGGGGAGGGATCTCTTCCGGATGATGCCCCTACGACCACCAGGACCTTCTCCATTTCGGAGAAGGACCTGGCTGAGGCTGGTACATCTGACCTGGGGGCTTCTACCGGCAGAGGTGAGAAGCGGGTTCATTCCCCGCCCTCCTCTCCTAAAAAGAAGAGGAGAAAGACTAAAAAGACTCGGGGCTCCTCTCCATCCACGGGGGCTGCGGGGATGGATGGGTCTGCTGCCACTCTGGCAAGCGACCAAGCCAAGATCGTCACATCCGGCCCCTCTGCGCTCCCGGGTACGGAGCTCCTGACCATGATAAAGACGAAAAGTGCACAGGGCGGAGCCTCGAGGACATCGGGGCCCCTCATTCAGAGGTTACCTGGCATTTTCGAGCCCGCTGGCTTCAAACACTTCCTCGTTATTCGCTCCACTGATGGCACCATGTCCAAGGGCAACATGATCCTTCGGAGGAGAGGATTAGCTAGTGCAATTGGTAGAGAGCCGAAGGCATTCGTGCCACTGCCGCGGCGGTGCTATTACTTTCACCGCTTCGGCCATACGAATCGCTCATGTAGACGTACAAAGTCGGGGTCACTGGAAGTCTGTAAATTGCTCCAAGGTCGTGTGGAGAGCGGCACCCCGCTGCTTTGAAGCAATGTGGTGCATATCTCCTTGAGAAAGAAATCCTGGCCGTTCAGGCCCAGGATCGACTCTCATTCCGCGAGGCTAAGGACTCGGTCCCGGCGCGCCCGGCTCTGCCTGGGACGTCATATGCCTCAATATTTAGAAAGGCACCCTTTGCTCGTGGCTCATCCAGGCCAACGAGCACGGTTGTTTCTGCGCCCATTCGGAGCCCTTTTGCGGGCTCTACCCAACCCGGGCGCTCCCCTGGTAAAGCTGGCGGCAAAAAGGGTTCATACCCAGCCCCGGCTAAAAGGGTTCATACCCAGCCCCGGCTAAAACCAGGGCTCCCCCCTCTTTTCCCAGCGTGACCGTTTCCCGTAAGGCGAAACGGCCACGCGCCTCCACCGAGTCGTTAGACTCACAGGAGGCAACACCCCTGAAGATGGTCGCTAGGCCATCTTCCGGGGTTCCTAAAGCTGTCCCCTGAAGGGAGGACAGCAACAAGGAGCTTCGGTTCCTTCACCCACGCCCCGAGGTGTGGCGAGTGGCTCGGAGACGGTGGTTCCTCGAAAAGAGGGCCCCCCGACTCCGAAGCCGCAACTCCCGCCTAAGGTTTCGAGGCGGAGGGAGGAAAATACTCGCATTGCGAGCCCAACCTCCCCCAATAAGTCCTCGAAGGCGACAGCGCCTTCAGCGCTTTGTCCGGCCAACAGCGCCCGGGGCTCTGCCCCCGGGAAGCGTACGGCCATTCCCGTGAGGGTCTTCAGTTCGATGAGGGCCCCCGCGTCTCCTCCGAGCTAGGCCTGGAGGGCATATTCCTTCAATGGAATGGCCGTGGACTCCGGGCCAACTGGGAGGAGCTGCGGAGGCTCGTCTCGTCCTGTTCCCCGTTAGCTATCTTTTTGCAGGAGACCATGCTAGGCGCGTGCCCCCTGCCTACCCTCCCGGGGTATAAGGGTCTTGCGACCCCACCAGCGCGGGATGTCCGGGCTGGGGGATGCGCGGTTTACACCCGGCATGATGTCTCCGTTCTTCCTTTCTCTTTAGATACCTCCTTTCAGGCAGTGGCTGTGCAGCTGCACCTGGATAGGAGGTATACTATCATTTCTGCGTACATTCCACCGTCAGCTGACTTCGACGCGGGGGACTTCCGCCGCGTCGTGGCACGGTTGCCGAGGCCCTATCTCTTGCTTGGAGATCTGAACGGCAGGCATCCTCTCTGGGGAGATTACTCCATAAATCCCAGGGGACAAGTCCTTGCCGATCTGATCGAAGAGCTTGAGATGGGTGTCCTAAATGTGGATGAGTTTATGCATCACTGTCCGAGAACCGCTTCATTTTCTTGCCTTGACCTATCTATGTGCTCTTCGGATGCACAGCCTGATTTTGATTGGGGGGTGGTCGATGACCTCCATGGTAGTGATCACTTTCCCATTCAAATAACATTTTCAGGGCAACTGCCGCCTGAGAGCCCACCTCGGTGGTGCTTGGTGCAGGCGCGGTGGCCTGCATTTCAGGAAATGACTGAATTCTCTATCTCAGTCGAGGAGTTTAGGTCGGTAGATGAGGCCGTTGAGTTCTTCTCCGGCAACCTCATCGCCGTGGGCCTGACTACTATTCCTAGGACGTGTGGCCGTTTTGCACACCGACCACTCCCATGGTGGTCGGCCAGGGGTGAGACGGCCCTGAAACAGAAGCGTTATGCCTACATGCGCTATAAGCGCCGCCCGAACGATTTCACTGTCGCTGAATTTCGTCGGTCTAGGGCTAGGTTCCGGTCTATTTCGAAACACGCCCGCCGCTCTTCTTGGCGGGCATACGTGTCTTCACCTAACGGGAAGACCCCTTTAGCTGAGGTGTGGAAGCGAGTCAAAAGGATTCGGGGCAAGTTCTCGCAGGACCCCCCTTCCTTAGCGACCGCATTTTCCGCATTCTCTAGCCGTGATGCTGCTCCGCCAGCATTCAATGCACGTCGTGATGTCGCGGAAGGCCGCCGGCTGGACTTTACCTCCAGAGGCGGAGAACCCTTCAACGACAAGTTTACTGTGAGTGAGTTGCGTTCCGCTCTCGCTTCGTGCGCGGACACCGCCCATGGTCCGGACGATGTCCCGTACGCCATGCTTCGACACCAGGGTGAGCGAGGCATGGCCTCTCTGTTAGAATTGTTCAACAGGATCTGGGTGGAAGGTCTTCTCACAGACTTGGCGAATCGCTCCTGTGCTCGCCTTTCGCAAACCGTGGAGAGATCACTCTACTCCGACCGGTTTCCGCCCAATCTCTCTAACCTCTTGCGTGTGCAAGTTGATGGAGAAATTGGTAAATGTTAGATTAGCCTTTTTCCTGGACAGCGGAGGCCATCTGTCTTCCGCACAGTGCGGCTTCCGCAAGTTCCACTCCACGTCGGATGCTCTGCTCCGACTGGAAAGTGACGTCTGCGAGGCTTTCCTTCGTAGACAGCACTACGCCACAGTCTTTTCCGATCTGGAGAAGGCCTATGATACCGCATGGCGATACGGTATCATGGAGACTCTCCACACGATGGGGGCGAGGGGACGCCTCCCAATGTTTATATCTGAATTTTTGCGAGATCGTCGATTCCGCGTACGGGTGGGGGGAGCCCTCTCCGGCCCAAAGGTGCAGGAAGAGGGTGTCCCGTAGGGAAGTGTCCTCAGTGTCACACTCTTTGCCCTGAGCATCAACGGCATCACCTCGGTGCTGCCGGAAGATGTTCTCGCTACGCTCTACGTGGACGACCTATCGATCTCTTTTGGCGCGGCCCAGATGCCAACTCTGGAGCGTCGACTCCAACAGGCATTGAACCGCGTCTCTCGCTATGCC
This sequence comes from Ceratothoa steindachneri, assembly GCA_963969495.1. NCBI lineage: Eukaryota > Metazoa > Arthropoda > Malacostraca > Isopoda > Cymothoidae > Ceratothoa > Ceratothoa steindachneri. Next base: position 22,590,272 of record OZ018338.1, on the reverse strand, counting down.
GAAGCGCACAGGTTTCGGTTTTCTTTGGCCAAGACTAAGGTGGTGCACTTCTGCCGCCATCCACGGCTTCACCCTGACCCAGATTTGTTTCTTAATGGGGAACGCCTGGATGTGGTTGAGTCGCACCGTTTCCTTGGTCTTGTATTCGACCGACGCCTCACCTGGGAGGCTCATATTGGCAGCCTTAGGGTCTCTTGTACCCGCGCCATGGACATTCTCCGCTCCGTGACGTTCAGCGCTTGGGGCGCTGATGGGGCTACTGCCTTACTTTTTTATCGATCCTTTGTTCGTTCGAAGCTCGACTACGGATGCGAGTTTTGTGCATCCGCAGCTTAGCGTTTATTGCGGAAGGTGGATTCGATCCACCACACCGGCCTTCGCCTTGCGACCGGTGCCTTCCGCACTTCCCCCATTGAGAGCCAGTTGGTCGATGCTGGGGAGATGCCACTCGCTCTGCGCCGCGTGCAGTGCATCACTCGCCTGTACGCGCGAGCCCGGCGCCTCCCTCAGGTGCCAACACCTCTCATTGCATCCGCAGCTGATCTCGATGATGCCTATGCCGCCGAGAGACCCCAGTCATACCCTAAATCCAAAGGGTTTAGGACCAGGAAACTCCTTCGAGAGCTAGATATAGCTCTCGGGCCGGTGGCGCCCCTGGTTTTGCCCAGGACGCCCCTCTGGAGGGTACCACATTTGGCTATTTGTCGAGACGCCTCTGCTACCAAAGCTTATACTGCGCCGGGAGTATTGCATTCGACCTTTTTGGAGCACACATCGTGTCACGCTGGAACCGTGCCAGTGTATATGGATGGCTCCAAGTCCCAAGAGGGGGTCTGCTTCCACGCCGTATCCCCTCTGTTTGAAGTCAGCGGGGCTCTACTAGGCGCTGCGTCTGTCTTCACGGCCGAGCTGGTGGCAATACACCACTCGGTACGGGAGATTACGCGACGTGCCCGGTTCGGAGACCGGATTGTGATCTATAGCGACTCACAAAGCGCCCTGAGTGCTCTCGGGGCATTGGAATCTCTGCATCCCCTGGTTCGCGAAATCCGTGACGCCACGGTTTCCGCGAGCCGGGCAGATGTCAAGATTATCTTCTGCTGGTTTCCTGGACATGTAGGAATTGCGGGGAATGAGGGCGCCAAAGAGTCCGCGAGGACTCTGCGACCGGACCAGCGTTTCGCTCTTCCTCACACCGACTACATGGCAGGAATACGGGCAGCTCTTCGGACTGCTTGGCAAAGAAGATGGGAGACGGTCGAAGGGAACTTAAAGTTGCGTGCCATTGCACCACGACTGTTCCCATGGACCTATCCTCCAATGCCGCGGCAGCTTCAGGTTGCTTTATGTTGTCTCCGAATCGGACACACTCGTGTGATGCATCGCTATTTGATGGAGCGCTCGCCTGCGCCCTATTGCAACGACTGAGTCGTCCCCCAGACTGTTCGGCACATTCTTGTCGAATGTCCCAGTCTGGGTGATCTTCGCGCACGATACCTGTCCCGGTACTGGGATGGGTGGGGTCGCTACCGCCTATCCCTTGTACTCGGGACAGATTCGTGCACATTGACTTGTGGACTTGTTGACTTTTGGGGGCAGGCCGGGCTTCTTCCCTTTATTTAAGGTTCTTTTTTTGTTATTGTTTTGTTTGTAGGTTACACTCTCCTGCACCGGGGTGAGAGGGACCTCCCCCCGCTGCCGGAGATTGCTTCCTGATTGTTAAGTTTTTCCAATTTGTAGGGGCTTATGCCCAAGTGGGTAGTTCCCAGATGGGCTCTATAAAATTAGGAAAAAAAAAAAATCACAAATTGACTTAAAAATTATCCTCACAATATTCTATAAACTTATAACTTACTCTATCCCTTCCTATCATATTTTCCCAATCCACAGAGCTTAAAGTTGTGTAGAGTAACTTTATCTGCTTCACATCCTTTACACATTTCCCTCATATATATCATCATTCTGTCCAGGTGATCTGTAAAAGGGCTGCCAAGTGTAGGCTAGTAATTTTACTGACCCTAATATCTATCCACAGTGACTCAACTTCTTCCCTCTTTATTGAATTATTTTGATTAGAAGCAATGCTCTTTCTTATATAAATAATTATCCTACCACCAATCCTACCTCTCCTTTGACTAATCTACTTATCATAACCCTGTTGATCCAATTAACCCACATACTCATTAAATCTATTTTCACTAACCCATGATTCTCTTACACCTACTATGTCTATATCTTTATCAAAACTAAATTACTCATCCTTCTTATTTCTAAGGCTGAGGATTTTTATAGAGACAACTCAGCCCTCCTATCCCTGAAACACCTCTTAGCTTGAATACCTTGACATCTCTTCCTTGTCTAGCTTTGATATAATTTTGCCCTTATATTTCCCTGACCACTATTATTACTTAGTTTCCTGTCTGTAAATACCTAATAACACTATCATACTCCTTTCACAACACATCTACCCCATCCCTACTCAAATATAGTCCATCCATCACATATATTTCTTTCTTTCCAAAAAATCTATACTTGAGAAGTGGAGGATTCTATTGTTTCTAAAAGTTTTTTAACCCATCAGTCAACCCGAGGGCCTTTTCCTTATAGATTCGTATTTGCCCTGACAATTATGATAATTTGTCAAAAGAAATTCAAACTTATGTTAATGATTAAGCATCTAATTAAAATACATAAATGACTTAGGTCAGGCCTTCGTTGTTTGTAAACTGAGATTTAAGAATGAGAGTAATTAGCCTCCTTCTAGGCCTTGCCACAACATGATCATGTAAAGAGGCTTATTTATTAAAAACACGCCGTTTTTGATGACCTCCTTATTTTTTAGTTAAATATGCCGTTTTTCATTTTTTATCCATTTAAAATGAGGAAATGCATTAAGTTAGTATGTTATTGAAAGCACAAGCAAGCGAGCCTATTTTGTCTGGAAAAGGTAGTTTTCTAGGTAAAAAATAGGCTCTGCGCAAAATTTTCCTAAAATTTAAGATATAAAATAGTATTCCATGAAGGGCGGCACTGTTTTCTATAATTAGATATAGGTTTTAAAGCATAACTGATTTAAAAAGTATAAAACCACCATGGGTGTTGATGAAAATTTGTGTAAGAACTGAGAATTATCAATTATAATTATAAATAGGTAGAAAGAAGGTTATTAATAATTTTTTAATTATATCAATAGAATGATTCTTTTCAATTAAAATGAGATATTATTTGATTTCTAAAAAAGGATTTAAAAATTTTATTTTGATTATTTTCAATAACGTGTACCATTTGTAATTTTGCAGAGGGCGAGTTTGAGCAAAAGAGCCGGAGCATTTTTCCTTTGCTTACTCCAAATATCAGCTAGACCTTAGCTCTCATTCTGTTATGCATTGGAAATCTGTGCTGTGGTGTGTACAAATTTTGGCTAGAGAGACAACCAGCTATAGGTGGTTATGAGGTGGTGGTAGAAAGAGATGAATCAAAATGTGACAAAAGTAAAAATAATAAATGAAGCCTTTAAGTAGTGTTTGGGCTTTTAGGAGGATAGAACAGAAAACGAAGAACAAATTTATTGTACTTGTTAAAAACTGATCAGCCAAACCCTTATTCCCCTTATACAAAAGTTATACTCTGGCTCATAAGTTTAGCATAGTTTTGAATAATGTAAATATTACTAATCAAAGCTTGATTGATAATTCTCAGTTCTTACACAAATTTTCTTCAACACCCATGGTTGTTTTATGCTTTTTAAATCAGATTTTGCTCAGGACTTATTCATGACCTATAAAACTGTGTTTTCCAGACAAAATAGGCTTGCTGGTTTGTGTGCTTTCAATAACATACTAACTTAAGGCATTTCCTCATTTTAATTGGATGAAAAATGAAAAACATAAGTGTATTTAACTCCTTCAAAAAAGGAAGTCATCAAAAACCGTGTTAACACAGTTGTGAGTAATTAATCAGCCTCTTTTCACAGTCGTGTTGTGGTGATGCCGAGAATGGAGTCAAGTTACTCTCATTCATAAATCTCGGTTTACAAACAAAGGACTGACCTAAGCCATTTATGTATTTTAATTAGATGCTTAATCACTAACGTAAGAGTTTGAAGAAAAAAGAAATGACTAATTATCAGGGCAAATATGAGTCTATAGGTGAAAGGCCCTCAGATTATGTAGTACTGAATCAAGGACGTATAAAGGCCCTCAGGTGACTAATGAGTTAAAGAATAAAATCTTATAAGTAAGCATAAGAATGACTCATTACTTGAAGTTGAGGTCTACTATTTTTATTCTCCAGGAAACACCAATAAAACGCTTTTGGGAGGACACACCATGTGTACTCTTCTTCTTAAGAAGATTCGGATGAGCCTTTTGTCGGCTGGGGGCCAAGGATATCAGTCATCTGGCACCTCAGCTGAAGAAGGCCAGTGTCAGACTCATTGGCATTGGACTAGAAGAGCTTGGGCTTAAGGAATTTGTAGAAGGAAAATATTTTGATGGAGGTAGGATGAATTTTATTGAACTATAGCTTGATAAGGTAGATTGACAGGGTGGAAGTATGATGTTTTCAGATGTTATTATACTCGGTATCTTGGTATATTTTTTAACTTAAGCTTTGTACAGTTATACATGGAAGTTGTGGAGGTGTGATAGTGTTTGCCATTTATTGCTTTGATTTGACTAGTTTGGAGATTTTAAAATTAATTGTAATAGCATGGAAGGCATATTAACTTAAAATGTCCCATTTTAACCCACCCACCCACCCACATAATATATTCTTTCTGTATCAAAGTAATACTACCAACACTGGGTTATTAAGTGACATTGCACACATCCAAGAGTGGCATATCTCCCAGCCCCAGTGCTGCCGGTAGTCTCAAAGTAAATTGAGACTACCTGGCACTCATCAACTGGCCATTTATCCCTGGTTGGCTCCGGTTGGGGTGGAGGGTTTTAACATATCTACATTCTTCCTACCCCCATCTTTGTTTTCTTTATGTATCCTTTTATGGACCGGTAAGGGGATGTCATGTGACATCTAGAGACTTGCGTGCCCTCCCAGCCCTAATGCCTGCAAGAGGATCTGTGGCTCACTCTCTTCCATACATTTTATTTTGTTTACCTTCACCCTTTCTTTATAGATCACCCTTATAAACTTTCCTCATAATACACCCTTGCTGTTATTACACTTTAAATTTGAGAAATAACTAAAGGGACATGATATAGTGGAGTTGCAGCAAAAATGGCAGATTTGAACTCGGTGACCTCAATTACCTTTGGTAGCATTGGTTTTAGCTGGCTACATTGAACCAGTGATTCGTTGCGGACAGAAGAAGAACACAACGCAAGATTTGCATGACCTATAGATCTGCTTGCTTTGTTGCATTTAAAAATGCTTATGTTCCAACCTTTACTTATATATATATATATAGAGAGAGAGAGAGGGGGGGGGGCATGCCCTATCCAGCCACAAAATTAACTTACTTTCTCCTTTTCTGTACCAACTTCATCTGCCTCAACCTTTTCTAGGCTTGATCTGACCAGCTACCTCATGCCCTCTAAGAAGAGAGGCTTTGAAACATCTATAAACAATGCCTGCAGGTCACAAGAGACCAGGGCATTGGGGTGCGATTAATGAAAAAGACGTTTACCCTGCATGTAATGGGTTTACCATCTTGCTGCCATTCTTGAGTGCTTATGGCAGGCAGTGGGCAAGGCTGTTTTTTTTAAACTTTAACCACCCTGTAGGCCAAGAGAAAACGGGTTGTAGAGTAGTTAATTATTTTCAAGTGGAGATAACAAGATCACACCACCTGGATGCAAATATTGAGTTTATACCACCACACTTGGATGTATACCATGTGAGGTTAAGTTGCAATCTAACTTCCACTTCCAAGCTCTTGCATGGACCTCTAGCACAGAGTGCTTTAAAATTCCCACAGCATGCAACAGATGCCCTCTACTCCAGCTGGGTCCCTCAGAAGGTGTGCCCCCACTTAATTCTGGTAATGTTCAAAAAGGCCTACAGCACAAACTGTAGGATCAAAAGCTTTCTCCCTTAATCCCAAGGGGAGCAATTAACAACAACCGCCAGGGGGTTGAAGCAATCTATGAGGGTTCTAGGTGTCATCTTTGAGAAGTTCTGCTTCACCTGTCACCTAAAGGAGCCACACATCCTCCCCACTCAAGTGCCCCCAGATAAGCATCCTCTGACATGGCCTCAGTGCCTGCAGTTTAGTGCCCTCCCATCCCTGTTTGCAAGACCTGCAGTTTTATTTTTTATCCTGTCTACATTTACCACTTTGCTTACTGACCTCTGACCCCCAAGGGGTGAATGGTGTAGTTGGGGGCAACATCCTATGCAAGAACTAAAATCTGGATGATAGGTATGCACTCCGCTCTCATTGTCTGGGTATGATGATAATAAGGTGAACATCCACCCTACTCCTTTGTGACCCCTCTGTCCCTACTTATTGTTGCCCTACCCCCTCCAATGTCTCAACTGTTTCGGGCACACTCGCAGGAGGCAGGGCCATTTGAACCTTACCTTGATGACTGCTTTGCTGTCTTGGCACCAGGGCGAGCAGTCAATATCCGCTTGTATTTGCCCGGTACGACCTTTACACTCTTCTAGAGTAGACAGCCCCTGTGCAGAAAGAAGCATTCCTTTCTGTCTGTGAAGAGTTTCCTTCGCTTCTGCTGAATACTCATCAGTCTTCCCGCTGGTGTCCACTGCTCTTTTCCCAAGGACGCTTGCTCCCCTCTTTTTCTCCCCTATCACCTCCCCACCTCACCCCAATTATACTAGAAGTCTTTTATGGATGTTCTTCCATTGATGTCCCAGCAAAAACCTGCAACCGGTTATCTTTAGCCAGGAGGCCTCAATCTGAAACTGACTAGAGTTCCTTAGCCATGCGTGTGACCAATCTCCTACCTAATTCTCGCCATACACGGATTCCAGGATTGCGATTTCCATTATTGTCCTATTACTCCTACCCCAATCCTTTGAACTGATTGATCAACCATGAACTTTTGACTTCAGTTGACAAGCTTATCGCCTTGTGCTGAGTGCCTTCCGTTGTTAAGGTGCCTGGCAATGAATAGCTGACCGAGCTGATTTGTCTGCCTTCGACCCAGAACACCATACCCCTTTCACATGTGAAGGGAATTGAGCACCTGTAGCCACTAGGTGGTTCCACCTGGCAGTCAACAATTGATCTCTGTGACCTCAATTACCTTTGGTAGCATTGGTTTTAGCTGGCTATATTGAGCCAGCAACTCATTGCGGACAGAAGATGAACACAACACGAGATTTGCATGACCCATAGACCTGCTTGCTTCACTGCAGTTAATTATATTCTGTCTGATCTTCCTTATATGAGAATAAAGTTCTTAATGGCTAATAACAAAGTTACATTTTTGTAGTGAAATTGGTTTATTTTGATTACTATTATATTGAGCTTATCCTTTAACCTGCCAGTTGATTTTTTTGTGTGCAGGGGGGGGGGGGGGGCGGCGCTAGTGAAAGATAATGGCAAGGGGAAAAAAGTTGCCTTTACCCAGTGTGTGCCAAGACTAGACATCTGAGGTAATGAGAATAATTGAGAGTTTTACTGTTTACAGGGTGTCTACCAGGTAATAAAGTGATAAAAAATAATAAAAATTCATATCGGGTAATAAAAATACAGATGATTCAGAAGGCATGCTGGAATATCACTATGCTTATAAATTAACCCAGTTGAGGAATGACAGCCAGCATGTAATAGCAATTTTTTCTGTTCTTAGTCAATTTGTAAATGTATTTTTGTTTTCTCACTGGCGTAGGTACAATTTTTGTTGATATTGGTTTCCTTGTCTGCTGTCACCTACACAAATGGATTTGGGCGCATTTGAGGGAAGAAGGGGCCGCACTAGTAGCAAGGGAGGTATTGAACAGGTGGAGCAGCATTGGGAGTATGACAGGCAATATTTTGATTAATAGCTTGGGGGGGATGGGAATGAGCACAAGAGGAGCCAGATTCCTTAGAGCGTGGCAATATTTTGATTAATAGCTTGGGGGGGGGGAATGAGCACAAGAGGAGCCAGATTCTTTAGAGCGTGGCAATATTTTGATTAATAGCTTGGGGGGGGGGACGAGCACAAGAGGAGCCAGATTCTTTAGAGTGTGAGAGTAAGGCACACAACTCTGAAGCGGTCACGACAGGAAATATGTTGAGCGGCCGGGAGGGGGGGTCAGGGAGAATGTGAAAGGCTTGGTCAGGCAGTCGTGGGAGGGAGGCACAAAGGTTGATGACCTTATCAGAGAAGAATTTCAAGAGGATGGTGTGGCTTATGGGGGTGGGGACTTGGTCTGAGGAGGTAAGAGAAGAGAGGAGGCGGAAAACAGCATGGGGCTCATTCTTATTGTTGGCTAGCAATTTACACGAATAGGCTTTACGAGCAGATTTCAGTTTAGCCAATTCTGCTCTCATGGAAAGCGGATCTACGCGCGTATCGTTTGCTCTTTCTGCTCTCCGTTGTTTAGCCAGCTTTGCACTTCACTTCAGTGTTTGTTTGTTGCTTTGTCTCGCTGTTCAGTTTGTTAACCGTTTTTGGTGCTGCCATAGCCTTGTCTGTGCGATTGTATTATTATTGCCTGTCTTACAGTTTGCTGTAGCTACAAATTTGTGAGTAATCCTTTTTTTTGTTGTTGTTTTTTTTTCTCATGGCCATTTTCATTACTTTTCTTATTATTGACCCATTTTTTTCTGCCTGCTTCCATGTTTTAGTTTCAGTCTATAATTCCATTATTTTCTAATGTGCCTTATCATATGCTTTGTGCTTTGCTATTCTCGGTAGTGTTTTTATTACTTTGTATTTTTCTTTTTCCCATGTTTTTCTTTGTATTATTTTCTTCCGTGCTCTTTTTACTTCTTTATCCATATTATTGACTCCTCACCTTTCTCATCTACCTTTTCTTTCCCTTGCTCTTCCTGCCCCACTTTTCTCCCCAGCCTAAATTCTTCTAGATTATTCTGCTTTCTGACCCACGCAGTCACTTGTTTCATTCCGACTAATTCCTTGATCTCATTTCTTTCCCCTCTATAATGCCTGGAAAAAATAATTTCCAGACTAAGTGGCTTTGCATGCCAGAATTTAGTGACTGGCTTGTGGCTGGGTCAAATCAGTATGAAGCCAAGTGCATTATGTGCAAGAAAACCTTTGCCATAACCGGTTCTGGCATTTCTCCGGTAAGAATTCATGCAAAGGGAAAATCTCATATTACAACAATCAAAGCAATGAGACAGCCAACCTTAAAAAATATATTTGAGAAAGATTCAAAGACAGCTTGTGAAAAACCACCACCCAAACATGAAAGTGCTACTGATAAATCATTGCAAAATGAGATCTCAAGAAAAATCAACAGCCACCTTCATTTGTATTCTCACAGGCTCTGTGAGATGGTTACAAGGGCAGAAATCGTGCACTGCTTAAAAATTGTCCATACACACAGGTCTGCTGATAACTCAGGTGACTTGTTTCATAAAATGTTTCCTGATAGTGACCTTGTAAAGGAATTTAAGATGTTGAAAGATAAGGCTAGTTACATGATCACATTTGGCCTGGGCGAATATTATCGTGAAAGAATCCATGCCTTAATTTCTTCAACTGATCTGCTGGTTGTGATGTTTGATGAATCTCTAAACAAGATTGCTCAGAAATATCAGATGGACATTCATTGTCGTTACATTGACAGCAATGGCATTGTAATCATGAGATACATCATTTCAGCCTTCTTAGGCAATGCCACTGCTGAAAATTTGTTGCTTGCTTTAGAGGAAAGAATACCTAGTACAAGTAGGCAAAGAATATTAGAAAAAATTATTCAAATGAGTCAATTGGAAGCTGTTCAACAGTGTTCAAAAGGGATTGTCAGGTACTCCCTTTCAGCTGTTACAAATTGGAACTTGTGGTCTTCACATCATTCATAATTCATTTAAAACTGGATTCAAGAAATGTAATTGGGTACTGGGAAATTTTCTTAGAGCATGTTATTATTTGTTTAAGGATTCTCCTGCACAGTGTGCAGAATTTTTGTGGAATACAAATACATCAACTTTTCCCTTAAAATTTGTAGGAATGCACTGGATTGAAAATCAAACTGTAGCTTTTCGGATCATAACGATGCTTCCTCAATTAAAAACGTTTGTTGATGTTGTGATTGCCAAAGAGATCAAAACATCATCCTGGAGTTTGGAAACCGTCATCAAAGCCATGAACAACACGCATCTTCTGGAAGCACGACTTCATTTTTTTTGTTTAATGGCAAAAGAACTTGAACCATTTCTAACAGAATTTCATAGTGATGCTCCTCTTGCCCCATTTCTTTATGAGAGACTGCTAAACATATTCATAAATCTTCTAAAGAGATTTGTCAAATGTGAATGTCTTAGAGTCTGCTAGATCAGGGTCAGATTTGATGAATTTGGATTTTGAAAAGGCTAGCAATTTGAAACCATACATGAGGTTGATGTTGGCTATGGAGCCAGGTGCTCTTTACATACCATTGCACCCAAGCAAACCGAAAAAGTTTTACAGGAATTTAGATTTGACTCAAAAAATTGACAAGGGCTGTTAGTGCTTTAGATCCAAATGTAATTATAACTAGTTCCACAATATCCCTAAAGCGTTTTGGGTTGTTGTGTGATAAACTACTTGACAGTGGTCGCCTGGCTGCCACTTCTGCAGATTCAGTGACAAGTTTGTGGAGCAATTTGTTATTTACTCCTTTTTTGGAAGAAGCCAAAATATTTACTTCTAAAACTAAACCAGATTCTGAAGAATACCGTCTAGATAATTTCTACAATAAGACTTTAGGGAGTGAGCCAAAGTTCAAGGAACTCTTTAAATGTTATCCATGTGGTTCTATTATTATCCCACGGTAATGCTGCAATAGAAAGAGGGTTCTTTGTAAATAAACTATTACTTCAGGAAAATCTAACAGAGCATTCTTTAATAGTACAGAGATTAGTGCATGAACAAATTTGGGCAGAAAAAACTGGTTTTACATCCAAATTGACAGGTCAATGATAACTGCTGTTAGATTGGCATCCCAAATAAAGGAAACATCTACATGAATAAAAAACAAAGGAAGAAACACTAGATATAGGTAGAGTGGCTGAAAAAGATGCCTGTCTGAAGTGAAGGAGCTGCAAGCAAAAAGGCAGAATATTCTTTCAGAAAAAGAAGCATCTATTCGTCAAATCAACGCAGAGCTCACGTGACTGAAGGAAAATAAAAATTATTGAAATTGGTGATTCTGCTGTGATTAACTGATTCTCATTTGTTAGCCATTGGGCAACACGGTTGCCGATAGGCTATTGTCATCCCTTGTATCCATCACACCATTGGACCCCAGTGACTTCCACACCACAACGCTGATGGCTTTTGACACGCTGGCGTGTATTTTTTTTTATAATTGACATTGCTTTAAGGGCTTTGGTGGTCTTCTTTTTTACTTTTGATTATAGGAGCTATGTTGTATGTAGATTTTAATAGTGCAGTGCTATGTCATTAATTAGTGCCATCTTCTTTTAGTGTTTCTTTCTCTGGATTTTTAATGTACTTTTGCATGTTATTATAATAATAAAGGCTGGAGGCCCCGCGTGGTAAAATTTGAGAGCGGCAGCCAGCCAGCTCATTGTCATTCAGGCGATTTGCCATCCTGGCTGCCGTGCTGATTGGACTCAGCACCCCGTCCGACCCCAGCTTAGCCTCATCTCCTTCCTTCAAAACACTTGTTTCCTCGCTTTTCATACAACCTCTCCCACAACTTTCTCTGGTCAGCCTCTAATTTCACAGGGTAGATGCTGACCTTCCTCTCAGCTAACCGTCCCGCATCGGGGCTGAGGGGGTGGGGGACAATGTTCCCTAACCCCTGAGCTCCAGTCTGGGGTGGCTGGTTTTTAACAACCTGCTTCATCCCCACCCATACCTTCCTCACATCACTTTACCGTCTATCCTTGATTTTACGCAGTGTTCAAGGTGGAGCCGCCATGCTGATGGACTGCCAGGCCACCAGGCGGGAGGGGTCTTCCAAAATGGTGGCGCCTGGCTCTGCCAGGCCTGTAAGCACCTCTTGCAGTGCGGGCAACTGCAAGAGGTGATGAGCTATTGCGTCCCGTAGCACAAAAAGGGTCACCATGCCCAATGATGAAAATAAAAAAAACACCAACCCCCACCTTACCCTGAAACAGCGACGGAGCCGCCCTCGGGCAGCTCCAGCAAAAAAAATGGAGGTTTCCCCCCCCCCTGTGCTTGCGCAGGGGACCCTCCATATCTCTTCAACCCGAGAGGAGGCTTACTCCTCTCCTACGACTACGGGTGAAGGGGACTCCCCCTCACCCCCTTCTCTGGAGGTGCTTTCGGGCACCTCCCTTTTACCAGCGGCAGTCCCCTCTGTTCTTTCCAAGGGGACTGCCAAGAAAGCCAGCAGGCAGCCCTTAGCCAGCCGCTCCACATCGAAGCGGCTCGGTAGGGCAAACCCCCTTAGTGGGGAGAGGGAAGCCAGGCCCCTTCGGTCGCTTCCCTCAAAAGACCTGCTGCCAAGAATATTGAACCTTGCCAGGGTCAAGGCCCATGCCTCCCCACACAAGACTAGTGATGATACTGCCAATGGGACCTGTGGTGTCTTGGGAGGGGATGGCCAACTGGAGGCCCCACCTGAGATAGCCATAGTCCTTGAGGAAACCCAGCCTCAGACGGTAGGGCCTTCCATGGGGGGAAATCCGGGCTCGGCGCCAAGCACCGAACCCGAATCCGCCCCTATGCAAGGTCCCCCTCAAACGGCTGTGGTTTCTGAAGCAGTACAAGTAGGGGAGGGATCTCCTCCGACCGGTGCCCCCAGGACTACCAGGACCTTCTCCATTTCGGAGAATGACCTGGCTGAGGCCGGTCCATCTGGCCTGGGGGCTTCTACCGGCGGGGGTGAGAAGCGGGTTCATTCCCCGCCCTCCTCTCAGAAAAAGACCAAGACCAAAAAGACAAAGAAAACTCGGGGCCCCTCTCTATCCGCGAGGGCTGCGGGGATGGATTGGTCTGCTGCCACTCTGGCAAGTGACCAAGCCAAGATCGGCACATCTGGCCCCTCTGCCCCCCGGTTGTGGAGCCCCTGACTAAGACCAAAAATGCACAGGGCGGAGCCTTGATGACAATGGGGCCCCTGATTCAGAGGTTACCTGGCGTTTTCGAGCCCGCTGGCTTCAAACGCTTCCTCGTTATTCGCTCCACTGATGGCACCATGTTGTCCAAGGGCAACATGATCCATCAGAGGAGAGGATTAGCTAGTGCAATTGGTAGAGAGCCGAAGGTGACCCGTTTCTCGGACGGGAGCCTTCTGGCGAATGAGGCGAATCCCGCCTAGGCAGCCAAGATAAGTGCTCTTCGGACACTTCATTGGCACCCCGGTGAGTGTGACGCTGCACTCTACCGTGAACTTACTGCCAATACTGTCACTGCTTCGGCCATACGAATCGCTCATGTAGATGTGCAAAGTTGAGGTCACCCAAAGTCTGTGTAAATTGCTCCAAGGTCGCACATGATCAGTCCAAATCGTGTGTGGCCAAGTGTGTCAATTGGGTCATTCCATCCAAATTCAACAAGGGACATTTAGTCACCATCACCGATTTTGATGAAAATTGGTATACAGGTTGATTTTGACGAGAGAAAAACGATGAGACACTTCCCAGCCCTCAATTTTGAATAGCTCAAAAGTTATAACCTGTCAAAGTTGAGAAAAATTGTCAAATTTCTTGATACCAGCATTGATAAAAAAATTATTTCTCCCTTATTATAGCACATAAAACAATGAATTATGTATTTTTTTTAAGCTTAAGGGTTGCTCTAAACATTTTTAACAACAAAATTAATTTTTGGTAAAAAAATTTATTTGACCTTTAAAAAAAATATATTGGTGTCAATAAATTTTTGTGTAATTTTTTTTTTTTAAATATATATGCCTTTAGACTACAATATAAGATAAATTTCATTCTGGGTTTTTCATTATATCAGGAGTTAGGATCAATTTTGTAACCACTGGTATGGCCATTTTTTGCTATCTTCACAAATAAATGTTTTTATATGCATCTTTGTCATATTAACAGAGTTACGTCATATTCACAGAGTTAGTTATCAATTATTAGATGCCTAAGTATTATATTTGAATGCTTTTAATATATACTCGTGTATTAGAATCATTAGTTCTATAGATATGTGTTAAATCCTACCTACAAGAAAAAATGAACTTTCAGTAATTTTTTATTTAAAATTATAAATATTTTTAAAGCTACCTACCTATGTATTTAATTTATAATTTGCTATGGTCAATGGTGGCAGAGCCACTACCAACAGTTAAGATACCTGCATAACTGCTGGTATCCCCATCGCCTAAGGGGCCACTCCTGATAGCTCAGCAAAAAAGCCACAGGTCCCACCCAACCTCCCAAAATGAATTTATTCTTTTTATAATAATTTAGGAATCAATTTTTTTCTGCATTATTTCTGTTGATTTTAATTGTTCATTTTTAGATAGTTTGTAAGTTCTTCCTGTTGCTGTTACAGGCTCAACAATGCTCAATATGTCATCTAATGGCAATACTAATACATCTGGTTTTCTTGGATATTTAAATGAATTTGATGGTCCTTCTGGTTCTAGGAATGTTATTTTAAGTCATTTTCTCAACATTGGTATCCAATACACACCCTAAGTACCATTTGTCATCATACTTAGCAGTGACAAATCCTTTTACATCCTCCAATAATATTGCCTCTGTATAGGATATTTTCACTTTCTTGAATTCTGATGCAGATGATATTGTTTTCACTCCTAGTTCATTTTCATTAACTGGCTCAAAACTGTGTAATTTTGGGGTACCAATTATTGCAGAGGCCTGGTCAAATCTTTCTTGCAAATCATTTTTTTCTTCAATGTATTCACTCACTATTTGGGACATATGAAAATTTGATTCGCTTAATGTGTCTTTCAGCAAAATCAAAGAGCTGTTGAGGAGTCATTATCTGATCATTATATGCTCTTTGCAGGCTAGCTTTTGCTGCTAGTCTTTTTACTGTGCCCCCTACACCATCGCATGGTCCTTTTCCATGAGATGTAGCAAAAAAATGCCATTCTGCTTCCAATCCAAAATCTGATTTATGGTGACATAAATTAATAAAGTTTTTAAAATTTTTATATTGTGACGCAGCTCCATCAGAAAAATATATAATTTTTGTTATTGGGAATTTGAGTTCTTTTTTAAAAAATTCAATGAGTTTTTTTTTTAAATAAATGGACTGCAACAGTGTCATGCTTCAAGCAGTTTGAAATCACAACAAAACTTATGTGTTGTGTTTCCCCAGCTTCTTTGTAGTAGGAAAGAAAGGGATGTAATGTAGCTTGGGGGTTATTCCAGTGGTACCCTTGTGCTGCATCCTGAAGAAGGAATGAGTAATTTTCAGCAAAATCGCATACTACTAAGATTTCACCATCTTTTAGTTCTTCTTTTTTAGTTGAACAAAATTGTGCCTGCTTTTTTGCTATGAAATCATGTTTTTTTAAATTGAGAAGACTTAAGGTAAAAGTGTCTATAAATTCTTCAGTTGTTCTTGAAACAAGCTCTAAAGTTGAGCGATCAGTTGAGAGCCACTGCTTGTAATTTACCTCATCAATCATATTGTCATCCAAAATTTTAGTAACATATAGTTTTAGTTCGTCTATTTTAGAAAAACATTCTGAGCATTCATCAAAATAGCACTCATAAGTTGGAGGGTCACATGTAATGAATGATAGACATGTTTTGTAATCATCTAAATGCAGGTCACTGTCTTTTGTCAACTGTGGTAGCCTTGTACCAATAATCATCAGTTTAACATTTTGATGATTTGTGCAAACACACGCACTGTGAGTTCCTGCACCACCAGCTAATACACACTCGTTGGGTCTCAGCTCAGCAAATTTTGAAAAGCCAATCTTAGTGTCTGGGTATTTTGTTTTAAATAAATGATAAATTTCTTTTAAATTTCCCAAAATTAAGTATTTTTGTTCATGAGTTTTCTGTCCATCTTTTCTAACACTTGAAATCTTTTTTCCCTGGCATAATTCTGCTTACTTCTTCATTTTTATAAAAGTCTTCTACTACTTTAATTGTTTCTGATGGAAATGTACCTTTTCTTTTGCTTGGCAATGACATTATTCCTTCTTCCATTGCTAGTTTTTTAGCTTGTCTGGCCATGTAATTAGTAACATTAAATTCAGATTTAATTTTGGATAAGCTCCAGCTTTTTGGCAAAACAGTTAAGATTTGCAGCTGCTCAGACCTTTTACTAGTAGTTTGAAATTTCTCCTTCAGTTGATTTATCATTTCTTCACCATCTTTACTTGATTCTGTTCTAGAAGACTCTGGGTCTTGATCCAAGGGTAATGGATATTTTGTTGCAGAGCCTACAGTTCTGAGTTTACTTGAAATGGATTTTTGAATTTTATTAATTTTATCTGAACTATATTTTTTTACTACATCCATTTTAAATTTCTTGACTGGTGACTCTCCAATAGCTATTAATGATTTATTTAATTCAGTTAATGCTTTTTGTGACTCTTCCTGTTCAGTAATTGGCTCAATTTCCATCCTTTCTTCTGAAAGGCTTGGATTCGTATTTTGAGATGAAGAACTATCATCATCAGCTATCTTTTTTCTGCAGTTATCACAGATTTTTTTGGTCCTTAAAATTTTTTAATTTTGGATATTCTCTTAAGTCTTCTGAAATTAGTCTCAGATTTTTCTTTATTAATTTTTTGTGACCTTTGTAAGGATCGCAGCAATACTTAATATTTAAAAAATGCTTTCTCTTCTCATCCATAATAATTTGTTAAAATACAAATAATTGGTAATGCAAATTATTAATTACTTTTTTATCTAGATATTAAACTTTCTGAAAAAAAGAAAAATTTTTAAATTAGCTTTCATAGTTTATAAAGTAACACCTAATAGGTAAAATTTATAACATAAAAATAGGTAAAAATTGGCATACCAATGGTTACGAAATTGATCATAACTCCTGATATAATGAAAAACCCAGAATGAAATTTATCTTATATTGTAGTCTAAAAAAATTACACAAAAATTTATTGACCTGTAAGGTACAAAAAACATTTTATCAAAAATTAATTTTGCTGTTAAAAATGTTTAGAGCAACTCTTAAGCTTTAAAAAAATACATAATTCATTGTTTTATGTGCTATAATAAGGGAGAAATAATTTTTTTTCAAATGCTTGTATCAAGAAATTTGACAATTTTTCTCAACTTTGACAGGTTATAACTGTTGAGCTATTCAAAATTGAGGGCTGGGAAGTGTCTCATTGTTTTTCTCATCGAATTCAACCTGTATAACAATTTTCATCAAAATCGGTGATGGTGACTTAAAATTTCCCCCCAAATTGGTTGATTTCATATGGAATGACCCAATTCCAGACAGCCGCACCCCACTTCTTCAAAGCTATGTGGTGCATATCTCCTTGAGAAAGAAATCCTGGCTGTTCAGGCCCAGGATCGACTCTCATTCTGCGAGGATAAGGACTTGGTCCTGGCGCGCCCGGCTCTGCCTGGGACGTCATATGCCTCAATAGTTAGAAAGGCACCCTCTGCTCCTGGCCCATCCAGGCCAACGAGCACGGTTGTTTCCGCGCCCATTCGGAGCCCTTATGCGGGCTCTACTCCACCCGGGCGCTCCCCTGGTAAAGCTGGCAGAAAAAGGGGTTCACACCCAGCCCGACTAAAACCAGGGCTTCCCCCTCTTTCCCCACGCGCCTCCTCAGAGTCGTTAGACTCACAGGAGGCAACACCCTTGAAGATGATCGCTAGGCCATCTTCCAGGGTTCCTAACGCTGTCCCTCGAAAGGAGGACAGCAACAAAGGAGCTTCGGTTCCTTCGCCCACGCCCCAAGGTGGAGCGAGTGGCTCGGAGACGGTGGTTCCTCGAAAAGAGGACCCCCCCCCCCCCGCTCTCCGAAGCCGCAACGCCCGCCTAAGGTTTCGAGGCGGAGGAAGGAAAAGACTCGCATGGCGAGCCCAACCTCCCCCAATAAGTTCTCGAAGGCGACAGCGCCTTCAGCGCTTTGTCCGGCCAACAGCGCCCGGGGTTTTGCCCCCGGGAAGCGTACGGCCATTCCCGTGAGGGTCTTCAGTTCGATGAGGGCCCCCGCGTCTCCTCCGAGCTAGGCCTGGAGGGCATATTCCTTCAATGGAATGGCCGTGGACTCCGGGCCAACTGGGAGGAGCTGCGGAGGCTCGTCTCGTCCTGTTCCCCGTTAGCTATCTTTTTGCAGGAGACCATGCTAGGCGCGTGCCCCCTGCCTGCCTTCCCGGGGTATAAAGGTCTTGCGACCCCACCACCGCGGGATGGCCGGGCTGGGAGATGCGCGGTTTACACCCGGCATGATGTCTCCGTTCTTCCTTTCTCTTTAGATACCTCCTTTCAGGCAGTGGCTGTGCAGCTGCACCTGGATAGGAGGTATACTATCATTTCTGCGTACATTCCATCGTCAGCTGACTTCGACGCGGGGGACTTCGATCCACCACACGGCCTTCGCCTTGCGACTGGTGCCTTCTGCACTTCCCCCATTGAGAGCCTGTTGGTCGATGTTAGGGGAGATGCCACTCGCTCTACGCCGCGTATAGTGCCTCACTGGCCTGTAGGCGCGAGCCCGGCGCCTCCCTCAGTCGCCAACAGCTCTCACTGCATTTGTTTCAGTTTATCCCAGCATGGCTGGAAGGGGGGTGCGGGGGAGACTCCTTGTTTAACTACTCTGATTGATAAGGGCTGTATTCTTTCTCATGCTTTTGAGCTTAGAAAATTGCTTGTAAGCGACAACAAGGTCCATCACGTGGAGGCAATGCTTAAAAGCGACGTTATTTATCCCATCACATGCTTGTTTCCTAACACATCTCATTCTCATTTTATTGTATTGCACCATCATTTTTTAGGATTTTGTCAGTTATATGTTCTTATAGCGAAGTTTGTTGCTTTGATAACCCACTGTCCACATATTTTATTGTGTTTAATCCACATATTAAATTAGAAATGCCAAGACATGTTTTAGTCAATCTGAAATTTGTCTGTTGTTGTGCTAAATCAATATAAATGAGTGCTTGAAAGGTAATAAAATTTCATTCTGGAAGGTAATAAAAAGTAATAAAAATTGAAAATCAAAGTCTAGTAGACACCCTGTTTTACCAGAAATAATTAGTAATGGTTATTGGTTTTTTTAAAATGTGATTAGGCAGGACCCTTAAACTGACACCTTTTTTATTGCAGAACTCTACCTGGACATCGGTAAAAAAAGCTTCACAGCCTTGAATTTTCGCAAATACAATGCAGTTACAATAATACCAACCCTCATCGCTAAAGTAGCTCGAGATGCTTACCACCGAGTGAGTTTATTAATAGTTATGATCTTTAATGTCACCAGGCAATCTTCCATTATGAGAAAGAAGCTTCCCATTACAGAGAAGTTAAGCTACATCCTACCCTTTGGGGTGCGGCGATTTGCTATCCTGGCCGCCGTGCTGGCGGGATTCAGCACCCCGTCCGACCCCAGCTTAGCCACTTCTCCTTCCTTCAAAACACTTGTTTCCTCGCTTTTCATACAACCTCTCCCACAACTTTCTCTGGTCAGCCTCTAATTTCACAGGGTAGTTGCTGACCTTCTTCTCAGCCAACTGTCCCGGATCGGGGCTGAGGGGGGAGGGGACAATTTTCCCTAACCCCTGAGCTCTGGTTCGGGATGGTGGTTTTGAATAACCTGCTTCATCCCCACCCATACCCTCCTCACATCCCTTTTCCTTCTCACTTCACCAACTATCCTTGATTTTATGCCGGGCCCAAGGTGGAGCCGCCATGCTGAAGGGCTGCCAGGTCACCAGGCAGGATGGGTGGTCTTAAATGGCGGCACCTGGCTCTGCCAGGCCCGTACACACCCCTTGCAGAGCGGGCTACTGCGAGGGTTCATGTGCTATTGCATCCCGTAATAAAAAGAGGGTCACCATGCCCAATGATTCAATCAAAAAAATCCCCTTAATTTCCCCTGTAACAATGACGGAGCCACCCTCGGGCAGCTCCACTGAAAAAATGGAGGTCCCCCTCCCCCCCTGTGCTTGCGCAGGGGACCCTCCATATTTCTCTAACCAGAGAGGAGGCTTACTCCTCTCCTACGACTACGGATGTAGGGGACTCCCCCCTCACCCCCTTCTCTGGAAGTGCTTTTGGGCACCTCCCTGTTTCCAGTTGCAGTCCCTCCTTTTCTTTCCAAGGGGACTGCCAAGAAAGCCAGCAGGCAGCCCATAGCCGATCGCTCCCCATTGAAGGGGCTCGGTAGGGCAAACCCCCTTAGGGGGGAGAGGGAAGCCAGGCCCCTTCGGGCGCTTCCCTCATATCTCCTTGAGAAAAAAATCCTGGCTGTTCAGGCCCAGGATCGACTCTCATTCCGCTATGCTAAGGACTTGTTCCTAGCGCGCCCTGCTCTGCCTGGGACGTCTTATGCCTGAATAGTTAGAAAGGCACCCTTTTCTCCTGGCCCATCCAGGCCAACGAGCGCGGTTGTTTCCGCGCCCATTCGGAGCCCTTCTGCGGGTTCTACTCAACCCGGGCGCTTCCCTGGTAAAGCTAGGGCAAAAAGGGCTTCCCCCAGCGTGACCGTTTCCCGTAAGGTGAAACGGCCACGAGCCTCCACAGAGTCGTTAGACTCACATGAGGCAACACCCCTGAAATTGGTCCCCAGGCGATTTCCAAGGTTCCTAAAGCTGTCCCCCGAAAAAAGGACCTTCGGCTCCTTCGCCCACGCCTAGTGGTGGGCTGAGTGGCTCGGAGACGGTGGTTCCTCGAAAAAAGGGCCCCCCCCCCACCTCCGAAGCCGCAACGCCCGCCTAAGGTTTCGAGCGGAGGGAGGAAAAGACTCGCATGGCGAGCCCAACCTCCCCCAATAATTCCTCGAAGGCGACAGCGCTTTGTCCTGCCAACAGCACCCGGGGTTCTGCCTCCGGGAAGCGTACGGCCATTACCGTGAGGGTCTTCTGTTCGAAGAGGGCCGCCGCGTCTCCGAGCTAGGCCTGGAGGGCATATTCCTTCAATGGAATTGCTGTGGCCTCCGGGCCAACTTGGAGGAGCTTCGGAGGCTCGTCTTGTCCCGTTTCCTGTTAGCCATTTTTCTGCAGGAGACCATGCTAGGCGCGTGCCCCCTGCCCGCCCTCCCGGGGTATAAGGGTCTTGCGACCCCACAACCGCGAGATGGCCGGGCTGGGGGTTGCGCGGTTTACACCCGGCATGATGTCTCCGTTTTTCCTTTCACTTTAGATACCTCCTTTCAGACAGTGGCTGTGCAGCTTCACCTGGATAGGAGGTATACTATCATTTCTGCGTACATTCCATCGTCAGCTGAGTTCGACGCGGGGGACTTCCGCCGCGTCGTGGCACGGTTGCCGAGGCCCTTTCTCTTGCTTGGAGATCTGAACGGCAGGCATCCTCTCTGGGGAGATTACTCAATAAATCCCAGGGAACAAGTCCTTGCCGATCTGATCGAATAGCTTGAGATAGGTGTCCTAAATGTGGATGAGTTTACGCATCACTGCCCGAGAACCGCTTCATTTTCTTGCCTTGATCTATCTTTGTGCTCTTCGAATGCACAGCCTAATTTTGATTGGGGGTAGTCGATGACCTCCATGGTAGTGATCACTTTCCATTGAAATATCATTTTCAGGGCAACTGCCGCCTGAGAGCCCACCTCGGTGGTGCTTGGCGCGGGTGCGGTGGCCTGCATTTCAGGAATGACTGAATTCTCTATCTCAGTCGAGGAGTTTAGGTCGGTAGATGAGGCTGTTGAGTTCTTCTCCGGCAACCTCATCGCCGCTGGCCTGTACTATTCCTACAACGTCTGGCCGTTTTGCACGCCAACCACTTCCATGGTGGTCGGCCCTCAAACAGAAGCGTTATGCCTACATGCGCTATAAGCGCCGCCCGAACGATTTCACTGTCGCTGAATTTCGTCGGGCTAGGGCTAGGTTCCGGTATATTTCGAAGCACGCCCGCCGCTCTTCTTGGCGGAGGTGTGGAAGCGAGTTAAAAGGATTCGGGGCAAGTTCTCGCAGGACCCCCCTTCCGTTCTCCAGGAGAATGGGACCGTAATCTCGGCCCCCGCTTCCGTGGCGGAATCCTTCGCGACCGCTTTCTCCGCATTCTCTAGACGGGATGCTACTCCGCCAGCATTCAATGAACGTCGTGATGTCGCGGAAGGCCGCCGGCTGGAATTTACCTCCAGTGGTGGAGAACCCTTCAACGACAGGTTTACTGTGAGTGAGTTGCGCTCCGCTCTTGCTTCATGCGCGGACACCGCCCATGGTCCAGACGATGTCTCATACGCCATGCTTCGACACCTGGGTGAGCGAGGCATGGCCTTTATATTAGATTTGTTGAACAGGATCTGGGTGGCGGGTCTCCTCCCAGATTCCTGGCGAATTGCTACTGTGCTCGCATTTCGCAAACCGTGGAGAGATCACTCTACTCCGGCCGCTTTCCGCCCAATCTCTCTAACCTCTTGCGTGTGCAAGTTGATGGAGAAATTGGTAAATTTTAGCTTAGCCTTTTTCCTGGACAGCGGAGGCCATCTGTCTTCTGCACAGTGTGGCTTCCGCAAGTTCCACTCCACGTCGGATGCTCTGCTCCGACTGGAAAATGCCGTCTGTGAGGCCTTCCTTCGTAGACAGCAATACGCTACGGTGTTTTTCGATCTGGAGAAGGCCTATGATACCGCATGGCGATACGGTATCATGGAGATTCTCCACACGATGATTGCGAGGGGACGCCTCCCAATGTTTATATCTGAATTTTTGCGAGATCGTCGATTCCGCGTACGAGTGGGGGGGGGGGCCTCTCCGGCCCAAAGGAGCAGGAAGAGGGTGCCCCGCAGGGAAGTATCCTCAGTGTCGCACTCTTTGCCCTGAGCATCAACGGCATCACCTGGGTGCTGCCGAAAGATGTTCTCGCTACGCTCTACGTGGACGACCTTTCGATCTCTTTTGGCGCGGCCCAGATGCCAACTCTGGAGCGTGGACTCCAACAGGCATTGAACCGCGTCTCTTGCTATGTCGAAGCGCACAGGTTTCGGTTTTCTTTGGCCCAGACTAAGGTGGCGCACTTCTGGCGCCATCCACGGCTCAACCCCGACCAAGAGTTGTTTCTTAATGGGGTGCGCCTGGAAGTGGTTGAATCTCACCGTTTCCTTGGTCTTGTATTTGACCGATGCTTCACCTGGGAGGCTCATATTCGCAGCCTTAGGGTCTCTTGTACCCGCGCCATGGATTTTCTCTGTTCCGTGACGTTCAGCGCTTGGCGCGCTGATAGGGCTACAGCCCTACTTTTTTATCGATTCTTTGTTCGTTCGAAGCTCGACTACGGATGCGAGTTTTATGCATCCGCAGTCAAGCGTTTATTGCAGAAGGTGGACTCGATCCACCACACCGGCCTTCGCCTTGCGACTGGTGCCTTCCGCACTTCCCCCATTGAGAGCCTGTTGGTCGATGTTAGGGGAGATGCCACTCGCTCTACGCCGCGTACAGTGCCTCACTGGCCTGTACGCTTGAGCCTGGCGCCTCCCTCAGTCGCCAACAGCTCTCACTGCATCCGCAGCTGATCTCGACGGTGCCTATGCCGCCGAGAGACGCCAGTCATACCCTAAGCCTTTTGGGTTTAGGGCCAAGAAACTCCTTCGAGAGCTGGGTTTAGCTCTCGGGCCGGTGGCGCCCCTGGTTCTGCCCAGGACGCCACCCTGGAGGGTACCACATTTGGCTATTTGTCGCCACGCCTCTGCTTCCAAAGCTTGTACAGCGCCGGGAGTATTGCGTTCGACCTTTTTGGAGCACACCTCGTGTCACGCTGGAACCGTGCCAGTGTATACGGATGGCTCCAAGTTCCAAGAGGGGGTTGGCTTCCACGCCGTACCCCCTTTGTTTGAAGTCAGCGGGGCTCTGCCAGGCGCTGGGTCTGTCTTCACGGCCGAGCTGGTGGCAATACACCACTCGGTACGGGAGATCACGCGACGTGTCCGGTTCGGAGACGGGATTGTGATCTATACCGACTCACAAAGCGACCTGGGTGCTCTCGGGGCATTGGAATCTCCGCATCCCCTGGTTCGCGATATCCGTGACGCCACGGTTTTGGCGAGCCGGGCAGATGTCTAGATTATCTTCTGCTGGGTTCCTGGACATGTAGGAATTGCGGGGAGTGAGGGCGCCAAAGAGTCCGCGAGGACTCTGCGACCGCACCAGTGTTTCGCTCTTCCTCACACCGACTACATGGCATGAATACGGGCAGCTCTTCGGACTGCTTGGGAAAGAAGATGGCAGACGGTCCAGGGAAACTTAGTGTCGTGCCATTGCGCCGTGACTGTTTCCATGGACCTATCCCCCAATGCCGCGACGGCTTCAGGTCGCTTTCTGCCGTCTCCGAATCGGACACACTCGTGTGACGCATCGCTATCTGATGGAGCGCTCGTCTGCGCCCTATTGTGACCACTGCGTCGTCCCCCAGACTTTTCGGCACATTCTTGTCGAATGTCCCAGTCTGGGTGATCTTCGCGCACGATACCTGTCCCGATACCGGGATGGGCGGGGTCGCTACCGTCTGTTCCTTGTAATCGGGACGAGTGCTTGCATATTGACTGGTGGACTTGTTGACTTTTGGGGGAAGCCGCCCTTCTCCCTATTATTTAAGCAGGTTTTTTGGTTTTTTTTTCCCTTATAGGTCGCACGCTCCTGCGCCGAGGGGACCTACCCCCCCCCCGACTCATGAGCTTGCTTACTGCTCGCTTCCTTTTCCCATTTTTTGGGCGGCGTGGGGTTGTTTTTTATCTTTTATTTTAAAGTAGCCTAGTACTAGGCCAGTTTTTAATACGGCGACTAATGCCCAAGTAGGCATTCGCCAGATGAGCTCTTTAAAAAAAAAGAAGCTACATCCTGTGTGGATAGTTGCCAGATGGAATCCCTATTCGGGCCGACTCGTACTCTGTAAATAATTACTTATGATCGAGCGTTGATCAAAAGGTCACCGGTGGTTCTGATACTGCATTAATCAGTAGGTCACCGGTAGTTCAGATACCCCATTAATCAGTAGGTCCCCACCCAGAATTAAAAGTTATCTTAAATGACTGTAAATCCGGGCCTACCCCGACGTCTTTTGTTTTGCTAATGTAACCTATTAATAGGCTGAAAATGAATTATAGCCATTTATTCTCACGATGGCAGTCACCAGATGGTTGCCCTGAAAATTTTTGCCCCATAGGATCAGAGTTCATTTTTTGATTAAAAACATTTTGACCGTCTCTCCCTGGCACACTTCTTGTTTGTTATGGGCTTCTATTTAACTATCTTTGTATTCTAAACACGAACGTTTTTCAGTCTCCCCTATCATTTTTGTTGCACTCCAAAGGCAGGTGGTATTTAGCCTCGAATGTAGGGTTTTATTTAGATATTTAATGCCCTCTTTCACTTTATTGGGTCTAACCAGGCGTGGGAAAAATAGTGGGAGATTTAAAAAGAGGTTCTAAAGACGACCCCAGAGAGAAAACCAGTTTCTACTGGGTTCTGGAAGGCCAGTCTTCCAGGCTTCAGTTTTAGTAGGGGTATTAGTCCCTGTTACACCATCCACCCCCTTTGTGGACTCGACTGCTAGTGTTCTATGTGCACACTTGTTCCTGGAGTTCTATAATATGCCCTTACCACAGGTTTAACGATGTTCCTCCCTTGGATTTTTTCCCATCCTTAATCTTTTTCACTTTTCACCCGTGCGTTGCAAACGGCTAATCCAAGTAAAAGTACCCAGATGGGAAATGGGCACAGAAACTGAGTTGGAAACTCCTGTATAATAATCCCACGAATGCGTTAAATTGAGTTGTGGGGATTCACAGTTCCCCTAATCTGAGTTAAGGGGAAAAAAAATATGTCATGTGAATCGATAGTTTCGTTGCTGATGAGACGCGTCGTGTAACATTGCATAAGTCAGTGAAGTCACTGAGTCCTCTTGTACATCACGTACGTAAAATATAAAATGTTTATTTTAATTTTTTGGTTCAAGAGCAAAGAATTGGGCATCGAAGGGAACATGGCCGGTGATGGCTTTCAGACTGGAGGTCTTCTTGCAGTTGCAAGGAAAGGAGAGAGAATTCTATTCGAATTCCATCAACAGAACCCCGCCGATCACCCGCGAAATGAAGACATAATGAAAGTAAGTTCTTCGTTCACATGTTTGATAAGAAAAACTGATTCTTTGTACCTAAAACTGATAGTTTCAAAATTTACTAGTCATGGTGATAGTGTTTTTTTGGTTAGTTCTCTTAGGTTCTTGTTCCGATAAGCGTTTGGGAGAATATGGTATAGTAGGGAAAACCCTACATTAGCACGTAGCTATTGAACACACTTAAAAACATTATTTGAAATGTTCGACCCCGTTTTGCACGCTGCACATCTCGATAGTACGCATACTATTAAAATTACCCATCTATATAATACCTATAAGTTAAAGGCAAGTTTGCAACCTTTTGGTTACTTAAAATATTAAAGTTACATCATATCAGCATGCGTCCTAAAAACTGTTCCACCTCCATTTGGAGAGCAGAACAACTTCCCGGCCCGTGCCCTCAGGGTTTTCAGTTAGATGTTGATCGTTATCCAACGATAGTATTGCTCCATTCTTCCAGTCCTGGGGTGTTTTTCCTCATTCAAAATAATTTATAAAGCCACTTTTAAACTTTTCAGCAACTATTACTCCAGCTGCCTTCCTATTTTTGCAGCCCTCTCGCAGCATTGACAAACTTTTTGTGCATACCCTGATACGGCATCCTTTTTATATCCAAAGCCAATATTTCTATAATTTGTCCCTCTGCTTGTGTTCGCCCATAATTTCTATTAAAAGATAGTCCCCGGCGATTCTTTAGTTGGTTACTTCAGGATAATTAAGAACACGTAACTCCTTTAGTACTCAAACCTTACTAGTCGCTGCAGGCGATCGGCACCCTTAAGAAGCCAATCAGATTTTTTTAAAAATTCTTCTCAGGCCCTTGGTTTGGATGCCTCTGAAGTCAGACCAACTCTTCCGAATCAGAAGATAGAATGCACCGCAGATGCCTGCATTCTTCCCTCCAAATAATTTTATTACCATACATTCAGGTGGTAATTAATGGCTATGCAACTTTATTCCGGATGGAGCTTGCGCAAGTGAATGGTGAAGACATCTGTATGTCGAACTGTTAGCCTTGCACGTGGGTATTTGGCCTCCTCTTCCCTTTGTCTTTTATTTTCTCGCTTAATTTGGCAGAAAACGAGTTAACATTCGTGTGGCAGGATTCTTGTAAATATTTCTCGACAACACCAGTGAAGTTGAATGTCTAAATGTTACCAAAGCAAGATGTTTGATGGAAAATCGCGATTGTCGAAAATTGTTACAAGGGTATTCTGCACCTTTGTTCTTTTAGTAATTTTGAAATAAACTTTTTATGGACGCCTTTTGTCTGAAAACCTTGATATAGAATAGTATTTGCAGGTCAGTACCAAGGATAGCCAAAGGTTAAGGATAGATATTTTTTTTAGTGATGGGTTGACGCATATATATGCGTTTCACTCGGCGAAACTAATTATGAAGGAATATGATGACGGGAAATTAGGGGCGGAAGGAGAATAAAAGTCCCCTTTGTATGTAAATGTATGAGTGGGAGACATATGTGGAAAACAACCAGGAGCCTTTGCGCAGGATTAGAGGCAAGTGCTTGGAATCAGTGTAGGAAGTAAAGGCTTTGACGGGGTTGAACTACATGGGCCACAGAGTATGGCACGGCAGGGGTAACAGATGGGAGGGAATTCGCGGGACAGGGTATCTGTGTGTTAGCCTGGTATGACCTAGGTAGAGGCAGATTAGAACAACTTTATGGACCGAGGGTAGTTTTTGTTTATACCTCGTCGTAAGTCTATGAAATCGGTCCCTTCCGACTGCTTGGAGATTAAGGGAGATTACTTTGAACCTACAGCATGTATGCCCCGAGAAAGTTACCACAATTAAGTGAGGCCCCATTTTCTGTGAGTCTGTCCTGATGGGACCCGGTTAGATTGGAGGGAAGCTGTTGCAAGGAGTAGGAATTTTATAGCGGCCCATGCCACAGGAAGTGGAAGTCTATTGCAACTTAACCTCACATGGAATACATCAAAGTGGGATGGTCCTACTACCCTGTACAGGGCTCCATCTAGGTGGTGTGGTCGTGCTAGATCCATTTGGAAATGAGTATGGATATATAACTATCGTGTGCATAGTAACTAAATGATGCAGTGTGTGAACGATGTAATTTTTAGTCGCGTGCCACTCTAATATCGGTCGGTCGGTGTCCGTTTTGCTTTTTTTTGTTTTGGTAATGTAACTATTAGGCAGATTCTAACGAAATTTGAAACCCTTATGTTGTTTTAAATTCTCATTCGAATGATATATTTGCCAAAGTCCTCGCAAGGTTAGCCCGGGAATTATTGAAAGTTTTGAAGGTTGTAAGGTTATAAATCCGAATAAGTGAGAGTACGGGACTTTTGGTCAGCAGACTTTGGTTTTTAATCGGATATATCATAAAAATCGTGACTGCCAACTGACACAAATGAGAAGACTGGAGGGCACACAATTGTTGTTGCATAAAAAAAAACAATGGCTGGGGGAAGGAGAACTAGCGCCCTAAAGCCAGGAGTAGATACAAGTGCTCTCTGAATTAGGGTAGCCTAGCAGATTCTGCGACCGGATTTTCGCTGGCTGCAATTAAAAATCATTAAAATTATAACAACAAATATAAAAACTATAAAAAGACAGCAATTTGGGAAGATTATGAAAAACACTATATCGCTATGTCGTGGTATAGTTCTATATACCATACATACATCTATTATATTTGATTTTAGAGTGCGCGGGGGATTCCTTTTAATAACTTTGGGTAGGCCGAGGTCCGGTTACGAGGTCAGATCTTCGTAAGGGAGGGCTAGTCCAATAGATGCTACTTTAAATCTTGGTATTGGCTGAGAGTTCCAAATCTCACTTAGTTACAGGCTGTTACACGGCTATGATGAGCTCAAGGGTCGGCAAAAATAGACTAATAAATATTAATTTTAAAGTTAAATGGTACAACAATAAACAGACATATAAGACAAATAGTTACAGTGGTATTCTAAAATGCAATAAAATTGGGTAGGCTGGTTGGAATTAAAATTTGAGCTTTACACGGGGACATGGTAAGCACACAAATGATAATGGAGGAACGGTAGACGGAAATTATAAAATTTGGGGAAAGCTAAAGTATTCGTTACAATACCTTGTACAAAATGGAAGGGTTGGGGGAGACGATGGTCGTTTCCGGCGAGGCGGTGAGATGGGTGGATCACTTCGACGGGGTCCAGGGTCAACTTGCTTGTAGTTGAAGTATTCCTTTGAGATGACGGGGGAAGCAGAACCTTCGAGAATGGAGGCTGGGAATTCTTCCGGTGTAAATTCCTTTGAAGAAAACGGAGGGTGAGTTTTTCCAAGACGTCAAACGGTTTGTTTGGTCGACTATGCGTAATCAAGGGGGGTATTACGCGAAGATTAATCTTCACTGAAGCCTTTTGAGACAATACTTGGTTCTTGTCTGGAGATGTCGTCGTTGAGGGGAGTCGGACGGGTATTCTTACGGGGAGAAGAGTTCTTAACTAGTTCTAGGGTGAATATTTGTTTTATCCAAGGAGGAATACTCTGTTTTATCCCACAACGTTTCCTTGCTTTCAGCGTATGACAACCCGAATCTAGGAGGAGTAAGATCGTCTGCTCTCTTGATTCCTCCTCACAAGGGTGCATATGGACGCCTGAATTGAGGGAGCTTACCCCATAGAAGGGAGGGGGGGGGACTATCGCCCGTCGTTTGAGTAATGAACGCGGCCCGGGTGGCTGGAAGAGGGGGGGGGGGAAGAGGACTTCTTGTCTTGTTTAAATACTCGGATTGATAAGGACTGTATTCCATGAGCCGGCTCCTATACTTTCTCACGCTTTTGAGCTTCGAAAATTGCTTGTAAGCTACAACGAGGCCCATCACGTGCTTCTTCCCTCACACGCTACAACAATCAAAACATTATATTTAGCAGCGCAATGCAAAACGTTTTAAAGGGTATTCCGAAAGTTTAACTGCTGGGATAGAAAAAAATATAGCCACACCAAAAACAGCTCAAAGAAAAGTGACATAAATCGGGCCATGGTAGAGCAGTAAAAACACACGGCAAGGGCTATAGCGAAGAACGGCTTGTACACTTTAAAAGGGGATTGCATCGCGACTGCAAATTAGATGATCAGCTGCCGGGTTTTTGCTGTTTTAGGGCGTCTACCTGAAGAGCATAGTTTCAGAAATTATATTGGATATTTTTAATTAAAAAAAAAAATACAAGTTATACTCCGGCGTCCGAGCATGTAGCCAAAACCTATATACAGTGGAGGCCAGCTGCTCAAAACTGTCCAACCCCACAGACAAGTGTGCACGAGTCTGGCTCCAGTACAAGGGACAATCTGTAGCAACTGTAATCATTTTGGGATTCGTTACGTGAGCGAAAATATCCCAGAATGAGGGCATTCATTAAGAATGTCCCGGAGAGTTGTAGGGGTGTGGGACTAAGCATTCATCGCACTAAGATAATGGGGAGTACTCCATCAGATAGCAGTGTGCTCCATTCGAAGACCTGAAGCCGTAGCGTCATTGGGGACTACATCCACGGGAACAGTGGTACACTGAGCTCTCTGAGTTTCTTGATCGGTTAAGACTAGTGTCTCGTCGGTATAGACAACATCGCGATCACCAGCGGATGCGATGAGGGCCGTTAGTGACTGAGGTAGACTCCGAGCGCAGAGCGAATGGCATCTCCCCAGCATCAAATAGGCTCCAATGGGTGACGGGTGTTTGTTTTTTTTAGTCGCCTGCTACTCTCTCTATGTCGGTGCCTGTTTTACTTTTTTCGTTTGTTTTTGTAATAACATCGTAACTATTCGGCAGATTCTAACTAAATTTTAAACCCTTATGTTGTTTTACATTCTCTTTGGAATGATATAATTGCAAGGTCCTTTCAAGGTTAGCCGGAGAATTATTTAGCAATAACATCGTAACTATTCGTCCGATTCTAACGAAATTTGAAAACCTTATGTTGTTTTACATTCTTTCAAATGGCATAATTGTAAAGGTCCTCCTAAGGTTAGTCCGGGTATTATTGAAAGTTTTGTTCATAAATCAGAATAAGTGAGAGCATGCGACTTTGGATCAGCAGACTTTTTTTATTCACCCATCTGGCGACTTCCTTTAAAGACATAAGTCGCCGTAATTAAAATTCTAGCTTCGTACTAGGCTATTCTAAATTTCTAAAAGTAAAAAAACAAACTTGGAAAAACGTTCCGGCGTTAGGGGTAGGACAGGAACATGCGACTCATCACAAAGAGTAAAATAAGTCTGATCACAAATCTGTACTCGAACTCGTACAGCGTGCATGGGACAAGCAATAGCGCTCCCGGTCATCCCGATACCAGGACTGGTAGCGTGTGCAAAGATCACCCACTAGGACATTCAACAAGAATGTGCCGAACAGTCTGGGGGGCAACGCAGTCGTCGCAATAAAGTGAGGGCGAGCGCTCCGTCAAATGGTGGGGCTTCTTGCGAGTGTGCCCAATTCGTAGACCGCAGAAAGCGACCTGAAGCCGTGGCGGCATTGCAGAAAGGTCCATAGCAACAGTCGCGATGCAATGGCACACAAATTAACTTGGCCTCGGATGTCTGCCATCTTCTTTTCCAAGTAACCAGGAGGGCTGCGCTGATTCTTGCCATGTAGTAGTTATGAGGAAAAGCCAAACGCTAGTCTAGTTACGCAGTCCTCGCGGAATCTTTGGTACTTTCAGTCCACGCATTTCCTACTACTGCCCAAGAACCAAGCAGAAGATAATCTCAACATTCACTTGGCTCGCGGCAACCGTGGCATCACTGACGCCGCGAACCAGTTGGTATGGAGATTCCAATTCCCCGAGAGCACTCAAGGCGCCTTGTAAGTCGCTAAAATTACGAACCGGGCATGACGTGTTATCTCCCGTATCGAGCGGTGTATTGAAACTAGCTCGGCCGTGAAGACGGACACAGCGACTGGTAGAGCCCCGCTGACTTCAAACAGAGGGAATATACCGTGGAAACCGACCACTTCTTGAGATTGGAGCCATCTGTTTAGACTAGGGATGCAACGTGACGCGAAGTGTGGTCTAAAAAGGCTGAACGCAATACTCCCGGCGCTGTAGAAGCTTTGCGAGCTGTAGCGTGGCGACAAATAGTCAAAGGTGCTATCCTCCAGGGTGGCGTCCTGGGCAGAACGAGAAGTGGCACCGGCCGGAGAGCTACATAGAACTCTCGAAGGAGTTTTCTAACCTTAAACCCAGAGATTATGGTATGACTGGCGTTTGACGGCATAGACATCGTTGGCTGCAGAAGCATAAAAATTGCATCCTTAGTCAAGCTACGAACCAACAAAGGATCGATAGAGAAGCAAGGCAGTAAACTTGTCAGCACCTCCGGTGTTGAACGTCACGGAACGTCGAATATCCAGGGTGCGGCTTCAAGAGACCCTGAGGCTGCGAATATGAGCCTCCTTGGTGAGGTGGCGGGCGAAAACTAGACCAAGGTAATGATGCAAATCCAGAAGCTCCAGCCGAAGCCCGTTTAGGAACAAGTCCGGGTCGTGGTGGAGCCGAGGATGACGACAGAAGTGCACCACCTTAGTCTTGGACAAGGAAAACCGCAACCTGTGCGCTTCGGCATAGCGAGAGATGCGGTTTAATGCCAGTTGGAGTCGATAATCCAGAGTTAGCATCTGGCAGCACTAAAAGAGATCGAAAGGTCAGTCACCTAGAGCGTAGCGAGAACATCTTCCGCCAGTAACCAGGTGATGCCGTACATGCTCAGGGCAAGGAATGCGACACTAACAATTTTCCTGTGGAACACACTTACCCCATCAGGCTAGAGAGAGCTCTCAACACCCGTACGCCGAATCGACGATTTCGCAAAAATTCAGATATGAAGATTGGGAGGTGTCCCCTCGCCCTCATCGTGAACTAATCTCCATTCGCCTTGTGGTACCATAGGCCTTCTCCAGATCGAAAAACGCCGTGGTGTGGAGCTGTCTACGAAGGAAGGCCTCGCAGACGGCATTTTCCAGTCGGAGCAGAGCATGCGACGTGGAGTGGAACTTACGGAAGCCGCACTGTGCAGAAGACAGATGGCCTCGTTCCCCATAGTGTGGAATCACCACGATACCGTATCACCATGCGGTATCATAGGACTTTTCTATATCAAAAATATAGTGGCGTAGTGCTCTCTACGAAGAAAGGCCTCGCAGATGGAATTTTCCAGTCGGAGCAGAGCATGCGACTTGGAGTGGAACTTACGGAAAACGCAATATGCAGAAGCCAGGAAACTTTCGCTGTCCAGGAAAAAGATTTACATTTGTCAAATTCTTCATCAACTTGCACACGCAGGAGGTTAGAGAGATTGTGCAGAAAACGGCTGGAGTAAAGTGATATCTCCCCGGTTTGCGAAAAACACGCACGGTAGCCATTCGATAGTAATCTGGGAGGATACCCTCTGTCCAGATCCTGTTGAATATATCTAACAGAAAGGCCATGCCTCGCTCACCCAGATGTCGAAGCATGGCATACGGGTCATAGTCCGCACCAGGGGCAGTATCCGCGCAAGGAGCGAGACCCAAACTCTAACTCCATCAGTGTAAATCTGTCTTTGAAGGAATCTCCACCCCTGGAATAAAGTCCAGTTAGCTGCCTTCAGCGACATCACGACACACATTGAATGCTGGTGGAGCAGCATCCTGGCTAAAGAATGTGGAGAAAGCGGTGGCAGAGTCCTTCGCTCTCATACGGCAGTGTTCCAGAAAATGATATTTAAATGGGAAAGTGATCACTACCATGAAGATATTCTCGACTACCTCTGACTCAAAATCAGGCTGTCCATCCAGAGAAACTGGAATAGATCAAGACAGGAAAATGAAGTGGTTCTCGGGCAGTGATGCGCAAACTCATCCACATTTAGGACATCTATCTCCACTTCGACGATCAGGTCAGCAAGGACCCCACCCCTGAGATTGATTCAGTAGTTTTCCCAGATGGGGTGTTTACCGTATAGCGTACGACAAGTGCAGGCGAGCGTCTTAAAAGCTTCGTTTGAATGAGTCTTTTTTGAGACTCAGGATTGCCGAGTGGATTCGCTGCTGGCTAACAGTGGTCCAGGGACGCGGGAAGCTGTTCGCAACTCGCCTAGGCGAATATTTTTCTTTGTCCCATTTCCTACTTCCCTCTATCTAAAACCGTTCCAATCCTCGAGCAAGAAAAGAGGCCTAGGCAACCGTGGCACGACGCGATGGAATGTACGCAGAATTTTTTATTTTCAAGGGGCTATCTAGCGAATGCCCTATTGGCCATAAGTCGCCGCGAGCAAACAGCCCAGTTCTAGGCTACTTTAAAATAAAATTTTTAACAGAAACAACAATAAAAAGGGGATAACAATCAGGGAGCCTGCGACCTACAAAACAAAACAAAACAAACAACAATAACAAAAAACAAGTTAAATACAAGGGAGAAGGCCGGCCTCCCCCCAAAAGTCAACAAGTCCACCAGTCATGATGCACGCACTCGTCCCGAGTACAAGGGACAGGCGGTAGCGACCCCACCCATCCCGGTACCGGGACAGGTAACGTGCGCGAAGATCACCCAGACTGGGACATTCGACAAGAATGTGCCGAAAGGTCTGGGGGACGACGCAGTCGTCGCAATAGGGAACAGGCGAGCGCTCCATCAAATAGCGATGCGTCACACGAGTGTGTCCGATTCGGAGACGACAGAAAGCGACCTGAAGCGGTCACGGCATTGGAGGATATGTCTATGGGAACAGTCGCAGTGCAATGGCACGCAACTTTAAGTTCCCTTCGACCGTCTCCCATGTTCTTTGCCAAGAAGTCCGAAGAGCTACCCGTATTCCTGCCATATAGTCGGTGTGAGGAAGAGCGAAACGCTGGTCCGGTCGCAGAGTCCTTGCGGACTCTTTAGCGCCCTCATCGGCGGGCTCATTCCCCGCAATTCCTACATGTCTAGGAACCCAACAGAAGATAATCTCGACATCTGCCCGGTTCGCCAAAACCGTGGCGTCACGGATATCGCGAACCAGGGGATACGGATATTCCAATGCCCCGAGAGCACTCAGGGCGCTTTGTAAGTCGCTATAGATCACAATCCGGTCTCCGAACCGGGCACGTCGCGTAATCTCCCGTACCGAGTCGTGTATTGCCACCAGCTCGGCCGTGAAGACAGACGCAGCGCCTGGTAGAGCCCCACTGACTTCAAACAGAGGGAATACGGCGTGGAAGCCGACCCCCTCTTGGGACCTGGAGCCATCCTGGGATAAAGTCTAGTTAGCTGCCTTCGGCGACATCTCGACACGCATTGAATGCTGGTGGAGCAGCATCCCGGCTAGAGAATGCAAAAAAAGCGGTCGCTAAGGATTCCGCCACGGACGCGGTGTCCGAGATTGCGGTCCCATTCTACTGGAGAACGGGAGGGGGGTCCTGCGAGAACTTGCCCCGAATTCTTTTGACTCGCTTCCACACCTCAGCTAAAGGGGTCTTGCCGTTAAGTGAAGACACGTATGCCCGCCAAGAAGAGCGGTGGGCGTGCTTCGAAATATACCGGAACCTAGCCCTAGCCCAACGAAATTCAGCGACAGTGAAATCGTTCGGGCGGCGCTTATAGCGCATGTAGGCATAACGCTTCTGTTTGAGGGTCGTCTCACACTCGGCCGACCACCATGGGAGTGGTCGGCGTACAAAACGGCCAGACGTCCTAGGAATAGTAGTCAGGCCCGTGGCGATGAGGTTGCCGGAGAAGAACTCAACGGCCTCATCTACCGACCTAAACTCCTCGACTGAGATAGAGAATTTAGTCATTTCCTGAAATGCAGGCCACCGCGCCTGCGCCAAGCACCACCGAGGTGGTCTCTCAGGCGGCAGTTGCCCTGAAAATCATATTTGAATGGGAAAGTGATCACTACCATGGAGGTCATCGACCACCCCCCAATCAAAATCAGGCTGTGCATCCGAAGAGCACAAAGATAGGTCAAGGCAAGAAAATGAAGCGGTTCTCGGACAGTGATGCGTAAACTCATCCTCGTTTAGGACACCCATCTCAAGCTCTTCGATCAGATCGGCAAGGACTTGTCCCCTGGGATTTATGGAGTAATCTCCAAGCAAGAGATAGGGGATCGGCAACCATGCCACGACGCGGCGGAAGTCGCCCACGTCGAAGACAGCTGACCGTGAAATGATAGTATACCTCCTATCCAGTGGCAGCTGCACAGCCACTGCCTGAAAGGAGGTATCTAAAGAGAAAGGAAGAACGGAGACATCATGCCGGGTGTAAGCCGCGCGACCCCCAGCCCGGCCATCCTGCGGTGGTGGGGGCGCAAGACCCTTATACCCCGGGAGGGCGGGCAGGGGGCACGCGCCTAGCATGGACTCCTGCAAAAAAAGATAGCTAATGGGGAACGGGACGAGACGAGCCTCCGCAGCTCCCCCCAGTTGGCCCGGAGTCCACGGCAA
Organism: Ceratothoa steindachneri; assembly: GCA_963969495.1. Classification (NCBI taxonomy): domain Eukaryota; kingdom Metazoa; phylum Arthropoda; class Malacostraca; order Isopoda; family Cymothoidae; genus Ceratothoa; species Ceratothoa steindachneri. The sequence goes on along the minus strand of OZ018338.1, from coordinate 22,553,539 downwards.
TTCCATTGAAGGAATATGCCCTCCAGACCTAGCTCGGAGGAGACGCGGGGGCCCTCCTCGAACTAAAGACCCTCACGGAAATGGCCGATCGCTTCCCGGGGGCAGAACCATGGGCGCTGGTGGCCTGACAAAGCGCTGAAGGTGCCATCGCCTTCGAGGACTTATTGGGGGAGGTTCGGCTCGCTATGCGAGTCTTTCCTCCCTCCGCCTTGAAACCTTAGGCGAGCGTTGCGGCTTCGGAGGCAAGGGGCCCTCTTTTCGAGGAACCACCGTCTCTGAGCCACTCGCTCCACCTCGGGGCGTGGGCGAAGGAGCCGAAGCTCCTTTGTTGCTGTCCTCCTTTGGGGAACAGCTTTAGGAACCCCGGAAGATGGCCTAGCGACCATCTTCAAGGGTGTTGCCTCCTGTGAGTCTAACGACTCGGTGGAGGCGCGTGGCCGTTTCGCCTTACGGGAAACGGTCACGCTGGGGGAAGAGGGGGGAGCCCTAGGAATTAGCCGGGGCTGGGTATGAACCCTTTTTGCCGCCAGCTTTACCAGCGGAGCACCGGGGTTGAGTAGAGCCCGCAGAAGGGCTCCGAATGGGGGCGAAAACAACCGAGCTTGTTGGCTGGATGGACCACGAGCAGAGGGTGCCTTCCTAACAACTATTGAGGCATATGACGTCCCAGGCAGAGCCGGGCTCGCCAGGACCAGTCCTTAGGCCTCGCTGAATGAAAGTCGATCCTGGGCCTGAACGGCCAGGATTTCTTTCTCAAGAAGATATGCACCACATTGCTTCAAAGAAGCGGGGTGCGGCTCTCCGCAATTGACACACTTGGCCACACACGATTTGGACTTATCGTGTGCGGCCTTGGAGCAATTTACACAAACTTCGGGTGACCCTGACTTTGCACGTCTACAAGAACGATTCGTATGGCCAAAGCGGTGACAGTAATAGCACCTCTGCGGCAGTGGCACAAATGCCTTCACGTAGTAGCAGTACCAACCGGCACGCACAGACTCAGGGAGCTTGTCACAGTCGAACGTGACGAATAGTGTAGGGGTGGGTCTCGAGGCCCCTCCCTGTTTTCTCATCACACGTTCGACCTTGACCGCCCCATGTTCGGCTAGCTCTAGGGTGATGTCCTCAATGGAGTAGTCAACGAGTTCCCTCGCATAAACCACTCCTTTTACAAAGTTCATGGTAGATTGCGGCGTCACACTCACCGGGGTGCCATGAAGTGTCCGAAGAGCACTTATCTTGGCCACCTCGGCAGGATTCGACGCATTCGCCAAAAAGCTCCCGTCCGAGAAACGGGTCACCTTCGGCTCTCTACCAATTGCACCAGCTAATCCTCTCCTCTGATGGATCATGTTGCCCTTGGATAACATGGTGCCATCAGTGGAGCGAATAACGAGGAAGCGTTTGAAGCCAGCGAGCTCGAAAACGCCAGATAACCTCTGAATAAGGGGCCCTGATGTCATTGATGCTCCGCTCTGTGCACTTTTCGTCTTTGTCATAGTCAGGGGCTCCGCACCAGGGGGGGCAGAGGGGCCGGATGTGCCGATCTTTGCTTGGTCGCTTGCCAGAGTGGCAGCAGACCCATCCGTTCCCGTAGCCTCCGCGGGTGGAGAGGAGCCCTAAGTCTTTTTAGTCTTTCTTGTATTTTTCTTATTTTTAGGAGAGGAGGGCCGGGAATAAACCCGCTTCTCATCTCCGCCGACAGAAGCCCCTAGGCCAGATGGACCGGCCTCAGCCAGGTCCTTCTCCGAAATCGAAAAGGTCCTGGTGGTCGCACGGGCACTGGTCAGAGGAGATCCCTCCCCTCCTTGTACTGCCTCGGAGGCCCCAGCCGTTTGAGGAGGACCTTGCATAGGGGCGGATTCAGGCTCGGTGCTTGGCGCCGAGCCCGGATTCCACCCCATGGAAGGCCTACTCTCTGAGGCTGAGTTTCCTTAAGGACCATGTCTATCAGAGGAGCGGCCTCCAGTTGGCCATCCCTCCCAGGACATCGCAGGTCCCCTTAGAAGCGTCACCAGTCTTTTGTGGGGAGGCACAGGCCTTGACCCCTGCAAGGTTTAAGATTTTTGCCAGCAGGTCTTTTGAGGGAAGCGATCGAAGGGGCCTGGCTTCCCTCTCCCCCCTAAGTGGGTTTGCCCTACCGAGCCGCTTACACTAGGGAGGTGTCCGAAAGCACCTCCAGAGAATGGGGTGAAGGGGAGTCCCCTACACCCATAGGCGTAGGAGAGGAGTAAGCCTCCTCTCTGGTTGAAGAAGTATGGAGGGTCCCCTGCGCAAGCACAAGGAAGGGGTACCTCCATTTTTTCGGTAGAGCTGCCCGAGGGCGGCTCCGTTGATGTTACAGGGGAAGTTGGGGGTTGGGTTTTGTTTTATACTCATCATTGGGCATGGTGACCCTCTTTTTTACTCGGGACGCAATAGCTCACCACCTCTCACAGTTGCCTGCACTGCAAGAGGTGCTTGCACGCCCGGCAGAGCCAGGCGCCGCCATTTGGGTTCACCCCTACCGCCTGGTGGCCTTGCAGTCCATCGGCATGGCGGCTCCACCTTAGACACGGCGTAAAATTGATAGAATGTGAAGAGGAGAGCAAAAGGGATGTGAGGAAGGTATGGGTGGGGATGAAGCAGGTTGTTAAAAGCCAGCCACCCTAGACCGGAGCTCAGGGGTTAGGGAATATTGTCCCCTCCCCCCTCAGCCGCGATCCAGGACGGTTGGCCGAGAAGAAGGTCAGCATCTACCTTGTGAAATTAGAGGCTGACCAGAGAAAGTTGTGGGAGAGGTTGTATGAAAAGAGAGGAAACAAGTGTTTTGAAGGAAGGAAGAGAGGCTAAGCTGGGGCCAGACAGCGGCCAGGATGGCAAATCGCCGCGCCCCTTACGGGAGAATGTAGGCAGAAATAACCATACTTCCTATTTAGGTGGAGCTGCACTGACACTGCCTGAAAGGAGGTATTTAAAGTAAAGAGAATAACAGAGATATCATGTCGGGTGTAAATGGATCATCCTCCTGCCCGGCCCCCTTTCCGTGGTGGTAAGGTCGAAAAACCCTTATACCCCGGGAGCGTAGGCAGGGGGTACGTACCCAGCATGGTCTCATGTAAAAAGATAGCTAAGGGAAAACGGGAGACGAACCTTCGCAGCTCATTTCAGTTGGCAAGGAGTCCGCGGCAATTCCATTGAAGGAATATGACTCCTAAGCTTAGCTCGGAAGAGATGCGGGGGGCCACTCCTCGAAGAGAAGACCCTCACGGGAATGGCGGTACGCTTCCCGGAGGCAGAATTCCTTGGAGGTTGTGCTCGCTATACAAGTCGGGGTTTCGATTAGTCTTGATTTTTTGTTATTATTTATAGATTTATTATTGACTACATGCGATTGAAAATTTGGGCATGAGTAGCCGTAATTCTTTCAAAAACGTGAAAAAGCGCCCTCCCCATCAACAAAATAAAAGTAAGACGGAAATACACTTTGAGGTCAGGGGCGGCCCAGCTCCATCCAGCGGAGGAGCATTGTTACCAACACTAGAGTAAAATAAAGTGGAGGTGGTTAGCCATCTCCAAAAACTCAGATAGTCCACAAATCTGATTTTTTTTTTCTTAGGAGCCTATCTGGTGACTACCCAAATGGGCACAAGTCGCCGCACTCACGACAGCCTAGCACTAGGCTACTTCAAATAAGAATATTAAAACACAACAACGATAAAAAGGGAAGATGGCAAATATCAGGAAGTAAGCTCCGGCGTCGGGGGGCAGGTCCGCCTTCCCTTGGCGCAGCAACGTGCGACCTACAAAGAAAAAAAAAACCCTTGTTAAATAAAGGGGAGAAGGCCGGCCTCACCCTAAACGTCTATAAGTCCACCAGCCAATGTGCACGAAACCCTCCCGAGTACAAAGGACAAGCAGTCGCGACCACGCTCATCCCGGTACTGGGACAGGTAACGTGCGCGGAGATCGCCCAGACTGGGACATTCAGCAAGAATGTGCCGAACAGTCTGGACGACAACGCAGTGTTCACAGTAGGGCAATACACGCTCGGCTGCGGATGCATAAAACTTGCATCCGTAGTCGAGCTTCGAACGAACAAAGGATCGATAAAAATTAAGGCAATATTTTTTATTTATTTTTTTTAATTAAGGGGCTATCTGGCGACTGCCGACTTAGGCATTAGTCGCCGTAAACAAACAGCCTAGTTCTAGGCTACTTTAAAAAATAAACAGGAAATAATAAAAAGAGATAACAATAACAATAAAAAAGCAATAACAAAAACAATAACAAAAACAACAACAACAATTAAACTGGGTTAAATGAAAGGGAGAAGGCCAGCCTCCCCCCAAAAGTCAATAAGTCCACTAGTCATGGTGCACGCACTCGTCCCGAGTACAAGGGACAGGCGGTAGCGACCCCGCCCATCCCGGTACCGGGACAGGTATCGTGCGCGAAGATCACCCAGACTGGGACATTCGACAAGAATGTGCCGAACAGTCTGGGGGACGACGCAGTCGTTGCAGTAGGGCGCAGGCGAGCGCTCCATCAAGTAGCGATGCGTCACACGAGTGTGTCCGATTCGAAGACGACACAAAGCAACCTGAAGCCGTCACGGCATTGGGGGATAGGTCCATGGGAACAGTCGCGGCGTAATGGCACGCAACTTTAAGTTCCCCTCGACCGTCTCCCATCTTCTTTGCCAAGCAGTCCATAGAGCTGCCCGTATTCCTGCCATGTAGTCGGTGTGAGGAAGAGCGAAACGCTGGTCCGGTCGCAGAGTCCTCGCGGACTCTTTGGCGCCCTCATCGGCGCGCTCATTCTCCGCAATTCCTACATGTCCAGGAACCCAGCAGAAGATAATCTCGACATCTGCCCGGCTCGCCAAAACCGTGGCGTCGTGGATTTCGCGAACCAGGGGATGCGGAGATTCCAATGCCCCGAGAGCACTCAGGGTGCTTTGTGAGTCGCTATAGATCACAATCCGGTCTCCGAACCGGGCACGTCGCGTAATCTCCCGTACCGAGTGGTGTATTGCCACCAGCTCGGCCGTAAAGACAGACGCAGCGCCTGGTAGAGCCCCGCTGACTTCAAACAGAGGGGATACGGCGTGGAAGCCGACCCCCTCTTGGGACTTGGAGCCATCCGTATACACTGGCACGGTACCAGCGTGACACGATGTGTGCTCCAAAAAGGTCGAACGCAATACTCCCGGCGCAGTACAAGCTTTGGGAGCAGAGGCGTGGCGACAAATAGCCAAATGTGGTACCCTCCAGGGTGGCGTCCTGGGCAGAACCAGGGCCGCCACCGGCCCGAGAGCTATATCTACTTCTCGAAGGAGTTTCCTGGCCCTAAACCCAAAGGGCTTAGGGTATGACTGGCGTCTCTCGGCAGCATAGGCACCATCGAGATCAGCTGCGGATGCAGTGAGAGCTGTTGGCGACTGAGGGAGGCGCCGGGCTCGCGCGTACAGGCGAGTGATGCACTGCACGCGGCGCAGAGCGAGTGGCATCTCCCCAGCATCGACCAACAGGCTCTCAATGGGGGAAGTGCGGAAGGCACCGGTCGCAAGGCGAAGGCCGGTGTGGTGGATCGAATCCACCTTCCGCAATAAACGCTCGGCTGCGGATGCATAAAACTCGCATCCGTAGTCGAGCTTCGAGTGAACAAAGGATCGATAAAAAAGTAAGGCGGTAGCCCTATCAGCGCCCCAAGCGCTGAACGTCACGGAACGGAGAATGTCCATGGCGCGGGTACAAGAGACCCTAAGGCTGCCAATATGAGCCTCCCAGGTGAGGCGTCGGTCGAATACAAGACCAAGGAAACGGTGCGACTCAACCACATCCAGGCGCACCCCATTAAGAAACAAATCTGGGTCGGGGTGAAGCCGTGGATGGCGGCAGAAGTGCACCACCTTAGTCTTGGCCAAAGAAAACCGAAACCTGTGCGCTTCGGCATAGCGAGAGACGCGGTTCAATGCCTGTTGGAGTCGACGCTCCAGAGTTGGCATCTGGGCCGCGCCAAAAGAGATCGAAAGGTCGTCCACGTAGAGCGTAGCGAGAACATCTTCCGGCAGCACCGAGGTGATGCCGTTGATGCTCAGGGCAAAGAGTGTGACACTGAGGACACTTCCCTGCGGACACCCTCTTCCTGCTCCTTTGGGCCGGAGAGGGCTCCCCCCACCCGTACGCGGAATCGACGATCTCGCAAAAATTCAGATATATACATTGGGAGGCGTCCCCTCGCCCCCATCGTGTGGAGAGTCTCCATGATACCGTATCGCCATGCAGTATCATAGGCCTTCTCCAGATCAAAAAACACCGTGGCGTAGTGCTGTCTACGAAGGAAAGCCTCGCAGACGGCACTTTCCAGTCGGAGCAGAGCATCCGACGTGGAGTGAAACTTACGGAAGCCGCACTGTGCAGAAGACATGGCCTCCGCTGTCCAGGAAATAGGCTAATCTAACATTTACCAATTTCTCCATCAACTTGCACATTCAAGAGGTTAGAGAGATTGGGCGGAAACCGGTCGGAGTAGAGTGATCTCTCCCCGGCTTGCGAAAGGCGAGCACAGTAGCGATTCGCCAGGAGTCTGGGAGAAGACCTTCCACCCAGATCCTGTTGAACAAATCTAACAGAAAGGCCATGCCTCGCTCACCCAGGTGTCGAAGCATGGCGTACGGGACATCGTCCGGACCATGGGCGGTGTCCGCGCACGAAGCGAGAGCGGAACGCAACTCACTCACAGTAAACTTGTCGTTGAAGGGTTCTCCGCCTCTGGAGGTAAAGTCCAGCCGGCGGCCTTCCGCGACATGACGACGTGCATTGAATGCTGGTGGAGCAGCATCCCGGCTAGAGAATGCGGCTAAAGTGGTCGCAAAGTCTTCCGCCGCGGACGCGGGGTTCGTGATTGCGGTCCCATTCTCCTGGAGCACGTGAGGGAGATCCTGCGAGAATTTTCCCCGAATCCATTTAACTCGCTTCCACACCTTGGCTAAAGGGATCTTCCCGTTCCGTGGAGACAGGTATGCCCGCCAAGAAGAGCGGCGGGCGTGCTTCGAAATATACCGGAACCTAGCCCTAGCCCGACGAAATTCAGCCACAGTGAAATCGTTCGGGCGGAGCTTATAGCGCATGTAGGCATAACGCTTCGGTTTGAGGGCCGTCTCACGCTCGGCGGACCACCATGGGAGTGGTCGGCGAGCAAAACGGCCAGACGTTCTGGGAATAGTAGTCAGGCCAGCGGCAATCAAGTTGCCGGAGAAGAACTCAACGACCTCATCTACCGACCTAAACTCTTCGACTGAGATAGAGAATTTAGTCATTTCCTGAAATGCAGGCCACCGTGCCCGCGCCAAGCACCACCGAGGTGGGCTCTCAGGCGGTGATGTTCTCAATGGAGTAGTGCACGAGTTCCCTCGCATATACTACTCCTTTCACAACGTTCATGTTAGAGTGCGCTGTCACACTCACCAGGGTGCCATCAGGTGTACGAAGAGCATTTATCTCGGCTGCCTCGGAGAGAGCCACCGCATTCGCCAGAAGGCTCCCGTCCGAGAAACGGGTCACCTTCGGCTCTCTACCAGTCACACTAGCTAAAGCTATCCTCTGATAGATCATGTTGCCCTTGGCCATCATGGTGCCATCAGTGGAGCGAATAACGACGCAACGTTTGAAGCCAGCGGGTTCGAAAACGCCGGGTAATCTCTGAATGAGGGGCCCCAAAGTAATCGAGGCTCCGCTCTGCGCTCTAGTACTTTTGGTCATAGTCAGGGGCTCTGCAACTGGGGGGCAAAGGGGCCTGATGTGCCTATCTTGGCTTGGTCGCTTACCGAAATGGCAGCAGACCCATCCGATACCCGCAGGTCCAGCGGATGGAGAGGAGCCCCGCGTTTTTTTTTTCTTTTTAGGAGAGGATGGCGTGGAATACACCCTCTTCTCCCCTCTGCCGGCAGGTGCCCCCAGGGCGGATGGACCGGCCTCAGCAAGGTCCTTCTCCGAGATGGACAATATCCTCGCAGTCGTAAGGGCACCACTCGGATGAGGAGATCCCTTCCCTCTTTGTACAGCCTTGGAAACCTTACCCGTTTGAGGAGGAGCGGACTACAGTTCGGTGCTTGGCGCCGAGCTCGGATTCACTCCCATGGAAGGTCCTACCGTCTGAGGCTGGTTTGCCTCAAGGACCATGTCTATCTCGGGTGGGGCCTCTATTTGGCCATCCCCGCCCCCAGGACATCACAGGTCCTATTAGCAGCAGTGTCATTAGTCTTGTCAGGCACAGACCTTGAACCCCGCTAGGTTTAGTATTCTAGCCAGCGTCTTTTATGGGAAACGACCGAAGGGGCCTGGCTTCCCTCTCCCCCCTAAGCGGGTTTGCCCTACCGAGCCGCTTCAATGGGGAGTGGTCGGCTATGGGCTGCCTGCTGGCTTTCTGGCCAGTCCCTTTGGAAAGTAAAGGGGAGACTGCCGCTGGAAAGAGGGAGTCCCCTACACCCGTAGGTGAAGGAGAGGAGTAAGCCTCCTCTCCGGTTAGAGAAATTTGGAGGGTTCCCTGCGAGAGCACAGGGGGGGCAGGAAAACCTCCATATTTTCTGTGGAGGTGCCCGAAGGCGGCTCCGTTGATTGTGAGGAGGAAAGTGGAAGTTTTTTTTTAATATTTGCATCATTGGGCATGGTGACCCTAATTTCTCACGGGATGCACACGCTCAAAACCCCTCGCAGTAACCCGCTTTGCAAGGGGTGCGTACGGGGCTGGCAGAGCCAGGTGCCGCCATTCAAGGCCACCCCTTCCGCCTCGTGACCTGGCAGCTCCACCTTAGGCACAGCGTAAAATTGATAGTGTGTGAAGAGAGAAGAAAAAGGTATGTGAGGAAGGTATGGGTGGGGATGAAGCAGGTTGTTAAAAACCCACCATCCCAAACAGGAGCTCAGGGGTGAGGGATCATTGTCCCTTCCCTCCTCAGCCCGATCGGGGATAGTTGGCTGAGAAGAAGGTCAGCATCTACCCTGTGAAAATAGAAGCCGAACAGAGAAAGTTGTGGGAGAGGTTGTAAGGTAAGTAAGTAGGGGAGAAATACAAGCTGTCTGAAATAAGAGGCTAAGCTGGGGCTGGACGGGGTGCCGATTCCCGCCAGCACGGCGGCCAGGAAGGCAAATCGCCGCGCCCCTTACGGGGTCCACAAATCTGAGTGAACGAACTGGTCCCCAAGTACGAGGGATGAGAGAGAGCGACCTCGCTCATTCCTGTATCGCGACAGGCAACATACGAAAAGTTCACTCAGACTGATTGATATTCAACAAGAATGTGGCGAACACAATCTTCTCAACAAGGTAAAGGCGAGCGCCCCATCAAGTGAAGCGCCCCGCGTGTTCTCAATTCGAAGAAATTCAAGGTATATCGAGGCGCGCCATGACCTCAGCCAGGATTCCCTTCTCCAGGAGATACCACCACATTGCTTTCAAGCGGGGTGCAGTTCTCCGCAAGTGACTCTTGGTCATACACGATAGGGTCTTATCGTCTACGGTTAGAGCAACTTGCACTTACTTCGGCTAGACCTGAATTTGCAAGTCTACAGAAGCGATTCGTGGCAGTAGTAGCAGCTATGCGAGTGGCATGAATGCGTTCTCGCGGTAGCGATACCAACCAGCACGCACAGGCTTAGGGAGTCTATCACGATCGAACGTGACGAAGAGTGCCGGGGTGGGTCTCGAGCCCTTTCCCTTATTGTTTTCTCATCACAAGTTCAACTTTGACTGCTCTTTGGCAATATCTTATAAGTAGTCCACGAGTTGCCTCGCACAAACCACTCATTTCACGATAATGTGGCGTCAGGGTCTCGTGTTTTTGTATTCGTATTGTGGGTGGGGTGGGGGGTCCTGATAGTAGCTGAAGCAGAGAGACTAATTTGGGGATCCAGGATGAATTCCAGATGGTTCGTTTCGTCGGCAAACCATTGCGAATTCGAGCTGCTCCTCATCCTTTACGAAAAGCTGTCACCAGTCTCATATCCAGGAACCTGGTAGCCGATATGGGACGCATACCCTAGACTGCAGTTTTACAAATTACTAAAGAAAAGATAAAATTTAGGTTATTTCTGCACCACCTGAAAATCTACACCAATTTAGGGGAAAACATTGAAAACAACTTGCATAGATAATAAAGTTTATTGAATAGAATTATAACCTCATTTTACGTATTAGCAAATTACATTAGAAACGAAGCTTGCGAGATGTTTATTTCATTAATCTCCGTTGAGGATACATAAAATCCTAGGTTATCCAAACTTCCTCAGGTGCTAAGAACCCTAATTTATAGGCGCATATAACTTCACGGCTATATAACAATATGTACAGTCAAAGCGAACATTTTTTTTTTATGTACTTAATCGCTAATGGAAGTAAGGGGGAGTGAAGCAAGCAAACTGTTATCAAATATATATCGGTATCGGAATCAATTCTTTCAAATATAGTCTGACCCAGTAAATAGAAAGTAGAGAAATCTAATATATGAAGGCACTTGAGTTTTATGAAAAAAAAAAAAACACGATACAAATTTATATACAATATTAACGAGCCTTTTTCCATTACAAAATGTCCAAATAGATCTGGGATAAGATTAAGTGGGAATTTGTATAAAAAAATCTATCAAACACACAGTTCAGTAAATTAATACTGTGGGTATGTGTATAAACGATAACACACACACACACAATTACCAAACTATTATCGTGTAAAAGAAAGCTGGGTAAAGTCATAAGTGAGAATTATTATTTCACACAAATACTCCCCCACCAATCCTCATACACTACAACCATGAGCTGATAAAGTAGGAAAACCTACTCTGAATATTGTTAGCGAGTGCAGCACAAAATGAACAGCAAATACAGAATGCATAAAAAAATATGCTAATTTTAATTGGCAGAGAAAGGGGCGATCGACAAAGATATATTAAAATAAGAAAGAGTGGAATAAGTAATAAAGGTAACATTAAACTTTTATCAATATTCAAAATAGACTTCCTAAAAGCCAACACATATTTACAAATTAGCGATGTCTGATTTATTTGCCATTTTCTTAAATTAGAAACGGGGCAGTAACCCCAAAGGCTACATTTTTGGCATTTAAAACAGCATCAGAATAGAAAGGCTGGAAAACTTAAGAAAATAAGTACATAATTACTATAAAAAGTGTGATACGCTAACTGCTCTACGTTTTAATTATACGAGTGAAGGGGACTTAAAAAAAATATAGGAATGATATACGAAATCTAGTATTTTCTTTTACTCTTGTACAATGGCCGGACGCAATTATTATTAACCTTTGCTAACTCACAAAAAAGCAGATTGAGTACAACACACGTGTACATGTATCTTGGTATTGGTAGTTTCCGCAAGTTCTATCCTGTAACATTTCTCTCCCAAAGAGTTTAATCTCATTTAATTTAAAATCAAATTCATCCAATAAGGATTTCTTTTTATAATCAAAATAAACAATTTATTCCTAATAATACTAAAGGAAAAAATTAAATTATGTAGATCAAGAAAAAAAAGAAGCTATATGACGTTTAAGCCCGAGATAATTTCGAAGCAAAAAAAAAAAAAACTTTACAAATTCTCGAATTGGTCAACCCTTCGTTTCGTATTGCCTTTACGGATTTCCCGCAAGGTCTTGTACTTGTCCCTCCCTTGTCTCACGTTCTCCTTGTGAAGACGATCCATTTCCGTCTCCTTGGTCGTGTCACGAGTACTTTCCAAGTCCTTCTTCAGAAGCTGCAGAGAAAAGGAACTGAATGAAGTAATTTCGCAAGGGCAGGAGGGGGTAACAAAATATTAATGGAGATACAAGAGTAATAAAATTGATCAGATACTTTAACCTGGCTATTTTAACCACAGGATATTGTGTGTGACAGGAAGAACACCCATACCATTTGGTAGGTGTCGGGAACCCACGCACCCGAAAGTTTTGTCCCCTAAGCATGCATGGTTGTCAAGGTCTTTGTCCAGTCATGCCAAAGTGGCGCCCCACAAACGCACCCTTTGATTAAATGTGCCAGGTCGTATGGGAAAAAATGAACCATTAAAACTGGTTCCCGTTACCAACCCTAGCCATCTCGTCCCTATTTAATGGCTACAAGGGCAAGACAAAAACAAACGACAGGGTTCTCCCAAAAGACCCATCACTCTTGCAGGTTTTCTCTTAGTTGTGCTTTTGCCAGTGACATCGCTGTGTGTTGGTGTATGGTTCATGGTTACAACATGTCTGTACAGCTAATCCCAATGCAGAATTTGTATGTATAATTTTGGGTAATGACTGCACCGGAGCTTTGTTAGGGCAACCCATTACGTGGAAAATATCTTCTTTTGAGTTGATATCTGATGGTGTTGAGGTGGTGGTTTGGACCAAGTGAATGGATGGTATGCTACGTTAGAAGGGGAGCTGATGTTGCCTGGTTATGCGGAGTTAGGATTTATTGGCCCCTCTATATTGGGGAGTTTGCCACTTGTTTCGTGGGGTGGGGATTGGTCTTACAAGGAGTGACATGGGGGTTTTGTTGACATACTAAGGTGCATACTAAGAGGGACAATTAATTCTAAAGGAATAGGGAAAGGTTGGGGAGAACGAATGAGCAATTAAATCGAGGGGAAAGTCCAGTGGCAGAGAGGAAAGGAGAGATTACGGAGTACAAGAGATCATCGGCCAGGACTAAAATGCAACTGTTCAGAGGCACGGTAGGAAGAGAAAAGGAGAACCGACGATGGATCGAGTACACGGGACATCCAACAAGCTCGTGGGCCCACACGGTGTTGGTTGGGTACAGGTGAGGGAGATCGTGCGATATAAGGTATCCGGGTTAGCCTGGTGTGGCCCTGACAGATGCGGATCAGCACCACTTCTTTATGGCGAGTGATGGAAGGATGGAGCCGATCGAGATGTGAAGTATGGCGAAGCCAAGTTTGCTAGGCAGGAGCCATTGTGTATCAAGTATCTCATTAACATGTTGAAGATGAGCGAAAAGAAAGCGGACAGGGCATGTTGGGCCAGAGGCCGACCTAGCAGGCACCCTAACGTGGAACGGCACATAACAGGTGACTTTATTTTGAGGTCGAAAGCTCAAAAGAGCAATTGGAACGCACGGATCAGCGGATTGGAATGAGACTAGTGTCACAATGGAGGATCGTGGCTTCGGGAATCCGTACACACACCAATGCTCCTAGAGTAAGTAGGCAGCGTGGAGGATTTTTTTTTTCTTTAAGGGGCTATCTAGCGACTGCCCATTTAGGCATAAGTCGCCGTAAACAAACAGCCTAGTTCTAGGCTACTTTAAAAATTTTGAACAGAAAACAACAATAAAAAGAAATAACAATTAGAAGGCAATAACAAAACAATAACAAAAACGACAACTAAACCTAGTTAAATGAAAGGGAGAAGGCCGGCCTCCCCCCAAAAGTCAATGTGCACGCACTCGTCCCGAGTACAAAGGACAGGCGGTAGCGACCCCGCCCATCCCGGTACCGGGACAGGTAACGTGCGCGAAGATCACCCAGACTGGGACATTCGACAAGAATGTGCCGAACAGTCTGGGGGACGACGCAGTCGTCGCAATAGGGCGCAGGCGAGCGCTCCATCAAATAGCGATGCGTCACACGAGTGTGTCCGATTCGGAGACGACAGAAAGCGACCTGAAGCCGTCGCGGCATTGGGGGATAGGTCCATGGAAACAGTCGCGGCGCAATGGCACGCAACTTTAAGTTCACTTCGACCGTCTCCCATGTTATTTGCCAAGCAGTCCGAAGAGCTGCCCGTATTCCTGCCATGTAGTCGGTGTGAGGAAAAGCGAAACGCTGGTCCGGTCGCAGAGACCTCGCGGACTCTTTGGCGCGCTCATTCCGCGCAATTGCAGCGTGGAGGACTTTCCTGAAGGCGTACACCTCTGCCGTGAACGATGAGCACTGGGAGACGGAATGAAAGTGCGCGTCAAGGCATTGTCACCATCACAACGGCAGCAAACGAGTGAGGGATTGAAGGGAGAGCCATTGGTGAAGCTGGCCATGCTCTGAGTAGATGGATCCATGGCTGAGGAACTTTGATAGGAACGCCCTAGCCGGGTTTAGAGACTTTCGTCATTGCAGTGGCCATCATCCAGGAAAGAACCCCCGTGAAAGAAATCTGATAGATTCGAGGCAAAGGGAACGAAAGGTCTGAAAAGAGATGTGGCAGTGCTCTTCGGTGGATAGGCAATGCAATGGACAAGAGGGAAAGGTGATGGAAACGGAGGAGAGTCTTTACAGACGAGAAGACGCGGATGTACGACAGGGAAGAGAACGAAAAGCCCCTGGTTCAGAATTGGATTAAAGCGGGAGTTCGAGGGTGATGGGGAGTTGTATACCGCACAGCCCAACTCAAGTTTGGGCTGGACCAAAGCATTGTGTAGTCTAAGTAACGTGCAGTGGTCTGCATCCCGCGTGCTGCAGTACTGATGACTTAAGAGTGGGCTGGGTAGCCACAATAAGGTGAGACAAGTCTTCCATTGGAACATCAAAGATGAGGCATACAAACCGCAGATTGCTTAGACGGTAGTGGTTTCGAAGAAATAAAGTAGAGTTTTCCTGTGTGTCATTTTCGAGGAGGACGAAAGGATACAGGAAGACTTGCGATGGGGAATGGGAGATGGAGGATCCATGAGAAGCAAGCCATTCAATGGCTAATTGAATAGGTATGACAACCATGAGAACACCAAATCGTTAAGAGACATGTACTGCTAATTGGATAGAGAAGAGGAGGATTAGGATCGGCTTCCTTCTGTAAGAGGAACCTACACGGACCTGGAAAATGAAGGTACGGGTATGAAACCACTGTCGAGGGGAGAATAAATTATTGGTAATCTAGTAGTGTCGTAAGCTCAGCAGATGGCAAACAAGATAGCTCGAGTGGCACTACGGCGGGAAAATACCTCCTGGACGTCATGGCTAAACAGGAGAGGGGGAAATGCTGGGAAAATGACGGAAACCAGCAATGATTTGGCATAGCTATGGGACAGTAGGCTAAAACGTCCGAGGGGGTCAGACTCCGGTTTGAGCAACAAGCCCAACGATTGTGCTAGGCCAGGTGGAGTGGAAACTCCCTTCCATCCAGATTCTGTTTATACAGATCGCGCGGGAAGTGGACCGAGACGTGGCTGATGTTGGATGAAGCAGTAATGAATTATGTCAGGGCCAGTAGGCCGATAGGATGAGAGGCCATGACGCAGCTCTTCCATATAGAAAAGCCGATTATAGTCCTCATCACAGGTGGGATAGAAGGGATGTGAGAGTGGGTTATCTGATGATGACCGAAATTGAAGCGAAGTGAGGGCCAACCTCTCCACAACCACTCCCTCGAATAGGAAAGGTGGGGTGGTTGCACGAGAATACCGAGTGCTCTCCTGAGCAGTACGGACTTGGTCGACGAGGGGGTGAAACTTAAGGTTGTGCAATCACTGTCCTTTGGCTGCTAGATCTAGCTAGCATGCTCAAACTTGTTGCATTTATAGCACATTGTGGGGGCTTGTTATATACAGGTGGACCTCAAATTTGGAGCTGCAGCGGTCGCTCACACCGCATTAGATTTGAGGGGGGGGGAGACCACGGTGTTGAAATCTGTAGAATTTCGTGACTCCCCGAGGTCCTCCACCGGTATGTTACGAAGGTCCTTCTCAAAGATCGTGCCTGGCAGCAGTTGATGCGTGGGTGTTAGGTCACGGTAACCGCACACCACACTACGTGTCCAGCAAAACGAGACTTGAATAATAATAGTTGCCAGATGTGGCAGGATGTCAAACATCTCTAGTGAGGTTTTAGCGGCTGAAACTCACGATTCGAAGATGGTCTCAAGACCAGATGGCGATTAATGGGGCGGAGGGAGATCGAGGCTGTATTCGAGAAACTGCGTGTTAAGAGGGTGCTAGTTTGTTTCTGGTCAGTCGATGAGGGTTTGGGGTGTGTGAGTCGGGGATGGTAGGGAAATTTAGAGAACAAGGGGGCGGGCATCGCGTTAACGGGGGCTATGGGACATTGGGCAGGGTTAGTCAGTAGACAATATTTATTGCTAGGTCATTTGCTGATTTAGATAGTTTTTTTTAAGTTGTCACCATACACTTGAAAAAGGAAAACACCCAGCCATTACGTACTCGGTGGTATTAAGCCGAAGACTAGTGATTGGTTACCCAACCATATGGCAAGGCGTGGCTTGTTTACATTGATAGCCTAGGATGGACACAGCGCCCAAATAATGACCAGTGGGAGGAAAAGGAAATTATACAAAACAAAGAGGAAAAATGCAATATATAAATAGAAAGGAGAATAGAGCATGATAAATGGCCGCTTTTTTTCATAGACAAACCTGCTAACGTCCCTCATTTCGTGAAGATGGGAGCACGCCGTAAGCCAACCCAAGAAAGACTGGATGAGGAGGGGGTTATTTGAAGTGCGGGTGGGGTGGGGCTTCTAGATAAATAGGAGAGCGAGGGGTGTCTATACCGCTTGGATTGCTGTAGGTGGTTCATTTGTGTCAGCTTTGTTGTTTCTTGTAGTAGGAAAGTTTTAGTCCTCTGTCCAGCGTGACACTGAGCACTGTAATTGGCTGTAGTAGGGGTGTTTGATGGGGTCACGTTGTGAGAGCTGTTTTAGTACTTCAGTTTGTGCATTGTAGCAGATTTAGAAGGCGAGATAATTATTAAGTTCTGATGATGCCCAGCGTTCGAATGATGTGAATAAAGTGTAGGTTAAGTACTGCTAGGTGTACTTGTGGTGTTGGGGGAGGATGGTGATGTCATCAATATAAGTGAAGAGTATGGCATCGGGATTTCAGGAAGGGGTGTTATGGAAGGAAGTTATAGAGCGTGGGAGTGTTTGTGATAGCTTGTGTGATGATATTATATGTGCATGTCAGCCTGTGACAAAGTTTAGAGGCCATCTTTTGTATTTGGAGTCGGTTGGTGTTAAGTAAAAAAGGCTTTGCTTAAGTTTACTGTTGCCATTACTGCCCTATGTAGTGGTGGCTATGGTGTGATTTGGCTGCATTCTTGTAGAGCTAGGCGATGTGCTTGTTGAGTGCAATGGGCGGAATCCGTCTTGGTTGATTTGATTTAGCACTCGAGAGTTTTATGATTTTGGAGAGGTGCAGTACTTCCTTAGTTTTTGAATTAGGTTAATTTTGGAATTGTTGAGCGGGATTGCCGGCTATAGGAGCACTGGTATTGCCTGGGAAACCATTACTGTGGTGAATCGTGGACAAGTAGTGGTTTATTAGAAGTGAGTGTAGGTATATGTTGGTCGTTGTGAGTGCGAAATAAATTATTCTGTTACTAGTTTTTGAGGAAGATTATATGAGGGACGAAGGCGTTTGCTCGTTGTTAAGAGTTGGCAAGTACCATGATGGTTTGCCATACTTTCTTGCTGTTCCTTCTTCGGTTGTCTAAACTTTGCCAGTGTCTTTTTTACTCATGATGAACTGATACGTTTTATGTTATTTAGCGTCCGTCGTTATGTTTATGGGTTGTTTCTTTGTTTTTTGGGAGCTCTCTAATTCACGGAAGATTCGGTTGCATTGTTTTAGATTTGCCCTGGTGGTGTGCTTTTACATGTTGTATAGAGTATGGTAACAAGTATAGGGTTTGTAAATGTCGCTCAATTAGGATTGGTAAAGGGTGGGGTCGAAACAAGGAAGTAGTCTGGGCGCTTAACCCTGTCAACAGATGGGAAAAATGTTCAAAAAAAGATACAAACCTTGAGCTGGTTCTGAAGCCTCTCATTCTTCTCAGCATGGGTTCTGCGGTCTTCCACTGGATCAACGATCGGATCATCGCTGGTATTGAGTTCGCGAGACACGTCTCCGTTGGCCAGGGCCTCACCGTTCTCGTTGTCGTCATTTTCATCGTGCTCCGTCTCGGCTACGTGGTGGTGCTGAGGCGTTGACGTCGCTTGCAAGAGAGCCTCTTTGGCAAGCTCTTGCTGTCGCCGGGCCTCTTCAACATCCTCCTGCAGAGGCCAAAATTAGTTTGATTAGAAAAAAAAAAAGGAAAGGTTTAAGCATCTTCGCTTAAAGCGGTTTTCCTTAGTCATAACCACACGATTGATTGGACAGTACTATCCATCCAAACTATTTAACTCCTCTCCCCCATTATAAGTCAGGAAACCAATTATTCCCTTACATCATGGGCTATGCGCATCGACACAGAACAATTCAATGATGACCAAGAAAAATGTCATAATAAAAGACAGATTAAATAGTGTCTCGAACTCTAAGCCCAATCTCACAATAAAGATGTCCTACTCTTCATAAAAAAGGGTTTTATCATAAAGCACAAACATTCCCTCATTGAGATCCGTCAGTTATTAATGATGTGTGGGGTAAGATTCTATTTAGCAAGCACACAAAAACAATTTCTTAAAAGTAGATTCCCGATGAAGGTCGGGTATAACTAGGAAGAACTACTTGGCGCGCTCCGCTCATTCCGACAATAAGCCCCAAGACAATCGGGGCTTACAAAGTTAAACTTTGAAAAGTCACCAGCCAATGTCATCGAAGGGCTGAGGAGGATATTTAACGCCTATCTGAAAACGGGATACTTTCCAGATGCTTACAAAACGGCCGAGATGATTTTCTTGCCTAAGCACGGAAAGAACCCAATGTTGAAGGAGAGCTATCAGCCAATTTCAATTCTAGAATTTGGCGGGAAGCTCTTCGAGAAGATCCTCAACCGAAGTCTGGTGTCTCACCTGGAGGAACACTCCCTCTACAACCTACATCAATTTGGGTTTAGGAGGAAGCGAAGTACGGAGATGGCGATTAATATCATCACGGAAAAGCTAGCCAAAGCAAAATGGGGAAAAGAGTTACTTGAACATTGTTTGTCGGGATGTATCAAAGGCGTTTGATAAGGTGTGGCAACGGGGAATGCAGTACAAGATCTTACGACTGGGCCTAAGTGAAAACTTAGAAAGAACTCTCTGTGACTATGTCCTGGAGAGAGCGGCGTACATCAGTTTAGGGTGCACGGCTAATGTCCCAGCCCCTGTAAGCCCCACTTGCCTCAACATGGAGGAATGAACTTTGACAAGCTCGTATGACCAACAGCAGAAATTGAGAACCTTAACATCTACGAGGCACGGTGAAAAATACGCACGAACCAAGAAAAGTTCAAAGTAGTCCCCATAGGCAGGAGACTACTATACGATGTCAGGGTGGAGGATAGACGCTATCCTTACACCAGGCAGTGCAATGTAGTCGGAATGAAGATTACTTCAACCGGGTACAGGAAGCACGTCGCAGAAGAATCACCAAGGCCACAGCTGCAGTCAGAACTCTATTCATGTTCAGAAGTCTCCGTGAAAGCAATAAGAAAAATATCTACAATGCACTTGTAAGATCGACGCTGCTATACTCCGCTTTCGTGGAGTATAAGACGCCAGGAAGATTTTTTTTTTATATAGAACCCCTCTGGCAACTGCCCACTTGGGCAACATAAGTCGCCGGAAACACGACATAGCCTAGAACTAGGATACTTTAAAATAAAAATGAGAAAAACTTAACAATTCGGAAGCAATCCCCGGCAGCGGGGAGAGGTCCCCCTCACCCCGGTGCAGGAGTGTGCAACCTACAAAAAACAAAACAATAACAAACAAAAAAGGAATCTTTTTAAATAAAGGGGAGAAGCCCGGCCTCCCCCAAAAAGTCAATGTGCACGAACTCGTCCCGAGCACAAGGGACAGGCGGTAGCGACCCCGCCCATCCCGGTACGGGAAAAGGTATCGTGCGCGATCACCCAGGCTGGGACATTCGACGAGAATGTGGCGAACAGTCTGGGGGACGACGGGGGGCGGGGTTAAGACCTATTAACGTTGTCATAGAAGAACGGACAAGGAATATGGAGGAACTGGATAATAGAGAATTGAACGATGATATCGTTCAAATGATTAACCTGAACAGAAGAGGCATAAGTCGCGCCAGATTTCCGAGCTCCGCTGGGCTTTTTTTGCTGGCGGAGGAGAAGTGCCGTTCTACGCATGGGAATAATAATGTTTTTTACGCAAACCATTGGACAAAGAAAACCTAATTACGAAACCTCGCCAATTTCTACAAGAACTCACCGAATATCGAGAGCAAATTCACCGATGAAGACTCAACTATAACGAAGAAGACAAAAAAAACAAACGTACTATTTACACTCACTACAAAATATAAAAAAAACAAAGAGACACTAAGCGCACTACTAAAGTAATTTATGACTACAACAGCGAATGCGCATAACATATCCAAGAACATTAATTTTATAGAATTTATAGAAGACAAATAGCTTGAACGCCATATTAATATAAACTATCCCAAAGACAATAAAGAAACCACAAAACAAGAAAATATTTAAAAGCGAGAGGCCTGACCACCAGGCACTTAGCATTTCTTTACACCCTACCACATTCTCTCTCTTTTCACCACTTGTCTATTTTCAGCTATCTGATCCCACACCCTTTCTTTGTCCCCTACACACACCTACCCACTTACATCAATTCATAAGGGTTTGGGCAAGTACTAGATGCATTTCCTTATGGGTGTGTAGTTTTGAGAGATGCGCGAAACCTTGAGTAAATTGTCTTTTTTCAGTAACCCAAACGCCAAAGGTGTGTGTGTGTGTGTGTGTGTGTGAGGGGGGGGGGCTAAAATAGGTGTCCTTGAGAGAACCCCCTTCCGGAGGTAATACGACAATAATAAATTTAAGAAAAAGGAAAAAAAATAGAGCTGGGACACACATTATGTACACGTGCCTCAATTCTAAAACACCCCAATATGAATGAATTCAGCCACGCGAAGACAATACTAAGAAAATAATATAGAGGCTAATAACGATGGAACAATTGATTAAAAAAAAAACGATAAAAAAGGTGAACTAAAAAAAGAAAGAAATAAAAATAAATAAAACAATGAAGATTGATAACACCCGCTGGAAGAAACCCCAACGAAGAAAGTTCAAGAAGAAAAAACACTATAATGACACATCTCAGCAACTTTAACGGGACTGGGTGAGAATCTGGCTAGGCATTCTCGAGCAGTGCGAGTGTCTTGCGAGGATGAAATTTTAATAAGAAAGTAAACTAGTTTAACCAACAAGGATATTTTCAAAGTGAGAATGAAGAGTGGGGATGGAAGAGTGAAATGAAAGGGTCCCATGCACACGTCCGTACGGGGAACGCGGGTACACGAATGAAAAAAAAACCCAAACAAATCCCAAACTTTGGGGAGAGGGATAAACGAAAAGACTGACGATGGAGAAAGAAAAAGAAAGGAGGAAACCGTAAACCTTTCAAGGAAACGGCGACAAAAAACCACTGGTAAAACAATAAAGATCACATCAAGAGAAACTGCCCCAAGTGAGGCGAGCATGCTGTCCATGCAGGTGTTAACAGTAATTAACCTTACCACTTACACCTATATTCGCTTTCCTCGCTTGAATAATGGCTTTCTCCACCTTCATGGGGGGGGAAATTAAAAAGAGGCTACAAAGCAGAGCAAGAAGAATATATGTAATGGTACAATAGAGCTCAGTCATTATAAATAAGAGCCTAGCACTTGCGCTGAGACACTACAAGTACCATTTAAACAAAGATTTTTACGAAATCGAACTGAGTAAGCACAAACGAGCAATACCATTGAACTTAAATAAGTTTTATTAATAAAAGCTTTAGAATCGCTTTCTCCTTTAGACCATTATTGTGAAATATTTAATTCAATTGGCTGGGCATATTAGTAAATGGGGACTAAGGATTATATTCATCCTGATCCGCAAGGCCCAAGACCGTTTCCTGATAAATCCATCGCAAGCCGAAGTGCGCAAATGCACGTTTTACTTCAATGCAAAGGCATTAATCCTTCAACCAGCGAGTGTAGTCACAACAGCGTTAAATAAAGAGGCCATAATAGCCACCTTTCCCTAATTAGAGAGGTTTACCGACCTGTAACTTCCGGGTCTCTTCATCCTTGGCATTGACCTCGTATTGGATGCGTTGCACTTCCTCTTGTTTTGCCCGTATCTCCTCCTCCAGCTTGGCCTTCTCGGCAGCCTCCATCGTCTTGGCGTCCTCCAAGCGCATCATCATCGCATGAAGCTCGTTCTGCTTCTCCTCCAGCTCCTCCTTGGCCGCCTGCAACTCTCTCAGCTGCTCCTCTAGCCGCCGGATCGTGTCCTGGGCGTTGCGGAGCTCTTGCTGCCGATCTTCCATCTCCTTCTGCATGTTGTGAAGGCGATTTTCATACTCTTTCTGTTTTCTCTCAGCTTCTTCGCGGAGGGCGATTTCACGGGCTAGTTTCTCCCTGTGGGTGGGAAAAAACGGGAATGATAGCTAGGATCTTAGCTTCAAACGCTACGAAGGGTTCAATCTCTAAGAACACTTGTAAATACAGATGAAAAAAAAGGTAAACTAAGGAAGATGTAAAGTACACCATACCTCTCTTGTTGACGTGCCATCTTCTCTTCCCTGGCTTGTGCTTTCATCTGTTGGACCTCGATTGTGTCTGGCTTGCGCCTGCGCATGTAGAGCTCATGGTTGCCCATGCAGAGGGCCAGAATACGCTTGTTGATGCGGAGCCGAGTAGCGAAGAACACGAAATCGGGCGCCTTCTTGTCAATGGGTTTAATTACGAACTTGCGATCGTTAAACGAAATATTACGGATTTCGGACCAAGGGAACCCGATTTTGGGGGTCAGCCTGGAGACAGTAAAAATTAGATACTTAAAATTCAGAAGTGAAATGTTCGTTTTGTAACACTCCCATCTGGTGTCTGCCCACCAGGGCAAAGACGCCGAAATCATGCTACAGTCTAATGCTCGGCAAGAAAAAAAAAGGAGAAAACACCCCCAAAACAGCAAGAGGAGGCTCGCTTCCGCCCGGCGCAGGAACATACCACATACAACAGAGAGAGCAAAATAAATGCGAGGCCAGCCTTTCCAAAAAGTAGGATAGTCAAGTCTGTGTACACGAACCCGTCCAGAGTACAAGGGACAAGCAGTAGCGGAATAGGTAGCGTGCGCGAAGATCACCTAGACTGGGACATTTAACAAGAATGTGCCGTACAGTCTGGGGGAAAACGCATTAGTCGCAGTATAATATGGGGGAGTGCTCCATCAAATGACGGTGCATCCAGCGAGTGTGCCCAATTCGAAGACGACAGAAAGCGAGCTGAAGCAGTCGCAGCGCAATGGCACGCAACTTTAAGTTCCCCTCGACCGTCTCCAATCTTCTTTGGTAAGCAGCCGGATTGCTGCCATGTAATCGATGTAAGAAAGAGCGAAACGCTGGTCTGGTCGCCCAGTCCTCGCGGACTCTTTGGCGCCTTCATTTCCCGCAATTCTCACATGTCCAGGAGCCCAGTAGAAGATATTTCGACATCAGGCAGCTAGAGGCACCCGTGGTGTCATGGATAGCGATAACAGGGTTATGTAGATTCCAATGCCCCGAGAGCACTCAGGGCGCTTTTGAGACGCTAAAGAACACAAACCTGTCTGAAGCGGACAGGGCCCGTTATCTCCAGTAACCAGCTCGACCGTGAAAACAGACGCAGCGCCACGTAGACAAGCTGGCTTCAGATGGGGAACGAGGTGGAAGCCAACCCCTTCCTGGCACGGGCCCAGCGCGACACGAAATGTGCTGAGGAAAGGTCAATGGCAATACTCCCAGCGCTGTGGAAGTTTTGAGAGAGTAGGCGTGGCGACAATAGTAAAAGGTGGTACCTTCCAGTGTAACGTCCTGGGCAGAACCAGAGGCGCCACCGGCCAGAGAGATATACCGAGCTCTCGAAGGAGTTCCCTGGTCATAAACCCAAAGGGGTTTGGGTGTGATTAGCGTGTCTCTACCTCATACGCAGAGTAGAGATCAGCCGCGGCTGAATGAGGCGCCGTGCTCAGGTGTACAAGCACATTACGCAATGTACGGCACAGAGAGTGGCATCTCCCCCAGCAACAACAAGTAGGCTCTCAAGAGGAGGGAAGTGCGGAAGGCACCGATCGCCAAGCGGAGCCAGGTGAGGTAGATATAGTCCACCTTCAGCGAAACACGTTCGGCTGTGGATGCGTAAATAGAAAAGCAAGGTAGTAGCCCTATCAGCAACACAAGTGCGGAACGTCACGGAACGAAGAATGTATATGGCGCGGGTACAAGAGACTCTAGGGCTGCGAATATGAAGTAAGGAGCCAGTCGAAAACGAGACTAAGGAAACTGTGTTAATCCACCACTTCCAGGTAAACAAAGTTTAGGAAAATGTCCGAGTCAAGGTGAAGCCGCGGATGATGGTAGAAGTGCGCTTCGGGATAGCGAGAAATGTGGTTCAATGCCTGTTGGAATCGACGCTCTAGAGTTGGCATCTGGAACGCACCAAAAGAGATCGAAAGATCATCCACGTAGAGCGTAGCGCGAATATCTTCTGGCAGCACTGAGTTGATATCGTGGATGCTAAAGACAGTGCGACACTGAGAACACTTATCTGCGAGACGCTTTCTTCCTTGCTCCATTGGGAAAGATGGCTCCACCCAACCGTACGCGGATTAGACGATCTCGCAGAGATTCAGAACTAAAGATTGGGAGGCAACCACTCGCTCAAATCATGTTGTATTGATGATACCCGTATCGCGATGCGCTATCATAGGTCTTCTCCAGATCGACAAACACAGTGGCATAGTGCTACAAAGGCCTAGCAGCCAGCATTTTCCAGTCGGAGCAGAGCATCCGAAGTGGAGTGGAACTTGCGAAACCCGCACTGCACAGAAGACAGGTGACCTAAGCTGTCTAGAAAAAAAGTCTAATCTAACGCACAGGTTTCTCCCATCAATTTCTAAACGCGTTAGAGATATTGGTTGGAAACCGGACGGGGTAGAGTAATCTCTCCCCGGTTTGTGAAGTGACCAGATTAGTCGTCATTCGCTACGAGTCTGCGAAGGTACCCTCTGTTCAAATCCTGTTGAACAAAATGCCATGCCACGCTCACCTAGGTGTCGAAGCATGGTATAAGGGGCATCGTCTGAACAGGGGCGGTATCTTCGCATGGAAAAAAAGTAGAGCACAACTGACTCAATGTAAACTTGCTGAAGGGATCTCCGCCTCTGAAAATAAAATCCAATCGGCGGCCTTCAGCGACATCACGACGAGCAATGAATACTGGAGTCTCGGCTAGAATGCGGAGAAAACGGGGGCGAAGGACTCCGCCAGGGACACTGGGTACGGGATTGCGGTCTTTCACTTCGAGAACAGGGAGGGGGAAGGGTCATACAAGAACTATCAAGAATCCTTTTAACTCGCTTCCACACTTCTGCAAGAGGGGTCTTTCGGTTAAGAGAGGCGGGCGGGCTGGAAACATACGAGTACATAGCCTTACCACAAGGAAATGAAGTTGGGGGTAGAATCCTCTGGAGTGGCAAGGAGCAGAGGTAGCGCTGGGCACGCCTCAGGGCGGGGCGTGCCGATCTTGGCCTGGTGGCTTACCGAACCAGCAGCGGACTAGTCTTTCCCTAGAGACAGAGAGAGAGGAATCCCTAGTCCCCGTCTTCTTATTTAGGGAAGAGGGCGGGGAGCGAACCCGCTTCTCTCCCTCACCTGAAGGGCTCCAAGGCCGGACGAACAGCACTTAGTCGGATCCTTCTCCGAAATGGAGAAGGGCTTGTCTGTGAAAATGGACACCAATGAGGGAAGGTCTCTTCCCCTCCTTTTGAGTTCTCGGGGGCACGAGAAGCTTGCATAAGGGCGGAATCAGGTTCGGTGTTTGACACCATATGCAGCTCAGGCGGGGCCTACAAGTGGCCTGGCCATTACCCAATAAGTTGTCATAGTTCCCAATCGAGAACTCTTCAGTCTTATCATTTTGGGCCGTTTCCCCTGCAAATTCAGAATGCAAGCCTGCAGGAGAGAATGAGGCATGGCCCGACCTGCCCCGCTATCACTTGTCCTTTTGCTGCATAAAGATGATGAAAGGGGAACCCCTCCACTGGTCAAAGGGGCCTTTCCTATTCCCTCATCCTCCCAGACCCTTAGGGAGGGCGAGGCTGCGCTTTCTACTCTTGTAGCTATAGTAACAGTATAAAGGAGAGAAAAAATGCATGAAAAGTAGATACTATGACCTCCAAATGCCTTGGGAGGTTAAGAGAAAAGTCTCCATAGGATTAAAAAAGATCCAAGAATGTGATCATTTACATATACTGGAGCCAAGATGAGCCTTAAAAACCAGGCCCGACATTCGGGTGAATTTGTCCTAGAGCTTCAACCATAAAGGACGGTACCGACGTAGCCACCTTATGTGTGGACTGGGAGGCGGTGAGCAGAGTCGACGGCCCAGCACAACACGTGCCTAATGATGCCCTCAGCCAGCGGGCTTTCGGCCCTCAAAGCAGGTAGGACGAAAGTGCGCCGAGTAGGGTGAACCTATGTGGATTGAATGAAGGGATAGGCGGGTATGTAATATAGATAAGTAGAGATAGGCGGGTCCAAAAACTAGTTTGGAGGGTGATCATTTATTATTATAATACCACAGCACTAGGTGATACTGGGATGATGTGCAGTCCACACAGGCACCCTGCCTAGCGAACCGGAATCTGTCCATGTGCGAACACTTCCTCCTGGTAGCAGGTGCGAGTAGGTAATAGGTTAAGGGGATAGTCGTAAACAAAAAATAAAAGTACCAACGCTGAGAGGAAGTGAGGGGGAAGCGGGCCAACAACTTTCCCAGGCCCCATTCAAGTGTATGTCAACCCAGTGACATCAGGGATTCCCTAATTTGCACTCAGGCCGGGAGGAGGCGCATCTCCTCCGTACCAAGTGTAACAAGCTACAGAGGGTGTGGTTAGTCGCCGGATGTAGGCGCGATTCGGGTTGGCCTTCCCGGTCGGTGGCTGGCACACACTGTGGATGAGCGTGGTTGGGTAATTCACACC
Organism: Ceratothoa steindachneri; assembly: GCA_963969495.1. Taxonomy (NCBI): domain Eukaryota; kingdom Metazoa; phylum Arthropoda; class Malacostraca; order Isopoda; family Cymothoidae; genus Ceratothoa; species Ceratothoa steindachneri. Next base: position 22,526,614 of record OZ018338.1, on the reverse strand, counting down.
ATACCGTTTACACGGAGACTGTCACTGGTTTCAATGAATAAACAGCAACACCATATTCACCTCTGCTTTGAAACATGCCACAACACAATCATATTAATCCTAAAGTATACCCTCAAAACTTTTTCACAACACTGCTAATAGTAACATGCTTAGTCGCGTGCACGCAACTCTTATAATTTACTATGTAGGTCCGTAGGATGGTAACCATTTTACTTTTCAACGAGTTTTTTGGGGAGGTGGCAATAACATAGTAACTATTTGGCCGATTCTAACGAAATTTGAAACCCTTATGTTGTTTTATATTCTCTTTCGAACGATATAATTGCCAAGGTCCTCCCAAAGTTAGTCTCGGAATTATTAAATTTTTTGGAAGGTAGTAAGTTCCCGAGTCAGGATAATTGAGAGCACGCGACCTAAGTATGTTGACCTTGTTTTTTAAGTCTTAAAATACTTCCGATACTCACTGGTCCTGTTTTTCATAAATGTTGAGTCCCAAGGCATCAACGCCGAGCCACAGATCCGTTCCTTTTTTGTTTTTGATGTCGAAATAATTGACACCGTACATTTCCAGATCTTGCGCCAACTTCAAGTACTCCATCATAGCATCTTCCCTGCAATTGCAAACATGATACTCCAACTCAGGTTCATTTACCAAGTGATGCAGAACACAATTAGGGCTTAGATAATACCTTCACCAGCTCTCAACATGAACCATGACAAATTGACAAAAAAAGATATGCCAAGTTGCCAAATCATGGCTGTGAAGCTGATTTTAGTTCGATTGTGACTTTGCTTTTTAATAGGAATAAAGATGAAATCTATATTGACCATTATCATCGTCGGCACCGCCAGATTATCTTGCCGCTAACGTACTGCAAGATGCCCAGCAGAAGGCTCTTACCATTACAATGATCCTCTCCATTCAACAACTTATTAAGCCTGTATTAAAGTTAGAATATGTACCACCACTGCCAAGAAACGCTGATTATTACCCGTTACGATAATCTTACCTCAGCAATCCCTTATGTTCCTGGTACCATTTTGTGATCCTCTCTTCCCACTCTTCCCTGGTAACCTGGTGTTGGTCCATGACTCTCTGAGGTAGGAGACGGTCATTGGCGAGGAAACCGGTCTTGTGTATTTCAGCGCTGAAGTCACTGTATTTGGCCTGGACAGCATACGAGGCCAGAAGCAATGAGGTCTCCGGGGGACAGTAGATTTCGTCGCTCAAAATGGCATTCTTAACTTGCAGATAAAACAGACGCTGCAAAGAAATGGATTATGAATACCAATAAATTGTGTAGGTTGTGAACGGAATTACTGAAATGAAATTACTCTCGCTTGAAGATAGGTACATTGGCGGTCAATTGTTTGATGTCATAGAATTTATGAATGGTTTCGATAAGATAAAATTTTATTCTCTTTTTGAACGAACTGAAAACACTACACAAACAAATGGAAAAATTGAAATTAAAGCAGCAAAAGAAGAATATCTAGAGGAAACCTTTTTACTGGTCTCAAATTGGAATTATCTGTGTGAGGTTTGGTCAGTCTATGAATAGGTGTTTGATGCCTGAGCTTTGGTTGCATCTGGTGCATTTTAAAATAAATTGGATGAATACATATTTATTTATCAAGCAAAGAAATAAAATCATTTAACTATTTTAACTTTAAAGGTCCTCAGAAGACCTCCTTTCCCTACTCTTTCACAACTAACCATAGAGCAAATCTTTGGTCTTGATTCTATAAAATTTAGTGCGTACCCTTTTCTATCTCTAGCGGAGTTTTAATTTGGTTTTGGAAAAACACGGTAAAATTAGTTCCTCCCATTTACATACCAACTACCCGATTCACTCATTCATTCACTGCTATCAATTCTCTTTCACAGCAATATATAATAGAAAATATTTTCTTTACTAGCGAGTCATTAACGAGAATAAAATTAGAGACCTTCAGCTTCAGAGCCAGAGTTCCATCGGGGACCTTCCGGATACTAATAGAATTTGAGAGACATTCAGCTTCAGGGGCCTAGTTCCATCGAGTTACTTAGGGATCCTAATAGAATCGAGAGATTCAGCTTCAGAACCAGAGTTCTGTTGGCTACCTTCAAGATCATAATAGAATTCGAGACATTCAGCTTCAGAGCCCTAGTTCTGTCATATACCTACAGGATCCTAATAGAATTTGAGACGCATTCAGTGTCAGAGCACTAGTTCCATCAGCTCCCTTCAGGGTGCTAATAGAATTCAAGAGACATTTAGCTTCAGGGCCCTAGTTGCGTCGTCTACCTTCAGAATCCCAATAGAATTCAAGACGCGTTCAGCTTCAGGACCTAGTTACAACAGGCAATTTCAGGATCATAATAGAATTTGAGGCGCATTCAGCTTCAGGATACTAATAGAATTCAAGAGACATTCAGCTTCAGAGCCAGAGTTCCGTCGGGTACCTTCAGGATCCTAATAGAATTCGAGACATTCATCTTCAGAGCCAAAGTTCTGTTCTCTACCTTCAGGATCCTAATAGAATTTGAGACATATTCAGCTTTAGGGCCCTGGTTCTGTCGGGTTACTTCAAGATCCTAATAGAATTCAAGAGACATTCAGCTTCAGAGCCAAAGTTCCGTCATCTACCTTCTGGATCTTAATAGAATTCGAGACATTCAGCTTCAGAGCTCTATTTCCGTTGTTTACCTTCAGAATACTAATAGAATTCGAGACATTCAGGTTCATGGCCCTAGTTCCGTCGGGTTACTTCAGGATCCTAATAGAATTCAAGAGACATTCAGCTTCAGAGCTAGAGTTCCATCGGCTACCTTTAGGAAGCTAAAATAATTCGAAACATTCAGCTTCAGGGCCCTAGTTCCGTTGTCTCTCTTCAGGATCCTAATGAAATTCCAGAGACATTCAGCTTCTGGACCCTAGTTCCGTCGGGTTACTTCAGGATCCTAATAGAATTGGACATGCATACAGCTTCAGGGCCCTATTTCCGTCGGGTTACTTCAAGATCCCAATAGAATTAGAGACATCCAGCTTCAGAGCCAGAGATCCGTCGGCTAACTTCAGGATCCTAATAGAATCCGACACACATTCAGCTTCAGAGCACTAGTTCCGTCGGGTACCTTTAGGATCCTACCGGTGGTATACAGTGAAGGCAATCCTAGAAGTATCCATCAAGTTGCAGCAGAAAGTAACTGCTACAATCACAATTAGTGTAAACTGTGTGTATTTGTTTAGGGGGCAAAAGTGTGTGTGTGTGTGTGTTTGGGTAGATAGAGAAATAAAAGTGGTGAAGAGAGAAAGTAGTGTGGCAGGGTGTAGAGATGCTTGGCGCCTGGTGGTCAGGCCTATCGCTTTCATTATTTCCTTGTTGTTTTGTTTATAGTTTGCATTTATATGGCGTTCAAGCCATTTGTCTTAAAAAAAAATAAACTAATGTTTTTGCATGTGTAATGTACATTTGCTGTTGTTTTTGTAATTACTTTGATGCCACTGAGAAGGTCGACTTTGTTTAGGTGGCAAGTTTCTATAGATATACTGGCAATCCAATCTCAATGTTCTATTTTTGTAATCCTTAATTCTCAGAAGAGCCAAGCAATCAGGGCATTCCAAGTTCAAGTCTTATTCCTCAGACATACCCCTCGCAAGTCTCAGATTAACCTCAGTACCCCACTACCATATCATGCTACTCCTCAATCAAAAGTGCCGCCACACCTTTTCTTTTTCACATAGCGGAAGCATTTGAAATCTTCATGATATAAATACTTTCACATTCTACACACCGATTCGGCGCAAACATTAAACAGCCCCACTCATTACAAGCAATATACTGCTTCCCATCCTAGGGGAATATCTAGAGAATTAGTGGCCCCAAATTATCTTTTGGGGTTCTTAGTAATCTCAAGAACAGCGCCTTTACTCACCAAAGTTATGTCTTGAATCAGCTCCTCGCTAACTTCTTCAGGGTAGAACTTGGCTCTGAATTTAAATTGCAGTGGGGTTTCCTTTTTAATGTCTTGTGAAAGCACCTGTAAGAAAAAAAAAATCGTTCACATCTTTTCTATATTCTCCCGTTTCTTAAAATAATCATAGATTAAATAGACAACGTGCGTGCGCAAAGTCTTTTAATATTGTTTTCGCGCATTAAACCGGGCAAAACATACGATCCGCAAACAATTATAATAACGTAAATAAACAAACCCTATTGTGATTACCGAACAAAGGAAGAAAATTCCCTGACACCAAGCTGTAATAGTCCTCACAATATTATTAGTCACACGGGAAGAGAAAAGAGATTAGGGTGCGGGGAAGAGAGGAGCGATACAGGTCCGGGGAAGAGAAGAGCGATACAGGTCCGGGGAAGAGAAGAGCGATACAGGTCCGGGGAAAGAGAAAAAAAGATGCAAAAGTTGAATTCCTTTTTTTCTTATAATACTCTGGAATCTTTTAATTTCCCTGGCAACACTCCATTAATTGACTAATTATTTTCCTTAATAAAGCGACGTCTAACCGCAACAATGTTCGATATATCTCACGGATTTTAAGTCGCGTGGAGGGGCTTGAATATCGATATCTCCATGGGGCAGGTATCACTTGAACAAAAACTAGAGCCTAGTAGACACTCTGAGAAGGGGAACAGTTATGTACGCAGGTTGGTGGTGCCCTTCAGAGATCGATAGTAAGCCATTTAAGATATCTAAATGTGGAAGTAGATCTGCCTAAAAGGTAAGTGGCGATGGCTTAAGATTGCTTTTTATAGGCAGTCGACAGCAATTGTCACACTAACCTTTATGTTTATTTCATTATCCTGCCTGGATCCACCATAGCCAAGATAGGATGGCAAACTACTACTAGCCTCTATTAATAAATTTAGCAAAAAGAACGATATAAGAAACCAAGAAAAACAAAGCCAATCGACCGAGCAATCACCCAACGACTAAACTACTAAATACTGTAGCTCAGGAAGCCTACCTCATCACCAAGCTGATTAACAAGGTTAAAGTGCGAGGAACCCATCCATAGTACAAGGTAGAAGCGTTAGTGACCCTGGTCAAGAACTAAACAGTAGTCACAATAAGGTACAGAGGATTGCTCCATCAAATGGTGCTGCGTCCGGAGTGTTGCCGATTCGGATTCAACCCCCCATCCAAGGTAGGTAGGTCCATATAAAAGTCGCGGCGCAACTTCAGATTCACGTCGGTCGTCTCCCATCTTCTTTGCCAAGCAGCCCTGAGGGTTAACCCGAGTCCTGCCGGGAAGGGTAGGATGGGGGCTTGCGTGTTGTCCCATCTAAACTAAAATCCTCTCCTAGGAGGAATCCATATTTCCTGGCGTGAAGCTACCCGAGTTCCTCAATTGATGGTCAGAAGTCTGTCCTTAGTTGGGTTGTAGCTGGGGCATGGGCTCCAAAAGAGGGCCAACACAATTATGGGATAAATAAGCAAAAACTGCAGCAGCCGACAGTGGTCTGCCACGAAATGTCCACCTCAGGGAAACCAGTCTTGTACGAGACGATCGAATACGTGGAGGAGCCCTTGAGACATCCTCGGAGCTAGAGGAGTCGCTCAGGCCGTTAAGGGGTGCCTTTCCTCCAAGCACCAGGTGTAAGCCTACAAGACCCACAGTGGTCTGCCACGAAATGTCCACCTCAGGGGATCCAGTCTTGTACGAGACGATCGAAAATGTGGAGCCCTTGAGACATCCTCGGTGCTAGAGGAGTCGCTCAGGCCGTTAAGGGTGCTTTTCCTCCAGGTACCAAGTGTAAGCCTACAAGAGGAACCCCATTGCGAGGGCTCAGTAGAGAATAAGGAAGAAACTTAATTGCAGCGGTTGTTCATCTGACAGCGGGCTTCGAAGGAAGGGCCACCGAGAGGATAAATAGGCCATCTCTAGTCTAAATTAAATAAAATAAAACGAGACAGGATAGCAAAGACAAGTGAGATAAACAGAAAAGATAGGCCCGCTTCCTCAAATAATCTCTACAGTATGGGTGTACAGGAGCCTAACACCAGCACTATGGACAAGCGGCAATGACCCCGCTCAAATACCGAACAAGGAGACCCCACCAAAATGTAGGAGCGGGGGTACATCTCGTGACGAGTGTCCAATTCAGAGGCGACAGAAAACGACTTGTGATTCCGTACAGAGCCACGAAAAAGGTCGGTGCGAAATGGCACGCAAATTCAATTTCCTATGCACCGTCACCCATCTTCTTTGCCATGCTTGTTTTTTGTTAATTTAGGCTTCCTCTGGCGACCGACAAGGGAATAACCGTCGAAAAAACAAACCACCATAGTTTTAGGCTACATTAAATAAAAACCTGACGAAAACCCCTAGCTACATACCAACAAACCGAAACCACATACCCCGATAGCGAGAAAACGGGCACTACTCATCAAGATTTGGGTCCCAGAACTCGGAGCAGGGATTTTTTTTGTTAAAGAACGTTTATCGCCCTCTTTCACCCTTTGCCGGGTCTAAACAGGTTCGAAAATAATAAGATTTAAAAGAGGTGCAAAAAATGACCCGAGAGACCACTTTCTTTTGAGACAGGTGGGGGTGGAGACGTGCTACTACTCGTTTCAGTTGTAGCAGGGGTATTGCTTCCCTCCCCTCATTTTCGGTGGCTGGGGCAGGTAACGCTAAGGGAGCTCCCTCAGAATAGGAGATTCAAGTAATGTGATTTTGTATAGACCCACAGAAAGAGCCGGAGCACAATGGTACGCAAATTCCATTTCCTATGCACCGTCGCCCATCTTCTTTGCCATACAGCCCTAAGTTTGAGACCGATAAGGCTATAAGCACCGAAACAACTCCCATCCATCGGGTTCGCAGGTTGTGGATAGGGCAACGGCCTCTAGATAAAGGCTAGCTGCGAATATAATGAATAAACAGTCCCGGACAAAATCAACAGTCGCTCTTTGGCAAGGCGTAGCACTTGGTAACCACCCATACCTGGGTTACAGTAAAGAAAGGAGCTAACGACCCCCAAAATTTAGCCCGAACATCCTGTCTATTTTATAAATGTATATATAAAAAATCAATTTGTAGTTTTTTTTAATCATCAACCTTTCTTCTTTTAAATGTTTGCTTTAATGAGTTGAACCAGTTTTTGTTGTTCGAACTATTGTCCTTTGAAGTTTTAGAATTCGAAGAATGTCAGTACATCCGTCAGCAAGGAAGGAATCATTCGAAGCAGGACTGACCCCCACGTCCCCACCACCCCGTGGGATAATGTTTCAAACAAAGGAGTTTCCCCCTTTTCTAAACAGAGAAATAAGAAAACAGATGTTCCCCTGAGAGGCGCTGCAATCTTTGAAACCAGCGCTAGATACACTTGCGCAGCTGCGTGGCGAATGCGCTCAAAATGAGACGAGTGGCTGCACAAAAACGGACGAGCTGTGCATTTCTTACCGCGCGGTCGCTTTCCCAACAAATGGAATCCCGAGCATCAATGCCCTTTTATGCACATGGTAAGCCATAGCTTTTTCACCCCTAATTGCCAATCATAAGGATTTGCTGTAGCACCCCTTTCAGTCAAGGCTCATTCATGGCCAGGCCTCCAACACAACCTCCCATGCACAATAACATGCAACTGCTCTTCAGTGTACCCATTCTCTATCAAACACTCGCATAACCCACTTTTGACGCCATCTTCCAGTCATTGATACACCCTGACAAACTCTTACATTCTCTTCACTGGTTTATTTTCATTCATTCTTCTTGCTCGCACTACCTACGAACACCCAGTCACAACCTTCTTATCCAGTCGATCTTTCAAAGCTACCCTGAGCAAGCAATACCCATCTCAAATTGTCCATTTGCACTCTCTCTCACTAGCCATCTTTCCACCCCAAGATTCAAGATTTATTAAAGAGAGAAAGATACATCGAGTTTTCCATTTTAACAAACTTTCAAAGTTTAAATTGAATAAAATATGTAAAAATATAAAAAATATATAGTTACAATAGTGCTGAAAGTTTTGCTAAAAATACAGTAAAAAAAGGCGGGCCTCTCGGAATTATCAGATCATGTTTTATTACACGTTGGGTTTTATTTTTAGTAAACTTATAATCATTATTTAGGGTCAGTTATTTACATCTGTGGTCGTTATTTTGCTAACTTTTTTGTTATTATTTACAAATTTTTGTTACATATTTTATACTTGGTATACCTTATTTATTCTTTAACACTAATTTCACTCATTATTTAATTATTTCACCTACTTTTATCGTAATTTTCGTTATTTGGTAATTTGTTAGTTCGTTCACTACTGCTATTATTATTGTCTACCTTATTTATTCATTATCACATTCCTTTACATTATTTAATTACTACAGCTGCTTTTATTGTAAATTTGGTTATATGATTTTTTTGTTCCATCACATGTTAATATTTTACACCTTTCGTTATTAGTTTAATTTGAACTTTTTAACACTAAAGAGTTCATTTTCACTCGTTGCCTACATAATGTTTTATTATTATAACTACTTTTAACGTTATTAATTTATTTTGAACACTCCACTATCACTTATTTATCGTGGTTCACTTTCCATTATTTTTACACATCTCCACTATTTTATTCACTGTTAGTCACTCGCGCACTAGTCCATTTCTGACGATTTCATTCCACTTTTAATTTTCTTGTATGTGGACATGTTAACGGTATGTACGCGCGAGTCGGGTATGTACATCGCGCGTTCCATCAACAGTCCTCCTATTTCCTTCGGAGACTGCGGTCCCTCGAAGGTCCATTTGTAGTCTACTCGTTGGATTCCGGCAAGTAGCTTTTCTTGGTTTCCTTTCTCGGGTCTGCAGACTGTCGCACCGAAGACCTTGAGGTCCACTTCTTGACCGTCGAAGAAACATCCTCTTAATGGAATATCCCTTTTCTCCGTGAAGGGTACTCCGGGATATTTCAAGATTTCTTCTTCTTCGTTCTCTTCCGTGTCCTCTGTTTGTTGTTATTGTTCCTTTTCTTCTTGTACTGTTGTTCTATTTTTCTTCTTCCTTTGCCGTTTCTTCTCTGGGCTCTTTTTGGTATTTTCGCTTTTTGCCTCTCCTTCTGTGGTACTCTCGTCTTCTGAACTTTTTGTTTGATGTGCGCAGGCTGGTTGTACTACCTTTTTATTTTCACTATTTGTCTTCCGTGTTTCGTCGAGGAATTGAATGTTCAAGATTTATTGTGATGCGGGATTCGGCGGGAACGTAGCTTCTTCTTGATGCGATTTTTTTTTTTTTTTTTGTAGAAGTGTATTTAGCTGGTCAAAAAACGAGCCGGGGTTGGCAAGGTTCACCAAGTGGCCAAAGATGACCATGATCATTATCTCCTTGCACTCACTCGGCATCACCAGCTTAGGAGTCCCTTTTTGTGTTCGGATTCCTGTTCGTTGCTGCCGCTTCCACCTGTTTTTATTTTAATTTTATCGTTTTGTTCGCATTGCTTCCTTGCGTATGGGGCACTTCATGGCCAAGGCCCTGTGTTCCCCTCCGCAGTTCGCACACTTAGGTTGTTCTGTACCACATTCTTTCCAACCATGTCCTGTTTTTGAGCAGACCGCACATGTGGCTTCCTTTTTCGGGCAGTCCTTCGTGGCGTGTTTCTCGACAGCTTGGCAGTTGAAGCAGTTTTCCAATTGAATGTACTCTTCTGCTTCAATCTGCTCAGGGGTTACTCGAAGGTAGAACCCCAAGAGTCCATCCTTCATAGCCCTCTGCGCCGTCTCAATATTCTCGAAGACGACTTTAACAATATTTTTACCGAATTTTTCTACTTTCTCGATTTTTACCTTTTGCAGAACTCGTCCTTAATTTCCTCGCAGGTGTTATCCGCGAAGAATGAGTCGAGCCTCCTGTGTATGATTGTCCGTCTGACCATGAATGAGTTCGTGTGGGCTTGACGCTTCAAGCCCAATCTTACGAAGGGGATCCTTGGCTTTATGAGACACGATGTCCTCTACGTACTTTGATGCCTAGCATATCGTTGCCCATCCGTTTGACATTTCGATCAATCCTATTAGTTCGATATTTATTTTGCCGAAGATTATTTCCATCACCGTTTGCCGATCTGGTTTCGTTGCCACTCTGATGGTACGGAGGGGGCCCCTGTTTTATATCCAAATTGGAAGGCCCCATGGCCCCTGTCGGAGGGCGTTGCTCTTCTTCCTTCAGGTGTGGGGCGATTCGTCCTTGGAGTCTTCTACTGAGAGGTGGTATTATTGTAACTAGTTGGTCGGTGAGGGTGTCTTAGAGCATGCCCTTAAGTTTTCCTCCTTGGCCACGACCAGACATGATGCCTGAATCAAGTACTAAGTACTCATCTTTCTTTCTTTCTTTTCTTTTCTAGAGAAAGTGTGGGAAAAGAGGGTGATTAGTTAAAGATAGAGGGGGGGGGAAATAGTGTGGAAAGGAAGGAAGTATTAGATTAGTAGTTTAGGTGCCCGTTGTACGGTCAATCTCCATTAGCTTTTCACTTATATATATTTTTTTCTTTTTTTTCTAGTTCATTCACTAGAATCTTGGAATCGGCTCGGCACTTTTGGTATTTAGGAGGTAATTCTTGTACTCTCCCTCCTCTGGATCGAGGGTGCCTAGTGTATCATTGGGGAGAATTTTCTTTCCTCCTCCTTTCATACGATTGTCTCACGCCAAACAACATTAGCTCCCAACATAATTTCAGTCCTATTCCACACGCAAATGATTTACAGTCATCAATATTTATGATTGCCCCAGAATTTCCTACCATTGCATCATGCCAATCTGTTTCAACTATAGCTACTAGTTATTCAAGATAGAAATACCCATGGATATCACCTCCCACTTTCAATGCTATACCGTAGCAAAGGCCTTTGAATATTTCCAAATCCATCTACCCCTCTCAACCATTAACAGCAGGACATCAATATACCAACAGGGAAAACACATCTCTGACCAGTTCACTCCCCTTCCGTACTTTATCCATAAAGATATTAAATAACCATGGTAACATCACACACAGCTTACAGCCCCATATGTTAAACCAATCATTCCAGCATCTTTCACCCATAAGCTTACTTTACTCCCATCATAAATACTTTTCAGACCATCCACAATTTACTATTCAGTCCATATATCCCTTACCCTAGCTCAAAACCCACCTTCCTCATCCACTATCAGTACAGAATTATCTCTTTATACTCCTTGCTTTCACCTTTCTCCCTTTATACCCTAATAGAAGGGCATTAAAGAGTATTCTTCCAGCCCTCGGGAGCTCTACCACTCGTAAAGGCCTTAGAATCACCCACAACTCATTTCATAACCATCACTTTTTACCATCCAGCGACTATATCACCTAAGCCAAGCTGCCTTCCCATCCATATTTCAACCAAGTTAATCTTAGACAGCACAATGTTGTTGTTGGATAGTCCCATATTCATACCTCTTAGCTTTCACATCAAATACATACCATCACAATCTTCCTTACAAGGCAAAAAATCATTCGTAAATTCCCCCACTCCCCTTTGTTTATTTATGTGCATCCTTGTGATAAGTTTGCCACATGTTTCTCACAGCATAGAATCATACAACCCCCTCTCCAAAAAAATCAGTTATCCCAACTTCTACAACCATTATTTTTTTTTTCCTTTAGAGCCCATCTGGCGACTGCCCACTTGGGCATAAGTCGCCGGAAATACGACAATCTAGAACTAGGCTACTTTAAAATAAAATTATGAAAAAATAACAATGATAAATAATGAAAAACTTAACAATTAGAAAGCAATCTCCGGCATCGGGGGGAAGTCCCCCTCACCCCGGTGCAGGAGCGTGGAACGTACACAGAAAAACAAAAAATAGAACCTACTTAAAAAAAGGGGAGAAGCCCGGCCTCACCCAAAAAGTCAATGTGCACGAACTCGTCCCAAGCACAAGGGACAGACGGTAGCGACCGCGCCCATCACGGTACCGGGACAGGTAACGTGCGCGAAGATCACCCAAACTGGGACATTCGACAAGAATGATGTGTCGAACAGTCTAGGGGACGCCGCAGTCGTCACAATAAGGCACAGGCGAGCGCTCAATCAAATAGCGATGCGTCACAGGAGTGTGTCCGATTCGGAGACGACAGAAAACGACCTGAAGCCGTCGCGGAATTGGGGGATAGGTCTATGGGAACAGTCACGGCGCAATGGCACGCAACTTTAGGTTCCCTTCGACCGTCTCCCATCTTCATTGCCAAGCAGTCCGAAGAGCTGCCCGTATTCCTGCCATGTAGTCAGTGTGAGAAAGAGCGAAACGCTGGTCCGGGCGCAGAGTCCTCGCGGACTCTTTGGCGCCCTCATTCCCCGCAATTCCTACATGTCCAGGAATTGGAGCCATCCGTATACACTGGCACGGTTGCAGCGTGACACGAGGTGTGCTCCAAAAAGGTCGAACGCAATACTCCCGGCGCTGTACAAGCTTTGGGAGCAGAGGCGTGGCGACAAATAGCAAGATGTGGTACCCTCCAGGGTGGCGTCCTGGGCAGAACCAGGGGCGCCACCGGCCCGAGAGCTATATCTAGCTCTCGAAAGAGTTTCCTGGCCCTAAACCCAAAAGGCTTAGGGTATGACTAGCGTCTCTCGGCGGCATAGGCACCGTCGAGATCAGCTGCGGATGAGGTGAAAGCTGTTGGCGACTGAGGGAGGCGGCGGGCTGGCGCGTACAGGCGAGTGATGCACTGCAGGCGGCGCAGAACGATTGGCATCTCCCCAGCATCGACCAACAGGCTCTCAATGGGGAAAGTGCGGAAGGCACCGGTCGTAGGGCAGAGGCCGGTGTGGTGGATCGAATCCACCTTCCGCAATAAACGCTCTGCTGCGGATGCATAAAACTCGCATCCGTAGTCGAGCTTCGAAAGAACAAAGGATCGATAAAAAAGTAAGGCAGTAGCCCTATCAGCGCCCCAAGCGCTGAACGTCACGGAACGGAGAATATCCATGGCGCGAGGACAAGAGACCCTAAGGCTGCGAATATGAGCCTTCCAGGTGAGGCGTCGGTCAAATACAAGACCAAGGAAACGGTGCGATTCCACCACTTCCAGGCGCACCCCATTGAGAAACAAGTCTGGGTCAGGGTGGAGCCGTGGATGGCGGCAGAAATGCACCACCTTAGTCTTGACCAAGGAAAACCGAAACCTGTGCGCTTCGGCATAGCGAGAGACGCAGTTTAATACCTGTTGGAGTCGACGCTCCAGAGTTGGCATCTGGGCCGCGCTAAAAGAGATCGAAAGGTCGTCCACGTAGAGCGTAGCGAGAACATCTTCCGGCAGCACCGAGGTGATGCCGTTTATGGTCAGGGCAAAGAGCGTGACACTGAGGACACTCCCCTGAGGGATACCCTCTTCCTGCTCCATTGGGCCGGAGAGGGCTCCCCCAACCCGTACGCGGAATCGACGATCTCGCAAAAATTCAGATATAAACATTGGGAGGCGTCCCCTCGCCCCCATCGTGTGGAGAGTCTCCATGATACCGCATCGCCATGCAGTATCATAGGCCTTCTCCAGATCGGAAAACATCGTGGCGTAGTGCTGTCTACGAAGGAAAGCCTCGCAGACGTCACTTTCCAGTCGGAGCAGAGCATCCGACGTGGAGTGGAACTTGCGGAAGCCGCACTGTGCGGAAGACAGATGGCCTCCGCTGTCCAGGAAAAAGGCTAATCTAACATTTACCAATTTCTCCATCAACTTGCACACGAAAGAGGTTAGAGAGATTGGGCGGAAACCAGTCGGAGTAGAGTGATCTCTACCCGGTTTGCGAAAGGCGAGCACAGTAGCGATTCGCCAGGAACCTGGGAGAAGACCCTCCACCCAGATCCTGTTGAACAAATCTAACAGAAAGGCCATGCCCCGCTCACCCAGGTGTCGAAGCATGGCGTACGGGACATCGTCCGGACCATGGGCGGTGTCCGCGCACGAAGCGAGAGCGGAACGCAACTCACTCACAGTAAACTTGTCGTTGAAGGGTTCTTCGCCTCTGGAGGTAAAGTCCAGGCCTAGCTCGGAGGAGACGCGGGGGCCCTCCTCGAACTGAAGACCCTCATACGAATGGCCGTACGCTTCCCGGGAGCTGTTGGCCGGACAAAGCGCTGAAGGCGCTGTCGCCTTCGAGGACTTATTGGGGGAGGTTGGACTCGCCATGAGTCTTTTCCTCCCTCCGCCTCGAAATCTTAGGCGGGAGTTGCGGCTTCGGAGGCAGGGGGCCCTCTTTTTGAGGAACCACCGTCTCCGAGCCACCCGCCACACCTCATGCGTGGGCGAAGGAGCCGAAGCTCCTTTGTTGCTGTCCTCCTTTCGGGGGACAGCTTTAGGAACCCCTGAAGATGGCCTAGCGACCATCTTCAGGGGTGTTGCCTCCTGTGAGTCTAACGACTCGGGTGGAGGCGCGTGGCCGTTTCGCCTTACGGGAAACGGTCACGCTGGGGGAAGAGGGGGAAGCCCTGGTTTTAGCCGGGGCTGGGTATGAACCCTTTTTGCCGCCAGCTTTACCAGGGGAGCGCCCAGGTTGGGTAGAGCCCGCAGAAGGGCTCCGAATGGGCGCGGAAACAACCGTGCTCGTTGGCCTGGATGGAATAGGAGCAGAGGATGCCTTTCTAACTATTGACGCATATGACGTACCAGGCAGAGCAGGGCGCGCCAGGACCTAGTCCTTAGCCTCGCGGAATGAGAGTCGATCCTGGGCCTGAACGGCCAGGATTTCTTTCTAGAGGAGATATGCACCACATTGCTTCGAAGAAGCAGGGTGCGGCTCTCCGCAATTGACACACTTGGCCACACACGATTTGGACTTATCGTGTGCGACCTTGGAGCAATTTACACAGACTTCGGGTGACACCGACTTTGCACGTCTACATGAGCGATTCGTATGGCCGAAGCGGTGACAGTAATAGCACCGACGCGGCAGTGGCACGAATGCCTTCACGTGATAGCGGTACCAACCGGCACGCACAGACTCAGGGAGCTTGTCACAGTCGAACGTGACGAAGAGTGTAGGGGTGGGTCTAGAGGCCCCTCCCTGTTTTCTCATCACACGTTCGACCTTGACCGCCCCATGGTCGGCCAGCTCTAGGGTGATGTCCTCAATATAGTAGCCAACGAGTTCCCTCGCATATACTACTCCTCTCACAAAGTTCATGGTAGAGTGCGGCGTCACACTCACCGGAGTGCCATGAAGTGTCCGAAGAGCACTTATCTTGGCCGCCTCGGCGGGATTCGCCAGAAGGCTCCCGTCCGAGAAACGGGTCACCTTCGGCTCTCTACCAATTGCACTAGCTAATTCTCTCCTCTGATGGATCATGTTGCCCTTGGACAACATGCTGCGATCAGTGGAGCGAATAACGAGGAAGCGTTTGAAGCAAGCGGGCTCGAAAACGCCAGGTAACCTCTGAATGAGGGGCCCCGATGTCATCGAGGCTCCGCCCTGTGCACTTTTGGTCTTTGTCATGGTCAGGAGCTCCGTACCCGGGGGAGCAGAAGGGCCGGATGTGCCGATCTTGGCTTGGTCGCTTGCCAAAGTGGCAGCAGACCCATCTGTCCCCGTAGCCCCCGCGGTTGGAGAGGAGCCCCGAGTCTTTTTTTTTCTTTTTTGGAGAGGAGGGCGAGGAATGAACCCGCTTCTCACCTCCGCCGGAAGAAGCCCCCAGGCCAGATGGACTGTCCTCAGCCAGGTCATTCTCTGAAATGGAGAAGGTCCTGGTAGTCGTGGGGGCACCGGTCAGAGGAGATCCCTCCCCTCCTTGTACTGCTTCGGAAACCACAGCCGTTTGAGGAGGACCCTGCATAGGGGCGGATTCGGGTTCAGTGCTTGGCGCCGAGCCCGGATTCACCCTCATGGAAGGCCCTACCGTCTGAGGCTGGGTTTCCTCAAGGACCATGTCTATCTCAGGGGGGGGGGGCCTCCAGCTGGCCATCCCCCCCAAGACATCGCAGGTCCCGTTGGCAGTATCGTCACTAGTCTTCTTTGGGGAGGCATGGGCCTTGACCCCGGCAAGGTTCAATATTCTTGCCAGCAGGTCTTTTGAGGGAAGCGACTGAAAGGGTCTGGCTTCCCTCTCCCCCGTAAGGGGGTTTGCCCTACCGAGCCGCTTCGATGTGGAGCGGCTGGCTAAGGGCTGCCTGCTGGCTTTCTTGGTAGTCCCCTTGGAAAGAACAGAGGGGACTGCCGCTGGTAAGAGGGAGGTGCCCGAAAGCACCTCCAGAGAAGGGGGTGAGGGGTAGTCCCCTTCACCCGTAAACGTAAGAGTGGAGTAAGCCTCCTCTCCGGTTGAAGAGATATGAAGGGTCCCCTGCGCAAGCACAGGGGGGGGGGCACCTCCATTTTTTTGGCTGGAGCTGCCCGAGGGGGGCTCCGTTGATGTTACAGGGGAAGTTGGGGGTTGGGTTTTGTTTTATACTCATCATTGGGCATGGTGACCCTCTTTTTTACTCGGGACGCAATAGCTCACCACCTCTCACAGTTGCCTGCACTGCAAGAGGTGCTTGCACGCCCGGCAGAGCCAGGCGCCGCCATTTGGGTTCACCCCTACCGCCTGGTGGCCTTGCAGTCCATCGGCATGGCGGCTCCACCTTAGACACGGCGTAAAATTGATAGAATGTGAAGAGGAGAGCAAAAGGGATGTGAGGAAGGTATGGGTGGGGATGAAGCAGGTTGTTAAAAGCCAGCCACCCTAGACCGGAGCTCAGGGGTTAGGGAATATTGTCCCCTCTCCCCTCAGCCCCAATCCGGGACGGTTGGCTTGAGAAGAAGGTCAGCATCTACCCTGTGAAATTAGAGGCTGACCAGAGAAAGTTGTGGGAGAGGTTGTATGAAAAGAGAGGAAACAAGTGTTTTGAAGGAACGATGAAAGGCTAAGCTGGGGCCGGACGGGGTGCTGAGTCCCGTTAGCACGGCGGCCAGGATGGCAAATCGCCGCGCCCCTTACGGGGTGTTAAAAAAACAAAAAGTATATTAGGTTATTTCCTGCCCCCTAAATCAGGGGGATATCAAAAAGCCCCATTCCAGCACACTCGTAAGTACAGATGATCTTTTGAAAGTAATATACTCCGATGGGCTTTCAAAGCACCCTTCTGCCCACCAAAATTTAAGTTTTAGAAAGTTTGTTAATGCAGTTGGGTTGTTTTTCCCCTCTTCTATTCTCTAACTCTCACACACTCGAAGAGACCCAACTATGGGTAGAAAAGGGCACCAGAACCACAATGACCATGAATAAAATACCACCCAAAAAATCAGGAGAGATCGTTAGAAGGAAAGAGAGCTCTTCCAGGGATACCAAGGTATTTGAATGACTGACATTTGTGGGAAATCAGGGAGTCATATGGGGACGGGGGGTGTCTGGAAGGCTGTAATAATTCCATGATTTTGATAAAAAGACCCGAACTTGAGTTTACCCATTTAACCTTGGCATTTTCACAGAATTAGACAAAATGAAAAGAAACAAATGAAATTCTCTTTAGGTAGTGAAAAATATTAGGGAATTTGGGACTGATTCAATGGGATGAAGCGTACTTTGTAGCATTGATGTACACCGTCCATACCGTTTTGGTCGGGCTGGTGAAGCAATATGATAAAAACTCCGCTTTAAAAGAAGGGCGGGGGTCAGCATTTTAGCCGAAACGTGGAAAAGGAGGGAACAAGAACCCCAAAGGAAGGGGTAAATAAATACTGACTGAAGATGGTATTAACTACCATGACAACCACCATGCCAAATGCTGGGGAGACAGGTTTTATCCAAGTCTTTCCTGCAGGTCAATAGATGGAGTTGCAAATAGGTACGTCACGCGCTCCGCACCGATTTCGCAATTCTATGGCTCAATCGCTTCGCGGGACGCAGCGATGCAAAACAGACTCCCTTCACGAGATGATGCGAGATAAGACGAACCTCGCCTCGCCCCGCCCCAACTTTTATTATTTACGAAGAGAAAACATAAAAGATGTCGCCGCAACGAAAGCTTTACACAGAGGGTGGGAATATGTGAAAGGAATACGGCGAAAGGCCCAAAAGTGCTAGAGTTAAGCAACTAATTTGAATACGTCTCTCTGCCCCCAGCAAAAGGTCCTATTTAGTAATCATTTTCGGCATTCCAGAAACGCCGCTTTCGATTACTGCGAATTTAATTAAGCTCTACGGAGTATTATGGTTAGTCGCCGTATGCAGTCCAGATTCGGGTCGACATCTAGGTGACTGCCATTAACTGTAATTATCCGTGGTTCCGATCCCACGTTAATCAGTAGATCTCAACTCAGAAATAAAGGCATCATAAATGTGTCGATCGGTGCCTTGTAAAATCACGAGGGCGTCCATGACCGGATTGGATGGGGTCAGCCCGAAATCCCATAACCTGCTGCTATTACTGACACGAGAACAAAGGTGAGCTATCTAATTAACAAATGCTGCAAAAGAGGCAGTTAATATTGCAACACTTAAGAACGATACCTCACGACACAATGCGATGTGGATCAGATCGAGGACAAGGAAAGGCAGCTACAACGATCATTCGGGGACCTGTGTATCCCGGATGATTAAAGGAATGAGAGGGGAAGGCTAAAGATGCTTCATCTTATTCGAAGAATCCCTACCCCGCCATAAAATGGATCGTGGAAGAGGAGGAAGTGTGAATTGAAAATACAGAGACCAGTTATCTTAAACTGTGTTTAATAGATGTGTTACTTAAAACAATAAAGGCCAAAGACAGGATTTAAAGAAAAAAATATATATTAGGGAAAGTAAATATGAGTGGACAGTACAAAATCAGCTGAGCCAAAAAGAGAAAACAAGTAGCGCTAGAAGATAAGAGGGGAAGGGGGGACAAATTTCTCTAGTATCTGTTTTAGTTCAGCACCAAAGATGGATTCCTTTAAGGGAGATTTTGAACGAGAGGGTCGGTCTTCCAGGTGAAAAACTTCCCCCCGCGATCGAAAGGAGGAAGACCAGAATAAATAAATAAAGGACTAAGAAAAATACTAAGATATTAGCAATCCGTATCGCAAAATGTTAGCGATCAAGGAGGGGGAGAGGAGGGTACAAAGGAAAGGCAATTTCTTTTTACTATTTTCACCTATTTATTATTCACACCTTTGCCTCTCACTCTCCGACCCAACTCGTGCGCACCTGACCGAGAACTTCTTGTTTTATTCAATGGGTTTAAGACAAAGTTAGGGCCATACTTAATAAGGGAAGAATCACAGATCTTGTGATTGAAGAAAAGACTCCCGGTGCGGCTTCATTTTCAATGGAAAGAAGAAAGAGATAAAAGAGTTTTTAACCACCTATCTCCCCCCCCTCATTT
The DNA here is from genome assembly GCA_963969495.1 of Ceratothoa steindachneri. Taxonomy (NCBI): domain Eukaryota; kingdom Metazoa; phylum Arthropoda; class Malacostraca; order Isopoda; family Cymothoidae; genus Ceratothoa; species Ceratothoa steindachneri. Next base: position 22,507,321 of record OZ018338.1, on the reverse strand, counting down.
AAGATTATTTCCATTCCGTAGTAAGGGCCTACTGATTAACGCGGAATCCGACCCAGGGGTATCTAAAACATTGGTAGGCGCCGTGAAATCGACTCGAATCGGGCCATATCTGGGAACTTAACGACACCCAATGAGGCTCCTATTCATTCAAAATCGAAAGCAGGGTTTCAACTCGGCATAGATGTAGCTCCCTTCTAATGGGGCTGATCCCTCCCTCACCTCTAAATTTTTGGCTGAATGCCGAGTTTGAAAGTTTGAAGGGAGAAACTAGTTTTCTCCCAGGTTGGTATCAGTTGGATATCTGTCACTGGGCATCTTTTTTTTTGTTCTTTGGAAACTAGATCCAAAGCCCTCCCCCGCAATTGTTTCCAAGAGATCAGTTAATATGGTAGATTACGTTTCTTAATTTCTAATTGCAAATCCAAGCCTATGGCATTTTTATTTATATTTCCTAGATAGTAAATGTTTTGAGACCACTGGCCTACCCCAGGGAAGGAGGGGTCAGTAGCTCTTTATACATTATGCTCACGGACACTCACAGAACATAAAGGCCCTCTCCATTCAGGACCCCTGCCAATGGGGGGTACTTACAGTCCCATACCCTCAATCCCTGGGGTTAAGAGGGTTCTACGATAGCTGGTTAGCTTCAAATCACATACACACTCTACCCTGCAGACGAATCATTCTTTGAGCACTCGCCCTCAGTGATTATTTTTCTCATAATTTTAAATCGAAAACCAAAGAGGGTTTCTGAAGAAAGTTTGTTCAGATAGATATGCAAAATAGAAGATAGAAACGATGTGTGTCCAAGACAACAGCACATCCTTTGCGGGCACACGCTGGGGCCGGGAGGGCCCATAATCCGGTCCTGGACAGCTAGCGTCGAGCTTTCCTCCCAAAGAGAATCCGCTCTCGCGAAACTCACCTTTTTATTGAGCTTCAGCCACGTGAAGAGGCCTTTCGAGTCGACATACTGGAGTCCAAAAAACCAGATTTCGCGGAGCCCGATCGTCTTGACGACCTGGTCGAACAGCTGCTTGCCAGACGTGTTCGGCTGGATGGCGAACTCCAGCTCCGCGTCCATCGTGGTCACGCGCACATTTACCTGCAATCGATATACAAGTCATTAGTCACAATACATCACATATTGTTGGGAGGGGATGTACAGAACCAAATGAATAATAAGACCATACAAGGCCTTAAAAAGGGAAATAAAAAAGAATAAAGCAAGCAAGCATCACACGATTAGAGGAGTTCAATAAAAAGGATCTCGGATGGCCTACAATGGCTGAAAGACTAGCTGATTGCTTTTAATGGGAGCTTATGGACAGGGAGAGGGCGGATTTAGGCGAGGTCTTATGTTATTATTTTAATAGAAATTTCAGGGGTTAAACAATAAACATTCGACCGGGAGGAAAAGTTCCATAACTAGGCAAAAATTATGGTGCATCTGGTTCGAGATGTCTGTCCATCTTCACAAATTAGTTTTTGCCGTTTGTTTGTTTTCTCCTCTTAGCCACCCATTGCTACTTTCGCTATATTTCACAGCCACCTAGTGCTTATCCTTATCAACTATCACCTATCGATAAGAGCAAAAATGATTTTTTTTTTCACAATTTTGTTTTTTATTCCTTCGTGATGACGTTAAATCCAGAGCATTTCAATTCGAGTGATGAATGCAGTTCTAACCTTTTGATGCCCGATTGGACTATATATAAAATATAATCTTTAAATCTATATATATTAAGAGTCAAAGTTGCTTGAAATTGTTGTTTCACACGGTAACATAGGCCCATAAAGGGTTAACGAGCAATTATCCCCGCAAAACAATATTCAGGGGCGTTTGCCCCTTATCAATGAATCCGCAATGTTCAGGAGCATCGCTTAGCTTTATCTAAAATTTCCTTCACGCAGATAATGAATCTAAGTGTCAAAAGTCATGCGAGAGATGCTGCATGACGGAGGTAGGGTAGCGCTGTCCATAACTATCCTTAGTGCTACCCCGTGACTTTTGGCACTTTATAATGAACTCTCTTTCCCACAAGCCAGCCTCAACTTTGCTTCTAATCCCACCACCCGAAGCTGCTATGCAACACTGGCTCACAGGGATTGATACTCCCAACAGGGACAAGAAACCAAGATGGCCCCAATTCCGTTGGGATAATACATCTTCGATCTGCGGCAGAAAACAATGGTAAACGGCTCGCAATGAAAGAGGCTGGGATAGGGAGATAGGAGATTTCCATAGAGAAAACCAACGGGTGCCAGAAATTTTGAGGAAGGTCGTACAAAACCTAGTGCTATGTGGGAGACAGATTCGTACTTTCGGATATCAATCGTTTCTCTTATTTTGAAATGTTGGTGGAGTGATTTTTAGTCCGTTGTGGGTACATTTATACTAAACAGCACAGCCGATCGAAATTATGGAGACCAGCACCCCCATCCCATTAAAGAGGGGGAGAGAAGATCCCTCTTATTATTTTTGCTGCCTTCTTGCCACCACCCTCTGCACACGTCGAGACAAGCGGCGCCGGGAGGGGAGTATGGCTCGCGCTCAATAGCAATAAGCGACCGTTGTTTTAACCGAACAGCGCCGTTGTAGCGGAGAATGCCACCACCAAGCGAAGTCTCCAGATGCGAAGGCCGACGACTCCCAAATCTACTAGGAGCCCCTAGATTTCTAATTCACCACGGAGGGGTGCACAACCCCCTTCAGTCAGTCTCTGAATGTAGGGGATAGATAATGTGCAGTTCAAGGTTAGATCTCACGCAGAGCATCCAGACGTTTCTCTTGACAATCTGTTGTTGTCGAAGATACACACGAATCATCTTGTGTCCTTGTACACGCCCACAAGGACTTTCCCCCAATAGTGGCCTTCTGCACCCTCTTTTTTTTATCTTAGTCACCTTGACGAAAAAAAACCCAAACTATTATCCAAATGAAGGTTTTGTATTAAAGTTTCCTCCCTCGCATCCTGAACGAGATTCCCGACCGGATGAAATCACATAAAAAAACAGACGATAGCTGGTAAGCCCCAAGGCACAAGGGTACCGGTTCTCATGGTAGGAGGATAGTATTGTGTTTTGACACAAACCAGCGACCATTGAACCCCTCTTGGTATCGCGTCAGGCGTACGTAGAGTACCCCATATGGTAAACTACTACTCTAAGCAAGGTTCCGGAACAAAAATGTGGCTATGTTGCAGTGTGAATACATGAAAGGAATGACGGCGATCTTGCGAGTGACTGACGATACTACTGGAGGTACTCATACCCACCACCCGGGATAAGTATCAGTGTATCCGCCAATGGGCGAGAACTTGCTAGCGCTCGCTCGGGTCGAGGCCCGGGCCTCAACATTAGAACATAGCCGTATCTGCTAAGCAAGCGAGTCCCTCGCACTATTTAAAATACTAAAACTATATCGTCTTCAAGGGGGAAATAATTCCAAGGGAATAACTAATTTTGATTCCTATTTGTGAGTTCTCAAAAAAAAATACAAATCTCTGGTCACGTATGTAGATCGCTACAATCATAAGGGGGTAGAAACTCAGTGTTCTGGGGTAGTCGTTCAACGTCTTAACAGCAGTTCGGACTATTCCGAATCACGCACCTCTTTTGCCATCCTAGGCAAAAATGGTTCAATTGCCGTTAGCCGGAAAGTTTGTGAAAATAGGTTAGTTAGATTGAAGCTAAGTGCCAATGTGTTGAGAGCACATAGTTCGAAAGACCCCCTATGCGCGGACAACCCTCCTAGCCTCGCCCGTTTTGCAAATAAGTCTTCTTGGGGGTGCGGGAGGAAACGACCCAGACCAAAGCAATTCCCTTGCCACCAAACCCCGCATGCGATTTGCCCAATATGATACACACTGGCGCAACTTCGCCAACATTCGCACATTAGTGCTAAAGATAAGATTCTAGAGCCTCGAGCACTCGAAACATTGCGTGTTAGCGATTTCAGGCCGAGGGTAACACGCGGACTATTTATTACGACACAGTAACGAACAAATACAGCAGCGTGTAGGGGCTAAGAATAACAATCTGAACACAAAACACACGCCCGCTGCATCCGGCTGATTCCCCACCCCCCCTTTTCCTCAAGTGTTCTGCTAACGAGGGGGTAGGGGGTAGCTGAAGAGCCTAGGTGACCGAACGGAAACGCTTTCAAAATAATATTAGAGTAATGACTTGCCATCACGAAGCCGGTCGATTGAATCACTGCAGTAAAACGGTGATTAGAACCGGAGCTAGGGGGCCATCCGCGAAGCATATTATCTTCGATTTTAAAGCACCCGCCCCGAGGCATATTATCTTTGGTTATATAGGGCATAGAGAAAAAAATTCCGCCTGCGAGATGACGTAACCGTGATAGAGGCGGAGACTTAACATTATTCTAAACCAAGCGAAAACCAACGAGGGCCTCTTTACCAGAACGTTAAAAACGGGGGGGGGGAGTGATAAAATTTGTGGAAGTTACGTAACCCTGGTGCACTCAACTCTCCTGCTTGCCCAACTCCCCACAGGGAGAACCCCGAATGCACTAGCTCAAAGGGGCTTATAGACCGCCTCCACCGAATTAATCATAGAGGACGTACGAATTAAGAGCAGGCGTAAACTAACGAGGCTGAGGGCATCTCCGCGAGAGCGTTGGAAACTGGCAAAAGGTACACAGTTTCTGTTAGCCAAATAAGAGACTGCATTTACAGAGGAGTCGAGGAAAAGGAAATCTGAAAGTGGCTCCGCTCAGGGAAGGGGGGGCATTGCATAGTGGGGAGGGCATCAGGAGTAAAAGGGGATCGAGAACAAGGACCTTGTTTAAATGACCTTTTTTTTAATTCTAGGAGCCCAGGTTTTTTAAAAAAACAAATGCTACAAGCATTAGAATAACATAGGAAAAGAATAGCCATCTCGATTTTTATATAATAATAATTAATCATCATCATCACTAAATATAATTTAAGGGGATTTTTTTGAGTATTTGAATAATAATGTTATCTTAGTTTGGTTATGACTTATGTTATTTATCAGTTATTAGTAATAATTCTTTTATAATATCAAAAAACAAAATGATGAAGTTCAGAAATAAATAAGCATCAAAATATTGTGAATTTTTGAAAACGCAAATAATTACAAATGGTGAAGTTCAGAATTTTTTTTAAAATTATTATAATTGGCGAAGTTCAGAAAATATTTAAAAATTTAACCATGGCTGCTTTTCTAAAGATTTTAAATTTTAATCTTAGTAGCGAAGCGCAAGCTCCCCCGTGGGAGGGAGTGGCGAAGCCATTGCATGGTTAGTTTAATTATTATATTAAGGTGAGAACAGATCACTGATCGATAATTCTGGCTACATATAATAGCCATAACCGCGCCGGGAATAGGCCCGCAAGCCATTGGGAGAAACATGCGAGCTACAACAAGCCTGTTGTCAAAGCAGTCGTCGCAATAAGGTAGAGGCGAGCGCTACATCAAATGCCGGCGGGTCGCCCGAGTGTGTCTGATTCGGAGACGACAGAAAGCAACCTGAAGCAGTTGCAATGGCACGCAACTTGAAGTTCCCCTCGACCGTCTCCCATCTTCTTTGCCAAGCAGCCATGGAGGCTGCCCTGATTCATTCCATGCAATCGGTGTGAGGAAGAACGAACCGCTGGTCTGGTTGCCCAGTCCTCACGGACTCTTTGGCGCCCTCATGCTCCGAAATTCTTACATGTCCAGGAACCCAGCGGAAGATAATCTCGACATCCGCCCGGCTCGCCGGAACCGTGGCGTCACGAATATCGCGAACAAGAGTATGTGGAGATTCCAATGCCCCGAGAGCACTCAGGGCGCTTTGTGAGTCGCTATAGGTCACAATCCGGTCTCCGAACTGGGCACGTCGCGTAATCTCCCGTACCAAGTGGTGTATTGCCACCAGCTCGGCGGTGAAGACAAAGGCAGCGCCCCGATGACTTCAAACAGAGGGGATCCGGCGTGGAAGCCGACTCCCTCTTCGGACTTGGAGCCATCCGTATACAATGACACGGTTCCAGAGTGACACGAGGTGTGCTCCAAAAAGGTCAAACGCAATACTCTTGGCGCTGTGCAAGCTTTGGGAGCAGATGCGTGGCGACAAATGGTCAAAGGTGGTACCCTCCAGGGTGGCGTCCTGGGCAGAAGCACGGGCGTCCCCTCACCCCCATCGTGTGTAGAGTCCATGATACCGTATCGCCCAGCGGTATTATAGACCTTCTCTAGATGAAAAAAAAACACCGTGGCGTAGTATACTGTCTATGAAGAAAGGCTTTGCGGACGGGATTTTCCAGTCAAAACAGAGCGCCCAAGGTGAAGTAAACTTGTTGAACAAATCTAACAGAAATGGTATGCCTTACTCTTAAAGGTGTCGAGAGTGAAACGCAACTCAATAAATGTAAACCTGTCGTCGAAGGGTTCTCGGCCTCTCGAGAAAAAGTACGTTGTTATGGCGGGGGGCAACATGCTGCCTTCAGTGGAGCGAATAACCAGAACGCGTTGAAGCCAGCGGGCTCGAAAACGCGTCTCTGAACGAGGGGCCCCGACGTAATCGCATGCCTAAAAGGGAGCGGACTCCTCCTTCCCCGGAGCTCCTAGTCATATTTGTCTTATTCTTTTTAGGAGGGCGGGGAGTGAACCTACCCTGAGGGGCTCAAAGGCCGGACGGATCGGCCATCATAAGATCCTTCTTCGAAATTGAGGTATGAGTCAAAGGGCCACCAGTCGGGATGAGGTCCCTCCTCTCCTACTAAGTCCTAGTGAGCCCGAGCTACCCGAGAAGCTGGCACGCGGGCGGATTCCGGTTCGGTGTTTGGCACCGATTCTAGGTTCGCCCTCATTGAAGATCCTTCCATATTTGCTTTAGTCGCCCCTGTCCAGTCAGAGGGGGCCTCCATATGCCCCCCCCCCCTTCCAAGGCATCACAAATCCCATTCGAGGTACTTTCAATCAGTGACAAGTCTCTGGGCAACGAAACGACCTACATCGAGAAAAGAAGAGGGACTCTAGTGCCTTCCCTCCTCAAGGTGCCTATACATGACTGTAGGGTGGTAGGGGTACGGCCCTACGGGCCCTATTATTCCTTGACCCTATTGAGCCGTTCCCACCGGGAGCAATGTATTTTGGGTCGCCTGTCCGAGATGGAATTGTCCAAGGTTGGCTCCAAAGAATGGGTTAAGGGACAAACCCCCGAATCTTTAGGGAAAGGAGAGGAATAAGCACCATCTTAGCTCGAAGATGGTAGGGCCCCAGAGAAAGCACAGGGGGCAGCACCTCCATTTCTGATGTGGAGCTGCCTGCGAGCGACTCCAAAGATAGCAAAGGTGAAGCCCCTTTTCCTTATGGGGATGGCGAGATGGGAGCTTCTCGCAGTCGTCCGTTTTCCATCTCCTTTTCTAGGCAGCCCTGATTCCTGACGAGCGAAACGCTGGTCCGGTCACCAACTTGCCGAATGACACAGAAGAATTCGTAGGTACAAAAAAAACAAACCCGCTGCCGATACGAGCCTCCAATACGAGGCATCACTCTAATTCAAGGCCAAGAAATCGTCGCGAGTGCACCGCGTACGGGCGAATCGCATTGAGGCACAGGTCAGAGTCGTGGTGATTCCTATAATGGCGAAACAGAGGTCATGATCTTTGTCTTGGCAAATAAACCGAAACCTGGGCGTTTTTTGCATACCAGAGAAAAGCGTTTCAACTCTACTCGGGAAGGACATCGAAGTGAACAAAGATCTAAATGTCGTCCAGATAAGGCGTTAACATAATTTGGCAGCGCCGATGTGCTATCGTTGATGCTCACGGCAGTAGGTTTCCTTTCCTCCGACCTTTACCCGGAAAACGAGCTCGATGGAACTTAAAGTATTGGGATACGTCTCCTTGTCCCCATATTATGGGTTTTTATGACACTGTACCAACAAAGAGGGGGATGGTGAGGCGAGGTTAAAGTTCTTACAGCTGAAACCTAAAGTAATGGCGCTCTCTCCCAGCTCCAATGCTACCAAGAGAACCTGCAACGATATACCATATATATATATATATATATATATATATATATATATATATATATATATATATATATATATATATATATATATATATATGAATGCAAAGTCCCGCAGGAAAAATGAAAAGGTGCTTCCAAGTACTTTCGAACTCTATTCAGTTCATTCTCAAGGTAGTTAGTTATCCTTGAATGAACTTGGAAGCACCTTTTCATTTTTCCTGCGGGATATTGCATTCATTGCGAACCTCACGTGCTACTTTGTGAGTTATTCATTTTTCACCTTTTCGGCCTTCACAGATTCCACGTGATATTTTCTCTCATTGTGCTTTAAATTCAAGTTACAAACAAGGTCAATAGACCTAAGTCGCGTGCTCTCAATTATTCTGACTTGTGACCTTCAAAACTTTCAATAATTCCCGGACTAACCTTGGAAGAACCTTGGCAATTAGATCATTCGGAAGAGAATGCAAAACAACATAAGGGGTTTCAAATTTCGTTAGAATCGACCGAATACTTACGATGTCATTGTCAAAAAAAAAACTCATTGGAAAGTAAAACGGTTATCATCCGACCGACCAACCTACGGGCCGACATAGCAACTTATAAAGTCTCGTGCACGCGATTAAAAATCATGATACCGTATCCACAAATATCCAAATCAAAATCGGAAAAATAACGTGGTTAAGAAGTAGTACCGACGAATGAAGACCTTCCAGAGAGAACTTTCCAGAATCAGCATCTGACGTGGCGTGTTGGAAAGTCAAACTGCTACCATTCGACCGACCAACCTACTGGCCGACATAGCAAAATGAGCATCTGACGTGGCGTGGATTTTACCTAACCTACTTTGTCCACGAGATATCCGACATTTACCATTTTCGCCATCAACGTGCACACAAAAGCTTACGAGGAATCGGGCGAAAATCTTCCAGGGTTGAGTTGTGTGTTAAAATGGCTGCAAAAATGCAATGCCTTCATCTAGGCAAACGAAAATCGAAATCCGTCCACTTCGGCATGGCGAGCTACGGTTCGGAGCCTGTTGGAGCCGGGAAAGGACCTCAGACTGTATTTTAAATGGCCAAGGAGTGAACATCCAGACTGTAGCATGCGAAGAAAGCGGTTGGAGAACCACTCAGCCACGGACGCGACATTTTCTAACGTACTACCACAAGAGGGGTTTCTCCACTTCACTGAACATGTATAACCCCCGAGAGTGGCGAGCGTGCCTCAAAACCAAGCGGAATCTGGCTCTTTCCCCTTTGTCGTTCGGACGCGTATCACCGTATCCGATCCAAGCACCATCGAGATGGTTTCAGGTAGCAGTAGACCAACCAAAGATATTTGAACGAGAAAGCGATCGCAACCCTTAGGGTCGTGCCCGCCCTCCAACCCGAGCGTACATCTGGAGAGCGCCGAGACAGATCGAGCCAGGAACAAAGGTGTCAATGCCTCCACATTGAGGCCAGACACCAATCTACCGCTTCTTGATCTAAGACGACCCCTGGGATTACGTCTTCCCAGAGGGAGTACCCACCGTTCAAGTCCTCGAAGAGGAGAGAAAGGACCTTGGCAACCGTGTCACGACACAGGAAATCCGCCTCGTCGAGCTCGACTGACGGTGGAATACAATAAACAAAAGTACCTCCTGTCCAGGTGCAGATGTTGTCACAGTGTTTAAAAAAGAAAGAAAACAGATCGTATATAAAGTGCGTTCTCACAGTTTTGTATTGCAGGCGTATAACTCCTGCTACAGCATCCACCGATGACCTTGTAGCACAGAGACAAGTTGGACAAACCTCCCCCTTTGAGCCGCAACCAGGGGTGAACGGACGAAGGAAGGTCGGAGACCAGCCTGGAAAATTAGCCGACGATCAATAAATGCGAGAAGGCGCTTGCGGGGAAGAGGCGAAAATACCCCCAAAACATAAGCAGAAAGATTACAGCTAAGGTAGTCTCATTCTAGTTCCAGACATACCGAGGGAACTTGGGAGGAGGGAGGGGCGTACGGATCTTCCAGATATCAGCTATAAGTCTGCATGCTCATCCTCTTGTGGGTTGTAACACTGGGTGTGTGTGTGCAAGGCTTTACTATTGTTGCGTCGGATTTGTTGAGTGTGCGCGAGTTCATTAAGAAAGTGGAAGGGTGAAGACGAGGGTTCGCTAAGAAAGTGGAGGTTATGGAAAATTTAATGTGTATAAAATATACAACCCACAGAGACCGTCGCCTTAAACCAACAAGCCTTATCCTCCTACGCTCCGAAAGCAATATCCCTTTGCGGGATGACCAGGCAATAGACATTTCCTGTATTAGGCGGGTAAAAAATAAAGAGTAACAAGGAAAAGAGGTACCTTAGTAGACCTTACGATCCATTCAAAGAGAGTACATTTGAGTGAACACTTGAGCAGGCGCAGCCCTTTAAAGGGTCGGATTGACGCTCTTTGCTTGCTTGCTTTGGGAAGTCCATCGAGGTCGATGATGACGGATGCTCTCAGTTGAGGACCTCAAACCTGCACGAGGTTTAAACGGGTAGGAATGTGTGCAGTTTTCGGGCCCGCATCTTGATCGAGGGGAAAAGGACTCTGGTGGCAGGAGAGGCTCGAAACGACCAAGCTTCACCGTCAGCTGCAGAGGGCTACTAAGACACCGGTCTGTTGGTGCTCGCCTATAGGTACTCTAGAAGTGTACTCGCTCCACGCTTCAAGTTTCCAAGCGGCTATTTTTCAAGACTTTGTCTAGTCTCGACTTGAACTGTTCAACAGAATTGCTGTTGACAAGTGCGTTCCAAGTGCCGCAGATGCTATATGTGAAATATTTTCCACACAGATCACGCTGGTAAGGCTTCAGTTCAAGTTTGTAGCCGTGATTTCTTGTTCTGCTCTGGCTAAGCTAGAAAATACCCCTGTAGTCTACAATGTAGAAGCCTCGAAGTATTTTGGAACACTTCGATAAGCTGACCACGCAGCCTCCGGGTCTCCAGCTAGAAGAAGTCTAATTCCCGTAATCTATCTTCGTAACTCTTGTGTCTGATAGAGGGAATCAGTTTGGTTGTTCTGGCTTACACACGTTCTAATCTCGCGATATCCTTTCGAAGCGAAGGACTCCAAAATTGTACGGCATACTCACGGTGCGGTCGGACAAGGGAGTTATACAAACACAGTACTATCTACTTGTTCCGATATCCAAACAGTCGCTTTATATAACCTAACATCCTTTGAGCTTTCTTCTCCGCCTCAATACACTGCATCGAGAACTTGAGATCACTAGTTATAGTTACACCCAAGTCCTTCTTAAGTGTCGGGAGAGCAAGAAACCGCGCGCGCGAGCGAGGAGAAAAAAAGAAAGAAAAAGACAAAAAAGAGCGCGCGAGCGAGAAAGAGACGGACGGGGGGGGGGGGGTTCTCGAGGGTGGAAGGAAGGAAGCCAACCACCGACCGCCACGGAGTCGGAGGGAAAATCCCACGGGTAGAACCAATTAGGCTTATGTGCTGTTGGGCAGGAGGGTAATAATTCTCATTGAAGCCGACGCTCAGCGGTGACAATTTATTTTCCCCTCCAAATATAGATCGCAATAGCAACGAGGCCGCATGGCGCAGTTTGTAAGATATATAAGGAAAGTGAAAATATCCAGATATATTATAAGCCGCAGGTCCTGCTGCAGTCAATAGACTCGGGAGGGCATACAATCCTCAGATGTAAGGAGGGGTTTGAAGCTATGCGTCTTCTACACTTTCAGTTCCCTCAAACCCTTATAAATTTATATGGAGGAATTGTCCTTCATTGGTTTCGGTGTGTTTACTAATAATAATAAGTATTTATAATGCGCCCTTCAGGGCTGTTAGCCCTCCCAGAGCGCAGGTTGTGTAGCGAGTGTAGAGAAATTTACAGGGAAGAGAAGGCAATTTTGAAGAGATGAGTCTTCAGACGTTTAAAAGTAGCAAGGGAAGGAGAGGATCGGACTTCGGCAGGAAGAGCATTCCAGAGTCTAGGGACACAAACTGAGATCAGGAGACAGATGATAAGAATGCCGATCAAGAGCTTTGGGAATGATTCATTTTCTAGTTATGCCTGCCCTCGCAGTGAAAATCCCTAACCGTTTATTGGTAAACGCCTGGTTCAGGTTGTTATATGGCGATTTAGTGCCTGAGATAATCTACCTATAGATTATCTCTTCTTCCGAGGCGAATCAAACTACTTTCGTCACGAAACTAGTGTGACGCGAGGATCCCGAATGACCAAATGATTCACAACTCGGGCGAAAACACAGGACTAAAACCCATATATTAGGGGGCTTTCAAGCATGCCCAAATATACATGAAGATCAAGAATGTACCAGGCTTGAGGGGCTCCTCGCTACCCACCATGCCTTAGACAACAAACCCCAAAATCATCTGAAGCATTAACGATTTGCGAAGTCACTACTGAACGAGATGCATTTTTGGAGTTCAAACGTGACACGACTTAAGAGGAAAATGAATAAACGGGAGAACAATTAGAAGAAAAACAAAAGTATAACTCAAATTAAAAGGGTTGGAAAAGGTGAATCGGTTGGGTATGACCAATTTTTAAAGTTCCTAAAACATTCGAAGAAAAACAAGCTTGTAGATGGACTTCGCGAGGCTCTTTATCTCCCCTCAAAAACATTCCAAGGTAGCAAACGCGAGTCCATGTCAAAAACATAAGATAATTCTCTACTTTATCTGTTTGCATGGGAGAGAATTACGCAATGTAATACCTTGTTCTATTCCTGAGAAGAATTATACCTCATAAATTCAATCTCACGGAGAACCAACATTCAACACCAAACATTGCAACACATTCACTTTTGTCTCGGCTCAAATTTGTGCTCGAAAAGGTTCGTGGTGAAATTCCAGAATGTGTAATAGATATCCCAAAATTGACGCACCATAGGAAAACAACCTAATTCTCCTTTGCCGCGTTGACTTTTCGGACACCCTGTAGATAACGGAGCGATAGACTAAAAATAAAGTGACAATAACAAGTAGAAAATGCAAGAGGGGGCAGCCATTTTTCCAAGTGCTAACCAACAGGACATTGCCAATAGAGAAATCAAATAGGGCGAAAAGGAAAGATAAGGCCCTAGTACCCCGGACATTCAACCTGAATCTGGCCCACCCTGGTCCAAAGCTTGAGAAGGTGCGTTTCGAAATATACAGAGGAGGGTAATCTTTTGCATTAGCGACTCGGGCGTTGTTCTTGTGTTTTGTTCTAAATTGAACGATATCATCTTTCGTTCATCCGCGCATGAAGGCGCCATTTTAGTTGGAGTGAACGTCGGAAAAAATAGGAATTACTAAAAATGTTTGGTTACTGAAAGCCGGTTTCGAGCCGTACTATGGGTGCTATACCCCTCCGCTCGCCCTCAGGAACAAGTAGTTGAAATATTTTGAACAAAGGACGAATCATTATGGGATAACAGGAAAACAAAAATCCCGAGTAGTTAATGTAAAAGATTACCAGAATGAGTTTCTCTAAGGAGGATAAACACTCTTGAATACCATATTTAATGCTATCCACTAAAGAAAATGAATGTCACGACAACAGAAGAAAAGGAGTCGACAAAAAGCTAATCAATAGCATACACGAGGCAACTCCTGTTCTCTTTACCCAGTTCAGTCATCATCCATAAATATATCCCAGTCTTTTTCTTAAAAGTCGCTAGAGAGGAAACTTCTATCGCATGACTCCGTGGCCTATTAAATTCATCTACCACTCGGTTAGTAAACCAATTTCTACCAATCTCTTAGCTAAACTTGTTTCGCCAAAGGGCCTACAAAAGGACCCTCCCCACATGTACAAATTCGCTATTACAGAATTTACAGTCCTAATTATCAGGGACCCCAAGCAATTTCGCGTTCTCAGGGTTATTAAAAGCATTTTCATTTGTCAAGTATTACGTTTCTACTTCGCGGGAATGCAAAGTTAAACAGGCTCCCCCAAACTTTGGGTTTAGGGACCCTAAATAACAAAAGGTGTCAATAGATAAAAAAAAACTTTAGGAAGTTCATTTCCCTAACTATGCCTGTCACCGCGGAACGCTATCGGCGACTTAGGGAATCCCAATTTAAGTTTAGTCGGGAAAAGCGATAAGCCACGACATCATCTAGAGCAGCCAAAACGTTTCATCAGGTTTGATGGTAAACAAAATCAACAACTGCGGGGATTTTACCAGGATCGGAATTTGAACTAAGGAGCAGCGGAAGGAAGCAGATGGAATAGTTCGTGGCTTGGGGAACGAGGCCAAGCCGGATGTGTAGGTCTGTATGAAGTCATACGTGTGTGTATCAATGATACACGACTATATGCATATACAGCAAAAGATCCCGAGAATTTATTAATGACTAACTACCTATAACAAAAATACTCACCAATTGAACCATGGCGATGCTGAATGGGTCGACGTATTCCCAACAAAATAAGTTTGGCTTAACCTCAGCAAGCCTAAAAACCACTAAATGATGAACCCACCCTACAGCTCAGGTGTTAAGGGGGTAGATATCGAGATTGAAAAAAAACAAAACAAACTAACACTGAACCTTAAAAAACGTTACTTAACAGGACCAAGGTTGGCCTCACACTGTTCAAACCAAACGGAGGTTACACGGGGCAGTGGTGACGAGACGGCGTTTTCCAAACAGACGGAACAAGCCACGCAACAGTTTAAAACTATTTTCAGTATTACGGCGAGAGGATGGAGAGTCGTAATTAAACTCCTAAAGTCAGGTAAAATAGACACGAATGTCTCTGAGAGGAAGACAAATTGATGATTCCGGAACGACAACTGGAAGATCCACGAGGTGGAGGGTGGGGCGCGGAGGGAAGGCAAAATCCCGTGACTCAGAGAAAAGTAAGGGTCAAAATAAAGATGAATAAAGTGAAATAGAACACGAATCAGACTGAAACAAGGAAGGAAAAAAATGGGGGTTGCTGTTGTCGGTGGTCATAATGCTGTGGCGGTGAAAAGGCGGGGCGAAGACGACGAGCCCTCCCACCAAAGCTTTAACCCCCTTTCTATCCCCCACACCCCTCCGAAATAACCGTCTTGGCTTAGTGAATGAGTCACACAAGCCCACGAATGGTAGCTGTGTGCGCGCGGGTGCGGTAAAACAAGAACACGGCATTCATTCACGACACGTTTTCCGTCGACTTACGAGGGTTAGGGGATGGAAATACCACTCTAGAAATTAGACTTTGCATACAATTGGAAATTCAACCAGGCAAAATGATTCGGATCGAGGCAATCTTATCAACGCTCTATACGTCCATTTCTCTCACGGTAGGTAAGGAACTTGGTGTTGACATGTGTACGTAAGTGTCGCACGCACACAGAGCAATGAACAATGCGAACAAGCATCATGCCCCTCGCATTCCCAAAGTACAGGCAAGCATCAGAGATGAAACATGACGTAGCAAGCGGTGCGCACGCGACGGCACATGACTCATGATGATGAAGCTCCTTCGCCCGAATCTCATGTCGAAAGAAGTCCAGGAATCGGGTGGACGCCGGCAGGTTTTCATCCCGTTGAAGATTCGTTTTTAAGGCACAAGAAAATAATAGGCCATAAATCCAATTTGGCGTTTTACTCGGGACGGTAAATTGGTACAAAAAAACTAAATTCTAGGGTTTGTACGTGACCGCGCTGGGTATGTGGGGACCCCTTTCAAAATCAGGAATGTTCGTACATAGGGTACAGGTACTCAAAACTAGAGCCAACCGGGCTGGTCTTCGTTTTTTCAGAGATAAATTTTGAGGTGGGGGGGACGGAAATCCTTAGTTGGAATTTAAGGTGGAGTTTCATCATGGACTAGGTACATTTTATTGATAAAAAAGTGGGGGCAATTTAGACCACAGCTTCAAATTTATCTCTCCACTTCTCACAAACGTTCTGCGCGAATACGGCCTCGTTGCTATTGCTAAGCGAATTTAGGTGAACGTAATACCATGATAATTGTATATTCAGTTTTATGCCTCGCGTTAATTAATGAAACGATCACACCGGGAAATAGGAGGGGGGGGGGGGGCGTATACATATAAAAAAAAAATAATAGAAAATGCGTAAAAAAAAACCTGAAACAAATTGGGACAGAGAACAAGCTTTGGACCCCACTTCCATTACAGCGATACGCTTCAGTTGATCCGACTTAAAAATCCTTTCCGGTGCCTGGGCGACGGCTTAGCCGAGTGGAAACACCACTTCCGATTTTAACGGAGTTCAGCAACACCGGGGATGATTAGTCGCCGGATGGGGTCTCTATTCGGGTCCCCACCGAGAAAAATAATCTTAAATGAGTACATAACGGGGCTAAAGCACCTACCCCCCCCCCCCCTTTGCGGCTGTCTATAAGTACTTTTCTGTTAGTCTCCAGCTTCCCTAAAAAGGACTCGATTCCACCCAATTCTAATTCGCATCCCCACTTGCCTAACTACAAGCCCCCCACCCCAACCCATGCCGCAAACGAGCCTTCCAAACCTGGGATGGCTAAATCATCGCTCACTTCAATGGTCCCCTTTAGTTCACTCGGTTACAGAATACCAAAGTACAAAAAAAGGCAACCCTCAAATCCTCAATAGCGCTATCGGTTTATTATTAATTCATAGCAATTAAGAGAGCACCACACAAGGATCTTGGGACTCGTAACTTGTGGTCCTGCCTCCAAAAGAATACAAGGTGGTCCGAAAGTCTTGTTATCCCCTGTAAATATTCTTTTAATTTTGTACTTGAAAAATAGTTTTAATTTTATATTTCAGACAAGAGGAGCAGCTTCGCCACGCCCTCCTTAAAGAAGCAGCTTGCGCTTCGCTGGCAGACTTTCGGTCTCTGGCCTATCATAATTTTTTTTCCATCTAAATTAGCTCTAATAATTTCCATGCCCAAATTTTAATCAATTTTCTGAACTTCGTTCACCATTTGTAATTCGTTTAGTTTTAAAAAATTCACAAAAATTCGATACTTATATTTATTTCTGAACTTCACCATTTTGCTTTTTGATATAAAAGAATTATTAGAACTGCTAAAAAAACATAAGTCATAACCAAACTAAGATGAAATTACTATTCAAATACTCAAAAAAAATCCCCTTCTTAAATTATAGAGTTAGTGATGATGATGATGATTATGGATGGAGGAGGAGGACCGAAAGTCTCGTCTCTCTCTGTTAATATCGTTTTCATTTTCTATCTCAGATGGCGGACACGAGCCCCTACAGTTTGGGAGAGAGGCTGACTGCAAGTCTATGGGCACATGATCGTGTATACTCTATTCTGGAAATAGCATGGAAGATATGCAACATAACTTCACTGCAATTAAAGTGAATACTCTAAAACCAGTACGCGTGTTTAATATTCCTCTACTGTTATTATTACTTTTCGGTAGGGGGTAACGAGACTTTTGGACCACCCTGTACATATTGTTTAGGCGATCAAATGGAGATAAGGAAGGATGGAATTAGCCTACCCTGTCGTAATTACAAATAAACGGACAAATTTTCTAGAAATCAGTTTCAAACGATTTAGTAAACCAAAATATCACTAGTCTTAATATCCCTCCCCCCCCCCCCATAAGGGACGTGGAACCTTACAAAATGTCTGAGGCTAATTTATTTTACCCCATAACAATCGAAAAACAACAAGGGTATTCTAGTTTGTGAGGAAGGTTCATATAGAAAGTGGTCAGTAGTAGTGGTTTACCAACCTGCCTTTATCCGGGCAGATCCGGACCGGAAAATGAAATAGATATAAAGGTCAGTATAACAATCGCTGGTATAAGGTACCTTCTGTAAACAATTTGATGCTAGTGAGCGAACGTACGCGACTCTCCCCGCTCCTGCCTTCTACGTTCCACAATCAAGGTGGGCGGATCCTCTTAAGGAAGAGCGGGAGGAGTACAAGTGATCACCTTATTATAGGCTTTCATGTCCCCGACTGCGATCAACCCAAGGGCACGGTGAAGAGCGACTTGCTGGTCCTCATCGACTCTTCGTCTCGATTTCAGTGACGTCAGTCATTACGTCATAAGCCGACCTTCCCCCCCTAGAGCAGGAACGGCCATAAAAAGGTGAAAACTCCTAGACGAGAGAGGGACCAAAGTCAACACTAATTGCAACGTTAAGTTATCTTCGGGCCAAGGTCCCTCTCATACTCCCAGTTCACGCGCCCGAAAAAAAACATGAACAGCTAACAAATTAAAATATTTAGATACGTCCTAAAAAGACTTTCACATTCACTCTTTTGAGGGTCCTTTGTTACGATTCGTCCAAGGGGAGTTGAAAGGCCACGTAAGGGAGTCCGTCACGTGGGTTAGATAAAGGCTTACTATTGTTAATTTACGCCTTTATTTTCTGGTGTATTCCTCCCCACCCCACCCTTCCTGATCTACCTACCCTATTTCTTTGCCTGGATAATCTCGATTTGGGGTAAAATGAAGGGATCCTGAAACACAAAAACCACACTTTTCTGATGACATAACTAGGAAAATGGAAAATGTTCTGGAAACTGATTTTAACCAGCGCGTGGGGGGGAGGGGTTCCCTCATTGGGGAAGGAAGCCAAAATACTAGCTGGAATAGGGTTTTTCTAAATTACTAAGAGTAAGCTGGTAAAAAAGGGCATAGGTTTTCCAAACTAACCGAGTCCCCTTGCGGAAGGCATGTGATACATCACTTAAGGGCAAATTTGGGGTTATCATTAGTTGCTAAATTGTGCGTCAACCCATGTATCAACTGAGCGCGAAAATAGGCTTACGTGCACAGGATTTTCCTCGAAAGATGGAAATGCACGCATTCTTAGGTAGGTACCAACCCTGCCTTCGATCTCAGGATGGATAACAGGAACATATGCAGCTAGGGTAGACACCGACGCCGCCTCCCTTTAACAAAATACTGCACAACTCTGCTCTCTCTTCCAATTAAACCCACGGTAAACCCGAATATCGGCGGCGCGACCGATGGGACGCAAAATATTTTGTCCCTGTTCCAATATGTTTCACCTTTTTTGAGTAAATTCAAGGGGGCTGCTCATGACGGAGGATCTGGGGTCACCCCCCCCCCCCAGTATATAATCCTAATTGTTTCTAAAATAATGTTCTAAAGTTTTTTTAACGTTTTTATTTAACCAAACGCGCATGAATATTCATGCGCGGGTGAACGAAACATAAACGCAACTTAAGTGTCGTTTTGGCTGAAAAAAAGCACTTTTTCGGGCGCGCCGCCGATCTTCAGGTTTACCAAACCGAGTAACAAAAATCCTAAACAATAAGCAGCAAAATGCCGTGGCACTACATACTACCAACATTGGTCCTGTCAGCTAAAAGATCTGAGAGGTGGTCTGGTCAGCTCAAGATTTCAATCTTGAGACTCCCTCCACAAGGTGTAGGTCAAAAGTTAAAGGTTGGCCAGCTTTCAAATTTTTGGTCAAACTGACTACAACTCTAGTCGAGTTGAGAGAGGAGGGGGGGGGGCATAGGCAGGAGGGAAGGGGTGCCCCTCCCATTCTATGACTATGTAACGGGCTAAAAAGAAAGTGTCTGAGGGTTTATTTAGGTAGAAAACTCGTGAAACTAACGCAACTAATAACGAAAGATTAAACAAGGTCGGTGGTGGGAAATATTCAGAAGTTTCATTTTAGCCCTGGTTTTGGTATTACATGAATACCGTTATAGTTAAAGGACTTCCCCCTACCCCCTCACAAATGGAGGGAATAATTATATTCGGTAGGATATAGAACAAGTTTTGAGGCAGACGAAGGTGAATGGCGCCACTAAAAAAATCACAGCGGCCGATATTAAAAAGCCTATGTTTAGGTTATTTAAAAATAAAAGTATGATAAACTATAAGCAAAAAAAAAGAGGCTTGCCCCGGTGGGTCATAGGATGCCTCCCAAAGGGACCTGAGTAAGAACCCAGCAATTTAAAAAGTGTGGACGAGGGCATACTCTCCAAACCACACGACGGACGGATGCAGAACAGCCGGCTACCAGCACAATAGAAAGCAGTAGCGACCTAGCTCGTTAAGGTATAAGATACGGACATGTAGCCCGCACTCAGTGGGGTGCTGTGTGGGAGGACTAACCCCCCCCCATCAGATAACGCTGTCTCTCCTCGAATGTGTCCGATTGAGTAACGACAAAATATTATGATTTGATAGTGTTTAAGGCTTTGGGCCTAGGTCGACCGGAAGGGTCAGCGGGCAGTAAGCTATATTTTGCATCTATCCACTCCCGCCTAAGATTTTCGAACCACCCTTGAAGGATCACCTCCCTGAATGCGTCAATGATGTTCGCGCGAGCCTCAAGTCCGACCCGAGCGGAAATGACCCAATGAAAGGCCTTTGACGGTTTCGAGCGGCTCGTTCGCCTCAGCTCCTCACAACCCAACAGCCGAAGAGAGTGAAGGTTTTCGTCCCCGATCCGGCCTAAATCTTACTGGTCGTCGACAAAACTGCCAGGATTTCAAGATTCGGTGACATACATACCCAGAGGCCCGATGAAAGACCCTTTACTTGGTATGGCAGCAAACAAGGCCACCCACCAAAGGTATTAAGGAGAGATTTATGCACCCATAGCAGTCAGAGGTGGTCAATCCATCGTGGCCCGTCAAACCTGGCCTCTCTCAAACTGCGGGCGTTGTTATAGAGGTTCCAATGACTTCTGAAACGTCATGAGGTAACTCGGCAGGTCCTCAATACTAAATACGAGGCCAATGGAATGGCAGATGGAGTTTTTAAAAAAGGCGCAAAGGAAGACCCGCGAAATAGCATCACTTTCTCTAGTCAGTTACCGCATCGTTTTCGCTTTCCTTATGAATGATGGGTCAGAAGGGAAGTTATCCAAATGTCAGCTGCACTATGGTATCCCCCGCTAGATCTTACACCATTCAGAAAGAAACAATTCTGATTTTAAAGAAGGGCAGAAGACGGGGGGGGGGGGCGCTCCCGATATAGAACAATTTCTCTAAGGAGACTGTAGGGGTAAGTTACGACCAGCGTCTTGGCCTTCTAGATGGGACTGGAGGGGATAAGATCCTAATTGTGCTATGGCTGTACATGCTACAGCTGAGCACTCGTGTGCGCCGGACCGGGAAGGCGTGCAACTCAACCAGATACCAGGCCTAGGTCTACACACGACACCCATTTGCGGTATAGTAAGAGACGACAATTCTCTAGTACCTAACTTTTGCAGTGAATGCAGCGCCTATTAACGTAGTTAACAGCACAGATTCTCACTCAATCCATTCCTGTTCTTTTGACTTTGATGACAATCGGGCACGGGACAAATTGGACCGAGGCCAAAGCCCCGCGGGTTATTACGAGCCGATGGAGCACAAAATAGGAGGGAGGGGGGGTTAGCGAGACTGAAATACATAACGTTCGGATGTGAAGAAGTTAATTTACTGAGGAAGAAAAACAAACGAGGTTCGTTAGAGGAAATAACCGCTGAAATTAAAACTCTAAAGGAGAGTACTTGAGGTGGTATCACATAGGGAGGATGTAAATAACTCACCTGAACCAGCCTCGTTATCACAACGAAGGCGTCTCCTTGCGGGACAGTAAGAAAAGATAAGGAAATGTGACCGAAAACAATCGAGGATAAAAATTATCTTCGCTTCAAATCAATAAACCCGGACGTGGAGAAGAGATTTAAAGCAAAAAAAACTTTACAAATTTTAGATATGGGGTGGCTGAAGAATAAGTCTAAATTAATATAATATAAGCAATGAATCCTATTAATATAAAACTAAGCTAAGAAATTAAAGATTTAAATTTCTAACTGGACGGGAGATGGTTTCTAATCAATTGGATTGGGAGACGGATTCCTTGAAAGGAAACCGGCCACTAAGCAATCACTGCATGAGGGGGAAAAAAGAAGAGAGAAAAGAAAAAAGATTTTTGGGGGGTGGGGAGAACCCGTTCTGGTGACTGCCTACTTGGACATAAGTCGCCGTACGCAACATAGCCTAGTACTAGTCTATATTAAAAATCGAATAACAATAAAAAGGAGAGAAGCTAAAAAAATAAGAAAAGGCAGGAAGGAAGCGCGCTCCGGCGTCAGGGGTAGGCCCGACTCACCGCGGTGCAGAAACATGCGACCTACAACTTCCCTCCCCAGCCAAATAAAGGGAAGGAGGCCAGCTTCCTCCAAAAAGTCGTGTAGTGGATAAGTCTGTGCGCACGAACCCGTCCAGAGTACAAGGGACAAGGGGTAGATACCACGATAGTCCCGGTACCGAGACAGGCAACGTGCGCGAAGATCACCCAGACTGGGACATTCAACAAGAATGTGCCGAAAAGTCTGGGGAGCAACGCAGTCGTCGCAGTAGGGCGCAGGCGAGCGCACCATCAAGTGTATCCAATTCGGAGTCGACAGAAAGCAACCTGAAGCCGTCGCGGCATTAGGGGGTAGATGCATGGGAACAATCGCGCCACTATGGCACGTAACTTTAAGTTCCCGTCGACGGGTCTCCCATTTTCTTTGCCAAGCCGCCAGTATTTATACCATGTAATCGGTGTGAGTAAGAGCAAAACGCTTATCTGCTCGCCCATTGCTCGCGAACACTTTGGGTAGCTCATAGGCGTGCACATTCCCCGCAACCCAGAAGATAATCTCGAGATCTGCCCAGCTCGCCAAAACCGTGACGTCACGGATATCGCAAATCAGGAGATGTGGAGATTCCAATGCACCGAGAGCACTCAGGTGGCTATAAATCACAATCCGGCCTCAGAACCGGGCACGTCGCGTTATCTCAAGTACCTAGCGGTGTATTACAACCAACTCGGCCGTGAAGACAGACGCAGAATCACGCAGACTTCAAACAGATGGGACACTGCGTGGATACCGACCCCCTCTTGGGACGTGGAGCCATCCGTATACACTGGCACGGTTCCAGCGTGACACGAGGCGTGCTCTAAAAAAGCCGAACACAACACTCCTGGCGCTGTAAAAGCTTTGGGAGCAGAGGCGTGACGCAGATAGTCAAAGGCGTCCTGGGGAGAACCAAGGGCGTCACGGTGCCAAGAGCTATACCTAACTATAAACCCAAAGGGCTTAGATTATGACAAGCGTCTCTCGGCAGAATAGGCATCGTCGAGAGCAGCTGCGGATGAAATGAGAGTTGTTGGCGACTGAGGGAGGCGACGGGCTCGCGCGTAGAGGCGAATAATGCAGTATGCACGGTGCAGAGCGAGTGGCATCTCCCCAGCATTGATAAGTAGGCTCTTAATTGGTGAGGTGCGGAATGTCCCGGTCACCAGGCGAAGGCCGGTGTGGTGGATCGAGTCCACATTCCGCAATACACGGTCGGATTCAGATACATAAAACCTACATCCGTAGTCGAGCTTCGAACGAACAAAGTATCGATAAAAAAGTAAGGCAGTAGCCCTATCAGCGCCCCAAGCACTGAACGTCACGGAACAGAGAATATTCATGGGGCGGGTACAAGAGACCCTAAGGCTGCGAATATGAGCCTCCCATGTGAGGCGTCGGTCAAATACAACACCAAGGAAACGGTGCGAGTCCACACCTTCCAGGTTAACCACATTTAAAAACAAGTCTGGGTCAGTGTGGAGCCGTGGATGGTGGCAGAAGTGCACCATCTTAGTCTTGGCCAAAGAAAACCGAAACCTGTGCGCTTCGGCATAGCGAGAGACGCGGTTCAATGACTGTTGGAGTCGACGCTCCAAAGTTGGCATCTGGGCCGCGCCAAAATTGATCGAAAGGTCGGCAATGTAGAGCGTCGCGAGAACATCTTTCCGCAGCACCGAGGTGATGCCGTTGATGCTCAGGGCAAATAGTGTCACACTGAGGACACTTCCCTGCTCCATTGGGCTAGAGAGGGCTCCCCCACCCGTACGCGGAATCGACGATCTCGCAAAAATTCAGATATAAACATTGGGAGGCGTCCCCTCGCCCTCATCGTATGGAGTCTCCATGATGCCGTATCGCCATGAGATATAAGCCTTCATTCACCAGATCGAAAAACACCTTAGCGTAGTGCTGTCTACGAAGGAAGCCCTCGCAGATGGCATTTTCCAGTCGCAGCAGAGCATCCGATGTGGAGTGTAACTTGGGGAAGCGGCACTGTGCATATGACATGTCCTCCGCTGTCCAGAAAAAAAGGCTAAACTACCAATTTCTCCATCAACTTGAACACGCAAGAGGGTAGAGAGAGTGGGCGGAAAATGGCCGGGGTAAGCGATTCACGAGGAGTATGGGAAGATACCCTCTATCCATATCCTATTGAACAAATCTAACAGAAAGGCCATGTCTCGCTCACTCAGGTGGCGTACGTGACATCGGCCGGACCAGATGCGTGTCCGCGCACGAAGAGAGAGCGGAACGCAACTCATTCAAAGAAAACCTGTCGTTGAATCCTTCTCCGCTTCTAGGGGTTAAAGTCCACTCGGCGGCCTTCCGCGACATCACGACGCGCATTGAATGCTGGTGGAGCAACATCCCGGCTAGAGAATACGGAGAAGGCGGAGTGGATGATTCCGCCATGGACGCGGAGTCCGAGTTGGCGGTCCCATTCTCTTGGAGAAAGGGAGGGAAGTCCTGCGAGAACTTGCCCCAAATCCTTGTGACTCGTTCCCACACCTCTGCTAGAAAGGTCTTCCCGTTTAGTGAAGACACGTATGCCCGCAAAGAAGTTCAGGCGGCACTTATAGCGAATGTAGGCATAACGCTTCTCACAATAGGATGACCACCACGGGAGCAATCCGCGTACAAAACGGCCAGACGTTCTAGGAATAGTAGTTAGGCCCAGGGCGATGAGGTTGCCGGAGAAGTAGTCAACGGACTCATTTACCGACCAAAACTCGATTGAGACAGAAAAATCAGTCATTTCCTTAAATGCAGAACACCGGGGCGGGCTCTCAGCTTGCAGCAGCACAGCACAGGATATTTGAATGGGAAGGTGATCATTAGCATGGGGGTAATCGACTACCCCCCCACCCCCACCCAAAATGAGACTGTGCATCTGGGCAGCACAATGATAGATCGAGACAAGAAAATGAAGCGGTTCTCAGTTAGTGATGCGTAAACTCGTCCACATTTAGAAGAGCTATATCCATCTCGTCGATCAGGTCGGCAAGGGCCTGACCCCTGGGAGTGATCATGTAATCTCTCCAAAGAGGCTGTCTAAAGTTCAGATACCCGAGCAAAAGAAAGGGACTCTGCAACCGTGCCACAACGCGGCGGAAGTACCCCGCCTCGAAGTCGGCTGACGGTGGAATGTAGGCAGAAATAACAGAATACCTCCTATCCAGGTGCAGCTGCACAGCTACTGCCTAAAAGGAGGTATCTAAAACAGAAGAACGGAGACATCATGCCCGGTGAGTGTAAATCGCGCATCCTCCTGCCAGGCCTCTACCCCTTAGCGGTGGGGTCGCAAAACCCTAATAACCCGGGACGGCGGGCAGGGAGCACGCTCCCAGCATGTTCTTTTTCAAAAAGATAGCTAACGGGAAACTGGAGACGAGCTTTCGCAGCTCCTGCCAGTTGGCCCGGAGTCCGCGGCAATTCCATTAAAAGAATATGCCCTTTAAGCCTAGCTCGGAGACGCAGAGGCCCACTTCTAAGAGAAGACCACCATTGGAAAGGCCGTACACTTCCCAGAGGCAGAACTCCAGGCACGGTTGGCCAGACAATACGCTGTTGCCTTCGAGGACTTATCGGGGGAAGTTGGGCTCGCCATGCCAGTCTTTTCCTCCCTCCGCCTCGAAACCTTAGGCAGGCGGGAGGTCCCTCCTTTGGAGGATCCACCACCTTCGAGTCGCCCAGCCTACCACTTGGTGTGGGCATAGGAGCCGAAACTCCATTAGTCTGTCCTCCTTTCGGGAGGAAGCATTTGGAAACAACGGAAAATGGCCTCACCACCAACTTCAGGTGTGTTGCCTCAGGTAAGTAACGACTCTGTGGAGGCGCGCAGCCGTTTCGCCTTACGGGAAACGGTCACGCTTGGGCAGGAAGGGAAGCCCTGGTTTTATCCGGGGCTGGGTGTGAACCATTTATGCCACCAGCTCCACCGGGTGGCCCGGAGTTAGTAGAAACAGCAGAAGGGTTCCGAATGGGCGCGGAAACAACCGTCCTCGTAGGCCTCGAGGAACCAGGACCTGAGGGTGTCTTTCTTAACATCGAGGAATATGACGTGCTTAGCCTCGCGAAATGAGACAATCCTGGGCCTGAACGGGCAGGATTTTCTTCTCAAGGAGAAGCGCACCACATTGATTCGAAGAAGCTGGGTGTGGCTCTCCGTAATTGATACACTTGGTTACACACGACTTTGACTTATCGTGTGTAGCCTTGGAGCAACTTACACAGAATCCGGGTAACCCCGACAGGAGCGATTAGTATGGCCGAAGCGGAGCAGTAGTAGCACCTCCGCGGCAGTGGCACGAATGCCTTCACGCGGTAGCGATACCAACCAGCCCGCACCGACTCAGCGAGCTTGTCACAGTCGAACGTGACGAAGAGTGTAGGGGTGGGTCTCGAGGCCCCTCCCTATTTTCTTATCACACGCTCGACCTTGTCCGCCCCATGGTCAGCCAGCTCTAAGGTGATGTCATCTATGGCGTAGTCCACGACTTCCCTCGCGTAAACTACTCCTTTTCACTAAGTTCATGGTAGAGTACGGCGTCACACTCACCGGCATGCCATCAAGTGGCCGAAGGGCACTAACTATGACCGCCTCAGAGTGATTCGAAGCATTCGCTAGAGGGCTCCCGTCCGAGAAACGGGTCACCTTCGGCTCTCTCGGAGGTCCGGCCATCTGGGAAGCTTGCAAGGAGGCGGACTCGGGTTCTGTGCTTGGCACCAAGCCCGGGTTCGACCACATAGAAGATTCTACCGTTTGGGGAAGGGTCAACTCAGGGACCTTTTTTTTTTTTTTTAAGAGCTCATCTGGCGGCTGCCTACTTGGGCATTAGTCGCCGTATTAAAACTGGCCTAGTTCTAAGGCTACTTTAAAATAAAATTAAAGAGTAAAAAAAAAAAACACCCCAAAAGGGGGAAAGGAAGCAAGCTGGTGCGTCGGGAAGAGGTCCCCCCGGCGCAGGAACGTGCAACTAAAGGAAAAAAACAAACATAAAAACAAATGCAAAAAACCCAAAACAAAACAAAAAAAACAAACCTTGCTTAAATAATAGGGAGAAGGACGGCCTCCCCCAAGAAGTCAACAAGTCAATGTGCACGAATCTGAACCGAGCACAAGGGACAGGCGGTAGCGACCCCGCCCATCCCGGTACTGGGACAGGTATCGTGCGCGAAGATCACCCAGACTGGGACATTCGACAAGAATGTGCCGAACAGTCTGGGGGACGACGCAGTCGTTGCAATAGGGCGCAGGCGAGCGCTCCATCAAATAGCGATGCGTCACACGAGTGTGTCCGATTCGGAGACGACAGAAAGCAACCTGAAGCCGCCGCGGCATTAGGGGATAGGTCCATGGGAACGGTCGCGGCGCAATGGCACGCAACTTTAAGTTCCCTTCGACCGTCTACCATCTTCTTTGCCAAGAGCTGCCCGTATTCCTGCCATGTAGTCGGTGTGAGGAAGAGCGAAACGCTGGTCCGGTCGCAGAGTCCTCGCGGACTCTTTGTCGCCCTCATCTGCGCGCTCATTCCCCGCAATTCCTCATGTCCAGGAACCCAGCAGAAGATAATCTCGACATCTGCCCGGCTCGCCAAAACCGCGGCGTCACGGATATCGCGAACCAGGGGATGCGGAGATTCCAATGCCCCGAGAGCACTCAGGGCACTTTGTGAGTCGCTATAGATCACAATCCGGTCTCCGAACCGGACACGTCGCGTAATCTCCCGTACCGAGTGGTGTATTGCCACCAGCTCGGCCGTGAAGACAGACGCAGCGCCTGGTAGAGCCCCGCTGACTTCAAACAGAGGGGATACAGCGTGGAAGCCAACCCCCTCTTGGGACTTGGAGCCATCCGTATACACTGGCACGGTTCCAGCGTGACACGATGTGTGCTCCAAAAAGGTCGAACGCAATACTCTCGGCGCAGTACAAGCTTTGGGAGCCGAGGCGTGGCGACAAATAGCCAAATGTGGTACCCTCCAGGGTGGCGTCCTGGGCAGAACCAGGGGCGCCACCGGCCCGAGAGCTATATCTAGCTCTCGAAGGAGTTTCCTAGCCCTAAACCCAAAGGGCTTAGGGTATGACTGGCGTCTCTCGGCGGCATAGGCACCATCGAGATCAGCTGCGGATGCAGTGAGAGCTGTTGGCGACTGAGGGAGGCGCCGGGCTCGCGCGTACAGGCGAGTGATGCACTTGTTCATCTGTTGAGGGCTTCCATGTGCGCCCCCCCCCCTAAAGATATCACGGAACCCATTCGAGGAAACTTTTTTTCTGTGTCGGCGAACCGGCATCCGTTGGGGAAGAGGGAGGGGGCAGGTATACTAACCCCTGCAAGCTGGTTGGACACGCAATTAAGACATTAGGGGGCACGGGCCGACGGGCCCCACCATCCCTTGCCCCGTTAAGGTGGTTGGCCCTATCGACTCACTCGAGATGTCAATTATGGGCTGCCTGCCTGCTTTCTTGGCGCAGTCCTTGAAAAGTAAAGGGGGGGACTGCCACTGGAGAGAGGGGGTCGCTCAATGGCGGCTCCAGAGAATGGGGTGAGGGGGAGTCCCCTGCATCCGAAGGCATAGGAGAGAGGTAAGCCTCCTTTGGGGGTGTAATCCCTCCATTCATCCGCATCTTTGGGGGTGTAATTCCCCACATCCGCATTACAGTATCAGCATCTTTTGGGGGTGTAATCCCCCACCAGGGTTAGCCAAACCCCCCAAATTTTGAAAAAGGCTAATAAAACCTGGGGTTTATCAAAAAACAAAATACTACAAGCATTGGAATAACATAAAAAAAAGAATAGTTATCTCTATTTTTATAATATTAACCAGGCAGTGGCTTCGCCACTAAGATTAAAATTTAAAATCTAAAAGAAAGCAGCCATGGTTAAATTTTTCTGAACTTCGCCATTTATAATAATTTAAAAAAGTAACTCTAAACTAAATTTCCCTCCTTTCAAAATATCACGTTGCTAAAATAGTTATAGAAGAAGATATATAAAAATAAATTTTATGAGCTTCACCATTTGTAATTCTTTGGGTTTTAAAACATTCACAAAATTTCGATATATTTATTTCTGAACTTCACCATTTTGATTTTTGATATTATAAAAGAATTATTAGAAATAACTTTGATAAAAAAACATAAGTCATAACCAAACTAAGATGAAATTATTATTCAAATACTCAAAAAATCCCCTTCTTAAATTATAGTTAGTGATGATGATAATTATATTAAAGTAACAACAGATCACAGTAACAGATCACTGATCAAGAATTATGGGTACCCATGATAGCCATAACCTGTAGAAGAGAGATGAATTATGAGTCAGAATCAGAGAAATAATCTTAATTTGATACAATATTTGTTTAAATTTTAAACAAATATACATTTTTAATAAAATAATGATAAGTAGCGTTCATTTCTTGAAAAAAAATGTAATTTAAAAAACGAAAAAACAAAACACGGGTTTTTTCAAATTTCACTTAATGTTTGGGTATTATTGGAAAACGAAAATGCTCGGTAACGATGAGTCGCCACATCGGACGTGGTAGGTCTTCAGATGGCGTCCGATTCAGGTCGCCTTCCTTGATGGTTGCCTTACCGCTGTAGATAACCGCGTTTCGGACCATACATTAATCAATAGGTAAAGGGCATCTTAATTGAGTTCAGATCGGTGGTACAAAAAAACAACAACCCTACAATTAAACATTTAAGATTGAACGAATTACGCTGAAGAACTTTTCATTCTCATCTCTCCTTTCCATTACTATAAGATCCACAACCACAGCGCTTATGCCATTCTACCTTTCTTGTAAATCGAGTAATTCAAGACGACCGGACGTGGCAAGAAGAGCTGCGGGTGAGCCAAATTTCCTCCCGCCCAAGAGCCACCAAATTTGAAAAAAAAAGGCGCGCCCCTTCTAACGTCCGCCAACGGGTCAGAGACGGGCTACGTTTCGCTTATTCCGAACCGGTATTTAGGAAGACTAACGTATTAAGACAAATAAGGTAGACATGAAAATGGGTGATCAGGAGGGGCTCTGCGTGGAAACATGTATGATCAGGGAAGCAAATGCTGATGTAAAATGAGGGGACGGGAATACTACATACCAATCACTCTGAGAATCCAATGCAAGAACTTAAAATATCAATGCCAAGGGGGTGATAGCAGAGGGAAGGACGATAAAGTGAAGAAATATTTCATGCACCTCCCATATTTCCTAAGGAGCGGTCTAAAACGCCTTTTTCCAACGAAAACAGCGCAATTAAAATGATTGATTTACTTTAAAATTGTAAATAACAAGCAACAAAATGGATAATTTTATTCAGATTTTACGCCGCTTTTGGAGAGGGAGGGGGAACAATGGCTGATGCCGCCTTCCCGCCAAAACGCAAACCCAGGCGGAAGTCGTCAAACATCTCGCGGGAAAACGACCTCGTAAAAGAGGGAAGACTCCTTACCGTCAAACCAAATTGCTACATAACGAAATACCACTACCTGTCACTGTCTCGGGTTACGATATGCCAACATTGTCAAAATCTACGGGGCATTGGTAAAGTTGAATTCATTTTCCACTTAAACGTGCACAAACGCAATATAAATATTTCAACTTCTACATCCCATGAAGCAATCAGGTCCTAGATCTCAAGCATAATGGTACTAGAGCGGGCAGCGGCAATAAAAAAAGGAAGCGAATGGGAAGTAGGATTCAAAAGAGACCAAGGATAGCAAGAAACAGTAATGTAGTGCAGGAACAGTGAAAAAAAATACCTGTACAAACCACACGTCTTTGTGCAAAGTGCACACAAGCGCGCGCGCCAGTTTATAACATATTTAACGGTCGGCATCAGCCACACGGGGAGGTGGGGAGTGTTGTAATCACTTGCCTCCCCTCCCCAATCATGTCCCGTACGAATGATAACACAGGGGAAGAATTTTAATCACATTTTCTGGTGACTTAGATTTATCTGCCAATTTTAATTCGTTTTTTCATACTGATTTCAAATATATAATCCATTTTTACCTACATGCTATAGTTAGTCTGTAATTTCTATTTTCTCGTTTCTCCGAAAACTGCCCTCCGGAAGGACAGAGAGGGTGCTTGTAGAAAGCAAATACTTCACAATACATAGTAGTAAGATAGTAATAAGTGTTATTGTGCAAAATATTGACATCGTTTCTTTTTCAGGTCTCATGTTAGAGTGATGGCTTCGTCAAGAGGAAATTGCGTTAATGATCCAGACACCTTCTGCTACATATGGCTGTTTACATACTAGTTCATCAAAGGCGCAATATATCAAACTTTGTGATCCGCACTTATAAGGCATATTTGATGTTCCTCTTCGCGATCAAGATAAGAAATGGGCCCCACATCTTCGTGAGTGGACGAAAGGAAAGAGAAATGGTCTTCCTTTTGGAATCCCCATGGTATGGCAAGAGCCAAAGGATCATGTATCGGACTGTTATTTCCGTCTGGTGAATACTAAAGGGATTGACAAGAAAAATGGGCACAAGATCGACTATCCCAACATTCCCTCGGCGATCCGGCCAGTATCTCATTCTGAGTCTTTACCAGTTCCGATTTTCAGTGGATATGCTTCCTCCGACGATGAAAATGATGTACCTGATATGGACGTCCATGGAATGGATTCAGAGTTTGCAGATTCATCATCAGATACTGAACAGTCATTAGCTCCTCACCCTTTTCAAACAAGAGGATTTGAATGACTTGATACGTGATTTGGCGCTCTCCAAGATTTTTTTTTTTATAGAGCCCATCTGGCAACTGCCCACTTAGGCATAAGTCACCGGAAACACGACACAGCCTAGAACTAGGCTACTTTAAAATAAAAATATGAAAACATAACTGATAAAAATGAGAAAAACTTAACAATTAGGAAGCAATCTCCGGCAGCGGGGGGAGGTCCCCCTCACCCCGGTGCAGAAGCGTGCAACCTACAAAAAAAAACAAGAAACAAAAAAAAACAAAGAAGGAATCTTTTTAAATAAAGGGAAGAAGCCCGGCCTCCCCCCAAAAGTCAACAAGTCCACAAGTCAATGTGCACGAGCGCTCTCCAAGAAAGCTGCAGAACTTTTAGCCTCCAGGTTGAAGGAAAGACATGTTTGACAGGTCGGTACGGGTATCATATTACCGAACAAGAGAGAGTACATTTGTTAAGTATTTCTCTGAGGACAAACCATTTGTATACTGCCACGATGTTCCTGGTCTGTTTACCGAGTTGGGACTTGGCTCCTATAGCCCTGCTGAGTGGAGACTGTTTTTGGATAGCTCCAAGCGTAGCCTCAAGTGTGTGCTTTTGCATAATGGCAATGACTTTGGAGCAGTTCCTCTCGGTCACTCTGTATATCTGCGAGAAACTCACGATGATATAAGAATGGTCATGGATTTACTTAAGTACCATGAACACAATTGGATCATATGTGTAGACCTTAAGATGGTTAACTTCCTCCTTGGCCATCAGAAGGGATATACAAAGTTTCCATTATATATCTGTATGTGGGACAGTCGAGCGCGTGACAAACACTGGTCCCCAAAAGATTGGCCAGTTCAGGAAACTTTGGAAGCAGGTATGCCAAATATTGTTAATGAGCCAATCGTAAGTCGAGAGAAGATCGTTTTCCCTCCACTTCATCTCAAACTGGGGTTGATGAAGCAGTATGTCAAGACGTTGAGCATTGACAATGATTGTTTTCAGTACATAGTATCGGCGTTTCCTGCTTTGTCATACGAAAAAATAAAAGCAGGAGTATTTGATGGTCCCCAAATCCGAGGACTTCTGAGTGATTCTCGATTTGTGAACACCATGAATGAAAAAGAGAAGCAGCCTGGCTCACATTTTCTGCCGTTATTAACTTGTTGGGAAACAAAAAAACGCCTAAATACGAGGATCTGGTTACTAATATGTTTTTAGCATATCGTGATCTGGGATGCAACATGAGTGTGAAGCTGCATTTCCTAAATAGTCCCCTAGACCGATTCCCAGAGAATCTGGGAGCCGTGAGCGACGAACAAGGGGAACGCTTCCATCAGGATTTGATGGCGATGGAAGAGCGCTACCAAGGTCACTGGGATAGACACATGATGGCGGACTACTGCTGGACTATTAGAAGAGATCAGCCAGAGAAGAGTTACAAGAGAAAGCGTTTCAAACGCAAATTTTTGCCCGATTGAAATCAAGAAGAGGTCCTCTAGCCTGATGTACGGTCATTAATAAATTAGCATCTATTTGGTTACAGTATTTGCAATTCTAATGTGTAATTCAAGTTTCTTCTCATATGCAATAAAATGTTTGTGCAAAAAAACCTGCTTTACTATAAATAACGCATAAGGATGATTCAAAATTACTTCAGGGCATGATGATAGGCGTGATAAAATGAAAATTATTGTATAATATAAGTTATTGATATTACGAAAAATCTGTAGCATTTATAGAAAATCTGATTTTAGATTTGAATTCAGTATGCTCGAATTAGGTAGGAAAATGTACTTTTGTCAATTCACCAAATACATTGTTCCCCAGTGTAATCACCCGCTTAAAGAGGGGTAGGAAATTTCAAATACCAAAAACCCCGGGGACCTTCTGGGCTACAGCACCCAGGTGTCTTGCATCTATGCAAACGTCAAGTTTAGACTTGAAGTTACCCAAGGTTGAACCATGTCATATGGCGAGCCACACCAAGAGACGACTAAAAAAACCCGGCAGATCCATACTATCTTCACTGACTTTGTCTATCTGCACCTTCTATAAGTATCTTAAGGCAAATACAATCAAGATCCGCTGCCTTGCACCGATTAAATCTTTTAATTTTAGTCCAAATAGCATTTTTTATTTCGATAGCTTCCAATTTTTCCATTACGATTAAACGGTCCAACCCTATCTTTAATCCTACGATTACATGTAAAGTAACTAAAGGAACTTGGGCGACATGTGTGTGTGTTGTTGTTACTACTCTCCCTAGCCAATTTGATGTCAGATATTTGCTTGTTTTCCTAATAACTTATTCAGTTCATTTCTCCTTGCCTTGCAAACTTCCATTAACTGTAAATCTATTTATTTAAGGCCTATTTCTGATTGCGAATTTTACTCTCGTGGTAACCATATTGTTTTCTTTCTTCTATTTCTTTCTTATAGCTTTGGTAGGTATACATCTCACTTGCATATCCTGAATAATGCATTTAAAACTT
Source organism: Ceratothoa steindachneri (assembly GCA_963969495.1). Taxonomy (NCBI): domain Eukaryota; kingdom Metazoa; phylum Arthropoda; class Malacostraca; order Isopoda; family Cymothoidae; genus Ceratothoa; species Ceratothoa steindachneri. Next base: position 22,473,007 of record OZ018338.1, on the reverse strand, counting down.
GCCCGCATTTCGTTCACAACCCTAATTTTTGCTTACAATTAATTAAACTTTTCACGAAGCTTATTGTAATCCCCCTTGCTGAAATCAGAAACCCTTTGTTTTCGAAGTTATGCTTATCAACTTCAGAAACGAATAATAAGGATTTTTCCATAGCACTCTTCAATGGTATGGGTCGAAGCTGTTGCCATTAGCGCATACTTCGTTTTACCCAGTTGATGTACTCATACTGGAAGAAAGTGATAGTGAAGATAAAGATTATGAAAAAAGGGGATAGAGTTTTGCCCTCTAATATAACTACGCACCTCTTCCCGCTTGTTCCTAAGGATATGAGGATTAGTATAAAAGAACTTGAAACGTCCTACATATATTGTACTTCTTTCCCTCTGAATGTCAACACTTCTAGCCATGTCCCAGCTTCCTGAAAACCAATTCTTATAGCCATTTCTAAATAATCAATGCTTCCACACCCTTCCGGCTATAGTGCAACCTATTAAACGCAATACCCCCCCCCCCAAAAAAAAAGTACGCCATTCATCCATAAACACTATTCCTACGCTATCACGGATTTATTCCACCCTCTCATTTATCCCAAGTGATCGTTAGTCACCCCATTTGGTCCTTTACCCTTGGTCATGACGTGTTCCGTGCGCAGACTCCTTCCTCCCCGCCCTCGTCTTGAATAAAAAAACAAGCCTACACATTATTGACACAAGTCTCATCTCGACCATAATAATCCGATGCTCTCGCTCTCCCCGGCCGTCAATCGAGGAGGGGGGGCATATCAAAAGGATCGCTCCGCCGAGAAGACACACAGTTGTCACGGGGACTCCTCCTCTCCTTGGATTATAAAACCCGCTCTCTGAGGATTTTAAGTCAGGATTACACAGGTTAAAATAGGAGTAACCAGAAAAAAAACAAGTGGGATGGACAGCCTAATGTCAAGAAAATGGAATAGCGGGAGGGGGGGGGAGTATTGCTTTCATTACTCCCCTCAACGAGCGCTCGTGAATGGGGGTTGGGGGAAACAACCGGTGGAGTTTCTAGATAATAAAAATCCGTCATTAAGCCAAGCCTAATATAAAAATCGTACGGGTAAAAGGTAGGGGGCTCTTAAATACGAAATCACTTTGGTCCAAATCATACGAGGGGCGGGGGGCGATGATTGCAACGAGAATCCCCCCCCCCCCGCCCTACCGTATTTTAAAATGCCCTCCGAACAGCCACAAGACGCAATGCCAAAGAACACAGAGTCGAACTCGCCATGTACGCGGGGGAGGGGGGGGGGATTCTCGGCTGACAGCCATTTCTCACCTCATGCACTAACATGAACGCACGGACACACCCCACACAGACCAGTTAAGGTCAGAAAAAAATGTTGGGTACTTTTTAGAGCCAGAGGTATTTTGTCCTAGACTGTAAACTTGTGAAAGAGAGCCGCAGATCCTCCGGCAAGCATTGAGGCGGAAGGTCATACCAAATGTCAGCCGCAGTATGGATGTTCATGCTACACCAGTCGCCCCATTGCAGATACCCGTGTTTATTGTTTTTTTAAGCTCTCCTGGCGACTGTTAGCTTGAACATAACCACCGAAATCATAAATTAGACTATAAGAAGTAGTTAAAAACTAACTAATAAAAATAAAATACAAACCTAACCCCACAAAAAGGAAACAAAACCCAGACAAATAAAAAAAATTAAAAAAAGGCACGCCTAGGTGCCGGAGAGGTGGGGTGGGGGGGATTCCCTATCTCCGTTTCCCTACCCCACTCGCGGATTTGGGGGGGACAAGACATAATATTAGATATTGGAAGATTTTTGTTCGATCCATTGAAAAATGCACGGGATGAAAGGGAGAATTTTTATCCTCACCTTTGATTCTAAAGCTCGGAATGTTTCATTTTTCTCACTTATGTTTGCACATAATCCCCCCTCCCCTGCTTATTTGTTTACGGATTTCAGCCATTTCGAAATCCACGTTGGTTTTGTGAACTATTCAATAAATCACAACACCGAAATACAACTTTCCTTTCCTTTAGGGGTGAAAAAGCATAATGAAGAAATAAATTTTAATGCTTTTCGCATTTTCAATTTCGTTTATATAACAAGGTCTGCTGCCCCAAAAGTCGCGTGCTCTCACTTATTTTGATTTATGACCTATGAAGCTCTTTTAAAATTGAAATAAACTTTAAAAAATAACATTTAAATAAAGTGAATAACTTACAATTTTAGGTATTTTAAATTAAAATATTTACTAGAATTAACATTTATTTTTGTAAAACTTGAATTGCTTCATCTTCAAAAGTCGCCGCCCGCTACTGGTATTAACCAATACCCCTCCCCCATTCCGGGGGAGGTTAAAAAGTCCGAGTTTTCGCTATCTAAGTGGATGCAGCGTTGGAACTTTGGTTCGATGTACGGGGTTCGAGCCCAACGCACGCGGAGACAAAACTTAACGGCCTCCCATTGGTGAATGCAGATACCGCTGGGCTAATTAGTTCCGCACATCACGCACAAAGCCAATGGACAACACCGATATCATTTCCCTCTCCCACCTTCACAGCGCAACATACCTACTCTCTCCTGTTCCTAAACCTTGTCGATGGAGTACTACTGACCCCGAATGGGGGGTGCCTCATATCCAAATACAAACGAATGCATTCTTGTGGTAAAAAAAAAAAAAATCAGGGGATGATAAATCCATTACAATCAATTTTTTTTGCCTTGCTTAGTTTTATTAGGCCAATTTTGACTTCTAATAAATTTAATAAATCCAAACCTCCATTAAAGATATGCCTAAATTAAAAGTCAGAAAATAAGGCGAGGTCCCATTAGCAGAACATGTTATTAAAGTGAGCTGTTGCTGACAGACCCATTATTGGTTTCCGCCCTTCGAGCCAATTCGATCTATTCTAAATTGGTTGGCGACAAATCCAAACCACAGATGGAGGAATCCGAGGCCTTTCCAAGACGCTAAATAAAGCCTTTGAAAGGAATCTAGTAGCCGTAACATCACGGACAGCTTTATAAATTACAAATGTTTCCGAGGCGGACACGGCGTGCAAAATCAGCCGTAATGACCGTTGGTAGTACAACTAGCTCGGCAGTGAAGACAGACGCAGGGACGGCGAGAAGAGCCAGATCAGGGTTCAAAAAACGAGTGAGAAAGGATGGAAGACAACTCACCGGTTGGACACGGAGCCATCCGTGTACATCGGCACGGCTCCAGTGTTCGTGTTTCCAAGAAAGGTTAAAGGAATGATTGGCGTATCTCATCGGTATAGATACCGTCGAGATAGCCCAGGGATAAAATAAGACCCGTTGGTGAGTGGGGGAGACATGGAAAGCCGCCGTTCACTATGAGTGGCATCTCCCCCTACATCGACAAGAGACCTCTCTATCGGGGATGTGCAGAACGCAACGGTCACCAAGGAGAGACCGGTGTAGTGGAACGAATCAACCTTCCCCAAGAGAGATCATAAACCAAATCAAAGAACAATGCGGTGATGTCCACGAAGCAAAGGCTTGGAGATAATATTTTCCGGCCAGAGCAGAGCATTTAATGTAGAGTGGAACTTGCACGAGCTGCAATGTGCAAGGTAGGGATCACCTCCGCTGTCCAAAAAATAAGCTAACCTAAAGTTAACCAATTTCCCATCCAAATGCACACGCAGGAAATTAAGAGAAATTGTGGAGAAACCGACTCAGTTTGCGAAAAGCAAGCACGGTAGCCTACCAGACATGTGGGAATAAACCCTCTTTTATTCCCAAATCACCATGGTCGCTCACAAAGTATCGAAACATGGCGTCCGGTATACAGTCCGGAACAGGGGGAGTATCCAAGTATCCCTGCACGAAGCGAGGGTTAAATGGAGCCCGTTTAGTGCAAAATGGTTCATTGAGGGGTTCCCAGCCTCAGGAGAGGGAACATTGAAGGGTTCGGAGCCTCAAGTGTTGAAATCCAGTCAGCGGCCTTCAGCGAGTCGAGAAAGTGCTCTAAATGCTGGCGGAGCGAGAGGCATCCCAGCTAGAGAACGTAGAGAATTCGTTTGGGCGGCATTTATAGCCCTTAAGGCATATCGCTGCTATCCAGGAAAGCGGACGTGGTTCAAAATGGGCAGACGTTTGAGGAATGGTAGTCAGAGAAGAACGGGGATAAAGCTCCGGGAGAAAACGGCCTCTTCAACCGACCTAAACTCATCGAATAAGCGCGAAGTTAATCCTGGAATGCGTACTATTGTAACCCGCTCCGAGCACCACCGAGATGGCTATTCAGGCGGCAGCGACCCGGCAAAAAATATTGAGATGGGGAAAATAGTCGCTATCGTGGAGGTTATCGACCACTTCTAACCCCCGAACTTAGGTCATGAGGTTGTAATATACACTTTTTTTTATTTTAAGAGCCCATCCAGAGAGTGCCTACTAGGGCAAAAGTCGCCGTACTCCACATCACAGCCTACTACTAGGATAGTTTAAAAAAAAACAAATAACAAATAAGGATAATATAAGACAAAGGCTAAGCACAGGGTAAAGAACAATAACACCAACAAATAAAAAGAGAGAACAAAGCAGAAAGGAACATACGACCTACAACAAAGTCAAATAAAGTGAAGGAGGCCAGCCTCCTCCAAAAAGTCGTATACTCGACAAGTCAGAGTGCATGAACCCCTCCCGAGTATAAGGGCCAAGCAGTAGAGACCCCGCTCGTCCCGGTACGTGCGCTAAGATCCCCCAGACCGGGATATTCAAAAAGAATGTGCCGAACAGTCCCGGGGGAGAACGAGATCATCGCAACAAGGCACCAGCGAGCCCCCCATCAAATGGCGGAGCGCCCCGCGAGTGTCCAATTCGGAGACCTCAGAAAGCAACCTCAAGCCGGGGCGGCATAGGGATGGGGGGAGCCATGGGAACAGTCGTAATATACAGCGAAACGAGATTACTTCTTATCCAGCTGCACTGCCATGTATGCCTAGAGGGTGGGCAGGTGGAATGTGGCCATTGGCCAACGTGGAGAGGTGACGCCCCGGCAACTCCTCCAATTAGCTCAAGAGTCTACGGCAATTGCAATGCAGGAAATAACCTCGCGGATCTATATTGAGGAAGGTGCCGGAGTCTTCCATACACTGAAGAGCAGCGAGGAAATGGCTGTAGCTTTCTTTTAGATATAACTACATGGGTTACTAGCCACGGAAAGCGTGTTGCCTTCCAGGGCCAACTGTAGGAGAGTTGGCTGGACGTAAGAGCCTTCTTTACTTCTTCTTCCCTCGAAACCTTTGGCTGGGGTACCTCGTTCAATCGAGCTCGACTTTCCAAGGCGCACATTTAAACCTCGGACAGGTGCCAGGCAACAGGGGGCCGAAGATCCCTTGTTATTAACCTCCTTTAGGGAGAAAACCCCAGAGGTGGTGGTGAGGCCTCCCTCGGGGAGTCCTCACCGCCAGCTCGGTGTTTTGTCCCCTGTGCGTTCAACGACTCGGTGGATGCGCGAGACTACTGCACTTTTTTTGAGAAGACGTCGCGTGGGGGTGGCTGGTTTTAGCCGGGGCGGGATGCGAGCCCGTAGTTAGCAGCTCTACCAGTGTGGTACCCGGGGTAGGTAGAACCCATAGAAGGGTTCCTAATGGGCGTGGGAGCTGCCATGCTTGCACGCCTAAAGAAGAGGGTGTTTTCTTAACTTGGGAGACGTAGCAAGTCCTTGGTCGGCTCAGGGAGCCTGTCACGGTCGAACGTGACGAAGTGTAGGGGTGGGTCTCGATACCCCTCCCAGTTTCCTCGTTACAAACTCTACCATTGACCACCAACTAGTCGGCAAACTACTCCGAGGATGTCTTCCAGGAAGTAAGTCAACGAATTCCATAGCAGAGACTATTCCCCGAAGTTTCTTTTATAGTGCGGGGATAGATGGATAAAAGCTGATCTGTGACTAGCCAGCAATAGTAGAGCCCCGGTAATCTCAATCTAATTCAAGGCTGCCGGGAGCACTGGGACCGATACGGGCTGCCTGTCCTCCAGGTGCAAGGTGTAGCATTCCACATTTGGAAATGAATCCAAATGTGCATAGAAATTTGCTACGAAGTGTCACTCTCTTATGGGCAGATCACGTGAAACTTAAGATAAATGTAAGGTTAGACTAAATTTAGACTGTGTCCCTATGGTACAGCTACTATAAGAGGAAAACGTAAAAGGTTAATATCACAGCTAAAAATCACACTAAGATGTTTTAATTTCTTTTCATCGTAGGTGGGATCATCAAAATCTGTAGTAAATGTACAATTTTAAGTGTATCCGTGAAAGTGAAACACGGCCTCGTCAGTTTGTAACATGATAAAGTTGGCTGATGAGGTAGTGTGAAGATAACTTATCGTTCAATATCGTGCTGGCGATGACATATGGTGTCAATGAATTGATGAAATGAGATCTTAGCAAAATGACTTGCAAATTTCTTTGGGGGTGAAACTATAAGGTTAGTATAGCAATTAGTACATAGCTACCACACTACATCGGGCACGTTCTTCATCCACGGCAAGCAAGTAAATGTATCTAATATTGGATAGTCACTTGTGTGGATGGAGCGTGAACATGGCTGCTCATTTCCATACTAACTGCATAGCACTGTGTACATTTTGCAGTTTACTGAGGTGAAACTAGCCTGTTTCAATTAGACTACAAATCCAAGCATTTCGAAAAGGCCTACTTTCAAAACCCTGTTGAGAACGAACAGATCCCCAAAGCTAGCAAAGATCATTATGGATCAGGAAGGATCCATCTGAATACATTGGCTGCTATGGACACTAATTGAAGAATATAATGAAAGGTTCTGACTGAAAATCTTGACTAAAATAGGGCATTTCAATCTCACCTAATCAGCTTCTAAGGCACTTAATAGATAAAGCTTACAGAGCTCCCCCTCTCCCCACACACACGTTTTAGAGTCCCTTTTCGACGCTAAGATTAAACTGAAATGCAGGAATGCAATGGAATAAATCTAAAGAAAGCATCTCCAAAACACTGAAATTACATAATTTTATAAAATTTCGAAAATTCATATTTTTTTATAAATTAAGACATTTTAGATTATAATTATGTTTTTGCTGCCCTATTAAGTTACAGATTAACTCCAACTGTTGTTGCTCAATTTCTATCAATTGCATGACGCAGTTTCCACTCGGCTAGGCTACATACCATTGCACTCTTGATCGAAGCTTTCCTTGTATCGGGGCACGAGACCCGCACATTTCGAAACACAAACGAGGGGGTATTCAGCAGAAAGTTTGTGAATGGGGGTGTAATCCCCCACTAACCCCCTTTAAGATCCCGTCTGGCGGCCATCGAGGGTAAGATCATCGAAGAAAACATTGAAAAGTGATCAAAAATAAACTTCAAAACAAAAAACAATAATAAAAATAAGGGCATGCCAAGGCGCCTTAAGAGAAGTCAACCTCCCCTGGGGACCCTAGCAAACCATCAACAAATTCGAAGTTAAAATAAGGAGGCTTGCAACCTCTCAAAACTCAATTACGCCAATCAAGATCACCGGAGCCCGACCCAAGCACGACGGAGAGGCGGTAGGACCACGCTCATCCCGCTGAGGTGACGAGTAGCGGGCAAAGAAGCTCTCCCCAGACTAAGACATTCAACCCCAGAGTGCCGGGGAGTACGGGGTATCAAGCAATTTTAGCAGAAAGTTTCAGGGAAGTCCTCCATCAAAATGACGCTGCATCCCTCGAGTGTATCCAATTAAGAGACCACAGAAAGGACTCGATACCTTCGGGACAGTAGGGGTGAGGGGGGGGGGCATATATTTACATTTTTGCCGACCGTCTCCAGTCTTCTTTGCCATTCAACCAGAAGCGCTGACCCAATTCATGCCATGTAGGACAGTGGGGGGTAACAAAAATGCGCGCTTCATCAAACAACGAGGGAGCCTGGCTCTCTCGTCAATAAGCTCGATGCCGGCTCCCACAAAAGCACCAGGAACATAGACGGCAATCTCAACTCACAGTAGTCAGGGTGTCATTGATACAGTGATCAGGTAAGGTAGATGCCTCTAGGGGATTTAGCATGATGCGAGTGGCTATGAATGACTAAAAAACCCGACCTTCGGTCATGGCAAGGCGAGTAAGCTCCCGCACCTAGTGGTGCAGTGAAACCAAGCTCGGTCGTGACAGCGAAAGCGCGCGAAAGGGATCCACTCACTTCAAAAAGAGGAGAGGTAGCATGGAACGGAACCCATATACAGTTCAAACTTGGAGCCATCAGTGTACACCCGAAAATAGGATTTTTTTTTTTTTTTTTAAGATCTCATCTGGCGACTGCCTACTTGGGCATTAGTCGCCGTATTAAAACTGGCCTAGTTCTAGGCTACTTTAAAATAAAATTAAGAGAAAAAAAAAACCACCCCAAAAGGGGGAAAGGAAGCAAGCTGGTGCGTCGGGGAGAGGTCCCCCCGGCGCAGGAGCGTGCAACTAAAGGGAAAAAAAAACAAACAAAAAAAAAACAAATGCAAAAAAACAACAAAACAAAAAAAACAAAAACAAACCTTGCTTAAATAATAGGGAGAAGGCCGGCCTCCCCCAAGAAGTCAACAAGTCCACAAGTCAATGTGCACGAATCTGTCCCGAGCACAAGGGACAGGCGGTAGCGACCCCGCCCATCCCGGTACTGGGACAGGTATCGTGCGCGAAGATCACCCAGACTGGGACATTCGACAAGAATGTGCCGAACAGTCTGGGGGACGACGCAGTCGTTGCAATAGGGCGCAGGCGAGCGCTCCATCAGATAGCGATGCGTCACACGAGTGTGTCCGATTCGGAGACGACAGAAAGCAACCTGAAGCCGCCGCGGCATTGGGCGATAGGTCCATGGGAACAGTCGCGGCGCAATGGCACGCAACTTTAAGTTCCCTTCGACCGTCTCCCATCTTCTTTGCCAAGCAGTCCGAAGAGCTGCACGTATTCCTGCCATGTAGTCGGTGTGAGGAAGAGCGAAACGCTGGTCCGGTCGCAGAGTCCTCGCGGACTCTTTGGCGCCCTCATTCCCCGCAATTCCTACATGTCCAGGAACCCAGCAGAAGATAATCTCGACATCTGCCCGGCTCGCCAAAACCGTGGCGTCACGGATATCGCGAACCAGGGGATGCGGAGATTCCAATGCCCCGAGAGCACTCAGGGCGCTTTGTGAGTCGCTATAGATCACAATCCGGTCTCCGAACCGGGCACGTCGCGTAATCTCCCGTACCGAGTGGTGTATTGCCACCAGCTCGGCCGTGAAGACAGACGCAGCGCCTGGTAGAGCCCCGCTGACTTCAAACAGAGGGGATACGGCGTGGAAGCCGACCCCCTCTTGGGACTTGGAGCCATCCGTATACACTGGCACGGTACCAGCGTGACACGATGTGTGCTCCAAAAAGGTCGAACGCAATACTCCCGGCGCCTTTCAAGCTTTGGGAGCAGAGGCGTGGCGACAAATAGCCAAATGTGGTACCCTCCAGGGTGGCGTCCTGGGCAGAACCAGGGGCGCCACCGGCCCGAGAGCTATATCTACCTCTCGAAGGAGTTTCCTGGCCCTAAACCCAAAGGGCTTAGGGTATGACTGGCGTCTCTCGGCGGCATAGGCACCATCGAAATCAGCTGCGGATGCAGTGAGAGCTGTTGGCGACTGAGGGAGGCGCCGGGCTCGCGCGTACAGGCGAGTGATGCACTGCACGCGGCGCAGAGCGAGTGGCATATCCCCAGCATCGACCAACAGGCTCTCAATGGGGGAAGTGCGGAAGGCACCGGTCGCAAGGCGAAGGCCGGTGTGGTGGATTGAATCCACCTTCCGCAATAAACGCTCGGCTGCGGATGCATAAAACTCGAACCCATAGTCGAGCTTCGAGCGAACAAAGGATCGATAAAAAAGTAAGGCGGTAGCCCTATCAGCGCCCCAAGCGCTGAACGTCACGGAACGGAGAATGTCCATGGCGCGGGTACAAGAGACCCTAAGGCTGCGAATATGAGCCTCCCAGGTGAGGCGTCGGTCGAATACAAGACCAAGGAAACGGTGCGACTCAACCACATCCAGGCGCACCCCATTAAGAAACAAATCTGGGTCGGGGTGAAGCCGTGGATGGCGGCAGAAGTGCACCACCTTAGTCTTGGCCAAAGAAAACCGAAACCTGTGCGCTTCGGCATAGCGAGAGACGCGGTTCAATGCCTGTTGGAGTCCACGCTCCAGAGTTGGCATCTGGGCCGCGCCAAAACAGATCGAAAGGTCGTCCACGTAGAGCGTAGCGAGAACATCTTCCGGCAGCACCGAGGTGATGCCGTTGATGCTCAGGGCAAAGAGTGTGACAGTGAGGACACTTCCCTGCGTGACACCCTCTTCCTGCTCCTTTGGGGCAGAGAGGGCTCCCCCCACCCGTACGCGGAATCGACGATCTCGCAAAAATTCAGATATAAACATTGGGAGGCGTCCCCTCGCCCCCATCGTGTGGAGAGTCTCCATGATACCGTATCGCCATGCGGTATCATAGGCCTTCTCCAGATCAAAAAACACCGTGGCGTAGTGCTGTCTACGAAGGAAAGCCTCGCAGACGGCATTTTCCAGTCGGAGCAGAGCATCCGACGTGGAGTGAAACTTACGGAAGCCGCACTGTGCAGAAGACAGATGGCCTCCGCTGTCCAGGAAATAGGCTAATCTAACATTTACCAATTTCTCCATCAACTTGCACACGCAAGAGGTTAGAGAGATTGGGCGGAAACCGGTCGGAGTAGAGTGATCTCTCCCCGGCTTGCGAAAGGCGAGCACAGTAGCGATTCGCCAGGAGTCTGGGAGAAGACCTTCCACCCAGATCCTGTTGAACAGATCTAACAGAAAGGCCATGCCTCGCTCACCCAGGTGTCGAAGCATGGCGTACGGGACATCGTCCGGACCATGGGCGGTGTCCGCGCACGAAGCGAGAGCGGAACGCAACTCACTCACAGTAAACTTGTCGTTGAAGGGTTCTCCGCCTCTGGAGGTAAAGTCCAGCCGGCGGCCTTCCGCGAAATCCCGACGTGCATTGAATGCTGGCGGAGCAGCATCACGGCTAGAGAATGCGAAGAATGCGGAGAAAGCGGTCGCTAAGGATTCCGCCACGGACGCGGGGTCCGAGATTGAGGTCCCATTCTCCTGGAGAACGGGAGGGGGGTCCTGCGAGAACTTGCCCCGAATCCTTTTGACTCGCTTCCACACCTCAGCTAAAGGGGTCTTCCCGTTAAGTGAAGACACGTATGCCCGCCAAGAAGAGCGGCGGGCGTGCTTCGAAATATACCGGAACCTAGCCATAACCCGACGAAATTCAGAGACAGTGAAATCGTTCGGGCGGGGCTTATAGCGCATGTAGGCATAACGCTTCTGTTTCAGGGCCGTCTCACACTCGGCCGACAACCATGGGAGTGGTCGGCGTGCAAAACAGCCAGACGTCCTAGGAATAGTAGTCAGGCCCACGGCGATGAGGTTGCCGGAGAAGAACTCAACGGCCTCATCTACAGACCTAAACTCCTCGACTGAGATAGAGAATTCAGTCATTTCCTGAAATGCAGGCCACCGCGCCCGCGCCAAGCACCACCGAGGTGGTCTCTCAGGCGGCAGTTGCCCTGAAAATGATATTTGAATGGGAAAGTGATCACTACCATGCAGGACATCGACCACCCCCCAATCAAATTCAGGCTGTGCATCCGAAGAGCACAAAGATAGGTCAAGGCAAGAAAATGAAGCGGTTCTCGGACAGTGATGCGTAAACTCATCCACGTTTAGGACGCCCATCTCAAGCTCTTCGATCAGATCGGCAAGGACTTTTCCCCTGGGATTTATGAAGTAATCTCCCCAGAGAGGATGCCTGCCGTTCAGATCTCCAAGCAAGAGATAGGGCCTCGGCAACCGTGCCACGACGCGGCGCAAGTCCCCCACGTCGAAGTCAGCTGACGGTGGAATGTACGCAGAAATGATAGTATACCTCCTATCCAGGTGCAGCTGCACAGCCACTGCCTGAAAGGAGGTATCTAAAGAGAAAGGAAGAACGGAGACATCATGCCGGGTGTAAACCGCGCATCCCCCAGCACGGCCATCCCGCGGTAGTGGGGTCGCAAGACCCTTATACCCCGGGAGGGCAGGCAGCGGGCACGCGCCTAGCATGGTCTCCTGCAAAAAAATAGCTAACGGGGAACGGGACGAGACGAGCCTCCCTCCGCAGCTCCTCCCAGTTGGCCCGGAGTCCACGGCAATTCCATTGAAGGAATATGCCCTCCAGACCTAGCTCGGAGGAGACGCGGGGGCCCTCCTCGAATTGAAGACCCTCACGGGAATGACCGTACGCTTCCCGGGGGCAGAACCCCGGGCGCTGTTGGCCGGACAAAGCGCTGAAGGCGCTGTCGCCTTCGAGGACTTATTGGGGGAGGTTGGGCTCGCCATGCGAGTCTTTTCCTCCCTCCGCCTCGAAACCTTAGGCGGGCGTTGCGGCTTCGGAGGCGGGGGGCCCTCTTTTCGAGGAACCACCGTCTCCGAGCCACTCGCTCCACCTCGGGGCGTGGGCGAAGCTCCATTGTTGCTGTCCTCCTTTCGGGGAACAGCTTTAGGAACCCCGGAAGATGGCCTAGCGACCATCTTCAGGGGTGTTGCCTCCTGTGAGTCTAACGACTCGGTGGAGGCGCGTGGCCGTTTCGCTTTACGGGAAACGGTCACGCTGGGGAAAGAGGGGGGAGCCCTGGTTTTAGCCGGGGCAGGGTATGAACCCTTTTTGCCGCCAGCTTTACCAGGGGCGCACCCAGGTTGGGTAGAGCACGCAGAAGGGCTCCGAATGGGCGAGGAAACAACCGTGCTCGTTGGCCTGGATGGGCCAGGAGCAGAGGGTGCCTTTCTAACTATTGAGGCATATGACGTCCCAGGCAGAGCCGGGCGCGCCAGGACCAAGTCCTTTGCCTCGCGGAATGAGAGTCGATCCTGGGCCTGAACGGCCAGGATTTCTTTCTCAAGGAGATATGCACCACATTGCTTCGAAGAAGCAGGGTGCGGCTCTCCGCAATTGACACACTTGGCCACACACGATTTGGACTTATCGTGTGCGACCTTGGAGCAATTTACACAGACTTCGGGTGACCCCGACTTTGCACGTCTACATGAGCGATTCGTATGGCCGAAGCGGTGACAGTAATAGCACCGCCGCGGCAGTGGCCCGAATGCCTTCACGCGGTAACGGTACCAACCGGCACGCACCGACTCAGGGAGCTTGTCACAGTCGAACGTGACGAAGAGTGTAGGGGTGGGTCTCGAGGCCCCTCCCTGTTTTCTCATCACACGTTCGACCTTGACCGCCCCATGGTCGGCCAGCTCTAGGGTGATGTCCTCAATGGAGTAGTCAACGAGTTCCCTCGCATAAACTACTCCTTTCACAAAGTTCATGGTAGAGTGCGGCGTCACACTCACCGGGGTGCCATGAAGTGTCCGAAGAGCACTTATCTTGGCCGCCTCGGCGGGATTCGCCGCATTCGCCAGAAGGCTCCCGTCCGAGAAACGGGTTACCTTCGGCTCTCTACCAATTGCACTAGCTAATCCTCTCCTCTGATGGATCATGTTGCCCTTGGACAATATGGTGCCATCAGTGGAGCGAATAACGAGGAAGCGTTTGAAGACAGCGGGCTCGAAAACGCCAGGTAACCTCTGAATCAGGGGCCCCGATATCATCGAGACTCCGCCCTGTGCACTTTTGGTCTTTGTCATCGTCAGGAGCTCCGTACCCGGGAAAGCAGAGGGCCCGGATGTGCCGATCTTGGCTTGGTCGCTTGCCAAAGTGGCAGCAGACCCATCCGTCCCCGTAGCCCCCGCGGATTGAGAAGAGCCCCGAGTCTTCTTCGTCTTTTTGGTCTTTTTCGTCCTTTTCTTTTTTGGAGAGGAGGGCGGGGAATGAACCCGCTTCTCACCCCCGCCGGTAGAAGCCCCCAGGCCAGATGGACCGGCCTCAGCCAGGTCCTTCTCCGAAATGGAGAAGGTCCTGGTGGTCGCAGGGGCATCATCCGGAGGAGATCCCTCCCCTTCTTGTACTGCCTGAGAATCCACAGCCGTTTGATGAGGACCTTGCATAGGGGCGGATTCGGGTTCGGTGCTTGGCGCCGAGCCCGGATTCCCCCCCATGGAAGGCCCTACCTTCTGAGGCTGGTTTTCCTCAAGGACCATGTCTATCTTAGGAGGGGCCTCCAGTTGGCCATCTCCTCCCAGGACATCGCAGGTCCCCTTGGCAGCGTCATAAGTCTTTAGTGGGGAGGCACAGGCCTTGACCCCGGCAAGGTTTAATATTTTTGCCAGCACGTCTTTTGAGGGAAGCGACCGAAGGGGCCTGGCTTCCCTCTCCCCCCTAAGGGGGTTTGCCCTACCGAGCCGCTTGTACGAGGGGCGGTCGGCAATTGGCTGCCTGCTGGCTTTCTTGGCAGTCCCCTTAGAAAGCAAAGGAGGGACTGCCGCTGGAGATAGGGAGGTGCCCGAAAGCACCTCCAGAGAAGGGGGTGAGGGGGAGTCCCCTACACCCGTAGGCGTAGGAGAGGAGTAAGCCTCCTCTCCGGTTAAAGAGGTATGGAGGGTCCCCTGCGCAAGCACAGGGGGGGGGACCTCCATCTTTTCTGTGGAGCTGCACGAGGGCGGCTCCGTTGTTTTAGGGGGAATTAAGGGGAGATGTTGTTTTTTTTCATCATTGGGCATGGTGACCCTCTTTGTTTTACGGGACGCAATCGCTCACCACCTCTTGCAGTAGCCCGCACTGCAAGAGGTGCTTACAGGCCCGGCAGAGCCAGGCGCCGCCATTTGGGACCACCCCTCCCGCCTGGTGGCCTGGCAGTCCTTCGGCATGGCGGCTCCACCTTAGACACGGCGTAAAACAGATAGAATGTGAAGAGGGGAGGAAAGGGATGTGAGGAAGGTATGGGTGGGGATGAAGCAGGTTGTTAAAAAAAACCCATCCCGAACCGGAGCTGAGGGGTTAGGGAACAATGTCCCCTCCCCCCTCAGCCCCCATCCGGGGTGGTTGGCTTGAGAAGAAGGTCAGCATTCTACCCTGTGAAATTAGAGGCTGACCAGAGAAAGTTGTGGGAGAGGTTGTATGAAAAGCGACGAGGTAGGGGAGAAATCGGGCTATCTGAAAGAAGGAAGAGAGGCTAAGCTGGGGCCGGACGGAGCGCTGGATTCCGTCAGCACGGCGGCCAGGATGGCAAATCGCCGCGCCCCTTACGGGGCCCGGAAATAGGAACGCAATACTCCCGATGCTGTAGAAACTTCTGGAGCCGAGGCGAGCGACAAGCTATCGTCTTGGGCAGAATCATCGGCACCTCAGGCCCAAGAGTTAAGTGGAACTCTCTAAGAGTTTCCTAACCCTAAATCCGAAAGGTATGTGGTATGAATGGTGTCTCTTTTTTGCATAGGGACCGTCGAGATAAGACGCAGAATAATTGAGAGCTGATGCCAACTGGGGGAGATCCTGCACTAGGAATAGTGAGTGGAATCTCCCCTGCGTCGAAAAGGCGATTCTGTAGACGTGTGGATCGAATCCACCTTCCGCAATAAACTCTCGGATGCGGAGCAATAAATCTCGCATTTGTGTTCACGCTGGGCAAATAAAGGAACAGTAAAATAAAAGTAGGGTAGCGGGAGAAAGTAGGGCCGTTAACGAATGGGCAAGACGCTGAACCGGCGTGCGGGGGCAGATTCTCCATGATGGTAAACAGAGTTGAATCTCACCGCGTCAATGGGCTTTCTGTAGGGGACGTGCAGAAAGCACCGGTCGCTAGCCCGAGATCAGTGTGGTGGATCGAACCCACCTTCTGCAGTGGACTTATGCAGAGGAATAAAATTCGACCCCGTAGTCTAGCCTTATAGCGAACAAAGGACCTGTAGAATAGTTTGAGCGAATAATATGCATGGCATGGGTAAGGGAAACACTAAAGCTGCGAAAATGACCCTCCCAGGTCAGGTGTATTTCGAATTAAAGACTCAGTGCGAGTCCCATCCAGGAACAGTTCTGGAACAGTGTGGTTCTACGAAGGCGACATAAATACAAGACATTAGTTTTGGCAAAAGAAACCCCGAAGCCAGTGCCTTATAAAATAGTGATAGATCAGTGTGGTGGATCGAACCCACCTTCTGCAGTGGACTTATGCAGAGGAATAAAATTCGACCCCGTAGTCTAGCCTTATAGCGAACAAAGGACCTGTAGAATAGTTTGAGCGAATAATATGCATGGCATGGGTAAGGGAAACACTAAAGCTGCGAAAATGACCCTCCCAGGTCAGGTGTATTTCGAATTAAAGACTCAGTGCGAGTCCCATCCAGGAACAGTTCTGGAACAGTGTGGTTCTACGAAGGCGACATAAATACAAGACATTAGTTTTGGCAAAAGAAACCCCGAAGCCAGTGCCTTATAAAATAGTGATAGATGAAGTGGATCCTAATGAGCATTTCGCAGCACCGATATGATACCGTTGATGCAGATGGAAGAGATACACAGGAGGCACTTACCTACGGAACGCCATCTTCCTGCCATATTGGGGAGTGGACGGCATGCAACAAAAAACGGCCAGTTTAAGAGGCGCGCGACAATGAAAGTGCCGGAGAAAAAAGCCCACAGAGGAAACCAATCTCCTAGCTCTTCGGTTAGGTGTGCTAGGATGCGCCCCCAGGAACTAGAACATCGAACGTTAAAGTCCCCGATGAGGACAGGGCCCAGGTAACCGTGTTAAGAAGACACGGAATTCCGTCAAATTGAAGTAGGCTGACGATGAAATATGGAGAAAGTGTTACTCAGATTCAGGTCGAACTGCGCTAACTACCGCCTGTTAGGAAGTATTAAGAGAAAGAGAGACACCATACTGGGTGTATGAAGCACACCCGGCTGCTCGGCTCCTATTCGGGATATGGACTATTGCAGCCAAACAGCTAAAGGATAATGGAAAACTATTTGCCTTCCGGATCTATTCTGAAGGAAATCTTCCGGGGGCTAATGCCTTCGATTACTTATTCGAGAAAGTGCGAATTGGGATAAGCGTCGTTCCATTTTCTTGTCTTGAGTCCTTCGCTAAAAGGAGAGACCACTTGTTGAGCTCCGTGTGGCTTTAGGAAGAGAACAGGATCCTTTAATGTTCCATTTTTTTTTGGGGGGGGGGGATAATTGAACTTCACCTTTCCGACCGGCACTGCCTCCAAGTCTAGCCACTCGGTGGAGGAGCTTGGCGGCTTAGCGCTTCAGTTGTCACGCGCGCGGAGAGGAAGCCTTGGTTTTAGCCGGAGCAGATTTGCGAAATTTCTTGGTGTCAGTCGTAACGAGGAGGCGCGGTATAGCTCACAGTGTTTCCTAATGGGCACCGGAGCTACCGTGGTCGTAGAGCTGGAACGGGCAGGAGTGCGTGCTTTCTTACGTTGGGAAGTATAGGTTGTGTCTGGTCCCGTTGGCACTATCTCCTATGCTTCCCGGGACACGGGGTCTATAGCCTGAATGGCCAATACCTCTATTTTCCAAATAAAAAATTATTCCAATGCTTTGGAGAATTAGGCTGCGAGCCAACAATTCCCCACATTTGCCATTGCCCGAAGGGCTCATGGTGTAAGCCCTTTGAACAGTTTCCACATATCTAGTGTGATCGGATTTTGCAAACCGCAGGGCTGGCAGTAGTAACATCTGCGGAAAAGACCCGAAGGCCTTCACGTGGTAGCGATACCAGCCAGAACGCATCGACTCAGGAAGCATATCCAGGTCGAAAGGGCAAATCACGACGGGCCGAGTCGAACCCAAGTTAGCAGCTCTTCCATAGTCTTCTTAAGGAGTAGTCTAGCGATTCTACCATGGCATCATAAACAACCCCTTTTACAAAGGTCAATGTAGTGTGTTGTTTTACTCGTTCATGTAGGGCATAGCGTGTCCGGAGACTACTCAGTGAGGCATTCTGCACAGGGTCAGTTAGCCACATTAACCAGAATGAACCCGTCCGAGACGCGGGACAGACACCCTTGGCTCTCTACCAAGGAACCGCGCTAAGCCCTGACCCTGACTGAGGAATATTGCTCCGTCAGTAGCAGATAGGTATGGAGGGGGGGGGGGTCAATGGGGCCCATTCTTTAAACAGGAGTAAACACCCATCCCGGAGTGAGCGTATTGGCTACCGGTCGAACCGGCATAGCAACTTAGGAGCCACCTTGCGACCGCTGTCAAGGGTATATGCCCCCCCCCCGGGGGGTTCACCCTGACTCCGCGTCACGTGGATTTGTCCGTGAAGGTAGAGAACGGGTGGGAAGAGGCAGACCGTTAACTCACTCTTACAGAGACCAAGAGCCCCCCCCCCCTTACCCCTCCCTACAGGGATCTCAGGAGGGGTGAATGTCGAGCCAAGGAAGTTTCAGAGACACTCCCGAGGGCGCTGGGGCCGGGAGGGAGTGCAGCTCCTCTAATGCAAGGGGAAAATGGGGACGGGGGAGAGAGTGCTGTAAATAAAGGTGAAGGTAGAAGTGATGTGTGGAAGTAGGCCCGCCGAACCTCTTATATGCATTGGGGCCGGGAGGGCACGGCCTTCCAGATGTCAGCCGCAGCAAGGTTTCGTGTTACACCCGACATCCCCTTGGGTGAGTAAAGCGATAAGGAAAATATGGGGATGGGGGGGATAGAAAGAGAAAAGGCTGACAACTACAATACCCCGCCCCTAGGCGGAGCCTAAAGGGTGGGGTGAACCTAGGCCGGAGCCAAGAGGGTGGAGTAACACCCACCCCTCAAACCTCTACCAGGAATAAATCGGCGAAAGCTGGTTGGCGATTAGCCTACAAAACTAGCAACCAGCTAAGGGAAAAAAAAGGCTTAACATGAAAATGTATAAAACGAATAAAGCCAGGGTAGTCTCAACCTAGTTTGACTTCCGGGGGCACTGCAACCGCGTCGGGGGTCCTCCTGCGCTGGTTGCCATGAGGCAGCTCTCTCCTTCGCAACATTCTCTATGCCTAGTAGCTTTAACAAATCGACAAACCATTTTCTTTAGTAAACCAGTTTATACCCTCACAAAATAGAAGAGCACCGAGGGAATCTCCGGCAGAGATATTAAGGGATTTGAAAGTAAAGAAACTGATGAAGTTAGGAAAAGGGAAAAAACATTATGGTTCATATCAAGAAATGACTGTTTACCATCGCTCCAATTTTGTTAGAGCGCCATATCAAATGGGGAAACAATGTATATAATAGTAAGTTAAGTCAATGATTTTATAAAGCGGCCATGTGTAGACTGCTACCAAAGGAACAAATCGCTGCAATTTTGACGTTTAAAAAATACAAGGCTAATTTAAAGTACAAAGAAAAAAAACAACAAAAGCT
The DNA here is from genome assembly GCA_963969495.1 of Ceratothoa steindachneri. Taxonomy (NCBI): domain Eukaryota; kingdom Metazoa; phylum Arthropoda; class Malacostraca; order Isopoda; family Cymothoidae; genus Ceratothoa; species Ceratothoa steindachneri. Next base: position 22,453,662 of record OZ018338.1, on the reverse strand, counting down.
AAAGCAAGATTTTTTTTTTACGAGCCCATCTCGTGACTGCGTAATTGGGCATAAGTCGCCATACTCACGACAGCCGAGTACTAGGCTAAATGAAAAATAACAATATGAGAAAAAACAACAAAAGGAAAAACGAAAAGGACAGAAAGCACGCCCGGGCGTCGAAGGTAGGCCCCAGCGCAGGAACGTGTAAACTACCAAAAAAAAACAGCAACAACAAAACAGTTAGATAAGGTGGAGGGGGGCCGGCCTCATCCAAAAAGTCCAAGAGTCAGTGTGCACGGACTCGTCGCGAGTACAAGGGACAAGCGGTATCGGCCACGCTCATCCTGGTAGAGGGACAGGTAACGGGCGCGAAGATCACCCAGACTGGAACATTCAAAGAGAATGTGCCGAAGAGTCTGGGGGACAATACAATCGTCACAATAAGCCGCAGGCGAGCGGTCCATCAGTTTAGGGTGCGTCCAGCGAGTGTATCCAATTCGGAGACGACAGAAAGCAACCTGAAGCCGGCGCGGCATTGGGGGGTAGGTTAATGGGAACAGTCGCGGCGCGATGGCACGCAACTTTAGGTTCCCCTCGAGCGTCTTCCATCTTCTTTGCCAGGCAGCCCGGAGAGCTGCCCGTATTCTTGCCACGCAGTCAGGGTGAGGAAGAGAGAAATGATGGTCTGGTCACCCAGTCGTCGCGGACTCTTTAGCGCCTTCATTCCCCGCAATTCCTACATATCCTGGAACCCAGCGGAAGATAATGTCGACATCCGCCCCGCTCGGCAAAATCGTGGCGTGATGGATATCGCGAACCAGGGGCTGCGGAGATTCCAATGCCCCGAGAGCACTCAGGGCGCTTTGTGAGTCGCTATAGATCACAATCCGGTCTCCGAACCGGGCACGTCGCGTGATCTCCCGTACCAAGTGGTGTATTGCTACCAGCTCGGCCGTGAAGACAGACGCAGCGCCCGGTAGAGCCCCGCTGACTTCGAACAGAGGGGACACGGCGTGGATACCGACCCCCTCTTGGGACTGGGAACCATCCGTATACACTGGCACGGTTTCAGCGTGACACGAAGCGTGCTCAAAAAGGGCCGAACGCAATACAAGCTTTGCGAGCAGAGGCGTGGCGACAAATGGTCAACGGTGGCGCCTTGGGCAGAAGCAGGGGCGCCAATGGGCAAAGTAGGGAAGATTACGGTTGCCAGGAAAAGGCCGGTGTGGTGGACAGAGTCGACCTTCCGCAGTACACATTCGACTGCGGATGCATAAAACTCAAATCCATAGTCGAGCTTCGAACGAACAAAGGATCGATAGAAAAGCAAGGTTAGCCCTATCAGCATCCCAGGTGCTGAACATCACAGAACAAAGAATGTCCATGGCGAGGGTAATTTTTTTTTTTTTTTTTTATGAGCTCATCTGGCGACTGCCTACTTGGGCATTAGTCGCCGTATTAAAACTGGCCTAATTCTAGGCTACTTTAAAATAAATTAAAGAGAAAAAAAACAACAAAAAAAACAACACCCCAAAAGGGGGAAAGGAAGCAAGCTGGTGCGTCGGGGAGAGGTCCCCCCGGCGCAGGAGCGTGCAACTAAAGGAAAAAAAAACACAAAAAAAAAACAAAAAAAAACACAAAAAAAACAAACAAGCAAACCTTGCTTAAATAATAGGGAGAAGGCCGGCCTCTCCCAAGAAGTCAATAAGTCCACAAGTCAATGTGCACGAATCTGTCCCGAGCACAAGGGACAGGCGGTAGCGACCCCGCCCATCCCGGTACTGGGACAGGTATCGTGCGCGAAGATCACCCAGACTGGGACATTCGACAAGAATGTGCCGAACAGTCTGGGGGACGACGCAGTCGTTGCAATAGGGCGCAGGCGAGCGCTCCATCAGATAGCGATGCGTCACACGAGTGTGTCCGATTCGGAGACGACAGAAAGCAACCTGAATCCACCGCGGCATTGGGGGATAGGTCCATGGGAACAGTCGCGGCGCAATGGCACGCAACTTTAAGTTCCCTTCGACCGTCTCCCATCTTCTTTGCCAAGCAGTCCGAAGAGCTGCCCGTATTCCTGCCATGTAGTCGGTGTGAGGAAGAGCGAAACGCTGGTCCGGTCGCAGAGTCCTCGCGGACTCTTTGGCGCGCTCATTCCCCGCAATTCCTACATGTCCAGGAACCCAGCAGAAGACAATCTCGACATCTGCCCGGCTCGCCAAAACCGTGGCGCCACGGATATCGCGAACCAGGGGATGCGGAGATTCCAATGCCCCGAGAGCACTCAGGGCGCTTTGTGAGTCGCTATAGATCACAATCCGGTCTCCGAACCGGGCACGTCGCGTAATCTCCCGTACCGAGTGATGTATTGCCACCAGCTCGGCCGTGAAGTAGCCTGGTAGAGCCCCGCTGACTTCAAACAGAGGGGATACGGCGTGGAAGCCGACCCCCTCTTGGGACTTGGAGCCATCCGTATACACTGGCACGGTACCAGCGTGACACGATGTGTGCTCCAAAAAGGTCGAACGCAATACTCCCGGCGCAGTACAAGCTTTGGGAGCAGAGGCGTGGCGACAGATAGCCAAATGTGGTACCCTCCAGGGTGGCGTCCTGGGCAGAACCAGAGGCGCCACCGGCCCGAGAGCTATATCTAGCTCTCGAAGGAGTTTCCTGGCCCTAAACCCAAAGGGCTTAGGGTATGACTGGCGTCTCTCGGCGGCATAGGCACCATCGAGATCAGCTGCGGATGCAGTGAGAGCTGTTGGCGACTGAGGGAGGCGCCGGGCTCGCGCGTAAAGGCGAGTGATGCACTGCACGCGGCGCAGAGCGAGTGGCATCTCCCCAGCATCGACCAACAGGCTCTCAATGGGGGAAGTGCGGAAGGCACCGGTCGCAAGGCGAAGGCCGGTGTGGTGGATCGAATCCACCTTCCGCAATAAACGCTCGGCTGCGGATGCATAAAACTCGCATCCGTAGTCGAGCTTCGAACGAACAAAGGATCGATAAAAAAGTAGGGCAGTAGCCCTATCAGCGCCCCAAGCGCTGAACGTCACGGAACGGAGAATGTCCATGGCGCGGGTACAAGAGACCCTAAGGCTGCGAATATGAGCCTCCCAGGTGAGGCGTCGGTCGAATACAAGACCAAGGAAACGGTGCGACTCAACCACATCCAGGCGCACCCCATTAAGAAACAAATCTGGGTCGGGGTGAAGCCGTGGATGGCGGCAGAAGTGCACCACCTTAGTCTTGGCCAAAGAAAACCGAAACCTGTGCGCTTCGGCATAGCGAGAGACGCGGTTCAATGCCTGTTGGAGTCCACGCTCCAGAGTTGGCATCTGGGCCGCGCCAAAACAGATCGAAAGGTCGTCCACGTAGAGCGTAGCGAGAACATCTTCCGGCAGCACCGAGGTGATGCCGTTGATGCTCAGGGCAAAGAGTGTGACACTGAGGACACTTCCCTGCGGGACACCCTCTTCCTGCTCCTTTGGGCCGGAGAGAGCTCCCCCCACCCGTACGCGGAATCGACGATCTCGCAAAAATTCAGATATAAACATTGGGAGGCGTCCCCTCGCCCCCATCGTGTGGAGAGTCTCCATGATACCGTATCGCCATGCGGTATCATAGGCCTTCTCCAAATCGAAAAAGACCGTGGCGTAGTGCTGTCTACGAAGGAAAGACCCGCAGACTGCATTTTCCAGTCGGAGCAGAGCATCCGACGTGGAGTGGAACTTGCGGAAGCCGCACTGTGCGGAAGACAGATGGCCTCCGCTGTCCAGGAAAAAGGCTAATCTAACATTTACCAATTTCTCCATCAACTTGCACACGCAAGAGGTTAGAGAGATTGGGCGGAAACCGGTCGGAGTAGAGTGATCTCTCCCCGGTTTGCGAAAGGCGAGCACAGTAGCGATTCGCCAGGAGTCTGGGAGAAGACCTTCCACCCAGATCCTGTTGAACAAATCTAACAGAAAGGCCATGCCTCGCTCACCCAGGTGTCGAAGCATGGCGTACGGGACATCGTCCGGACCATGGGCGGTGTCCGCGCACGATGGCGAGGGTACAAGAGACCCTAAATCTGCGAATATGAAACCCACAGGTGAGGCATCACTTAAATACATGACCAAGGAAACGGTGCGAGTCCCCCACTTCTAAGCAAACTTCATTTATAAACAAGTCTGGGTCAAGAAGGAGGCGTAGATGGAGGCAGAAGTGCACCACCTTAGGCTTGGCCAAGGAAAACCGAAGCCTGTGCACTTCGGCGTAACAAGAGACACGGTTCAATGCCTGTGGAGTTGACGATCCGGAGTTGGCATTTGGGCAGCGCCAAAGGAGATCGAAAGGTCGTCCACGTAGAGCGTAGCGAGAACATCTTTCGGCAGCACCGAGGTGATGCCGTTGATGCTCAGGGCAAAGAGTGCGACACTGAGAATACTTCCCTGTTCCATTGGGCGGGAGAGGAATCCCCCCCACCCGTACGCGGAATCGACGATCTCGCAAAAAATTCAGATATAAACATTGGGAGGCGTCCCCTCGCCCCCATCGTGTGGAGAGTCTCCATGATACCGTATCGCCATGCGGTATAATAGGCCTTGTCCAGATCGAAAAACACCATGGCGTAGTGCAGTCTACGAAGGAAGGCCTAGCAGACGGCATTTTCCAGTCGGGGCTGAGCATCCGACGTTGAGTGGAACTTGCGGAAGTCGCACTGTGCAGAAGACAGATGGCCTCCGCTGTCCAGAAAAAAAATGCTAATCTAACATTTTCCAATTTTCCATAAGCTTGCACACTCAGGAGGTTTGATTGATTGGGCAGAAACCGCCGAGGTAGAGTGATCTCTCTCAGGTATGCGAAAAGCGAGCACAGTAGCGATTCGCCTGGAATTTGGGAGGATACTCTCTACCAGATCCTGTTGAGCAAATCGAACAGAAAAGCCATGCCTTGCTCACCCAGTTGTCGAAGCATGGCGTAGGGGACATCGTCCGGACCAGGGGCGGTGTCTGCGCAGGAAGCGAGAGCCCTGCGCAAGTCCCTCAGAGTAAACCTGTCATTGAAGGGATCTCCGCCTCTGGAGGTAAAGTCCAGTCAGCGGCCTTCCACGGCATCACGACGTGCATTGAATGCTGGCGGAGCAGCATCTCGGCTAGAGAATGCGGAGAAAGTGGTCGCAAAGGATTCCGCCACGGACTCGGGGTCAGAGATTGCAGTCCCATTTTCCTGGAGAAAGGGAGGGGGGGTCCTCCGAGAACTTGTATCGAATCCTTTTGACTCGCTCCACATCTCTGCTAGAGGGGTCTTGCCGTTAAGTGAAAACACGCATGCCCGCCAAGAAGAGCAGCGGGCGTGCTTCGAAATTTACCGGAACCTAGCGCTAGCGAAGGATTCCGCCATGGACGCGGGGTCAGAGATTGCGGTCCCATTCTCCTGGAGAACGGGAGGGGGGTCCTCCGAGAACTTGTATCGAATCCTTTTGACTCGCTCCACACCTCTGCTAGAGGAGTCTTCCTGTTAAGTGAAAACACGTCACGTATGCCCGCCAAGAGCAGCGGGCGTGCTTCGAAATTTACCGGAACCTAGCCCTAGCCCGACGAAATTTAACCACAGTGAAATCCTTCGGGCGGCGTTTATAGGTATAACGGTTTTGTTTGAGGACCGGCTCACACTCAGCTGATCACCACTGGAGTGGCCAGCGTGCAAACGGCCAGACGTTCTAGGAATAGTAGTCAGGCCCACGGCGATGAGGTTGCAAGAGAAGAACGGCTTCATCAACAGAGAAATGAGTCATTTCCTGAAATGCGGACCACCGTGCCCGCGCCAAGCACCACCGGGGCGGGCTCTAGGGCGGCAGCGGCGCAGAAAATGATATTTGAATGGAAAAGTGATCACTACCATGGAGGTCATCGACCACTCCCCAATAAAAATCGGGCTGTGCATCCGGAGAGCACAAAGATAGATCAAGGCAGGAAAATGAAGCAGTTCTCGGGCAGTGATGCGTAAACTCATCCACATTTATGACACCTATCTCCAGTTCACGATAGAATGCGGCGTCACACTCACAGTGTCTGAAAGGCACGAATCATGGCCACCTCGGAGGGAAGAAACGGGTCACCTTCGGCTCTCTACCAATAACGCGCTAAGGCTGTCCTCTGAAGGATCATGTTGCTCTTATCCAACATGCCATCAGTGGAGCGAATAACAAGGAAGCGTTTGAAGCCAGCGGGCTCGAAAACGCCAAATAGCCTCTAAATGAGGGGCTACGACGTAATAGAGGCTCCGCTCTGCGCACTTCTGGTCTTCGTCTGGGACTCCCCACCAGGGGAAGCAACGGGGCCGGACGTGCCGATCTTGGCCTGGTCTCTTACCGAAACAGCAGCAGACCCATCGGTCCCCACGGATGGAGAGGAGGAGTCTTTTTTTTGTCTTTTTTCTTTTTTTTCTTTTTAGGAGAGGAGGACGGGGAATGAACCCTATTTTATACTCCACCGGGAGGAACCCCAGGTCAGATGGACCGGCCTCATCAAGATCCTTCTGAGGGAGAGTCCCCTACACACAGAGGCAAAGGAGAGGAGTAAGCCTCCTCTCTGGTTGAAGAGTTCTGGAGGGTCCCCTGCGAAAGCATAGGGGGGGGGGGGGTGAGACCTCCATTTTTTGCGGCTCCGTCGATTTTACAGGGAAAAGCAGAGATTAGTTTTTTTTGTCCTCGTCATTGTGCATGGTGACCCTATTCTACGTGATGCATACGCTAATCACCCCACGCAGTAGCCCGCTCTGCGAGGGGTGAGTACGGGGATTGGGGGCCACTCCTGCCGCCTAGTGTTCTGGCAGCCCATCGGCATGGCGGCTCCACCTTGGGTACGGCGTTGAATGGATAGAGATTGAAAGGAGATAGAAAGGGAAAGTGAGGGAAAGTGTGGATGGGGATGAAGCAGGTTGTTAAAAACCCACCACCCCAGACCGGAGCTCAGGGGTGAGGGAACGTTGCCCCCTCCCCTCTCAGCCCCGATCCGGGATAGTTGGGTGAGAGGAAGCTGGTCAGTATCTACCCTGTGAAATTAGAGTCCAAGCAGAGAAAGTTGAATGAGGGGTTGTAGGGAAAGTGAGGAATTAGGGTAGAAACGCAGGCTGCCTGAAAGAGGCCAAGCTGGGGCCGGACGGGGCGCCGAGTCCCGTCAGCACGGCGGCCAGGAAGGCAATTAGCCACGCCCCTTAAGGGGATCAAAGCAAGAGGGAAGTGCGCTCCGGCGACACGGAAACATGCGATCAACACAAGAGAGAAATGAGAGCAGGCCTCAGCCTCCTCCAAAATGTCAGATAGTTCACAAGTCTGTGCACGAATCCGTCCCGAGTACAAGAGACAAACTATCGGTAGCGACCCCAAGTAACGGACGCAAAAATCACCCAGACCGGGACAAGAATGTGCCGAACAGTCGTCGCTGTAGGGTGCAGGGGAGTGTCAAAAAAGGAGACAACTAGTGACATCCACGCAACTCTCCTGACCCTGACCTCTCAAAGAGGGCGAGTCTCTTGCGGAGACGGGAAATAAAAGATTCTAAAAGGTCAACAGAGCTATAAAGTTTACTCAGATAAAGAGGGACACGATACCATTTTTCTCTATCAAGGAGCTGACAAAAACCACCGAGAGTGTCTCTTTCAGAAAGTTTAGAGTAGGGGTTATGAAGGCGGTAACGAATGTGGGGGTGATGAAAAATGTATGGAAGATAAACTACTAATAACTAAACGGAGTTCTCCTTAAACGCCACGAAGACAAACCACCACAATCGAATTTACAATGGGGGGGAAAAAATAATGCTTTGGAACATATTTAAATTTAGTAACGCCGTTTGAAATAGCAATGGCCGAGGGGAAATGGAGAACAAGAGAGAGTAGGAAAATGTAGGAAACAATAAAGACCTGCGCAGTATGAACCCATCGCCAAAAAGGTCACCCATTTGAATTTTAACATTCGCTCGTTTTTTTTTCTATGAATTCGGGTGACGACAGAAGGCAACCCCTATCACATCCTCACTCCGTCGAGCCGTCCTGCTTTCACTTGATCGGGCCGCATCCTTGGTCACGGATAAACGGAGGAACGCAGAATTGAAAGGCAACCCCCCACCCCTCGTTACATACGAAACCACCCCTAGCGTTATAGCTGATTATTATTATTATTAGAACCTTTCTGATGGTAGGCTCGGCGTTAGTGCGAGTCAGTGCCATAAGCAGGCGGGGATAAGAAGGTCGTCGGACCCAATTCAAGGCTAAATGAAGCATTCGTGGGATTATTATGTTACAAGCCTTCCATAGAGATAGGATGGTGTTTTAGCATCTCGTCAGGGTTCATCCTCAGAAGGCGTCACAAATCCCCCCCCCCTCCTGCACCCTATAGTCTCATAACCCAACTTTTAGGGGTGCTTCCAACCCTTTGCACTCAATAACACACTCGCGTAGCCTCATCAGAAGTCGCCAACCACTCTAAAAGAGTCATTATCCAATCATCACCCGCCACACCATGAACATCTTTTACCCGGTACCTAAAGCCACACCAAAAAATCCATCTCACGCGAGATCTTTCCTCTTCTTTCAAAACCATTGCCCTACTCCCATATACCACAACATTGGTACCACCAATTACCTGGCACATTCCACACACAAGCATTTAAGACTCGGCAAATAAAAAGTAAACGCCAACAGACTTTCCATTCAAAAATCTCTTTAGTCCCAATCTGCTTGACCTCTACATCTATTATTCCCGATAGAATAGATGCAGATACACCCACAAAAGAAAAGTGAAAAACGATTCCGAGCGCTTTCGTCTTTTCAAGGAATGAACAGGAAGCTGGACATACATTGCCTTAAATAGACGAAAGCGCTCGGAATCGTTTTTCACTTTTCTTTTGTGGGAGTATCTGCATAACTTTGACTCACATGTACTTTGTGAGCTTTTTTTTTTCATTCCCGATAGATATTTAAAACACCCCTCTTGTTCAAGGATAATACCAGGGTGAGTAGGATGAGGGGGGGAGGGGTGAGAGTATTCATATTAATTTAGAGACAAACATACGAGGAAATTAGCAGAGGGCAGGAAGATGGAGTGTAATAAAGATAAGACCATAAAGAGATACATTGAAAATATACTACACAAATAGTATGGAGTAAGATGGAATTGTTAAGGGTTAAGAGGCCTAGTGAGTGTAGAGAAGTTTGATGTTATTGCGATGAGTGATGGCTCGATTTAGGCATAAAAGAACTATAGACCGGATATCCATATTGATGGTGATAATATTTCCAACAGATAGGAGCAAGAGGAAAGGAGAAGGGCGATTAATTTGATTAAATATAATCTCCAAGAGTGACAATACTACAATTAAAACGAACGCTAACGAGTCATTATGGTAAGATGTTAAAGAGGGGGGGGGGGATAAACGTCATTGGATTATTATAAAGACCAAATCATAGTAAGAAAGTTTGGCTAGGATGTTAAATAAGCATTTTCTTTCAGTATTTACACTCGAGGATATTCTAATTGTATCTGAGGGAAGAGTGCGATTCAGGAGTAATGAAGAAGAGGGGAAAATAGATATTTTAATTACAAAAGAGAGGGTCTCAAAATAAATAAATTGAATTTAGTAAAGCACCGGGCGCGGATGAGATTTTCCCTAGGGGTTTGAAGGAATGTAAAGATGTGTTAAGCGAGTTCCTGTTATGTCTATTTAGAAAATCGTTAGACTAACATTCTAGCAAAGGCATAGAAGAAAACTAATGTGATACCTATATTTAAGGGGATAAAATAATTTTGGATAATTACCAGTTTGACATCAGTGGTGGGGAAAAGGATGGACTGTAATAGCGAAATCTTTTAAGGATCACTTTGTAAACATAAGTTAATAGAGGGATCTCAACACGGCTTTACTAGGGTCAAATTGTATTTGCCTCATTTACTGTCTTTTGATAGAAGGGTGTACGATGCTGCAGATAGCGATGTGATTTGGGATATTGTTTACTTTGATTTTACTAAGGCACTTTGACAGGGTGCCACAAGTACGACTTTTGAATAAAGTTAGAGCACATGGGATCGATGCAAGTAATTTTAGGTGGATTCAGTCATGGCTAAGTGACAGACAGCAAAGAGTGGGTATAGATGGGATTAAATGCGAGTGGGTGAATGTTACCAGTGGCGTTCCTCAGGGGGAAGTGTTGGGGCCGTTATTGTTCTTGATTTACATTAATGAACTTGACTTAAGTATAAGTAGGGATCTGAGCAAGTTTGAGGATGATACTAATTTAGGTAGAATTATAAGCTCTGACTAAAATAAAATATCCCAATGGGCAGAGAAATGGAAAATGGAATTTAACATAAGCAAATGTAGTCTAGGGTAATCCATTGAATAATTATAAGCTGAATGAGAGAGTTTTAAGGTCAGAATGCGAAAAACTTAGGTGTTCTGGTAAGTTCAGAACTCCGGCCTAGAAAGCAGCGCATAAGTGCTAGGAATAGAGCTAAAAGGATATTGTGGTGGACTCCCTCACTGGTTTATTGGGAAGTGTGTAAGAAATAAGAGTACCGATGTCATTCTGAAACTGTACCTGGCGTTAGTTAGGCCTCATCTTGAGTATGCAATGCTATTTTGATCACCATATTATAGAATGGGCATTGGTTTGCTCGAGTCTATGCAGGGAAGGATGAATAAGATGATCATGGGTTGAGGAACTGACCTTATGGTGAAAGGCTTAGGGGACTTAATCATTACTTCACTAACTATAATTTAAGAAGGGGATTTTTTATATTTGAATAATAATTTCATCTTAGTTTGGTTATGACTTATGTTTTTTATCAAAGTTATTTCTAATAACTCTTTTATATTATCAAAAAACAAAATGGTGAAGTTCAGAAATAAATAAGTATCGAAATTTTGTGAATTTTTTAAACCCCAAAGAATTACAAACGACGAAGTTCAGAAAATTTATTTTTATATATCTTCTTCTATAACTATATTTTAGCAACATGATTTTTTGAAAAGGTGAAAATTTAGTTTAGAGTTCCTTTTTAAAATTATTATAATTGGCGAAGTTCAGAAAATTTCTAAAAATTTAACCATGGCTGCTTTTTTTTAAAGATTTTAAATTTTAATCTTAGTAGCGAAGCGCAAGCTCCCCACGTAGGGGAGAATGGCGAAGACATCGCATGGTCTTCATATGTTAGAAAGGAAAAACTTCAAGGGGACTTGATTGAACTCTTCCTGTGAGTAAAAGGATATAATAGGAGATAGACATTTTTTTTATTTTTAGTGAACTGAATAGAACACGTAAGAATGGGTTTCAGCTAGACAAGTTAAGGTTTAGGGAAGAGATTGGTAGAAATTGGTTTACAAATCGAATAGATGAATGGAATAGACTCACCAGTCATGTGGTAGAAGCGGCCTCTTTGGGGTTTTAAGAATATACTGGATAGATTTATGGGTGAGGAGGCTAGGTAAGACTGAACTGTGTGATGGGTACAGGAGCTGCCTCGTATAGGCCATTATTGATTAGCTTTTTGCGACTTCTTTTCTTATGTACTTATAGACCCCTCCTCCCACACCCTAACCAGTTTCGACCACCAAATCATTGGAATAAACCAACGTAAAAGGTAGAACCTACCTCTCATCAAACTCGCACTCTACCTCATTGGTATTTTTCTCAGAACTCGATTCTTAAATACATTAAACAACCATGGCAACATCACACACCAGTGACTCATCCACCACGGACATTGAACCATTCTTAACACAAACGCACCATCTAGTTATAAATATTTTTTCCCAATATTTAAGTTTGCCACTCACTACATTCTTAGAACTAACCATAAAGCTTTCCTACACCATAATACGCTGCTCCACATTCATGAACACAGCACACACTGCACATCGCTAATCCCTCCTATATCAGCTAGTTGACTCAGTGCAAATACTTAATCCACATACTTCATCTACTCCCTCATTCCTATCAATTATCTTTCTTAGAGGTAGAATATTTTTGCATACACCTTTCCTACCTCCCATTCCCCTGCAATTCTTGCTTCACCTATCTCATTTTATCCTCACAATGGGACTATTAGTGTATAAGATGCCATGGTATTGAAAGGTAAACAGTTTGCGATCGTGGATTTGCGGTGCGCACCTTTGCTTACAAAACAACCATCAGACCGATTCCATAACACAACTCTTTTACCAACTATTCTCCTTAAAAATGACCGTAGTACCTAAGAAAAAACTCAAAGAGAACCTAGTGCACAAACTTTACACCCTAATTATATGTTACACAATCCTTCCTCACTCTCTATCCTTTGCACACCAAGCATCCTTCTCAAATTGTCCATTTGCATTATTCTAACTGGATATATTTCTATTTCCTTTCATACTCTGATACAGCAGCGTCTTTAGACCAAAGACAGTCATATTTACATTCGTTTCAACTTTTATACGCACATTATGCAACTCGCATAATGTGATTTTCACAGCTATTATTCTCTCGGTTTCTAATTTCCTTCCAGAATAAATAATTATATTAAATATATATATATATATATATATATATATATATATATATATATATATATATATATATATATATATATAATTACTAAAAACTAATACTAGCGAATCATTGGCTGGCACTAGTGAAAGGAACCAGGCCAGCGACGGGAGCCTCACCAGTCCTGGGATGAGCCGGGCATAGTAATCAAAGTCGCTTTGTGCCCTCACGTCCAAGATGATTTTAAGCAGGTTTTCGAGCACCTCCTCACTACGGTTGGAGCGCCGTCGGAGGCTGATACCGCGGTTCCGCAGGAGCTGGACGCCGATCGCGTCGCTGTCAGAAAGGCGTCGCCGGCAGGAAGGCAAGTCCCTCAGCAGAGGGGAGCGTCGCAGCATGATTACGGGGGCATTCAAATTTTGCATGGGACACGATTGGACACCGCTGACGGCGGCGCCGGGAAATAGTGGCTTGGACGGCATGCGAGAAGGCGAAGGGACAACATCCCGCGAGTCGTCGCCGACTCCCGATGAAGACGAAGGGGACATAGCATTGGTATTTGTCCTTGCCAACTTTCCTCCCACTCCTATTGCCTCCTTCAGTCGTGTCAACCTTTCGTCGTCGTGTAGGGCTCCACTCGAGGAGGAGCTTGTGAGTTGGGATGCGGAGTACTCTCCTCGAGCCAAGAACGGGCGCAGGGGTTGGATGTCAGCTTTCCACATGTCGATGGGGGAAACCAAAAAGGCAGCAACAACCTTTTAGGCCAAAAGGAACTCACTACAAATCCTGGTCACCGATAAGTGAGAGCTGGGCTTGGATGCCATCGCACTGAAACTCCAGACTGGGCACTGTAGTCATGGACGGCGTAATCCTCGCCCAAACGGAACAACAAAAACAACTTGGGCCCGCAAACGACACGAACAAAAAAGTGGTCGACGTTCTTACGCTTGACCTGGCATCTGCGCTGGAGCCGCCACTCGGGGACAAGAAGCGGGCGGGGGAAGAACGCAGTCTTTAGACACCTGTGGACATTCGGGATGAAGAATGGCAGAGGATTCGCAAACAAGAATGAACGAAAATGCAGAGAAACCCGTCTTCCCCGCAGGACGCAAAAAGACACCGCAGCCAACTGAGATCGCGACTCGTCCCTATCATCTAGACGCTCTGGTCAAGCTGGGTGAGAAAACACCATTCCCCTGCCCAGAGATACCCCCCTCAAACGACTTTTCACTAATCAAAAACGGGATTCTTCCACACGCGGGATCAATTTCACCCCACTATTGCAACTCTACCCCACCGTTCTTGTCCTTGCCTCCTCGCACAACAACCACCCAGCCAAACCAGCAAAGAATCTCAGAACCAAGCCCGTCCGTCGCCCAGGCACCACGGTCACAGCCACGAGAAGAAGGGGGAAAAATAGAAAGGGGCGGAGAACACCGAGCCGCCTCCGTGAGCTCATTGTGCCGATCAACACTATCCCCCTTTCCTTCAAAAGGAGTGGGGAGGAGGGGTCACGTTCGCACATTGGAGTGTTATAAGACGCCCGTGGATGTTCGGCTGAACTGAGGTTGGTTAAAACCCATTTTACCCCATTTTTTATCCTCCATTCTTTTCCTCATTAAAACTCATTATCATTAAAGAGCGGTACCTCGTTAATAGCAAATCAACCGTCATACGGGCTACGTCCTAGCTGAGGCGAAGTTAAGCCACACTGGGCGAGTCGCAGGATGGAGTACCCGATTAAAGGTCGCGTTCACGGCTGCTGTCGCACGCCGTGGATACCATGTTAAAATGAATGTCCCCTCGGAGAAGTAAAAATAGATCTTGAATGGAGTGTAAATCGCTAGTAAAACTCCTATCATTTTTTACCATCACGCATATATTGTCCGAGTGAAAGCCTTGCCTTGCCCCCTTAGCAAAGCGGGAGCAGGTACGGAGAAGAAAATTTAACGTCACTTGGACACACAAGAGCCAAAAAGGAGTAACACTCTGATTCATCCCTTGAGCCTAATATATTAAGCAAAAAAAAAAAAATGATGGATTCAAGCTTTACGCAAGGCGGTGTGAAAATAATGGCGATATTTTTAAAAAAACTCGTTTTAGATCAGTATTTCTGAGAGGATGTAGAGTTCTAATTTACTGAGCTGTCCGTGAGTGGGCCGCACGTTCTCTGTTGGCTCTTATAAAGAGGCAATCGCACTCTACTGGTAACAAGGCAGGATTGATTTGTTCATTAGACAATAATTCGACAACGGTGTTAATATTCGTCCGTTCCACCTCGGCAAGGAGCGAATAGGGAAGAATAGTGAAGGGGGGACGAACCCAAAAAGGAGTTACGAATGCGGTTGCTTCAGTACCCCTCCCCCCAAAGGTCAACCCAATTTCGCCGACAGAGGGCGACACTGAGCGACAAATGGAACGCAACACACATCCAATCAACAACAGCTGCTGCCGCCGTCGTTGTTGTTGCTGTTATCCGAGCAGCTTTTAAATAAACACACACTGAAACCTGAAGGAAAATGGCGTTCCCTAACGGAAACAGGCCTACCAATAGGGGATGCATGGTTGGACGGCGTCACAATACCGAGTACAAATTATTTACGAATGCGGCAAGAGGATGAGAACGGTAAAATCAAGGGACAAACTCGCACCAATCTTTTTACGCCTCCCCGCACACACGAAAGCGCGAAACTCGATTCACCTATTCAGGTAAATTTGACAAATTTAGGCAAGATCGGTGGAGAGGGGGGTGGGTGGAGAGAGGGTGTGTGGAGAGGAAAGGGGGGGCATGTTTAAGGAAGGGCTAGAGATATTTCAAATGAGGGTCGAAAAGTGCACGTGCGAAACGCCAAACCCTCTATAAACACGACAATCACTAAACAACAAAATCAAAACACTTCCTCGATTCCTCAAACGACTTCGAACCCTCCCCCTTCTCCCACCACAAGGGGGTAGAAGTGTTGAGGTCATGCCACTTTTTAGTGTCGTCGGCGTCTAACTCACCTCCACCCTTTACGAAAGGAAAACACGCAATTAAGCCAGGAGAATCTGTGTAATGTAGAAGTAAAACGAGAAAATAAGAGAACTAATAATCAAAGGTTCTTTCGAGGAGTACACATGAACGCTGAGGGTGCGCTTGGTAGTATTTTTCATTCCACTCTGATTCGCAAATATCACTTCCAGTAAAAGAAATATTTGGTACCGCTGTCAAAACAACAATAAACTACACTCCTAACACAACTAAAACTTTCACATAAACCTAAACTTTTTAGTGTCGTCGGCGTCTAACTCACCTCCACCCTTTACGAAAGGAAAACACGCAATTAAGCCAGGAGAATCTGTGTAATGTAGAAGTAAAACGAGAAAATAAGAGAACTAATAATCAAAGGTTCTTTCGAGGAGTACACATGAACGCTGAGGGTGCGCTTGGTAGTATTTTTCATTCCACTCCGATTCGCAAATATCACTTCCGGTAAAAGAAATATTTGGTACCGCTGTCAAAACAACAATAAACTACACTCCTAACACAACTAAAACTTTCACATAAACCTAAACTTAAAAATTAACTGAAACCAAACTACGCTAACCTAAACCTTACCATCCCAACTTACCTCATACTACAATCACGTCACCGGATATGGGGCGAAAATGGGAATCGAATTCTGACCAAATCAAACTTTTAAAAACATCAATCATACTTGAACAGAGGAGAAAAGTGCGCGAATGTGTTCGTTACATTAAACAATCATTCAATGATCAAACTGAACAAGAAGGGTACGAGTGAAGGAGGCATGTTTCCCGCAGGGGGAGTTTTTTGTTGTATATTTTTAAGGGGCTATCTGGCGAGTGCCCACTTGGGCATAAGTCGCCGCAAACAAACAGCCTAGTTTTAGGCTACTTTAAAATAAATTTTTTAACAGAAACAACAATAAAAAAGGATAACAATCAGGGAGCCTGCGACCTACAAAAACAAATAACAAAAAACAAGTTAAATACAAGGGAGAAGGCCAGCCTCCCCCCAAAAGTCTATCAGTCCACCAGTCATGGTGCAAGCACTCGTCCCGAGTACAAGGGACAGGCGGTAGCGACCCCGCCCATCCCGGTAGCGGGACAGGTAACGTGCGAGACTGGGACATTCGACAAGAATGTGCTGAACAGTCTGGGAGACGACGCAGTAGTCGCAATAGGGCGCAGGCGAGCGCTCCATCAAATAGCCATGCGTCACACGAGTGTGTCCGATTCGGAGACGACAGAAAGCGATCTGAAGCCGTCGCGGCATTGGGGGACAGGTCCATGGGAACGCAGGAGAAGGAGGATGGGCAACCCTTCCAACGGTTAACCAGTCCCTTTCAAATTTGGACACTGAATTATCAATTCGACAAACGAGTTATTGCACAATTACTTTTTGGCTTCGACCGCTATTCTGTGAGTATGTAAACCCACATACCCTGGGTGGGTCCAGAAGCGATGGAGTTTGTGTTAGATTAGGGTAGTAGAGATGTTTAGTGTTGCCTGTGTCTCTACATTTGAGCAAAGTTCATTCTGTTCTAGTACATTTGGAGGATACTCGAGGAGCTAGATCTATGTATGGATGAGAGAGAAGTACTCGTGACCGGTGTAGTGATCTCAGAGTTGTTTGTCGGGGTGGTAGTTTAATTATATCGTTCTGTGAGAGATTGCATTAAGTGTCTGCGCTTTAGGGTAGTGGGAATGTTTTATCAAGCTATGGTGGGGTTGTGTGTGTGTGTGTGTGTGTGTGTGTGTGTGTGTGTGTGTGTGTGTGTGTGTGTGTGTGTGTGTGTGTGTGGAGGGGGGGGGGGTTAGCAGTGGTGCTCTGGGGGTACTTTGAGTCTGGGTAGAGACGGGTGGTGGTTATTTTAGTGTTTGCTTGTGTTTAGATGCGTTCCAATTGGTAGGATTTGGGTTTCGAGGTGTTAATATAGTATGGGGTTGATTGCGTCAATCTGGGGGGTGGAGGGGTGGAACTTAGCATTGTCTTGAGATAGTGTTGGATGCCAAGCTAGTGTTGCGTAATTGGTGAAGTGCGAATGAAGTGTTAGTGGTTCATTTTGCTGTCCAAAAGTGGTGTTTGCTAGTGCTTTTAGAGCATTGAGTTTCTTTGTGACGTTATAATATGCGGTCCTGTGTGTCTCACATGGGGGGGGGCACGGCATCGGGGGAGGGGGGCATCGGATTTGTGCCAGCCATTGTTCGTGTTTAAGTATTGTTGTAGTGTTCTGGTTGCATTTTGAAATTGGTGTGTTGTGCTGATATTGAGACCGTCAGCCCTAGGTGTTTGCTAGGATAATTGAGGATTGTGGTTGCAGGATGTGGCGCGTGGAAAACTAGTTGAAAACTAGGGGTGAGAAGACGGCAACCAGGAAAACACCGATATAAAGTGGTAGTATGTGTGTTGTTTGTTTGTTTTGTGAATGACTTGTCCTTGTCTGCTGAAGATGAAGTTTGTTAGCCACTTTTTTCGTCATTTGTGATCAGCGTTTATGACTTTGTGCAGTTTTTTTGTAGGATGTCTATGTGGTTATGAATGAGGTTGAGCGAGTATGGATGGTTTGGAGTTATAATAATAATAAGTCTTTTGTAATGCGCTCTTCAAGGCCTGAGGCCTTCCCAGAGCGCACGTTGTGCTGAGATGAGAATGGAAATTCAATGGAAATTCGAGAGGGGGAGAAGTCAATACTGAAAAGATGCGTTTTCAGGAGACGCTTAAATGTGGTAAGAGAGGAAGACCTGATTTCAGCAGGAAAAGCATTCCACAACTTAGGGGCGCAGATTGAGAAGGAGCAGTCCCCCATTGAGCAGAGGGATGAACGAGGAATATTCAAAAGAGGTGCATGTGATGACCGAAGGGCCAGACGGACATGGCGTGGCGTGGCGAGAGGGCAGAAGAGAGGTAAGACGGGGCCTTAAATGTGAAGAGAAGTATCTTGAAGTGAGTACGGGATCTGACAGGGAGCCAGTGCAGTTCATGCATCAACGGTTTCGAGGGAGAGAAGCGAGGGCGACGGAGGAGAAGCCGGGCGGCATAGTTCTGTACAAGTTGAAGGGGGCGGAGAGAGGAGGATGGCAGATTCACAAGCAGAGAGTTACAGTAGTCAAGGCGTGAGGTGATGAAGGCATGAACTGCAGTCTCAAGACTTTGGCGATCAAAGTGAGAGCGAATGCGAGAGAAGTTACGAAGGAAACGTAGAGAGGATTTGCTGACATTGCGGATATGAGGCTTAAAGGAGAGATGCTCATCAAAAACAACACCCAGATTCCTAACGCAGTCACAGAAAATGATAGTATTACCGCCTCCAGTGTTCAATTTGGTTCTGTTGTGTAAATGAGGTGTACAAAACGGTGTGGAGAGGTACAATTTTAGGTGGGTTGAAGTGGTTGCCTAGTTGGTTGGAGTGTTGTGTATGTTTTTATTTTAAAGATCCCTCCTGACGACTGCCTACCAGGGCAAATTGTGTAGTAGGGTCATTCTGCATGAAATCAGGCAAATTTCAAAAACACTTGCCAGGTGACCATCTTGGATTTTCTTCATTTTTGGATATGTTGATACACGTCATAAAAGAACTTCACGTGCAAAATTATAGCTCTGTACCTCAAACAGTTCCGGAGATGTGGCCCACGTAATTTTGGGGGGCTTTTTAGAGACCTTAAGTCGATTTATCAAATTCGCGGACTTTGATGCCCCATAAAACATGCAGTTTGAAAGATATAGGTCTGAAAAGTTCAGCTCCTACAGAATCAGGGCAATATATTCCAAAAAGGCAATCAAAACCAGTCTATCTCTAACCATCAAAGAGTTATAAGCTAGCAAAAACTGAAATATTGAACAAATCCATCACATCTGAACCAACTTCCGATTCAAAATATTCATACTTAGAAACGATACTAAAAGTTATAACTGATAGGATATGATGATATGTCTTTCATTGTATTTAAAACCTTTTCTGGCGGAGAAACATACATAGCAGCTGAGAAATAGTGTTTCAAATATAGTCAATTTTCATGATTTTAGAAAATGACCTTGGCCTTTTTGACCATGGAAACAAGGACCCCTTTCAAATTGTTTGTGCTTGAAGGGGAAAGCCTATACACTAGCTATACTAAATATCTTATTTATTCCATTATTCCTTCCTTCATTTTCACAATGACACTATTCATGACACTATCAGCGTTACAGCAGGGTCCCTTTATATCATGAATTCTGTATAACATGGTTTCTATTTGAAACCTCTGATATTTTTGGCTTCTAATGTATTGGGCTGATAGTTAGGGATGCTTGCAATGATACTTCAATTTTAGCATTGAAATTCAAATTTGCTTAGCACGATGAGTTTTGCAGGTTGGCTGATGCAAAAGCCGAGTCTAGCAAATGCTGTATTGGAAATTATCTGAACCGAGGATTGCCACAGCACTAATTTTTCACGGAAAAAAAGGTGTCTTATCTTTGGAAGACTTATCCAATGACAGTGTTAAATTGTTAGAAGTAATAACTGGATATAAATGCAAAGAAGGTTACTCACTTTGTTATCATCATGAGAAAGTCTTTTTGAGTAGATATCAAAGTTTGCAGACAAGTTGTGATGACCTATTCCAGAAGCATAAAAAGCGAGTGACTGGTAAGTAGAAATTCATTAGTTCTTTAAGTAAAATTTAATTTATTTAAAGTTACATTTTAGAAATAAGTTTAACTTCACATTATAGGGGCTTTGATATATGATATGATTTATTTATACAGTTTTTGTGAACAGTATTTACAATTATCTAGGGCAGGAAATACCCCTAGCCCGAAGGCTGTACAAGGTCAAAAAAATGAGACGAAGAAATAAATAAGCCTTATGTGTTGTTGAGTAGAAGTAGTTTTATCTATTTAGTGTCCTCATCTTTTTCAGGATCATTGTGGGTTGTGAAAAACCTAAGAGCTGAAATGTACAACCTTAAACCTCGGCAGAAGGTCTGTGCACATTGTGATACCCAGATGAAAGCGCCTTCAGATTACCCCTCGTATGAAGAAACAACACTCGAAGATGCCAGCGCAGTCATTTGAAGAGACCTTCGAATCCCTCAACGTGTTTTACTACTAGAATGTTCCCCAATTAAGACATAAGAATGAGAGACAAGGTAAATTATGGTAAGCAGAAAGTATCAGAGGTTCAAGAAGTTGTAGCAAAAAAGGTAGCCATTGTTCTCAACATTACCGAAGAATTGATACAGTCACAGGATACCACCAAAGAAGCCGGTACAAAATATTCTGACTTAGACAGATTGATTTATTTGATGAAGGAGAAATTGAAAAATTCCAAATCCAAACAGGACAAAATTCAAATATTGACACTTGTTCCAGAAAGCTGGACTATTGAAAAAATGTGCAATGAATTTGGTGTTTCAAAATATGCAATAAACCAAGCTAGAGATCTAAAAAAGAAATCTGGAATCCTTGCACGACCCGACGCCTATCTAGGGAGTAAGACAGTTACAAGATATTATTACTGCTGTTGATTTGTTTTATCAAGATGGTGAGTTTTCCAGAATGTGCCCAGGAAAGAAAGATTTTGTTTCTGTCATAATCAATGGTGAAAAAGTTCACAAACAGAAAAGACTGATTTTGGTAAACATCGCAGAATTGTACGCAATTTTCAAGGCGAACTTGCCAATTTTAAGATTGGTATATCAAAGTTCTTTGAGCTTCGTCCCAAATGGTGTGTACATGTGGGGAGTAAGAGCTCTTACTCTGTTTGTGTGTGTGAGAAACACCAGAATGCCAAGTTGTTACTCAATGGGTTACCCACCGCAGCCGTCAACGGTACTGATTACAAAGATATTTTGTCAATGGCTGTTTGTGACATATCTAAGCGGCACTGTATGTTGAGAATCTGTGAAAAATGTCCTGGTGTTCAAAAAATTAGAGAACATTTGATGTCTGTGTTTACTGCTAATGAGCAAGAGCTTGATGACAACATATCATATAAACAGTGGGTTAGGAATGAGTCGGGTAAAACAACTCTGGGAACATTGTCTTGTACAGTTAAGAATTTTATTGACAAGTTCTGTTCAGTGTATGAAGCACTGCTTTCTCACCAGTTCATCACAAAAGCCCAAGCACATCATTTAAGCAACCTGAAAGAAACCATTTCTGAAAGTACTGGGGTTTTGTTGTTAGACTTTACTGAAAATTATTTTTGTTGTTCAAGATGCAGTTCAAGGCCACCACTAGGATAACAGTCAAGCCACACTGCACCCATTTGTCCTCTATTACATTGTAGATGACAAGCTGAATGTTTCGAATATGTGTGTGATATCAGATTGTATGAATCATGAAACCAATACTGTTCATGCTTTTCTAGAGGTTGTTATCAAACATATCAAAACGGTGATGCCCACTTTGACAGATATACAGTACTTCAGCGATGGTGCTGCTTCCCAGTATAAGAATTACAAAAACCTTGTGAATCTTTGTGCCACAAAGATGATTTTGGAATACCTGCACAGTGGAATTTCTTCGCACCTAGTCACGGTAAGAGTACCTGTGATGGCATAGGTGGCACTGTCAAACGTCTAGTTGCACGTGCTAGTTTGCAGGCCACTATCTCTGGACAAATTCTAACCCCTCTAGAAATTCATGATTGGTGTGTCATCAATGTGAAAGGTATAAAATTCTTTTATGAATCAGCAACAGATGTCATCAATAGCTGTGAACGGTTCAAGTTAGAGGAAAGGTATAGTCATGTGTCTACAGTCCCAGGTACACGTTCCCATCATAGTTTTGTGCCAGTTGGGAACATGAAACTTGAGATTAGGCGAATTTCAGTAGACACCATCTTTAAAACAGTTCAGATGGGAGGCTTGCAGGGTATCAAGCCACAAGATGATAGTGCTTTTGAGGTAGGAAAGTATTAGCTTGCATGTATGACGACGACTGGTATATTGGGATTGTAGAAGATCGCTCTGACGAACAGCACGACTTGCTTGTCAACTTCATGCAGAAAGGTGCAACAGAGCAGTCACTTTCATGGCCACAAAAACATGACATCTGCTGGATTCCTTTCAAAGATATAATATGCACAGTTGATGTCCCTAGTGCCCAAGGATAAAGTGGCAGGCAGTCTTTCTTGTCAAATTCCGATTTGCAAAGAGTCCTGCAATACTGTGAAAAATCATAGATATCTGATTGATCAATCTGTTTAGAAAGGAACTACCTGCATGATGATATAGTTATAGTTAGTGTTTTTGTTCATTTTATGGTTATAACATAGATATATTTTGTGGCACATACAATATCATACTTTCCATTAGTCCGTACAGCGAGGTGTGTAAATTAGCTAAATAAATGGTGAACTGGACTGTCCTAATATGCACGAATAAAGGATGGAACATTTTTTTTTTTTTTTAATTAAGGGGCTATCTGGCGACTGCCGACTTAGGCATTAGTCGCCGTAAACAAACAGCCTAGTTCTAGGCTACTTTAAAAATTAAACAGGAAACAATAAAAAGAGATAACAATAACAATAAAAAAGTAAACAAAAACAATAACAAAAACAACAACAATTAAACTGGGTTAAATGAAAGGGAGAAGGCCAGCCTCCCCCAAAAAGTCAATAAGTCCACTAGTCATGGTGCACGCACTCGTCCCGAGTACAAGGGACAGGCGGTAGCGACCCCGCCCATCCCGGTACCGGGACAGGTATCGTGCGCGAAGATCACCCAGACTGGGACATTCGACAAGAATGTGCCGAACAGTCTGGGGGACGACGCAGTCGTTGCAATAGGGCGCAGGCGAGCGCTCCATCAAGTAGCGATGCGTCACACGAGTGTGTCCGATTCGAAGACGACAGAAAGCAACCTGAAGCCGCCGCGGCATTGGGGGATAGGTCCATGGGAACAGTCGCGGCACAATGGCACGCAACTTTAAGTTCCCCTCGACCGTCTCCCATCTTCTTTGCCAAGCAGTCCGAAGAGCTGCCCGTATTCCTGCCATGTAGTCAGTGTGAGGAAGAGCGAAACGCTGGTCCGGTCGCAGAGTCCTCGCGGACTCTTTGGCGCCCTCATTCCCCGCAATTCCTACATGTCCAGGAACCCAGCAGAAGATAATCTCGACATCTGCCCGGCTCGCCAAAACCGTGGCGTCACGGATATCGCGAACCAGGGGATGCGGATATTCCAATGCCCCGAGAGCACTCAGGGCGCTTTGTGAGTCGCTATAGATCACAATCCGGTCTCCGAACCAAGCACGTCGCGTAATCTCCCGTACCGAGTGGTGTATTGCCACCAGCTCGGCCGTGAAGACAGACGCAGCGCCTGGTAGAGCCCCGCTGACTTCAAACAGAGGGGATACGGCGTGGAAGCCGACCCCCTCTTGGGACTTGGAGCCATCCGTATACACTGGCACGGTACCAGCGTGACACGATGTGTGCTCCAAAAAGGTCGAACGCAATACTCCCGGCGCAGTACAAGCTTTAGGAGCAGAGGCGTGGCGACAAATAGCCAAATGTGGTACCCTCCAGGGTGGCGTCCTGGGCAGAACCAGGGGCGCCACCGGCCCGAGAGCTATATCTACTTCTCGAAGGAGTTTCCTGGCCCTAAACCCAGAGGGCTTAGGGTATGACTGGCGTCTCTCGGCGGCATAGGCACCATCGAGATCAGCTGCGGATGCAGTGAGAGCTGTTGGCGACTGAGGGAGGCGCCGGGCTCGCGCGTACAGGCGAGTGATGCACTGCACGCGGCGCAGAGCGAGTGGCATCTCCCCAGCATCGACCAACAGGCTCTCAATGGGGGAAGTGCGGAAGGCACCGGTCGCAAGGCGAAGGCCGGTGTGGTGGATCGAATCCACCTTCCGCAATAAACGCTCGGCTGCGGATGCATAAAACTCGCATCCGTAGTCGACCTTCGAGCGAACAAAGGATCGATAAAAAAGTAAGGCGGTAGCCCTATCAGCGCCCCAAGCGCTGAACGTCACGGAACGGAGAATGTCCATGGCGCGGGTACAAGAGACCCTAAGGCTGCGAATATGAGCCTCCCAGGTGAGGCGTCGGTCGAATACAAGACCAAGGAAACGGTGCGACTCAACCACATCCAGGCGCACCCCATTAAGAAACAAATCTGGGTCGGGGTGAAGCCGTGGATGGCGGCAGAAGTGCACCACCTTAGTCTTGGCCAAAGAAAACCGAAACCTGTGCGCTTCGGCATAGCGAGAGACGCGGTTCAATGCCTGTTGGAGTCGACGCTCCAGAGTTGGCATCTGGGCCGCGCCAAAAGAGATCGAAAGGTCGTCCACGTAGAGCGTAGCGAGAACATCTTCCGGCAGCACCGAGGTGATGCCGTTGATGCTCAGGGCAAAGAGTGTGACACTGAGGACACTTCCCTGCGGGACACCCTCTTCCTGCTCCTTTGGGCCGGAGAGGGCTCCCCCCACCCGTACGCGGAATCGACGATCTCGCAAAAATTTGGATATAAACATTGGGAGGCGTCCCCTCGCCCCCATCGTGTGGAGAGTCTCCATGATACCGTATCGCCATGCGGTATCATAGGCCTTCTCCAGATCAAAAAACACCGTGGCGTAGTGCTGTCTACGAAGGAAAGCCTCGCAGACAGCACTTTCCAGTCGGAGCAGAGCATCCGACGTGGAGTGGAACTTACGGAAGCCGCACTGTGCAGAAGACAGATGGCCTCCGCTGTCCAGGAAATAGGCTAATCTAACATTTACCAATTTCTCCATCAACTTGCACACGCAAGAGGTTAGAGAGATTGGGCGGAAACCGGTCGGAGTAGAGTGATCTCTCCCCGGCTTGCGAAAGGCGAGCACAGTAGCGATTCGCCAGGAGTCTGGGAGAGGACCTTCCACCCAGATCCTGTTGAACAAATCTAACAGAAAGGCCATGCCTCGCTCACCCAGGTGTCGAAGCATGGCGTACGGGACATCGTCCGGACCATGGGCGGTGTCCGCGCACGAAGCGAGAGCGGAACACAACTCACTCACAGTAAACTTGTCGTTGAAGGGTTCTCCGCCTCTGGAGGTAAAGTCCAGCCGGCGGCCTTCCGCGACATCACGACTTGCATTGAATGCTGGCGGAGCAGCATCACGGCTAGAGAATGCGGAAAAAGCGGTCGCTAAGGATTCCGCCATGGACGCGGGGTCCGAGATTGCGGTCCCA
Source organism: Ceratothoa steindachneri (assembly GCA_963969495.1). NCBI lineage: Eukaryota > Metazoa > Arthropoda > Malacostraca > Isopoda > Cymothoidae > Ceratothoa > Ceratothoa steindachneri. The sequence goes on along the minus strand of OZ018338.1, from coordinate 22,428,013 downwards.
TTCTCCTGGACAACGGGAGGGGGGTCCTGCGAGAACTTGCCCCGAATCCTTTTGACTCGCTTCCACACCTCAGCTAAGGTCTTCCCGTTAAGTGAAGACACGTATGACCGCCAAGAAGAGCGGCGGGCGTGCTTCGAAATATACCGGAACCTAGCCCTAGCCCGACGAAATTCAGCGACAGTGAAATCGTTCGGGCGGCGCTTATAGCGCATGTAGGCATAACGCTTCTGTTTGAGGGCCGTCTCACACTCGGCCGACCACCATGGGAGTGGTCGGCGTGCAAAACGTCCAGACGTCCTAGGAATAGTAGTCAGGCCCACGGCGATGAGGTTGCCGGAGAAAAACTCAACGGCCTCATCTACCGACCTAAACTCCTCGAACGAGATAGAGAATTCAGTCATTTCCTGAAATGCAGGCCACCGCGCCCGCGCCAAGCACCACCGAGGTGGTCTCTCAGGCGGCAGTTGCCCTGAAAATGATATTTGAATGGGAAAGTGATCACTACCATGGAGGTCATCGACCAGCCCCCAATAAAAATCAGGCTGTGCATCCGAAGAGCACAAAGATAGGTCAAGGCAAGAAAATGAAGCGGTTCTCGGACAGTGATGCGTAAACTCATCCACGTTTAGGACACCCATCTCAAGCTCTTCGATCAGATCGGCAAGGACTTGTCCCCTGGGATTTATGGAGTAATCTCCCCAGAGAGGATGCCTGCCGTTCAGATCTCCAAGCAAGAGATAGGGCCTCGGCAACCGTGCCACGACGCGGCGGAAGTCCCCTGCGTCGAAGTCAGCTGACGGTGGAATGTACGCAGAAATGATAGTATACCTCCTATCCAGGTGCAGCTGCACAGCCACTGCCTGAAAGGAGGTATCTAAAGAGAAAGGAAGAACGGAGACATCATGCCGGGTGTAAACCGCGAATCCCCCAGCCCGGCCATCCCGCGGTGGTGGGGTCGCAAGACTCTTATACCCCGGGAGGGCAGGCAGGGGGCACGCGCCTAGCATGGTCTCCTGCAAAAAAATAGCTAACGGGGAACGGGACGAGGCGAGCCTCCGCAGCTCCTCCCAGTTGGCCCGGAGTCCACGGCAATTCCATTGAAGGAATATGCCCTCCACGCCTAGCTCGGAGGAGAGGCGGGGGCCCTCCTCGAATTGAAGACCCTCACGGGAATGGCCGTACGCTTCCCGGGGGCAGAACCCCGGGCACTGTTGGCCGGACAAAGCGCTGGAGACGCTGTTGCCTTCGAGGACTTATTGGGGGAGGTTGGGCTCGCCATGCGAGTCTTTTCCTCCCTCCGCCTCGAAACCTTAGGCGGGCGCTGCAGGTTCGGAGGCGGGGGGGCCTCTTTTCGAGGAACCACCTTCTCCGAGCCACTCGCTCCACCTCGGGGCGTGGGCGAAGGAGCCGAAGCTCCTTTGTTGCTGTCCTCCTTTCGGGGGACAGCTTTAGGAACCCCTGAGGATGGCCTAGCGACCATCTTCAGGGGTGTTGCCTCCTGTGAGTCTAACGACTCGGTGGAGGCGCGTGGCCGTTTCGCCTTGCGGGAAACGGTCACGCTGGGGGAAGAGGGGGGAGCCCTGGTTTTAGCCGGGGCTGGGTATGAACCCTTTTTGCCGCCAGCTTTACCAGGGGAGCGCCCGGGTTGGGTAGAGCCCGCAGAAGGGCTCCGAATGGGCGCGGAAACAACCGTGCTCGTTGGCCTGGATGGGCCAGGAGCAGAGGGTGCCTTTCTTACTACTGAGGCATATGACGTCCCAGGCAGAGCTGGGCGCGCCAGGACCAAGTCCTTAGCCTCGCGGAATGAGAGTCTATCCTGGGCCTGAACGGCCAGGATTTCTTTCTCCAGGAGATATGCACCACATTGCTTCGAAGAAGCAGGGTGCGGCTCTCCGCAATTGACACACTTGGCCACACACGATTTGGACTTATCGTGTGCGACCTTGGAGCAATTTACACAGACTTCGGGTGACCCCGACTTTGCACGTCTACATGAGCGATTTTTATGGCCAAAGCGGTGACAGTAATAGCACCGCCGCGGCAGTGGCACGAATGCCTTCACGCGGTATCGGTACCAACCGGCACGCACCGACTCAGGGAGCTTGTCACTGTCGAACGTGACGAAGAGTGTAGGGGTGGGTCTCGAAGCCCCTCCCTGTTTTCTCATCACACGTTCGACCTTGAACGCCCCATGGTCGGCCAGCTCTAGGGTGATGTCCTCAATGGAGTAGTCAACGAGTTCCCTCGCATAAACTACTCCTTTCACAAAGTTCATGGTAGAGTGCGGCGTCACACTCACCGGGGTGCCATGAAGTGTCCGAAGAGCACTTATCTTGGCCGCCTCGGCGGGATTCGCCGCATTCGCCAGAAGGCTGCCGTCCGAGAAACGTGTCACCTTCGGCTCTCTACCAATTGCACTAGCTAATCCTCTCCTCTGATGTATCATGTTGCCCTTGGACAACATGGTGCCATCAGTGGAGCGAATAACGAGGAAGCGTTTGAAGCCAGCGGGCTCGAAAACGCCAGGTAACCTCTGAATCAGGGGCCCCGATGTCATCGAGGCTCCGCCCTGTGCACTCTTGGTGTTAGTCTTGGTCAGGGGCTCCGCACACGAGGGGGTAGAGGGGCCGGATGTGCCGATCTTGGCTTGGTCGCCTACCAAAGTGGTAGCAGACCCATCCGTCCCCGCAGCACCCGCGGATGGAGAGGAGCCCCGAGTCTTTTTCGTCTTCTTTGTTTTTTTCTTTTTTGGAGAGGAGGATGGGGAATGAACCCGCTTTTCACCTCCGCCGGTAGAAGCCCCCAGGCCAGATGGACAGGCCTCAGCCAGGTCCCTCTCCGAAATGGAGAAGGTCCTGGTTGTCGTAGGGGCACCTGTCGGAGGAGATCCCTCCCCTCCTTTTACTGCCTCGGAGCCCTTAGTCATTTGAGGAGGACCTTGCATAGGGGCGGATTCGGGTTCGGTGCTTGGCGCCGAGCCCGAATTCCCCCCCATGGAAGGCCCTACCGTCTGAGGCTGGGTCTCCTCAAGGACCATGTTTATCACAGGAGGGGCCTCCAGTTGGCCATCCCCTCCCAGGACATCGCAGGTCCCCTTGGCAGTGTCGCCAGTCTTGTGTGGGGAGGCACAGGCCTTGACCCCAGCAAGGTTTAAAATTCTTGCCAGCAGGTCTTTTGAGGGAAGCGACCGAAGGGGCCTGGCTTCCCTCTCCCCCCTAAGGGGGTTTGCCCTACCGAGCCGCTTTGATGCGGAGCGGCTGGCTAAGGGCTGCCTGCTGGCTTTCTTGGCAGTCCCCTTGGAAAGAAAAGAGGGGACTCCCGCTGGGAAAAGGGAGGTGCCCGAAAGCACCTCGAGAGAAGGGGGTGAGGGGGAGTCCCCTGCACCCGTAGGCGAAGGAGAGGAGTAAGCCTCCTCTCCGGTTAGAGAAATATGGAGGGTCCCCTGTGCAAGCACAGGGGGGATGACCTCCATTTTTTTGCTGGAGCTGCCCGAGGGCGGCTCCGTCGATGGAACAGGGGAAGTTGAGGGTTGGGTTTGTTTTGTTTTTTTATCATCATTGGGCATGGTGACCCCTTTTTTAAACACGGGATGCAATCGCGCACACCTCTCGCAGTAGCCCGCACTGCGAGAGGTGCTTACAAGCCCGGCAGAGCCAGGCGCCGCCATTTAAGACCACCCCTCCCGCCTGGTGGCCTGGCAGTCCATCGGCATGGCGGCTCCACCTTAGACACGGCGTAAAAATTAATAGATTGTGAAGAGGAGAGGAAAGGGGATGTGAGGAAGGTATAGGTGGGGATGAAGAAGGTAGTTAAAAACCAGCCACCCCAGACCGGAGCTCAGGGGTTAGGGAACATTGTCCCCCACCCCCTCAGCCCCGATGCGGGACGGTTGGCTGAAAGGAAGGTCAGCATCTACCCTGTGAAATTAGAGGCTGACCAGAGAAAGTTGTGGGAGAGGTTGTGTGAAAAGAGAGGAAACAAGTGTTTTGAAGGAAGGAAGAGAGGCTAAGCTGGGGCCGGACGGGGTGCTGAGTCCCGTCAGCACGGCGGCCAAGATGGCAAATCGCCGCGCCCCTTACGGGGTAAAGGATGGAACAAATAAGATATTTAGTATAGCTAGTGTATAGACCTTCCCCTTCAAGCACAAAAAAATTGAAGGGGGTGCTCATTGTTTCCACGGGGTCAAAAAGGTCAAGGTCATTTTCTGAAAATCATGAAAATTGACTATATTTAAAACACTATTTCTCAGCTGCTATGTATGTTTCTCTGCCAGAAATGGTTTTAAATACAATAAAAGACATATCATCATATCCTATCAGTTATAACTTTTAGTATCGTTTCTAAGTATGAATATTTTGAATTGGAAGTTGGTTCAGATGTGATGGATTTGTTCAATATTTCAGTTTTTGCTAGCTTATAACTCTCTGATGGTTAGAGATAGACTGGTTTTTATTTTTTTTATTTTTAATCTATGGTCCTGATTCTGTAGGACCTGAATTTTTCAGACCTATATCTTTCAAAGTGGATGTTTTATGAGGCCTCAAAGTCGGCGATTTTGAAAAATCGAGTCTCTAAAAGGCCTTCAAAATTACGTGGGCCATATCTCCGGAACTGTTTGGGGTATAGAGCTATAATTTTGCATGCGAAGTTTTTTTATGACATGCTTCAACATATCCAAAAATGAAGAAAATCCATGATGGTCACCGGTTTGGCATTGCCTGATTTCATGCGGAATGACTGAGTAGGCAATTGTTGAGATGTGTACCTCAGTTGTTTGAGACATGCTAAGTGGTGCGCATTGAAATCACCGCATATGAGATTCGGAAGTGGTTTCTAGGAATGGTGGGTAGCTTGGTGGTATTTTCTGACTGTGGTGGTAGCGGCGAGGAAGTAAAGGTTTATTGTATTCCGTTTCTTTGACCCTAATCGATTGTACTTTTCGAGTGTTTGGTCGTTGTTCAGGAGTGGTTTGTGTGCGACCGGGATTGAATTGTATACTACTTTTGGGCTTATTGTACAATACACTACAACAAAAGAAAACATGACCATGGGGGGAACCATTGAAATCGTTCAGGGTTTACAAAAATAAGTTATTTTTTTATTACAACAACATCCAAATGAGGAGTTACTATTAAAAAAATGTTTAACACATTAGAAAGCAACCAACGAGGCTACATCTTTACGCCAACATATGAATGTTATGACAACCATTCAGTTATTATTGGAAATGACGTAGTGTACATATTTTATTATCAGAGTTCGTTCGCAGGACTTCCTTTGGCGTTATCAACCAGCTCATAGTAGGCCATCACTACAGGCCACGAGAAATGAAGGACTGATAACTCATCGCCTGAATGAAGTCACAACCGGGAATAGTGCCGACAAATGGTAGGCTTTCACTTCGATAATGCTCAAACCTTTGGAGGCCCATGGACAAGGGTTCACCGTAAGGGAGAGTCCAATGTGAACTCCAATACACTATTAAACCACAGATACTAACCCGTTCTGACCCCCAAAACCCAAGGGACAAAAATATATGAAAGGCTAAGTGTATGGATGGTAAGATTTATGGCAACAACAGCGAATTCCTCAATCGGTTTACGGGACAACGAAGATGTATTTCAAACCCTTCAGGAGAGAATAGATTCTGCAGGGCAATTCCCCGCCCCCGATCTGTTCGAACTGGCCACTCAAAGTGGTTGTTTAGGGGTGGGAAAATGGAGCCGTTGCATAGCATTAAAAATATTATTTTTTAGCTGTATCGAACCCCGTTCTCGTATTTTTTTTTTAAATAAAAGGTTTCCTACTTGGCGAGTGCCATTAAGAGAACATAATCTACCGGAAAAAAAACTTTAGCCTAAGATTAAACAATTTCGCTAATAAACAAAAAGTACTAAAAAGTTAGCAGAAATAACAAAGAAATAAAAGGGAGGGGGGGAGGGCAAATCCAGGTACAAGGGCTCGTTCTCGTAAAAACATGTCGACGAAGCTAACGGGAAATCCAACCCACGCTTCTACTCAACAGTTGCACACCAAAACCGATATTGACGTGCCAACAGTATTTTATTGTTTTATGATTTTAGAACCTGATATATATATATATATATATATATATATATATATATATATATATATATATATATATATATATATATATATATATCTTCCGACAGAAGCAAAGTGATATATATATATATACACACATCTTCCGACAGAAGCAAAGTGATACCGTCGATGTTCAAGGCAAAACGTGTGATACTGACTGAGCACACTGCTTGATGGCACGATCTCGTAGATTCAGATAAAAAAAAAAGAAAAAGAGACCTTCTCCGAGGCCTCGGTGTGGATCGTCTCTATGAGACAGTATCGCCATGCGGTATCGTAGACCTAACGCAGGGGGCACGGCCGGGCGGTCGAGCATTGATGGGCTTTGGCACCCAGGCCCGCATTTGGGGCAAAAATTGTCCTCGAGCTTTGGCCATAAATGATGATGCCGGAAGAGGGTGAGCAGAGTGGACGCCCCAATACATCCCATACCCAATAATTGCCCTACCGAGCTGGCTTTCGGCCCTCGCAGGAGGTAGTGACCTCACGGTATACACTACCACTCGACTAAGGACTGGTAAGAGGACGAAAGGACGCCGGGCAACCGGAATCTCTATGGAATAGCAGAGCAAGAGTAGAAAGGGGTAGGCGGGTATGTAAGAAAGAAGTAGATTGGCGGGTCCACTAACAAGTAGTGTGGGTGATTACCTATTATTATCATACCCTAGTGCTAGGTGATGCCAGGATGGCCTGCAGTCCACCAAGGCACCATGGCTAGCGGACCAAACTCTGCCCAGGTGGGAACAGTCCTAGTACAAAGTGCGGGTAGAAAAGGTTGAGGGGATAGCTGTAATAATATAAATAATAGTAAAAAATAATAAATGAATAATACTAATAAATAATGATACATAATACAATAAAACAACACTAATAAGTAGTACTACTAAATAATAAATTATAAAAATGATATCAAAATGAAACTTTGTTGCACGAGTTAATAATTCGCTTCTGCTCAAAATTAAAAAGTCACATTTTGGACGAATAAACTCGTATTCTGAGAAGGAACAAATTGGCAACCTCGAATAATACGTGGAGTTACGCATCGATACATTGTACCATGGAGGATGGGGGGGGGGGATTTCGAGTAAAACCTCTACAGAGTAGATACAATAGGTAAGGTAAACATATAAAAAGCCCCCTTTAATACTCATTTATGCACACTTTAAAATCAAAGAGTACTTCAATTTAGTCACAGATTAAAATTGAGTACTTCCAATTAGGTACACCTTAAAATCAGAGTACTTCCAATTAGGTACACCTTAAAATCAAAGAGTACTTCCATTTTAGCACACTTTAAAATCAAAGAGTACTTACCGGCTTCGGCATCTTGATTGCTGCTGCAAAACTACTCTGAACTGTACACTATCTGAAAAAAATGCAAAATTGCATTAGATCTTTCATAGACAAGACTCGACTCGTGGGTATAAAGCGGGGCTAGAAAAAAAAAACATATAGGGCATCACCAAATGGCTTGCATTCAGGGTGCATACAAAACGATGGCGCTTCAAAGCATTCTAGAACAAAGGTGGATAGGGAAAAATATAAATACATTCCATTTAATAGCAAATAACCAGCTAGAGCAACTAAAGCAACCAATTTTACGAAGCTTAGATTGGTGTACGAGACGAGTCAACTTCACTATCTACAACAAACCCCCAAATATTATCTTTATGAGCGAAGGAAAAGTTTTAACCACAATATAATAAAGAGTATGAACAAAGACGGTCCTAAAAGTAGGACTATGTTAAGAAATAAATTTGTCACCTGTGCGTTTAAGACTTAATTCCCAGAATTGGAGGGACGCCCAATCAATGAAAGAAAACTGTTATAATTCAACGCAAACAAATAACTAAGAAAGAATGCGAAGAGGAAAATAAACGCATAAGGAAGGGGCTGATTTAAGAATTAAAAGAGGACAGGAACTACAAAGCCATGGGAATTAAAATTATTGGGAAATAGGAAAATTCATTTCTCAGTTGCGATCGTGGCAGTTATGAAATATGGGCAATAGAAATGAAAAATTACTATTTTAGGGGCATTAAACGTCCAATCTTGATATCCTTAATGTGACGATGTTTAGATTTCCAATATTAATTTGAGAAACAAATAGGATGCTTTCAGTGTGATGTCCATTTTTTTGGGGGGGGAGATTTCGTCATTTACTAAATAACATCTTCCGAGAATCGAGTTATTAAGTCCCACTCGTGCGGGTATGGTATAAGTACCAAATCAGAAAAGGTAGTAATAAGGGGGGCAAACAAAACCCACACCATCCGCCAATCATGCGCAAGACTAATAGAACACAATCCCCCCACGGCTTCATCATCTTACCACCATTCCAAACCTTTTCTTTTTTTTTAATGGCCACCGAAAACACAAACCTTATCTTCAGGCTAATTAAAAAAACAAAAAGAATATAAAAAAAAGAGACAGGCCCTAATTTGGCGGTTGGCGGCATCGATGGACCACTCCCCGGAAGTTGGTGGAAGCGACAAGTGCCAAAACGCACCTCCCCGGACACAAGACAGTAGGAGGAATGGCTTTGGTCGCCCGGGCGAGCATCACATCCCTCACCCCCAACACCCACACGGTTTAAGAAACCGAGAAATGATGCCCAAAGGGCACTTTCTCGGATTGTCCCAGTGGGAGACATTGATAGCAATCATGGACACATTTACGCTTGTACAACATTTTTTTTTTTTTTTTAAGAGCTCATCTGGCGACTGCCTACTTGGGCATTAGTCGCCGTATTAAAACTGGCCTAGTTCTAGGCTACTTTAAAATAAAATTAAAGAAAAACAAAAACAAAACACCCCAAAATGGGGAAAGGAAGCAAGCTGGTGCGTCGGGGAGAGGTCCCCCCGGCGCAGGAGCGTGCAACTAAAGGAAAAAAACAAACAAAAACAAAACAAAACAAAACACAAACCTTGCTTAAATAATAGGGAGAAGGCCGGCCTCCCCCAAAAAGTCAGCAAGTCCACCAGTCAAAGTGCACGCACTCGTCCCGAGTACAAGAGACAGGCGGTAGCGACCCCGCCCATCCCGGTACCGGGACAGGTGTCGTGCGCGAAGATCACCCAGACTGGGACATTCGACAAGAATGTGCCGAACAGTCTGGGGGACGACGCAGTCGTTGCAATAGGGCGCAGGCGAGCGCTCCACCAGATAGCGATGCGTCACACGAGTGTGTCCGATTCGGAGACGACAGAAAGCAACCTGAAGCCGCCGCGGCATTGGGGGATAGGTCCATGGGAACAGTCGCGGCGCAATGGCACGCAACTTTAAGTTCCCCTCGACCGTCTCCCATCTTCTTTGCCAAGCAGTCCGAAGAGCTGCCCGTATTCCTGCCATGTAGTCGGTGTGAGGAAGAGCGAAACGCTGGTCCGGGCGCAGAGTCCTCGCGGACTCTTTGGCGCCCTCATTCCCCGCAATTCCTACATGTCCAGGAACCCAGCAGAAGATAATCTCGACATCTGCCCGGCTCGCCAAAACCGTGGCGTCACGGATTTCGCGAACCAGGGGATGCGGAGATTCCAATGCCCCGAGAGCACTCAGGGCGCTTTGTGAGTCGCTATAGATCACAATCCGGTCTCCGAACCGGACACGTCGCGTAATCTCCCGTACCGAGTGGTGTATTGCCACCAGCTCGGCCGTGAAGACAGACGCAGCGCCTGGTAGAGCCCCGCTGACTTCAAACAGAGGGGAAACGGCGTGGAAGCAGACCCCCTCTTGGGACTTGGAGCCATCCGTATACACTGGCACGGTACCAGCGTGACGCGATGTGTGCTCCAAAAAGGTCGAACGCAATACTCCCGGCGCAGTACAAGCTTTGGGAGCAGAGGCGTGGCGACAAATAGCCAAATGTGGTACCCTTCAGGGTGGCGTCCTGGGCAGAACCAGGGGCGCCACCGGCCCGAGAGCTATATCTACCTCTCGAAGGAGTTTCCTGGCCCTAAACCCAAAGGGCTTAGGGTATGACTGGCGTCTCTCGGCGGCATAGGCACCATCGAGATCAGCTGCGGATGCAGTGAGAGCTGTTGGCGACTGAGGGAGGCGCCGGGCTCGCGCGTACAGGCGAGTGATGCACTGCACGCGGCGCAGAGCGAGTGGCATCTCCCCAGCATCGACCAACAGGCTCTCAATGGGGGAAGTGCGGAAGGCACCGGTCGCAAGGCGAAGGCCGGTGTGGTGGATCGAATCCACCTTCCGCAATAAACGCTCGGCTGCGGATGCATAAAACTCGCATCCGTAGTCGACCTTCGAGCGAACAAAGGATCGATAAAAAAGTAAGGCGGTAGCCCTATCAGCGCCCCAAGCGCTGAACGTCAGGGAACGGAGAATGTCCATGGCGCGGGTACAAGAGACCCTAAGGCTGCGAATATGAGCCTCCCAGGTGAGGCGTCGGTCGAATACAAGACCAAGGAAACGGTGCGACTCAACCACATCCAGGCGTTCCCCATTAAGAAACAAATCTGGGTCAGGGTGAAGCCGTGGATGGCGGCAGAAGTGCACCACCTTAGTCTTGGCCAAAGAAAACCGAAACCTGTGCGCTTCGGCATAGCGAGAGACGCGGTTCAATGCCTGTTGGAGTCGACGCTCCAGAGTTGGCATCTGGGCCGCGCCAAAAGAGATCGAAAGGTCGTCCACGTAGAGCGTAGCGAGAACATCTTCTGGCAGCACCGAAGTGATGCCGTTGATGTTCAGGGCAAAGAGTGTGACACTGAGGACACTTCCCTGCGGGACACCCTCTTCCTGCTCCTTTGGGGCAGAGAGGGCTCCCCCCACCCGTACGCGGAATCGACGATCTCGCAAAAATTCAGATATAAACATTGGGAGGCGTCCCCTCGCTCCCATCGTGTGGAGAGTCTCCATGATACCGTATCGCCATGCGGTATCATAGGCCTTCTCCAGATCAAAAAACACCGTGGCGTAGTGCTGTCTACGAAGGAAAGCCTCGCAGACGGCATTTTCCAGTCGGAGCAGAGCATCCGACGTGGAGTGAAACTTACGGAAGCCGCACTGTGCAGAAGACAGATGGCCTCCGCTGTCCAGGAAATGGGCTAATCTAACATTTACCAATTTCTCCATCAACTTGCACACACAAGAGGTTAGAGAGATTGGGCGGAAACCGGCCGGAGTAGAGTGATCTCTCCCCGGCTTGCGAAAGGCGAGCACAGTAGCGATTCGCCAGGAGTCTGGGAGAAGACCTTCCACCCAGATCCTGTTGAACAGATCTAACAGAAAGGCCATGCCTCGCTCACCCAGGTGTCGAAGCATGGCGTACGCGACATCGTCCGGACCATGGGCGGTGTCCGCGCACGAAGCGAGAGCGGAACGCAACCACTCACAGAACTTGTCGTTGAAGGGTTCTCCGCCTCTGGAGGTAAAGTCCAGCCGGCGGCCTTCCGCGACATCACGACGTGCATTGAATGCTGGCGGAGCAGCATCACGGCTAGAGAATGCAGAGAAAGCGGTCGCTGAGGATTCCGCCACGGACGCGGGGTCCGAGATTGCGGTCCCATTCTCCTGGACAACGGGAGGGGGGTCCTGCGAGAACTTGCCCCGAATCCTTTTGACTCGCTTCCACACCTCAGCTAAAGGGGTCTTCCCGTTAAGTGAAGACACGTATGCCCGCCAAGAAGAGCGGCGGGCGTGCTTCGAAATATACCGGAACCTAGCCCTAGCCCGACGAAATTCAGCGACAGTGAAATCGTTCGGGCGGCGCTTATAGCGCATGTAGGCATAACGCTTCTGTTTGAGGGCCGTCTCACACTCGGCCGACCACCATGGGAGTGGTCGGCGTGCAAAACAGCCAGACGTCCTAGGAATAGTAGTCAGGCCCACGGCGATAAGGTTGCCGGAGAAGAACTCAACGGCCTCATCTACCGACCTAAACTCCTCGACTGAGATAGAGAATTCAGTCATTTCCTGAAATGCAGGCCACCGCGCCCGTGCCAAGCACCACCGAGGTGGTCTCTCAGGCGGCAGTTGCCCTGAAAATGATATTTGAATGGGAAAGTGATCACTACCATGGAGGTCATCGACCACCCCCCAATCAAAATCAAGCTGTGCATCCGAAGAGCACAAAGATAGGTCAAGGCAAGAAAATGAAGCGGTTCTCGGACAGTGATGCTTAAACTCATCCACGTTTAGGACACCCATCTCAAGCTCTTCGATCAGATCGGCAAGGACTTGTCCCCTGGGATTTATGGTGTAATCTCCCCAGAGAGGATGCCTGCCGTTCAGATCTCCAAGCAAGAGATAGGGCCTCGGCAACCGTGCCACGACGCGGCGGAAGTCCCCCGCGTCGAAGTCAGCTGACGGTGGAATGTACGCAGAAATGATAGTATACCTCCTATCCAGGTGCAGCTGCACAGCCATTGCCTGTAAGGAGGTATCTAAAGAGAAAGGAAGAACGGAGACATCATGCCGGGTGTAAACCGCGCATCCCCCAGCCCGGCCGTCCCGCGGTGGTGGGGTTGCAAGACCCTTATACCCCGGGAGGGCAGGCAGTGGGCACGCGCCTAGCATGGTCTCCTGCAAAAAAATAGCTAACGGGGAACGGGACGAGGCGAGCCTCCGCAGCTCCTCCCAGTTGGCCCGGAGTCCACGGCAATTCCATTGAAGGAATATGCCCTCCAGGCCTAGCTCGGAGGAGACGCGGGGGCCCTCCTCGAATTGAAGACCCTCACGGGAATGGCCGTACGCTTCCCGGGGACAGAACCCCGGGCGCTGTTGGCCGGACAAAGCGCTGGAGGCGCTGTCGCCTTCGAGGACTTATTGGGGGAGGTTGACCTCGGCATGCGAGTCTTTTCCTCCCTCCGCCTCGAAACCTTAGGCGGGCGCTGCGGCTTCGGAGGCGGGGGGCCCTCTTTTCGAGGAACCACCGTCTCCGAGCCACTCGCTCCACCTCGTGGCGTGGGCGAAGGAGCCGAAGCTCCTTTGTTGCTGTCCTCCTTTCGGGGGACAGCTTTAGGAACCCCCGAAGATGGCCTAGCGACCATCTTCAGGGGTGTTGCCTCCTGTGAGTCTAACGACTCGGTGGAGGCGCGTGGCCGTTTCGCCTTACGGGAAACGGTCACGCTGGGGGAAGAGGGGGGAGCCCTGGTTTTAGCCGGGGCTGGGTGTGAACCCTTTTTGCCGCCAGCTCTACCAGGGGAGCGCCCGGGTGTAGTAGAGCCCGCAGAAGGGCTCCGAATGGGCGCGGAAACAACCGTGCTCGTTGGCCTGGATGGGCCAGGAGCAGAGGGTGCCTTTCTTACTACTGAGGCATATGACGTCCCAGGCAGAGCTGGGCGCGCCAGGACCAAGTCCTTAGCCTCGCGGAATGAGTCTATCCTGGGCCTGAACGGCCAGGATTTCTTTCTCCAGGAGATATGCACCACATTGCTTCGAAGAAGCAGGGTGCGGCTCTCCGCAATTGACACACTTGGCCACACACGATTTGGACTTATCGTGTGCGACCTTGGAGCAATTTACACAGACTTCGGGTGACCCCGACTTTGCACGTCTACATGAGCGATTCGTATGGCCGAAGCGGTGACAGTAATAGCACCGCCGCGGCAGTGGCACGAATGCCTTCACGCGGTAGCGGTACCAACCGGCACGCACCGACTCAGGGAGCTTGTCACAGTCGAACGTGACGAAGAGTGTAGGGGTGAGTCTCGAGGCCCCTCCCTGTTTTCTCATCACACGTTCGACCTTGACCGCCCCATGGTCGGCCAGCTCTAGGGTGATGTCCTCAATGGAGTAGTCAACGAGTTCCCTCGCATAAACTACTCCTTTCACAAAGTTCATGGTAGAGTGCGGCGTCACACTCACCGGGGTGCCATGAAGTGTCCGAAGAGCACTTATCTTGGCCGCCTCGGCGGGATTCGCCAGAAGGCTGCCGTCCGAGAAACGGGTCACCTTCGGCTCTCTACCAATTGCACTAGCTAATCCTCTCCTCTGATGGATCATGTTGCCCTTAGACAACATGGTGCCATCAGTGGAGCGAATAACGAGGAAGCGTTTGAAGCCAGCGGGCTCGAAAACGCCAGGTAACCTCTGAATCAGGGGCCCCGATGTCATCGAGGCTCCGCCCTGTGCATTCTTCGTCTTAGTCTTGGTCAGGAGCTCCGCACACGAGGGGGTAGAGGGGCCGGATTTGCCGATCTTGGCTTGGTCGCCTACCAAAGTGGTAGCAGACCCATCCGTCCCCGCAGCCCCCGCGGATGGAGAGGAGCCCCGAGTCTTTTTCGTCTTTCTTGTCTTTTTCTTCTTTTTAGGAGAGGAGGGCGGGGAATGAACCCGCTTCTCACCCCCGCCGGTAGAAGCCCCCAGGCCAGATGGACCGGCCTCAGCCAGGTCCTTCTCTGAAATGGAGAAGGTCCCGGTGGGCGCAGGGGATTCATCCGGAGATTTCTCCCCTCCTTGTCCTGCCTGAGAATCCACAGCCGTTTGATGAGGACCTTGCATAGGGGCGGATTCGGGTTCGGTGCTTGGCGCCAAGCCCGGATTCCCCCCCATGGAAGGCCCTACCGTCTGAGGCTGGTTTTCCTCAAGGACCATGTCTATCACAGGAGGGGCCTCCAGTTGGCCATTCCCTCCCAGGACATCGCAGGTCCCCTTGGCAGCGTCATAAGTCTTTAGTGGGGAGGCACAGGCCTTGACCCCGGCAAGGTTTAATATTTTTGCCAGCAGGTCTTTTGAGGGAAGCGACCGAAGGGGCCTGGCTTCCCTCTCCCCCCTAAGGGGGTTTGCCCTACCGAGCCGCTTGTACGAGGGGCGGTCGGCAATGGGCTGCCTGCTGGCTTTCTTGGCAGTCCCTTTAGAGAGCATAGGAGGGACTGCCGCTGGAGATAGGGAGGTGCCCGAAAGCACCTCCAGAGAAGGGGGTGAGGGGGAGTCCCCTACACCCGTAGGCGTAGGAGAGGAGTAAGACTCCTCTCCGGTTAAAGAGGTATGGAGGGTCCCCTGCGCAAGCACAGGGGGGGGGGACCTCCATCTTTTCTGTGGAGCTGCACGAGGGCGGCTCCGTTGTTGTTATAGGGGGAATTAAAGGGAGATGTTTTTTTGTTTCATCATTGGGCATGGTGACCCTCTTTGTTTTACGGGACGCAATCGCTCACCACCTCTTGCAGTAGCCCGCACTGCAAGAGGTGCTTACAGGCCCGGCAGAGCCAGGCGCCGCCATTTGGGACCACACCTCCCGCCTGGTGGCCTGGCAGTCCTTCGGCATGGCGGCTCCACCTTGAACACGGCGTAAAACGGATAGATTTTGAAGACGAGAGGAAAAGGGATGTGAGGAAGGTATGGGTGGGGATGAAGCAGGTTGTTAAAAGCCAACCACCCCAGACCGGAGCTCAGGGGTATGGGGACATTGTCCCCTCCCCCCTCAGCCCCGATCCGGGACGATTGGCTGAGAAGAAGGTCAGCTTCTACCCTGTGAAATTAGAGGCTGACCAGAGAAAGTTGTGGGAGAGGTTGTATGAAAAGCGACGAGGTAGGATAGGAATACAGGCTATCTGAAGGAAGGAAGAGAGGCTAAGCTGGGGCCGGACGGGGCGCTGGATCCCGTCAGCACGGCGGCCAGGATGGCAAATCGCCGCGCCCCTTACGGGGCGCTTGTACAACATGCCCCAAACATACCACTGGCAGACTATGGGTTCACTTCAATGCAACTACACTTTACTTGTACAACCAGGGGCTGTCGAGTCGGAGTCGGTTAAAAACATCCGACTCATGTTTTTATCTTATAAAGATAAATAATCATAGAAAGTTGTGTTTTTGAAATTCTCTTATGGACGAGAGTAATAAAACACTCACATTTTATCTAAATTATATCACACTAAATAACTTTTGTAGCGTCGTACGCACATACATGAGATGTTATGCACTATGAAAGTCTTCTTAGAATCTTCAAAGATTCTTGGAAGAGCTTCCAAAAATGTTTATGAAGAATGCACAATTACCACATAACTGGCTTTTGTTTGTACACATGGTTGATTCAATATCAAATGCATCGTTTCCAATAAATTCCCTTGAAAAGAACAACTAAATTTCAACTTTCAATGCTAAAATTGCTGATATATATATATATATATATATATATATATATATATATATATATATACAAGAGTATATAGGCAGTAAACCCTTGATATAACGAATTATATGGGGCGGGGGGTCGTTCGTTAAACCCGATGAGCGTTAAAAGCAATGGAAATAACGAACCAAGTTTGTTATGGATATGTAATACGTATGTAATTACTAATAAAATTAAGTGGACTACACAACATAATATTGATACGAACCTTGCACTGTAGGAGACATGTGACACACCAACACTCACTCAGGCTGGTCGAAACGCTTGCCTGTTAAACCCGATGGAGTTCGGCCAAGAAATTTGGTTCGTTATATCCGAAATTCGTTATATCGAGGGTTTTATATATATATATATATATATATATATATATATATATATATATATATATATATATATATATATATATATATATATATATATATATACACACACACACACACACGAGTGTGAAAATTAATCCACAGGAAAATTGAAAAGATGTATCCAAGCACTTTCCAAACTATATTTGCAAGTTCATTTTCAAGGAATAGCATGAAAATGGAGAAGACAACCTCATATAGGGTACAAAGATACAAAGGGAACGCCCATCACATAGAACAAACCAATGGAAAAACACAATAACAAGACAGAGAAATACCAATAAAAAGATCATTAGGCAACTAATAACGGACATATGCGTCCCCAAAACGATATACACACAACAACGCCATGTATATGAATGGAAATGGTGGGTGAAAAGACAAAAACATTTTAAAGGATTATCATCAGAACGAAAACATTTAGGGCTAAGAGTAAATCCATAGGCACAAGACACGTGGTGGGGGAGGCAATGCGAATGATATTACACTAATAAAGAGTGACAACAGGCTGCATTATGAAGTTATTTCATTTAGTACAAGTTTTTTTTTAAAAACAGGGTCGAGTTAAAATAATCCAGGGGAAATATTTACATTAGGCAACACGCCTGATCATAAAAAAAAACATTTATACTTCCTCTTCCAATGATGAATTAAATTTGGAAAAATATTTAAATCTTACAGAACAAGAAAAAGCGAATGAAAACCGAGAGGAAGGAACCTTTTGATGCAAACTTTGAAAAATCTATATTTTTTTAAATTTTAGGAGCCTATCTGGTGACTGCCTACTTGGGCATATGTCGCTCTACTCACGACAGACTAGTACTAGGCTACATTAAAATAATATGCAAAACAAAACACAAAGGTAACAATAAAAAATGAAAAGGGTAACAAGCAGCAAGCACACTCCGGCGTCGGGGGGAGGTCCGCCTTCCGCCGGTGCAGGAACGTGCGACCTACAAAGAAAATGACAACAGTTAAATAAAGTGGAAGAGGCCAGACTCCCTCCAAAAAGTCATAGTCCACGAACTCGTCCCGAGTACAAGGGACAAGCGGTAGCACCCAAGCGGATCCGGTACCGGAACAGGTCGCGTGCACGAAGATCACCCAGACTGGAACATTCAACAAGAATGTGCCGAACAGTCTGGAAGACAACGCAGTCTTCAACGGTAGGGCGCTGGCGAGCGGTCCATCAAATGGCGGTGCATCTCGTGAGTGTGTCCAATTCGGAGACGACAGAAAGCAACCTGAAGCCGTCGCGGCATTCGGGGGAGGGGGGGGGGAGTAGGCCGATGGGAAGGAAGGAAAAATCTAAAGAGGAATTCTATTCAGCTGTTGAAGAGATACTAAAAATATCATCGCTCTTGTAAAATACCACTACATGAGCGTACCCAGACCTACCCTGAAGTTATAAAACATGCAGCTATGATAGTAACTGCGTTTTCCCCCCGACTCAAGTCAGTGTTGAAAGATTGTTTTCTCCATTGAAAGTGATAAAAACAGATCTTAGAGCTTCAATTAAGCAAGATCTTGCAGAAGCTATATTATTCAGAAAAAAATAATACAAAATTATTTACTCGATTTTTTTGTTTTTTATATAGAAATTTGTATATGTATGATAAAATTTATGTTTTTGCACATATATATATATTAGGATATATTTTCTTTTAAATTTGTTTTAATTATGCATATCAGGACTTTTTTTCCCTTGAAATGTCCAAAAACTCTGAATTTGTTTTCTTTTATAAACCAGGCAAGCTCCCCCCCCCGTACAGGGGGGGGGGGGAGCTTGCGCTTCGCTACTAAGATATATAGAGTTATATTAGATATATAAAAATAAATTTTCTGAACTTCACCATATGTAATTCTTTGTGTTTTAAAAATTTCACAAAATTTCAATACTTATATTTATTTCTGAACTTCACCATTTTGTTTTTCCATAACCCTATATTTTAAGAACGAGATTTTTTGAAGGTGTTTGAATAAGATTTTTCTTTTAGTTCGGTTGTCACCTAAGTATATTTCATTTTTTTATCAAAGATATTTCTAATAAATCCTTTAGAAGAAGAAAGAGAGAAGAAGAAAGAAAGAAGAAAGAAAGAAGAAAGAAAAAAAATAATGAAGAAAGAAGAAAGGAGAAGGAGAAGGAGGAGACCCGTCGGGGTGCCTGTGTAACCAAGCTCTTCCTGTTAAGGAAGAGAACAGTGGCTTGTTGATATTATAAAAGAATTATTAGAAATAACTTTGATAAAAAAAACATAAGTCATAACCAAACTAAGATGAAATTATTAATCAAATACTCAAAAAAATCCCCTTCTTAAATTATAGAGCTAGTGAAGTGATCAAATTTCCATACTTTAGTTTATTCAACCACTTAAGTTGATAATTTATAAAATATGAGTTGGAAAAATAGTCAGATGAAAAACTCAATAAAGAGGGAAAGAATTCATCCCAGGACCAGTACAAAAAAACTTTTTGGAAAGAAGTTACAAGAGTAACAAAAATAACTAAAAGGTGATAAAAGTGACACATTGAAAATTACTATTTATGATTATTTTTAGAAAGTTCCTCCATTACCCACCCACATTCCAACTTGATTGGCAAATAATAGGCAGCAATTCTAACTAAAAACTTTCAGAAAAGATTTTTAAAAACATTACATTATTTGGCAATCAAACTACTGCTTTTAACTTTCTTTTTAATAGGTATAAATTTCGCAAAGCTTGTACATCAATAATAAAAGTAATTAACAAATAGGCACATAAAAAGAGCAAGATTAAGTAGGTAATACAATTATTTATCTTTAAAAAAAATACTGATTAATATAATAAGATTTGCTTCTTTACCACTTTAGATTGAATTTCTTGAACTTTTTGCGATTTCTTCTTTTCATCTTTTTTTTATGAGCATCTTCTAACAAAGAATGTCCCATTTTAATTTTTGTGTCATTATTATTAACTCCACTTTTCAAAATTTTCATTCCTTCTTCCATGTATTTGTGAGTGGTGCTGATAGCAACCTTGTCTCGTTTCTTGCTTCTTCCAGTTCACTTTTTAATTCTTTTATTTTCCATTTTTTACTATTCACTTCTTTTTGAAATTGTATTTTTTCTCATCTTAGATGCTATTTCTACATCTGCATTCCTGTGAGGTACTGACAAAAGTGCTTTTATAGTTTTTACTATATTTCGAAATTTAATATCATTCATATTTTATATTTCAAAAATTTGTGTCTGGTTCTAATTCTGGGTAAAGTTTCAGTTTGCAATAATCTCTATTCATCATGAATAGTCAGGAGGACATTCAAATGGAAGGACTTTTCAAATTTTCATAATAGATTGGGTACTTTCATGAGACTTAATTTTGTTTGGAGATAAGCAGTTAAAATATTTTTTAAAATTGGTAGGACTTAAAGGAGTTTTTTTTCTATAATGTGCAGCAAAGATGTCAGGAAAAGTTTTCTAATTAATTTCTGTATATTAGCATTTTTGCTTAAATTTGCAATAAATTCAAATTTATTCCATGCCCAATTTTCTTTAATGGTATTAAATTCTTTGCATTATTGGCAACTTCTGGAAGAGATGCAAGGTCCTTCAATTCAAGAGTTACACATATCTGATTTGAAAGGGACATTGCTAACTCATATAGCAGCTCCTCATATAAAATATGAATTAATGGTGCTTCTTACTGAAATTTAGATACAAAATTCATGAAAGTCTTAGCAGAGGAGGCAATAAAGTTTAATTTTGCTTTTGTGCTTGGAAATTTAAGGCATACATATATTTTGCTTTATTTTTCTGTCTTTTTATTAAACTTTTCATTTTATGAAATAAAAATTAAGAAGTAATTTTCTATTGCTGCCCATTGTTCTAAAATTCTAGAAACAGCTGGCTCCAAAGTAGTATCTTGTTGGAAGATGTTTTAAAAACTTATGAAGTGGTAAGTCCAATCCTTCTTGAATTTCTTCAAAATCCGAGCAGAGGACTTGGCCAATCCTAAAAAAATTAGTAAAATATTTTCAATAAAATCTGAATGCTCTTGAAATTCTGCTGCTCTAATTCCTTTAATAAAAGAATTATGCACAATGTGCAAATAACATGTACCAAAGTTAATAATGCTTTTACCTGTAATTTTCTTCATCTCATTAAAAAGACGGAAGACCTTTTTATTCACATTAGGCCCATCTGATCCAAGGGTCAATATATTTTGTCACAGAAGACCCTCATTGTCTATAGCCTTATCTAAGCAATTCTTAATATCTGTTGCTCTAGCATGACCTATAAAGAAGGTTTCTAAGTGGCTAGAGCATATTTGCTTTTGGCGTTAGACCAATAGCGTACCATTGCCTGCATTTCCTTAACTCCTTCAAAATTAGTTGTTTTGTCGGACATTAAGGAAAACTGAGCATCTTTTACATCCTCCAAAAGCTTTTTCCTTAAAATTGGGTCCAAGAGCTTCCGTTACTAAATAGGAAAATTTTTTGCGACCAAGACTAAAAATTTTCAGGACATTGCTGTTATGAAACATGTCTTAGAATAATTCCTTTATTCCTTCACAATTTGGAGCAGGGTTATTTCTAAGGACTTCTCGTATACACCATTTTAGCTCGGCTTTACAGCTAGCATCTATTGGTGTATATAACTGAAATTTTGAAGATCCATCTGGTAAAGGTTCGCCATTAACACTATTATTGATATTCATAAGGGCTTGGAAGTTTTATTACACTACAATCAATTTTGAATATGTTTTTCACTGATGCTGTGGTCCACTAGTGCTTGCTTCCCTTTCGACTTAAAAATAAGACTTTGATTGCATACAGCACACAAAACTTTATCACTGCTTAAAAGTTTGCACCATTCACTAAAAAGGTTGCCCATTTTTGTCTTTTAAATACAACCACTCATCTCTCTGAATTGCACAATTTTATTTCTGTTTCAATTTGGTCATTTTTAATTTATTTTGAAATATAAAGTACAAAAAATTGATAAAACCTCAGAAAAAAATAAAAGAATGATTAGGTTCTAGCTAATTCTAATCACACAAGTGATTCTATTTTATTATAAATAGATACTAATTCAAGAAAAGTAATTAGAGATAAAAACTAATTAACGAAGAATGATCCTACTGTCTTATAGACTTTATCAATTATATAGGCAGCTGCAGAATACAAATAAAGAAAAGGAAATGAATATTGTGCAAAAAGTTTTGCTGAAAAGAATAGAGTTCAATATTAATAAAGTCAGAAAGTAGTAAAATAATTTTTTCAGATAAATTGGGGCATTTAACCTTTTCAAACATACCCAGGCATCTACCTTAGACCTTCATTCTAGAGGCAAATTCCCGTTTGCTATGCTGACCTACTCAAGGTAGGTGGTGACAAGGTTAGCAGGCTCACGCACCCATGGCAGATGAAGCTTTAATGACAGGATGCCCTTCCGAGTCAACCAATAACTTCTGAGAATAATTGGCGCACGGAGAGGCTCGGACCGGGAATATCCAGGTTACGAGTCCAACGCACTACCAACTGAGCTATAGGCGCTTCGACCCTCAGGAAAATAATGAAAGAACCAAACTCCCTTTCTGTTCAATTAGAACTGCTACATAGCTATACAGGTATGAAACCAAACCAAAGAGGAGAGGTACCTGGGTTGTACAGAAAGATAAACAGCAAAGTAGGTAGGTAATACTTAAGATAGATAGAAGTCAAAGTAAAAAGGTGGAACCTACGGCGCTATTGATTGTAGAGACTAGGGACCGAAGGGTTGTCAATCCCAGTGGTCTGTTAAAATAAACAGTTTAACAGAACCCCTTGAGGGAAAATTAAAGTTTAGGAAGTAGGTATTAAAATGGAAAGATTAAAATAAAAGAAAGCACGAGAAAAAGAAACATTAAATCAATTAGATACCATTCCTCAATGATGGAGGAGGGGGGCCATAAATAATACTATAGGCATAAATTTAAAGCGACTATATAAGCAAGTTACACAAACAACATGTTTTAGCTCATAACTAAAAATAATTACATATAAAATGTATCTATTCTAAGGCAAAAAGTGACAAAAGTGATGGAAATAAAGAAAAGTGACCCCGTACCAGTCGTGCCATCAGTTTTTATGCAATAAATGATTTTTAAGATTACATAAAACCGAGTTGGAGTCGGAGTCGAACTATTGAAAATCTAAGGAGTCGGAGTCGGGGTTTTAGCCTACCAACTCCACAACTTACAACTCTAGGCTCTAAAGCAAATACTCAAACACAAGGGACCTGCTCATCATGCCTTCACACCACAATTTCTTCCCTAAACCTAATATGCAATCCCAATCCTCTCCTGGCAACACCCCCACAACTCACCCGCAGCCCCTTGATATGTCAACAATCCTGAAACACTGAGGGCAAGACATCCAGTCACAGAAATAACTTTACCCTACTGAACAACCCTCACTTTTAAACTAATATTCCTCATCAAGCCTTCTATCACTCTTTGTCCCTAAATATCATCATCTGCTCTCGCAACATCGCCCCCACAAAATCCTGTAAAGTAGTCAAATTCTTACGCTCTGACCACCTCTCGATCATTTTCAAAACAAGAATTAAACCATTTGGCCACACACAAATTGCATAAGAACCACTGGAAAGCATTCACAAATCGAGACAGATCATCATTTCGAAATACTAAACAGTACACCCATTATAAACATCAGCGCTAAACGAACTTTCAACACAATCAGACAAATCCTCAGAGACAAAAGAATGACAAATCCCTAATTTCACATTAAAATTCAAAGCTACGTCAGTCAACGCGACACACCAAAACATTCACCCAAAGGCCCTCACAACAGCTTACCACCAAATAAACAAAATACAATAGAAATCACTACACTGACAAAACTATCAAAAACACTTGGTCATAGAATAAACACCAGCAAACTCTACTAAACAGTATCACACTCAAATAGCAACTACACAATTGCATTCCATATTCAAAACAAGAGAGACCATATCCTCAAACAAGGTCTGCTGACCAAAGTTGCGTGCTCTCCCTTATTCTGACTTATGACATTACGACCTTCAAAACTTTCAATAAATCCCGGGCTAACCTTGGGAGGACTTTGACAAATATATCATTCGAATGAGAATTTAAAACGACATTAGGGTTTCAAATTTCGTGAGAATCGGCAGAATAGTTACAATGTTATTACCAAAACGGGGACCGACCGACATAGTGAGATATAGAGTCGCACCTGATTAAAAACCATCACACACTTTTTCTACGTTCGCCACATAAATTGTCACCCAGACATACTTCCCCCCCCCCACACACACACACTTCCCAACTTATATAAACAAACAGACGAATTACATCATCAGAAACCTCTTACACTGCTGCTTGTGGTGCATACATCATCAGTAACATATACCACCTAGGACCACATAGAATACAAGCACTCACCAACATTTCAAACTAGAGCGACTCAACGCAATACCCAACATCTGGAAGTATGGTAAAAGCATCGCGATCCCTAAATCCAACAAATTTCAGACTACATTCCACCACCACCCCGAATTGTACCTCTCCAAAGTCAGAGATGGCCTGATCCTAAACCAGGTCACTGAACACATTCCCGCAACAACTACACATTGTTTCAGACCACTACAGAACAAACACTTCTTAAAAACCTCTCAAGAAATCTATGATGGCATCGACCAAGCACAACCGCACAGAGAACGAAGAAATTCTAACTTTCCCTACCAAGCTACTAGCTTAGTTCAGGGTAGAAGGACATAATGCACTGTATGTGGGGTGGGAGGGAGCGAGTGACCTCTCCCTTCCATCGAAAACTAGGCTTTCAATGGGGGAGGTGCTGAAGGCACCGGTCGCCAGGCGACGGCCGGTGTGGTAGATCGAGTCCACCTTCCGCATACACGCTCGGTTGCGGATGCATAAAACTCGCATCCGTAGCCAAGCTTAGAACGAACAAAAGATCGATAGAAAAGCCACGCAGTAGCCCTATCACCATCGCAGGTGCTGAACATCACGGAACAAATAATGTCCATGGCGCACGGTAGAAGACACCCTAAGACTGCAAATATGCGGCGAAAACAAGAACAAGGAATCTGTGTGAATCCACCACTTCCAAGCGAACCTAGTTTAAGAACAAGTCTGGGTCGGAGCGGAGCCGTGGATGGCGGCCAAGGAAATTAGCGAGATATGGGGTTCAATGCCTGTTGGAGTCGACGTTCCATAGTTGGTATCTGAGCCGCACCAAAAGAAATCGAAAGATCGTCCTCGCAGAGCGTAGCGAGAACATCTTCCAAGGCATCGAGGTGATACCGTTGATGCTCTGAGCAAAGAGTGCGATACTTAGAACACTTCCCTGCGGGACGCCCTCCTCTTGCTCCATTGGACTGGCGAGGTCTCCCATCATCTATACGCGGAATCTAAGATCTCGCAGAAAGTCAGAAATTAAGATTGGGAGGGGTCCCCTTGCTCCCATCGTGTGGAGAGTCTCCATGATAACGTATCGCCATATCCAATCATTCTCGGGAGAAAGCAGTGAAGAAAATATTTGGAAGGGAAAGAGATGACTACCATACAGATAGGTCATCGACTATCTCTACCAAAATCAGGCTGTGCATCCAAAGAACAAAGGAAAATATTTATACAATGAAGCGGTTCTCGGACACTGCAGCGTGAATTCCCCCACATTTAGGACAGCTTCCTCAAGCAATTTGATCAGGTCCGTTAGGACCTGTCCGCGGAATTGATCGTGCTAGCCATCCAGAAGGAATGGCGACCGTGCAATTCCTTGGGTAACCATTTCACGATGCGGCTAAAGTCGGCTGACGGAATATACGCCGAAATAAAAGTATACCCCCTATCGAGGGGTACTTGCACTACCAGGGCCTGAAAGGAGGTAGTTAAAGCCAGAAGGGAGACACGTGTGGTGTAAATCACGCATCTACATGCCCAGCTCTCATCGCGCTGCCAACATGGCTTCCTGAAAACAGCTATAGGGAAACATAGAGTAGCATCCGCAGATCCTCCCAGCTAATCCGGAGCCCACAAAAACTTCATTGCTATTTATGAACGGGCAAAATACCCTCCCGCAAGGAGGCCTATCTTTGTTAATTCATTTCTGAGATTAGCCAGGTTTAGGGTGATCGGCTCTCCAGTTTATGGGAACCTTAAGTAGGCTACTCAGCAAATCTCCATACATTATCACTTCAACTAACCTCACCACTGTATGAACCTCTACCCTCAAGCAAAAATATACCAAGCTTCTTTGCTAAGAGGGAGGGAGGGTTCAAGAACGTTGAGCGCTCAATACTCCCTCTATCGCTCCGGGTAGTTTCCTCTTTTGGCTACTCGGATCTGTATATTTCACACTTTTATTCTTAGGAACATTTCAACGCCTTCTAAGGTAGAAATGACCTCGTTGGTTCTCTCTTTTCGTACCCCTTGGATTACAGGGGATTAATCCCCCCAAATCTGCCTTCCTTGGGCCAATTCTGGAGAGTTGCGAGCCATCCCGCTCTAAGTAGTCTTCTCCAGACTACTCGGCCTTATTCGCGAAGGGGGCCCTCCTCCACCAGGTACCAGATGTAACAGTCCACAAAGGATACTAGTCTTTCAAACCCTCCATAAAAATGAGGAAATAAAGCCTAGGTAGCCTCAATCTAGTTCGGAGGAAGGT
Source organism: Ceratothoa steindachneri (assembly GCA_963969495.1). Taxonomy (NCBI): domain Eukaryota; kingdom Metazoa; phylum Arthropoda; class Malacostraca; order Isopoda; family Cymothoidae; genus Ceratothoa; species Ceratothoa steindachneri. Next base: position 22,401,772 of record OZ018338.1, on the reverse strand, counting down.
TATATTCACTTTGTTTTCGAACATTTCCTTACATACTTTATGGCGGTGCCCTCGTTAATTTTCGCGGCTTAGCTTCAAGAAAATTTTGTGGCCTTGTAAATAATTTGGTAGGTCTTTTTTCCAACCGAGCCTATTTCTCGGTAGGACCTACTGATTAACGTGTGATCTGAAGCACGGGCCCCAACGGCGTATGGCAGCAGTCGTGAAGGTGAACGGAATAGGGATTCCATCCGGTAACTTGTCACACTCGGTGTGACTTAACTTGGGGGCAATCGGTGTCTCAACAAGGCAAAGCCATAGCCCTGACATAGTGGATAAGAGGTGTAGTTCTATGAGTGGGTATCGAGTTCGATTCTTAGTGAGAGCAAAAAAAAATCGGTTTGTAGGGAGTTCCCACCAATCGTGGTGGGGAAAGTCTTGTACACACGCTGAGCAAGAAAAAAAATAGTGGCGGGGGAAGTCTTGCACACGCACTGAGCGAAAAAAAAATCGGTTTGTAGGGAGTTCTCACCAATCGTGACGGGGGAAGTCTTGCACACGCGCTGAGCAAAAAAAAATCGGTTTGTAGTGAGTTCCCACTAATCGTGACGGGGGAAGTCTTGCACACGCGCTGAGCAAAAAAAAAAAAATCGGTTTGTAGGGAGTACCCACCAATCGTAGCGGGGGAAGTCTTGCACACACGCTGAGCAAAAAAAAAAAATCGGTTTGTAGGAAGTTCCCACCAATCGTGACGGGAAGAGTCTTGCACACGCGCTGAGCAAAAAAAAAAATCGGTTTGTAGGGAGTTCCCACCAATCGTGACGGGGAAAGTCTTGTACACACTCTGAGACAAAAATAAAATCGGTTTGTAGGGAGTTCCCACCAATCGTGACGGGGGAAGTCTTGTACACGCGCTGAGCAAATAAATAAATAATAATAATCGGTTTGTAGGGAGTTCCCGCCAATCGTGGCGGGAGAAGTCTTGCACACGCGCGAGTTTCATCCACATACACAACCCAAGCACAACATCGCTATCTATTAGCTCACCTCCGCAGGGCCAATACCGAAAGCTTGGCTCACTTAGTTGACCTCAACTCCTTGAAAGGACCGGAAGCTGCTGGGTTCCCCTTTCCCTCTATGCATTCCCCTTTTTTCTGAGTAGCCCATAGTTATTTTATGTAGGTTTACTAAATAATAATAATAAGAAGAAGAAGAATGCTATCAATAATATTGCTAATAATAATAACTAAAAAAAAACCAATAAGGTAAAGTAGCGAGTGGAGGGGAAAAGCGCCCCAACAACTTTCCCAGGCATCATCAGAGTTCACGTCAACCGAGTAACGGGTCTTGCCTACTTTGCACTCAGGCCGCGGGGACGTCCGGCTTCTTCGGATACCAAGTGCAACAGGCTACACAGAGTACCTCCCTGCGGGGATATTTGAGAGGAGTAACGCCTACTTGCACTCTATTCGGCCTATTTCCAAGTGGGGGCCCTACAGTTTAGGTGAGTTCCTAACAACGGATATCTACAGCCTATGGCAACTGCCGTGCAAGCGACGCGAATATAGACTCTATCCAGTGAGTAACACCACCCAATGCAACTTAACTTCTCTGAAATCGGAAGCCGAAGCTCTATGTTAATAGCTGCCGGGTACGAGAATATAACCGATGCAGCCAACGAGAGCTGAATAATAAATGGGAAGCAAGAAATCAACCCGCACAAAATAAGTCCACAAATGTCAAGAAATGAAATTAGGGGCGGGGGGAGTAAATAGTGAACATGTACATCCCCCTCAATAAGTACTTGGAGTACTAAGAACACATTCCAGTTCCATGGGGGGCGGGGGTGGTAGAACTAAAGAGAACGTAAATAGGGGAAGAAAAAAAATTCTAGAATAACAACAGACTGGGAACCTCGGTATAGCTGAGGGAAAACAGAAAAAGAACAAAATGAGGACGAGAAGGAAAAGGGAGAGTTCGCGTATCTGTTCTATAAATTGGGATCTCAAATTGTGTTAAGAGTATCACGTTTCGAGCCAGAGGGCAATCACAAGGGGGGTTTCGAGGCCAACTGGCTCCATCTCATTTTCAGAAATTCCTACTCGATGAAGTAGCTCCCGGCATTGCTCGGATCATCGGTACATTTATAAATCAAAAGAAACAACGTTAATAATAAATCAAAGGAAGCAACGCTAATAATAAATTAAAGAAAACAACGTTAATAATCAATCAAAGGAAACGTTAATAATAAATCAAAGGAAGTAACGCTAATAATAAATCAAAGGAAACAACGTTAATAAATCAAAGGAAACAACGTTAATACAGATAAACGTCACTTTCAAGGAAAACGTGAGGAGGAAAGAAGAATAAGAGATAAAACGAAGTGAAGATATGACAAACTATCATAAAGAAGTTTTAATGTAAACGAGGTCAACAAACCTAAGTCGCGTGTTCTCAATTATTCTGACTTATGACCTTCAAAACTTTCAACCATTAGGAGCAATCCAACCCATAGTTAGTTTTCTTTTAATAATTCCCGGACTAACCTTGGGAGGACCTTGCAACTAAAAAGAGAATGTAAATTAAGATAAAAGGTTGTAAATTTCGTTAGAATCGACCGAATAGTTACGATTTTATTGCCAGATAATTCCAGGACTAACCTTGGGAGGCCCTTGGCAATTATATTATTCGAAAGAGAATGTAAAACAACAGAATGGTTTCAAATTTCGTTAGAATCGGCCGAATAGTTACTATTTTATTGCCAAATAAGTCCAGGACTAACCTCGAACGGACCTTGGCAATCATATCATTCCTCGAAAGAGAATGTAAAACCACAGAAGGGTTTCAAATTTCGTTAGAATTGACCGAATAGTTACGATGTTATTGCTAAAAAACTCATTGGAAAGTAGAATGGTTACCATCCAACCGACCGTCAACCTACGGACCGACATTGTAAGTTATAAGAGTCGCGTTACGTTAAAAGTGAAACGAGAACCGAATTTCGCCTGTTTGAAAGTTATGTCTAGAAAGTGGTAGGTAGAAAATGAGGATAAAAGGAAGCTATATAGCCGCAGAACTACCTGCCGGCGTTGGGGTCGGAAAGGCACGCAAACCTTACAGGGGGTGGATAACGGCAGTTGTTACAGGAGGGTATTTGGTAATCCATCGAATCATTTCCTGTTCCTACGCATCAAGGCCACAAGAATTTGTTTTGGTGTGACAAGACTAATTTTGCCCAATTAAGATCACGTCACTCTTCTAAACTCCTACAATATTTTAATTACCCCCCCCCCCCTGCACCACTCTTCTAAGAGGTGGGCGGTGCGTAGGAAGGCCACCCACGCACTCTGGGTGGGTCCACATACCCAGAACTTTTAACGCCCTCTTTGACCCCTTGCATGGGTCTAAACAGGCGTAAAAATAAGATTTTAAAAGAGGTACAAAATGATCCGAGAGAGAGCCCCCTCACTTTCTTTTGGAGCACTGGGGTAAAGAGGGCATGCCGCTACTCATGGTTTCAGTAGGAGCTATGGCATTGCCCCTGCCCTACCTTCCACCCCCTTCCGGAGACGTGGTAGTGTTCCAGGGGGTCTGCCCGCCACACGGAGGTAGGGAGACTACAAAAAGAACAATCCAAAAAATAGGGAAAAAAATCACCCAATTTTTTTTAATTTTGAGAGCCCATGTGGCGAGAGCCTACTAGGGCAAAAGTCGCCGTACTCCATACCACAGCCTACTACTAGGCTAGATAAAAAAATAATATGTAAATAAAGATAAAAAGAACGGCTAAGCACAGGTTAAAAAAACAAAAACAAATGAGAAAAGGCAAAAAAAAAAGAAGCAACAAGTGGCAACCGCGCTCCGGCGTCGGGGGGAGGTAAATGATGAGAAATACTCCCCCCCCCCGCAGTAAAGGATGAAGTGTTGCGCGCATTTTTAGCTAAAAAAAAAATCCCAGCGCAACTGCAATTGGTCGACCTCCGGGTCCATCTTTAAAAACAATGGTCAGGAGAGACACCCGTACGCCACCCAATGGTTTTTTTTGTATTGTTAACCACTATTTCCAAGATTGGCAAAAATACGGCGCTACATACAATCAAAGATTAAAACAGTAAGAATAAAGTAAAAGTAAGAGTACAAATGAAATCTTTGATTTAAAGAGAAAATCAAATTTAAGATCCTAATAAACAGAAAAAAATTATAAACCTCTTTTTGGTTGCTTTTTGTTGTTGTTATGCAGAAATATATACTAAAGCGCCCAAAGTCATGGGGATAGCAGTATGTAAAGGTAATGACGGGCAGCGGTACCATACAAAGACGTCATGGAAATTCCCCAACCTGTATCAGTTGTGATCTGACATATGTTGATTAGTGCGAACACCGGCTCGGCTGCTTGTGGCATGGCGACGTGAATTCTCGGAGTTCAAACGGAGCATTGATCCTGATCGCCAAACGAAGTGGACAGTCAACTTGTGAAGCTGCACTTTCAACGGCCGTCGCTCAACGGGGATTTTTTTTTTTTTAAGGAGCCCATCTGGTGACTACAGGGAACAAAGTCGCCGTAAGCACCTTATAGCCAAATGCTGGGCTAGATTAAAAAACATAGGCCAAAACCTAATGAAAATACAAAAACAAAGCAAAAAAAACAACTAGAAGCAAAAAAAGTAAGAAGCACGCTCCAACGTAGGAACACGCAACCTACAACAAAGAGTTAAATGAAATGGAGGAGACCAGCATCTTGCAAAAAGTGATGAGTCTGTGCACACAAACCCGTCCCAAATACGAGTGACAAGCAGTAGCGACCCCGCTCGACCCGCTACCGGGACAGGTAACGAGCGCGAATATCAAACACCTAGACTGGGACAGGCAACAAGAATGTGCAGAAGTCTGGAAGACAAAGAAGTCGCCGCAATAAAGTGCAGTCGAGCGTCCCGGGAGAGTGTTCAATTAGAGGCGGCAAAAAGCGACCTGAAGCCGTCACGGCATTGGGCGGTAGGTCCATGAGAACAGTCGCGGCACAATGGCACTTAACTTTTAGTTCCCCTCGACAGTCTCCCATCTTTTTTGCCAAGCCGCCCGTATTCCTGTCATGTAATCGGTGTTAGGAGGAGCAAAACACTGGTCTAATCACCCAGTCCTCGCGGACTCTTTGGCACCCTCATCGGTGCGCTCATTCGCCACAATTCCCACATGTCCAGGGACACAGCAGAAGACCTGGCTGGCGGAAACCATGGCGTCATCGGAGATTACAATGCCTCGAGAGCATTCAAGGCGCTTTGCGAGTCGCTAGAGTTCACAATCCAGTCTCCGAACCGGACAGGACAGGACTTTTCCGTACCGAGCGCTGTGAAGACGGACGCAGCGCCTGGCTCAGTCTTGTCGATTTCAAACAGAGGGGATAGAGGGAGAAAACCGACCCCCTCCTGCGACTTTGAACCATCCGTATACACTGGCACGGATCCAGGTGTCCTCCCAAAAGACTGAACGCAATACCCCCGGCGCTGTACAAGCTTTGGGAGCTGAGGAGTGGCGACAAATAGCCAAAGGTGGTACCCTCCAGGGTGGCGTCCTGGGCAGAACCAGGGGCGCCACCAGTCCGAGGGTTACACTAAACTCTTGAAGGAGTTTCCTAGCACCAAACCCAAAGGGCTTAGGGTATGACTGGCGTCTCTCGGCGGCATAGGCACCGTCGAGATCGGTTTCGGATACAGTTAGAGTCGTTGGCCACTGAGGGAGGCGCCAGGGCGCATAATGCACTCTACACGGCACAGGGCGAGTAGCATCTCCCCAGCATCGGCAAGTTGGCTGTCAATGGAGGACGCGCGGAAGGCACCGTTCGCCAGGCCGAGACCGGTGTGGTGGATTGAGTCCACCTTTCCGCAATACACGCTCGGCGGCGGATACATAAAACTCGCATCCGTAGTCGAGCTTCGAACGAACAAAGGATCGATAAAAAAGTAGGGCAGTAGCCCTATCAGCATCCCAGGTGCTGAACGTCACGGAACTAAGAATGTCCATGGCGAGGGTACAAGAGACCCTAAGGCTGCGAATATGAGCCTCCCAAGTGAGGCGTCGGTCGAAAACAAGACCAAGGAAACGGTGCGAGTCCACCATTTCTAGGTGAACCCCGTTTAGGAACAAGCCCGGGTCGGAGTGGAGCCATGGATGGTGGCAGAAGTGTGCCACCTTATTCTAGGTCAATGAAAACCTAAATTTGTGGGCCTCAGAATAACGAGAGATGCCGTTCAATGCCTCTTGGTATCGACAGTCCAGAGTTAGCATCTTGGCCGCACCAAAAGAGATCTAAATTTCAACTGGGTGATGGGAATAGGAGCTGCCTCCTGTTCTCACATTCTAAAAAGCGAACTAGAGTGAAACTGTGACAGTAAAGAATACGACGCATCACCTCTTCCGTTTGTGGCCACCGGGGAGAAACCTAAAAATGTCAACATTTTAGTTAGTACACATGGGCCTTAATTATACCCCCTCTGTGAGGGAGGTTGATAAAGAAAACCTAGCTCCCTCGGCGCCGGAGATTCCCTCGCGTCTTCGAGACTTTCACTTTCAGATGCTTCCCCGATCGACCACGCGGAGGGCGTGACGTCACAATTGCGATTGGCGCGGGGACATAATGACTTCCTGCCCATGGCAGCGGAGCCGTTCACAAAATAGCCAATAAGTATCAACCAGCTGGTTCATCGCCGAGCCACAATACTCATTGACAATCTTTAATGAATAATACGACCACTATTAATATAGCGCATTGATAATCTTAGAAAGGACTGCACCTAATGACCCAACTCAACTGCCCTCTCCCCTTAATAGCCCCAAATCATGAAGCCGGCACCGCCTTGTCAGCGGTGACCAGACCGCCATGAAAATTGCTTAACGAGCATTTGAATGGAGAACAGGGTCGGGCATTAGGGGTAGGCAGGAGGGAGGGGGACGGGGAGTTGAACCTTCAGAATGGCAGAGACATTCACCATCTTAGGAGAAGAGGGGGAGGAGGATTGTAGGGCAAGCCCAAAAAGCATTCCAAATTTAGTCTCACGTGACTGCGCTAGGGGTAGAATTAGTCACCGGGTACACAGAGGGAAGAGGGGGGAGTGAATCATACTGAGCCACCAGGCGTGTAGGGTTAAGACAAGAAAGTGTTACAGTTAAGGAAGGTAAAAAATACGCCGGTGATTCGGGTCGCTAAGGACCGAGATTGTGCGCAGCTCTTCTAAACCGGCCCTTTAAGGGGAAGAATAAATATGAATGCCCTAGGACTATTTGTATAGACTATTCCCCAAATTTGGAAACTCACGCACTTAATGGGAGGTTGCGCCCCTGACCCCCCTCGATCTAGGCTCAAATAACCCCCTATGAACGCTTATCTGCTCGCGTTCTTCCCCCACAAAGCATCCCAGGCGCGGCAATTACTAGCAGCTATCTAGCATGTGACTTATCGCGCCGTTTTAACACTTTAAAGCCAGGCCTATGGTGCAATGTGAAACCACAATTTCAAGCCACTTTGACTCTTAATATATATTGATTTAAGGGTTTTTATATTTTATGTAGTCCAATTTAGGTATCAAACGGTTAAATGAATTTAAAACGAAAACCAACGAGATCCGTAGTTTGTAGGGAGGGGGGGCAACTTGTTAATTTCAGATACACTGGCTCATTAGAGGGGGGTGGACGTGCCCTAAAGGTTAAAAAAGGGAGCAGGGTATACAAAAGGGCTGGATGTCAAATCACAGATATCCTGGTTGGCAAATAAAAAAAACGCGGGGCTTTTTCAAGTGAAATTTGAAAACACTCGGGTTTGGGGTTTTGTTTTGTTTTTCAAAATTACACTTCCTTTTTCAAGAAATGAATGCTACTTATTATTTTACTCAATAAATATTTATGTTTAGAATTTCAACAAATATGTATCAAATTAAGATTATTTCTCTGATACTGACTCGTAAAAATTCACCTCTCCTTCTACAGGTTATGGCTATCATGGATACCCACAATTCTCGATCAGTGATCTGTTCTTACCTTAATATAATTATTAAACCAATTAATTATTAATATTATAGATAGCTATTATTTTTCTGTTATTCTAATGCTTGTAGTGTTTGTTTTTTGAAAAACAAATAAAACCCTGGTTTTATTGGGCTTTTTCAAAATTTTGGGGGAGGGTTGCCAACCCTGTGGGGGAAGGGGTTCATAGAGCGTAGAGCTTTAGTTAATTAAAAAAATCGTGGGTGAGAAGGACGCCCTTCAAATCCTAAACATCCCCATTTAGGGTTTATTTTGTGAAAACCAACGAGGGCATAACCGTTAGAACGTTTGTAACGATCTTTAAAGGGACGCACCCCTTCAGATGTTAGCTGCAGCACGGTTACCCATACCCTGGGAACAAACTTAAGTCGATTGGGAAACGCTTAACGGTCTGACGTTTCAGATCGAAGAGAAACTATACACAAGAGGGGATGATTCGTGGGGGAGGGGGGGATTCACTAGTGACAACTGTAATCTGAAGTTCTAGGGTCAGAGAAAGGGCTCAAAATGTAACAAAACTTTGTAATTATTATTATTTAAGAATAAGCTATAGCAATCTCAATTTCTTCCCCACAAGGCCTAAGTCTCCGGCACTAGTGAACAACCAAAAACACAGAATACTTACGTCGAACGACGGTTTCCCCGGCGGGCAAACGCACTGAGATTAATGTTATTTCTAGATTTTAGATCAAAATTTTAAAAAAAAGTCTAGAAAAAAAGAAATATGTGAAAAAAACAAGCAAAAAAAACCCGCGAGGAATACAAACGAGAGATAAAAAAAACCACAGCTGTCAATTTCACTTCAAGTTGAACACCGAACAACGAGCGGGCGAAAGCCGACTCAAACTAAGACAGGGGGGAAGGGGAGCACTTTGCAACAACCACTTTAAACCTAACCGCCAGTACAAAGCCAACACATTAATCTCGATAAACCACCAAACAAGAATATAAAATGCAAACAGAAAACACGACCAAAAAAACCCGACGGAGTAAACGCGAATATAAAAAAATGCACTTTAAAAAAACACGACAGATGGGTGCTAAAACCCCACGTGGGGAAGGAGATAAGGGAAGGGGGGTAAAAGATGGGGGATGGGGAGTTCTTCAACAGTCCAGCCGGCGAATGGAAAAAGTAAAAGGGAACCCAATCAGAATGGAACGGTCTTCGAAGCCGTTTTCAAGTGACACTCATCAACGAAGTCGGAGGTACACTGGGAAACGATGACTGGGCATACCTCGGCGATGGCAACGACTCACAGGAGGTAAGGACCCGCCGCCTGAGCGACAAGAAAATCCGAAACAAACAGAAGAGAGCGGCCAAATAAGACGAGCCGAGCCACGCTGCACGGCTTCGCAACTGGACACTGAGCGAAGCGCGCGCGCGCTTTTGCGTGCGTACGTACGTACGCAGCAGACTTGTCGATGGGGGTATAATTGAAAGTGCAAACTCACCGCTAACCTACAGAAACGCACATAATGTGGGTATTAAACGCCTCTCCCTTTCACGCCCGAGCAACTGCCTTCCAGAAAACGGAGGAGGGGGGGGGGAGGATCAGCTGTGATTTGAAATTGAATGCCACTTTTCACAGCAAAAGTCTCGCCGCAAGTAGTGCAAAGAAAATCCTCGCGCTGCTTAAACAGAGCCTATTGGTTTTCGCTTCATGACGTCTTTAAGGTGGTTCAAGCTCGTTACCTTTGTATTCCAATGTATTCCTTTTCAGGCTAGAAACTAAATAATCGAACAAGTTGTAGCAACAATTCAAGCCATCTTAGTGGACGAACAAAATTCCTTTTCTCGGGTAACAATCTAATCGAACTCGACTCCTCCCCCCCTTGGTTACTCAACAAACATGCACTAATAATTCTACTATCCTTGTTAGCTTCCTCAAAATCTGAAATATAAGAGATCTAATGCACTCACATAGAACAATAGGGCTATATACAAATATAAGATTGATTCTTTGTCAAGTAGGATCTACACAGGCAAACAATTATAATCTTCCGCTGCAGACTATTCTTTCCTACCCCAATATTTCGATTCATTCCTTTCAACAATTGCAATTTATTTAACGTTTCGTTAAGAAAAAAGAATCAACTAAGAACAAAATGAATTCAAGAATAATCCAAGCTGAGACACCCTCAAATATTCTTAAGAAAATGTGTAAAATAAAAAAAAAAGTGTCCCTTTGAGAACCTCCAAACCCATTGGTATTACCAACATTTAAGAGAAAAGGGGTTAATCAAACATGACTAATGACGTGTATATGTAAGAAAGGAGATGACAGATCATAACAATCAATGATGCACCAGGTTTAAGGGGGTGAATATTCAATTTCTCAAATGATAAAAAAACTACCATCTAAACATACCCACCATATATCGAATACTACGCGCCCAGTAACGACCTCATCGATACTAATGGTAGGTAGATATTAACATAAAAGACTTCGAGGCCTACTTCTATATCCAAACTGGCAACCGCAAAATGCGGTGACTGGTAAACGAGGAGCTACCCATCATTCGTAAGGGATCCAAAATATCTCCTTTGCTCATATAAATAGACAGGAAGCGGGATGGGAGTTCAAGAGCGGGAGGGAGGGATCCATCGGATGGAAAAAGGGGTGACCATCTTTTGATGGTATCTAAATGATTGGACATAGAAAATGGTATGTAAGTGTTTCAGAGCAGTGCGGGCGCGTGTAAACGCATCTACTCAAGAGGACTAGCACTCCTTTTTACATGAAAATAACGATGACATCACGTGTGAGATCATGACGAATCAATGACATCACGAGTCCGCCTACCTCCTTAATTTCAAGGAAACGGAGTTGCGAAAGTCGACTAAAAAAAGGAACGGTCAACCTCTGAAGCGAGTTAAATTTAAAGTGCAATGGCACAACGATCATTGACAAACCCAGTGTGAATTATGAGAGAAATAACCCCCATGGCGAAGATAGTACAAAAAAGGGAACAGCCACTTTTCGCTGAAGACTGGAAAGTGGAGGGCTTGGGGAGGGGACGCGTAGCTCTCCCGAACGTGCCGTGTCTATGAAAGCTCTTTTTTTTGGTCAAGGAACTTAATGACCTTTTTCATTCTTGATCTGGTCTATCCTAGGGCAGGTTTAAGCCCCCCCAAAAGGAACAAATTCGTGGACGTAGTCAGAAGTGCGAATTTAAACCCCCTTGAGGGGGACATAATTAATAAATCTAGCTATACAGGAGCATTAGCTAGACATTTTAAGAATTAAGGCAACTTGGTTTCTTGCTTGCAGACATCCCAATAACACCATCCACTCTTGCAGCGGGAAATTATCTCTGAGTACAGCCCGCGATAACAAAAAAAAGGACAAGCTTAGAATCCATTCTAAGCCGTCCAAATTAACTAACTATTCGAACATTTGAAACCGCCACCCCTAAGTAATTTTAAGGAAATAATCGACCTTTTTCGACTAATGTTCAAAATTAGAGTCAATCTCAAATACTCTTATGCTATCAATTACCATTATGCACGTCAAAAACTTGTTTCCTGCCTCCTTTAAAAAAGTAAAAATATTTCAGCCTAAACGAAAATGGTAAACGAACAAGAGGAAGGGGAGAGGAGCAACTAGGGTATTCCCATAGGTATTTTTTTGTATGTTAAAATTGGTTTGTATATAGGTGAAATGAACAGGTGTGGAATTGACTGTCAAACAACTATGGTATTCTGACTAATATATACATTTTCAAAATTCCAACATTATTAATTACTCCCAATGTTACTGAACTTGAAAACCAGACTACCAAGCTGCCATTTCTAAAAAATAAAACCAATATTCGACTTCTGAAACAACTCCAAATGAGAAGTACCATAGGCTAACTACTGATGTTTAGTTAAAATACCGGGTATTACAAAAGTCCTGTTACACTTGTTATGACGCGATGAATAACATCTCGGTGGCCCCGAACATTCATTTTGAGGTTCGGATCATTTTCGAAGGACTTTCTCACAGACAAACGGTTGATAACTCTAGAGCTGCCTGAACGAGGTCGAGCTTTGAGGTCTTCCCAGTTCTTGAGCCTCTCCGAGAGTCTGGGCGATCATCCGGCTGACGTTGGGCAGCTTGGCGATGTCGGACTTTGTGGTGGCTTGTGCGCGAGAGAGAGCAGAGAGCTGGATTCTTTTCATTTCCACACAATGGAAAGGACGTTTTAATGACAAGCGCTGGAAAGTTGAACTTTAAGTTTGTTTGACGGAACTTTTCTACCACACGCGTAAACCTCTCGAAAGATAAAAAAGTAAGAACTTTGGCAAAACCAGGTAGTGTCCTGGAAGAGATCTTACCAGGAGCGTCCTGGCTAGTATATTTGTTTTATTTTTTGGGGGGGGGCTATCTGACGACTGCCCACTTGAAAATAAGTCGCCGCAATCACACAACCTAGCTCTAGGCTACTTTAAAAAAAGAATATGAAGAATATGAAACAAAACAACGATAAAAAGGGAAGATGACAACAATTAGGAAGCAAGTTCCGGCGTCGGGGGGAAGTCCCCTTCGCACGAGCGTGCGACCTACAAAGAAAACTAGCAAAAAACGAAAAAAACAACAAAATAAAACTAGTTAAATAAAAGGGAGAAGGCCCCCCCCCCGAAGTCTACAAGTCCACCAGTCAATGTGCACGGACTCGTCCCGAGTACAAGGGACAGGCGGTAGCGACCCCGCCCATCCGGGTACCAGGACAGGTAACGCGCGCGAAGATCGCCCAGACTGGGACATTCAACAAGAATGTGCTGAACAGTTTGGGAAACAACGCAGTCTTCACAGTAGAGCGCTGGCGAGCGGTTCATCAAATGGCAGCGCGTCCTTCGTGTGCCCAATTCAGAGACGAGAGAAAGCAACCTGAAGCCCGCGCAGCATTGTGGGATAGGTCCATGGAAACAGTCGCGGGGCAATTGCACGCAACTTTAAGTTCCCTTCGACCGTTTCCCATCTTCTTTACCAAGCCGCGAAGAAATGACACGTATTCCTGCTATGTAGTCGGTGTGAGGAAGAGCGAAACGCTGGTCCGGTCTCAGAGTCCTCGCGGACTCTTTGGCGCGCTCATTCCCCGCAATTCCTACATGTCCAGGAACCCAGCAGAAGATAATCTCGACATCCGCCCTACTCGCCCAAACCGTGGCGTCACGGATAACGCGAACCAGAGGATGCGGAGATTCCAATGCCCCGAGAACACTCAGGGCGCTTTGTGAGTCGCTATAGATCACAATCCGGTCATGTCCCGTACCGAGTGCTGTAATGCCACCAGCTCGGCCGTGAAAACAGGCGCAGCGCCTGACAGAGGGGATACGACGTGGAAGCCGACCCCATCTTCAGACTTGGAGCCATCCGTATATACTGGCACGGTTCCAGCGTGACACGAGGTGTTCTGCAAAAAGGTCGAACGCAATACTCCCGGCGCTGTACAAGCTTTGGGAGCAGAGGCGTGGCGACAAATAGCCAAACGTGGTACCCTCCAGGGTGGCGTCCTGAGCAGAACCAGGGGCTTAGGGTATGACTGGCGTCTCTCGGCGGCATAGGCAACGTCGAAATCAGATGCGAATGAGGTGAGAGCTGTTGGAGACAGAGAGGCCCCGGGCTTGCGCGTACAGGCGAATGATGCACTGTATACGGCGTAGAGCGAGTGTCATCTCCCAAGCATCGATTAGTAGGTTCTCAATGGGGGAAGTGCGGAAGGCACCGGTCGCAAGGCGATGGCCGGTGTGGTGGATCAAATCCACCTTCCGCAATAAACGCTCGGCTGCTGATGCATAAAAATAGCATCCGTAGTCGAGCTTCGAACGAACAAACTATCGATAAAAAAGTAAGGCAGTAGCCCTATCAGCGCCCCAAGCGCTGAACGTCACGGAACAGAGAATATTGATGGCTGACGGTGAAATGTACGCAGAAATAATAGTATACCTCCTATCCAGGTGAAGCTGCACAGCCACTACCTGAAAGGAGGTATCTAAAGTGAAAGGAAGAACGGAGACATCATGCCGGGTGTAAACCGCGCATCCCCCAGACCGGCCCGCATCTCGTGGAGGTGGGGTCGCAAAACCCTTATACCCGGGGAGGACGGGCAGGGGTCACGCGCCTAGCATGGTCTCCTGCAGAAAAATAGCTAACGGGGAACGGGACGAGACAAGCCTCCGCAGCTCCTCCCAGTTGGCCCGGAGTCCACGGCAATTCCATTGAAGGAATATGCCCTCCAGGCCTAGCTAGGAGGAGACGAGGGGGCCCTCTTCGAACAGAAGACCCTCACGGGGATGGCCATACGCTTCCCGGAGGTATAACCATGGGGGCTGTTGGCCAGACAAGGCGCTGTCGCCTTCGAGGACTTAATGGGGGAGGTTGGGCTCGCCATGCGAGTCTTTTCCTCCCTTCGCCTCGAAACCTAAGGCGGGCGTTGCGGCTTCGGAGGCGGGGTGCTTTCTTTTCCTGGATCCACCGTCTCCGAGCCACTCAGCCTACCACTAGGTCCTCCTTTCTGGGGACAGCTTTAGGAACCCCGGAAGATGGCCTGGCGGCCAACTTCAGGGGTGTTGCCTCCTGTGAGTCTAACGACTCGGTAGCCGTTTCACCTTACGGGAAACGGTCACGTTGGGGGAAGGAGGGGGGGGAAACCCTGGTTTTAACCGGGGCTGGGTGTGAACCCTTTTTGACGCCAGCTTTACCAGGCGAGCGCCCGGGTTGAGTAGAACCAGCAGAAGGGCTTCGAATGGGCACGGAAACAACCATGCTCGTTGGCCTGGATTTCTTTCTCAAGGAGATATGCACCACATTGCTTCGAAGAAGCAGGGTGCGGCTCTCCGCAATTGACACACTTGGCCACACACGATTTGGACTTATCGTGTGCGACCTTGGAGCAATTTATACTGACTTCGGGTGACCCCGACTTTGCACGTCTACATGAGCGATTCGTATGGCAGAAGCGGTGACAGTAATAGCACCGCCGCGGCAGTGGCACGAATGCCTTCACGCGGTAGCGGTACCATACCGGCACCCACCGACTCAGGGAGCTTGTTAAAGTCGAACGTGACGAAGAGTGTAGGGGTGGGTCTCGAGGCCCCTCCCTGTTTTCTCATCACACGTTCGACCTTGACCGCACCATGGTCGGCCAGCTCTAAGGTGATGTCCTCTATGGAGTAGTCAACGAGTTTCCTCGCATAAACTACTTCTTTCACAAAGTTCATAGTAGAGTGCGGCGTCACACTCACCGGGATGCCATGAAGTGTGCGAAGAGCACTTATCTTAGCCGCCTCAGAGTGATCCGCTGCATTCGCTAGAAGGCTCCCGTCCGAGAAACGGGTCACCTTCGGCTCTCTACCAATTACACTAGCTAATGCTCTCCTCTGATGGATCATGTTGCCATCAGTGGAGCGAATAACGAAGAAGCGTTTGAAGCCAGCGGGCTCGAAAACGCCAGGTAACCTCTGAATGAGGGGACCCGATGTTATCGAGGCTCCACCCTGCGCCCTTTTGGTCTTAGTCAAGGGCTCCGCACCCTTGGGGGCAGAAGGGCCGGATGTGCCGATCTTGGCTTGGTTGCTTATCGACGCAGCAAACCCATCTATCCCCGCAGGCCCCATGGATGGAGAGGAGCCCCGAGTCCTTTTAGGAGAGGAGGGCAGGGAATAAACCCGCTTCTCCCCTCCGCCGGCAGGAGCCCCCAGGCCAGATGGAGCGGCCTCAGCAAGTCCTTCTCTGAGATGGAGAAGGTCCTGGCAGTCGCATGGGCACCGGTCGGAGGAGATCTCTCCCCTCCTTGTACTGCCTTCAAAATCCTAGCCGTTTGAGGACCTTGCATAGGGGTGGACTCGAGTTCGATGCTTGGCGCCGAGCACGGATTCGCTCCCATGGAAGGCCCTACCGTCTGAGGCTGGGTTGCCTCAAGGACCATGTCTATCTCAGGGGGGTCTCCAGTTGCCCCCCCCCCCCCAGGACATCACAGGTCCTATTGGCAGCAGCATCATTTGTCATGTCTGGGGAGGCAAAGGCCTTGATCCCCGCTAGGGGGTCAAGGCAAGCGACCTGGCTCCCCTCTCCCCCTTAAGGGGGTTTGCCCTACCGAGCCGCTTCAATGGGGAGCGGTCGGCACAGGGGGGGACCTCCAATTTTTCTATGGAGCTGCCCGAGGGCGGCTCTGTCGATTAACAAGGGGAAATTGAGGGAAGATTGTTGATTTTTTTCATCATTGGGCATGGTGACCCTCTTTCTTACGGGATGCAATAGCTCATCACCCCTCGCAGTAGCCCGCTCTGCAAGGGGTGCGTACAGGCCTGGCAGAGCCATTTAAGGCCATCCTACCCGCCTGGTGACCTGGCAGCCCTTCATCATGGCGGCTCCACCTTGGGCAAGGCGTAAAATTGATAATGTGTGAAGAGAAAAGGAAAAGGGATGTGAGGAAGGTATGGGTGGGGATGAAGCAGGTTGTTAAAAAACCACCATCCCAAACCGGAGTTCGGGTGTTAGGGAACATTGTCCCCTCCCCCCTCAGCCCCGATCCGGGACAGTTGGCTGAGAAAAAGGTCAGCATCTACCCTGTGAAATTAGAGGCTGACCAGAGAAAGTCATGGGAGAGGTTGTATGAAAAGCGATGAAACAAGGGGGAAACAAGTGTTTTGAAGGAAGAAGAGGCTAAGCTGGAGTCGGACGGGGTGCTGAATCCCGTCAGCAGGGCGGCCAGGATGGCAAATCGCCGCGCCCCTTACGGGGCCTCGCTGGTCTAGTGAATACGGCGTTGGTATACCCGCGAGCGCGGACACAAAACTATTAGCGGCGTCACGACCAGTCGCCCATTGGTGGATACACTGATACCCTCGTGGTGATAAGAGCTTCACACGCTACATCATGCACAGCGCTATCATTCCCTTCCCTCCCCGTCTTCATAACATTCTCTTTCCTCTGTTCTGAAATCCTAGTGATGAAGTATCGTACCCCCGCCCCCCAAGGGGGCCCTCATAACCACATATACCGTTCAAGGTGGAGTACTGGTGTCTCCTCGTATCCAAAATATACCCTACCCCTCTAAGGAGAACCGGCACCATGATGCCTTCGGGCTTGCCCGCGATTGTCATTCTGATCTTGATGTGCATTTCATTCTCCGATCAGGGAATCTCGTCCACGATGAGAGGGATGGATGGCACTAGGCGCTACTTACTATTTACTTACAACTACCCGCAACCCTATTTTTTTAAAATAATGCCGATTTGGCGACTACTAGCAAGAGCACAACTCGCCGAATAAACTAGCCTAATCTATTTATATAAAAAAAAATGCATCAAGAAAATCAAAAAGAACCAACAAAACAAAAAGACAAACAAGCCAAAAAGAAAAAGGGTGCGCTCCAGCGTCGGTGGGAGGTTAGCTTTCCCCCGACGCAAGCATGCAACCGACACTCCCCCCACCCCCCGCCCAAGTCCTAAAATGGAGACGACGGTTCTCCGGAAGTGACGGCATGATTGAATACCATTTCCCATACCAATTTCTTTTCTCAAAAGCATAGAAAGTTTCTTGTTAGTCTCTCAAAGCTCAAATCTTTTACAATTACTTCTTTATCCATTTTCATCTTGTTCCCTTTCTCCTTTCCCAATGAAAAAAAATATACTCTTTGGATTACACAATTTCTTGTTTCTTGATAAACAAAAGTTATCTTAATTACAATCTTTTATAATTTAACTTTAATAATATAGTGAGGAGACTAAGTCAAGGTATGTAATTTTTAGCAGCACTAATTCTAGAAGCAAGGGTTGCATTATGGAATGATGAATGAATCAAATATTTACTAATATCAAATATCCTATAAAAATGCAATAAATACAAAGCTCAAATTACAATCAAAATATTTATATCAAACTCTATACCTATTTGAATAAAAGATAAATCTGAATGGAAATACTATTTAATAAATGACTTTCACTGTAATGTAGCTCTTAAAGTTTACAAAGTCGAATGGCAATGAGTTGGTTCCTTCATTAATTCGGAGAATATTGTGGAAGCAATGGCTTAAAATTGAATCACTATTATTGTCATGTAATTGGATACAAAAATTGCCCAATTTACTTGGGTAAATTCCCTAGAGTGAAGGCTATATCACACAAATACATTTAACGTTTTGATATATAGTGGGAAGAAATAAGTATTCATAACCTTCAAAATTCAATTTTAATATATGTACTTTCAACCAATCAAACCTTGAAATCTACACCATAGAAGTATATTAATGTAAAGTTAAAATTTATGTACACAAAATAGAGGTGAAACAGAATCGATATTTAGTAAGTAAAATTGAAATTAATGAAAACGGGTGAAATAAGTTTTCGTACAGAAACATAAAGCTAACGGAATTTATTTTTAAAAGCACACCGTGCAAAGATGTTTCTAGAAAGTTCCAATAATATGTACAGCAGTCAACAAAAGCTCATGAAAGACTGGAATGCCATTCAGGAGTTGACGTACCCGCAGTAAAGGCGTTATCATAGCGAAGAATAAAGAACTCTCCAATGACCAGAAAAAGGCGATTCTGAAGCTCCATACTGATGGGATGAGCTACCGGAAGATATCCGAGCAGCTGAAAATACCTTTCAGCACCATTGGCTCTGTCATTCTGAAGTGGGAAAAGGTGGGAACCGTCGACAACCTTCAGGTGCTCCTCGGAAGATTTCCTCCAAAGATTCTAGTGTAATACTCAGGAAGGTTAGAGCTGCCCCTATGACGACCCTTAAGGAAATTCAAGATGATGTACTGGCGGCAGGAACGTTGGTCACAAAGCGAACCATCAGTAATCAACTAAACACCCATGATTTTTAAGTCTTGCAGGTCAAGGAAGACGCCTCTGCTGCTGAAGAGAGAGAGAGAGAGAGGGAGAGCTGCAAGGTTGAAGTTCGCAGGTAATCAGTTGGAGAAACCTGTCGAGTTCTGGGATAATGTCCTGTGGTCAGACGAGACAAAAATAGAATTGTTTGGCCGTCCTGTCTAGAGGAAAGACGGCAGTGCCTACAACCCTAATAACACCATCCCTACCATGAAGTTTAGGTGAGGTAGCATCATGGTGTGGGCGTGTTTCTCATCTAGGGGTATCGGCAATATCCACATCATAAATGGGACCATGAATTCGGCAATCTACAATATTTTCTAAGAACATCTGTTCATTTTTGTAGAGAAGTTTGGTCTTGGAGAGGGATGGATCTTTCAACAAGATAATGATCCGAAGCATACTGCAAAATCTACTCGCGAATGGTTCCGTAAAAACAATGCAAACGTTCTGGAATGGCCTAGTCAGTTGCAAGATTCATTTGAGGGGGTCCCCAAGAACATAAAAATATGGAGGTAATTTAAAAAGAAAAATGGGCAGAAATACCAAAGGAATGTTGCAGCGCACTAGTGAAGAATTAGAGGAAAGGATTGATGGCGGTGAAAGCCAACAAAGGTTATGAACTAAGTATTAATCACCAAATATCGATTTGTACAAATACTACCCCCACTTATTTTCATTAATTAAAAGTTTACTGAATATCAATTCTGTTTCATGCCTTTTTGTGCACCGAACTTTTAATTTTACAATAATATACATCTATTGTGTAAATTTAATGAAGTTTGATGGGTTGGAAGTCTATTAAAACTGAATTTTGAAGGTGTACAAATAGGTACTTATTTATTCCCACTGCAAGTACTGCAGAAAAATGAAAGAAATAGATGCCCCAAATTTGGCTGAAATTACTTCATATAAAAATATAAGGAACATTGACTAATATCACTAACTCAACCTACAGTACAAGGAATGGAGATATAACTTTTGTTATAGATATTTCCAAACAAGTTTGACAACAAATTTGAACATTCATCCTTTACAGTTTTGTTTTTTTCAAGATCATTACTATGTTTTTTCCATTGTTTTTACCTTGGCATACAACTCAAATCTTCCATGAACAGGCAGCAGACTCTTTCAAATGGAATAATATTTTCCAAATTCATATTACTAGCAACCTCAACTAGGTACCAAGTTCCTCAAGTAACTAGTTGACTGAAGGTTGTGACTTGCTGACAGAAGACAAGAAAAAAAATGTACAAGTGACTCATCCCACTTCATCATCATAGCTTGGCTTTGTGAACGAAGATTTAGGGGCTGAGTATGTTTGCTGCAGGCTCTAGCAACTGATGAGGCCAATACGAGGCAGGCAGATGTGGCCATAGCTGTCACATGGGAATGTGTGTTCTTGCTTTAGTAGAGCAGAACTTTGCAAGGCACTCTCTCTCTGTCTTCAAGACCAGACCTCTATACATTTTTGAAGGAATAAACAGGCTAATGACAATATCTCCCAAGTTTCACATTCACAAGTGCGAGCAGACCACTGGGGATGGTTTATGGCTGTAATTGTGGGTATGTACAATAGAGATTTTAGGCGTAGTGTAGTATTTGAAATACTGGCTCTACTCTGCACACCTGAGGTTCATCTGACATGGCTCAGCAAGCTGAGATGGTAAAGCAAAGTCCTTGGGTCATAGGTGCTACAGAGTAGTGAACTTAAAGGGGCTAAGAAGTGCCATCTGCATAGGTTTTGAGTTAGTTATCCTCTGTAAGTGAGCCAAGGCTAACAACGCCAGCTTTCCCATTCAGGGAAGCATCCTGAATCACTGGATATGCCAATTTCTCATTAAAAAAATACAATATAGAACAGCTCAAAGTATAACCGTCTAAGTCAAACTCTACTTAATGATGTGGTTAGACTAATAGTTGCTCTACCATTTCTTCTTTACAATGTGACTAGCTTAGACAAAGTACTATCACACAAAATCATAAACTAGCCTATAAAAAATACACTGCTACAGCAGAAATAAATGTACAAACTGAACTTCACAAGATAGGATCCACCAGGTCTGATGAGTCCTCAGTCAGTTATTTTTTTTTTTTTAATTTTGAGAGTCCATCTGGAACTGCCTACTAGGGCAAAAGTCACCATACTCACAATTCAGCCTACTACTAGGCTAGATTGAAAAACAAACATGTAAATAACAAGGATAAAAAAAAGATAGGCTAAACACAGGCTTAAAAAAACAAAACAAAGACAGCAGAAAGGCAACAAGAAAGAAGCGCACTCCTGCATAGCGGGTAGGCCCACCAGCCCCCTCTGGCGCAGGAACATGCAATGTACGCAAAGCAGTCAAATAAAGAGGAGGAGGCCAGCCTCCACCAAAAGGTCATATAGAGCACAAGTCAGTGTGCATGAACCAGTCCCGAGTACAAGCGGTAGATACCCAGCTTGTCCTGGTACTGGGACATTCAACAAGAATATGCCGAACAGTCTGGCGCAGGCAAGCGTTCCATCGAGTGTGTCCGATTCAGAGACGACAGAAAGCAACCTGAAGCCATCGCGGCATTGAGGGATAGGTCCATGGGAACAGTCGCTCCACAATGGCATTCAACTTTAAGTTCCCCTCGACTGTCTCCCATCTTCTCTGCCAAGCAGCCAAGAGAGCTGCCAGTATTCCTGCCATGTAATCAGTGTGAGGAAGAGCGAAATGTTGGTGTGGTTACCAGTCCTCGCAGACTCTTTGGTATCCCTCATTCCCTGCAATTCCTACGTGTCCAGACAACCAGCAGAAGATTATCTCTACATCCGCCCAGAACTGATTGAGAAACTAGAGAGGTGTCCTAACTGTGAATGAATTTATCCAGCATCGTTTGACAACAGCTTCATTTCTATTCCTGTAATCTCTTGGACGCGCAGCCAGATTTTGGGTGGGAGTTGGCCTATGACCTTCACAATATCATTTACTCACCTATCCAAATAACCACTTCTGCTGCTGCCTGAAAGAAACAGCTCAGAGATGCTTGGAGCCTACAGTGAAGAAAATAACTATTTTTTCTATCTCCATCAAGGAGTTTAGGTTGGTTGATGAGGCCATTGAGTCATTCACTGCAGACCTGACTACTATTCCTAGAATGTCTGCATACCATCCACTTCCTTGGTGGTTACCTGAATGTGAGACAGCACAGAGAAAGAAGAAATATGCCTATATGAGCTACAATTGTGCACAAATACTTTCACCATGTGTGAATTTCATAAAGCATGAACACCACTTTTCTTAACAGGCATTCATGTCTTCACTTAACATCAAGCGCCCTTTGCAGAGGTGTGGAAGTGAGTATAAAGGATTCTGGGCAAGTTCTAAAAGTATCTCCATGCATTTTCTAGTTAGGATGCTGCTCCTCCAGCATTTAAAGCATCTAGCAAGCTCACTGAAGTATACCAATTGGACTACTTTAGGTAGTGGGGTCTTTCAATAACCTATTTACACTATGTTGCACTCCACTCTCCCTTCATGCATAGGTAGTGTCCATAATCCGGACAATATACTGTATGCCATGCTTCAACACCAAGGTGCGCCTTTGTGTCATCATCACCATCTTCATTTTTCATCTTCTTGGTCCTGCTTCTGCAGGGTTGGATGGTCATATGAATCTTCTCCACCAACTTCGGTCCTGAGCATCTACCTCTGTAAGTCCCAGTTCCCCCAGTTTTCCTGGGTCTTCCTGGTGGCCTTCTGCCTTCCATTTGCATATACATAGCCTCTATCAAGTAGCCACCCTCCTCTGATCTCTCCATGTGATCAAACCATCTGAATCTCCTCAGTCGCAGCTCAGACTCGAGCTCCACCAGTCCACATCTGTCTGCCACCTCAGAGCTCCTGATGCAATCCTGCAACTTTGCACCAGCCATATCTCGGCATACATCGATCACATACTATTAACACACTCCCCAGTCTTTCAGTTAAGGGACAATTTTCAGCACCATACAATAGAGGTGCTTGTACACATACTACATATACCAAGTTTCTTTTATTTAAGGGAATACCCCGGCTCACCAGTAACCCTGACACCTCTCCCCACTTATTCCAGCCAATGGCTCTTCTTGCGTGAACAGCTATTTCCACTCAGACTTCACTGTCTAGTATATCTATGAGGTAGCAGAATTGGTCCACCCCCTCCAGCATTCCATTCATTTGCGACCCCATTCTCATTTGGTCTTGTGCGACACCCAGGGCATACAAAATTTCTCACTCCCATGAGTCTCAAGTCCAGAGCACCTCTAATAACACCACATCCCACACTGAGTGCAGAGAATAGAATTGCTTCCCACTTCTGCCACACGCTCCACATAGACACCTCGCATACTCAACTCTTCTTCCTGGCTCTCATCCTGTCACAATTCCTTTAGTCCTCTTCTTTCTGTGTCTCTCTTCCACCTCTCAAACATGTCAATCACTTCCTCCTTAGAGCTTACAGTGAGCACAAGGCCATCGGCATACAGCAGCTCTCACGGTCCCGTCCTCTGCACTTCTCAGTCACCCCATCCAGAAAGCGATGAACAGAAAGGGGCTCAAAGTTGAGCCCTGATGAACACTAACTGTGATGTCAAATTCCCCTGACTGTGATTTCTCATATAGGGACACAAGCCACTGTTCTCTTCCTTAACAGGAAGAGCTTGGTTACACAGGCACCCCTGCGGGGTGTGGCCTATGGCCTTATTTGCTAATCTTAACCGCCTTTTTTAATCCCCTTTATAGACTATTTTAACACCCTGAACACCCTTCTTTTTTTTCTTAGGTGAAACCAAACTAAAAGAAAAAATCTTATTCAAACACCTTAAAAAAATCTTGTTCTTAAAATATAGGATTATGGATAACACACATGATGAGCCTCTCTGGCACTCCATATCTCCTTGAGTGCCCACACATCACCTCTCTTGCTACTCTATCAAAAGCCTTCTCCAAATCCACAAAAATGTGGTACAGTTTCTTTTTCTATTGTGTAACTTTTTCCTTGATCTGCCTCATAATAAATAATGCATCATTAGTAGACCTCACTACAAAACCAAACTGTCTGCCATCAACTTTTAACTAAATTCTTCAATCTTCCCTCCAACACCCTCTCATATATTTTCATGCCAAATTCAACAAGCCTGTGTAAGGTGGGCTTTTGTGTATCCTTGCAGATTCCAGGTGAATAGTTACATTGCTCTTTTCACTCCACCCATTTTCTTTAACTTATTGCATATGCAAGTTGATGGAAAAATTGGTTAATGTTAGATTAGTTTATTTTGGGGACATTTGAAGTCACATGTCTCCTGAATAGTGCATATTTGGCAAGTTCTACTCCAGCCGAAAAATGCTATATGAAGTCTTCACTTGTTCATGGCACTTCAGCCTAGTATTCTTTGATTTGTAGAAGGTTTACAATATCACATATCAATACAGTATCAGGGAGACCCTCAACACCATTAGGGGTAAGGGAACACCTCCCAAAATTTGTCTCTGAGTTCCTGCACAATCGTCAATTCTGTGTAAGGGTGATGGCTCTCTTTGGCGCAATAGGACAGGTGGGGTCTGGCAGGAATGTGTTCTGTGTCATTCACTTTGCTGCCAGAAGGTGTTCTTGGTATGTCTAAGTATAGAACCTTTTCAATCTCTTTTGGTGCAATACAGATGCCTACCGAGGTGCATCGACAAGAACTAGGACTTTCCCTAAATACGAATCACATGGATGTGGTAAAGTTGCAACATTTCCTTGGGCTTGTTTTTGACTCTTGCCTCACTTACGAGGCCGATATTTAGAGCCGTAGGGTCTCTTGTACTTGCAATATGGATATTCTTCACTAGGTGTTGTTCAGCAGATGGGGTGCCGATAGGACTAAACCTTTACTGTGAATTGCGGATGGACTTCTTACAAATGCACTGCTCTCTTTTTGCCGACCAATGCCCCTCGCCTCAACTATAGAGAGCCTCCTTGCCAAAGGTTGAGAGGCTCTGCTTGCATTACACCACACAGTACATCATGCACTTGTACTAGTGAGCCTAGCATCTCCCCCATTCACCAATGGCTCTCTACTTTCTGGATACAAAATAAGTGGATCTCTACCCCATGCCTCTTAAAATCAAGATAGATTTGTACACTCCTGACAAATTCACTCTTAGCTAACAAACCTACCTTTCAAAGAGGTAGGATTTGCTCACACAAAACCATTTTATGTATGGAATATATAAAGTATTTAATTACTTGATAGCATTTTTAAATAAATCCATTATGCAATTCTGCAATAAATATGCAATTATTGAAACAGCTTTATCACCAGAATAATAATAATAAAAAGAAAAGAATTTAATCACTAACTATAATTTAAGAAGGGAATTTTGGGGGGGAATATTTGAATAATAATTTCATCTTAGTTTGGTCATGACTTATGTTTTTTTTTATCAAAGTTCAAAAATAAATATATCCAAATTTTGTGAATTTTTTAAAACCCAAAGAATTACAAATGGTGAAGTTCAGGAAATTTATTTTTATATATCTTCTTCTATAACTATATTTTAGCAACGTGATATTTTGAAAGGGACGGGGGGGAATTTAGTTTAGAGTTTCTTTTTAAAATTATTATAATTGGCAAAGTTCAGAAAATTTATAAAAATTTAACCATGGCTGCTTTTTTTTAAAGTTTTTAATTTTAATCTTAGTAGCAGAGCCATTGCCTGGTATACTTATATATCAGGTACGTACTGTGTGTGAGTAAATTCAGGGTAGGCAGAGATTGTGAAGCTGCCGCATTTCATTTTATGAAGACCCACTTATAAAGTAAATCTTTGGCAAGTAGTAGGAATTGTTAAAATAAATTGCAGCAGCTTCACAGTTTTTGCCTACCCTGAATTTACTCATGGCACACAGGGTTGGCAAATACAAAAAAACCTGGGTTTTATTACCATTTTGGGGGGGGGGTCAAGTGAAATTTGAAAAAACCTTGTTTGGGGGTTGTTTTTTTAAATTACACTTTTTTTTTCAAGAAATGAATGCTACTTATCAATTCTTTTATTCAAAATGCAAATTTATCTTTATAATTTCAACAAATATGTATCAAATTTAGGTTATCTCTCTGATACAACTGATAATTCATCTCTCCTGCTACAGGTGAGGGCTATCATGGGTACCCACAATTCTCGATCAGTGATCTGTTCTTACTTTAATATAATTATTATTATAAAAATAGCTATTTTTTTTCTATGTTATTCTAATGTTTGTAGCATTTGTTTGTTTTTTTTTAAAAAGATTTCAAAAAATACAAACAGAATAAACCACTGGTTTTTCAAACTTTGGGGGATTTTCTTTGGCAACTTTCTATTTTCCTTATTATTATTCTCTTTTCTCCATCTTGTAGCTAGTAAATCATTTTTCCTAAGTTCATCTCTTTTTTTTTTCAAGTTACTGTGTATGGTAAAAACTACTACCTATTTATACTAATATATACCTATATACTAGCGGCCATAATATAAGGGTCAGTAAGAACGAGTGAATTTAAATATTTATTATAGAAGTTTAACAAAACAAAATGTGTCAAGACTATATATTATACACATATTTATACAAATCTAATATCTATCGTGAAAATTTCAAGTGAATGGATTAAATATTTCGTAAGTTATAAGGAAATAAAGAAACTACCTTCCAAATTCCAATGGCCAAAAGTTAAGGGTCAATTAGAAAAAATGAACTACCAACCAAGGTATTTCTGTTTAGGAGACTGTTGATGAACTAACAGTTACTTGTTATGATCATACATTATCAAAACATTCAACTCTCAACATGGCAGCTTGTGAGAGACGACTGGTGTCCTATGATGAAAAACAAAGGATTGTGTGCCTTCACCAAGAGGTCAAGTCAAATTCTGTGATAGCAAATACTGTAGGAAGGTCTAGAATATGTTGTGCAACAAACTGTAGCTCATTTTAAGTCATTAGGATCGACAGATGGTAAACCCAAAACTGGTAGACCTCATAAAACATCACCAAGACAGGATCGTCATGTTGTTAGAAATGTCACTGAAGGATATGTTTAAGAGTTCTGCTGAGATATCCTGTGAGTTCAGCTCCACCTCCAATGTCAACATATCACAC
Organism: Ceratothoa steindachneri; assembly: GCA_963969495.1. Taxonomy (NCBI): domain Eukaryota; kingdom Metazoa; phylum Arthropoda; class Malacostraca; order Isopoda; family Cymothoidae; genus Ceratothoa; species Ceratothoa steindachneri. Next base: position 22,374,803 of record OZ018338.1, on the reverse strand, counting down.
AAAACAGTTTCCCAGAGGTTACAAGATTCTGGGTTGCTTGCTCAGGGACAGGCAAAGAAACCTTTGATTTCCAAGAAGATTCGAAGAGCCAGTCTTCATTACACTTACAAACATGTCATGTGGACATTTTTTTTTTTTTTTTATAGAGCCCATCTGGCAACTACCCACTTGGGCATAAGTCGCCGAAAAACACGACAGCCTAGAATTAGGCTACTTTAAAGTTAAAATATGAAAACTTAACAATCAATATAAATTTGAAAAACTTAACAATCGAAGCAATCTCCGGCAGCGGGGGGAGGTCCCCCTCACCCCGGTGCAGGAGAGTGCAATCTAAAACAAAACAATAACAAAAAAAGGAACCTTAAATAAAGGGGAGAAGGCCGGCCTCCCCCAAAAAGTCAATAAGTCCACCAGTCATGGTGCACGCACTCGTCCCGAGTACAAGGGACAGGCGGTAGCGACCCCGCCCATCCCGGTACCGAGACAGGTATCGTGCGCGAAGATCACCCAGACTGGGACATTCGACAAGAATATGCCGAACAGTCTGGGGGACGACGCAGTCGTTGCAATAGGGCACATGCGAGCGCTCCACCAAGTAACGATGCGTCACACGAGTGTGTCCGATTCGAAGACGACAGAAAGCAACCTGAAGCCGCCGCGGCATTGGGGGATAGGTCCATGGGAACAGTCGCGGCGCAATGGCACGCAACTTTAAGTTCCCCTCGACCGTCTCCCATCTTCTTTGCCAAGCAGTCCGAAGAGCTGCCCGTATTCCTGCCATGTAGTCGGTGTGAGGAAGAGCGAAACGCTGGTCCGGTCGCAGAGTCCTCGCGGACTCTTTGGCGCCCTCATCGGCGCGCTCATTCCCCGCAATTCCTACATGTCCAGGAACCCAGCAGAAGATAATCTCGACATCTGCCCGGCTCGCCAAAACCGTGGCGTCACGGATTTCGCGAACCAGGGGATGCGGAGATTCCAATGCCCCGAGAGCACTCAGGGCGCTTTGTGAGTCGCTATAAATCACAATCCGGTCTCCGAACCGGGCACGTCGCGTAATCTCCCGTACCGAGTGGTGTATTGCCACCAGCTCGGCCGTGAAGACAGACGCAGCGCCTGGTAGAGCCCCGCTGACTTCAAACAGAGGGGATACGGCGTGGAAGCCGACCCCCTCTTGGGACTTGGAGCCATCCGTATACACTGGCACGGTACCAGCGTGACACGATGTGTGCTCCAAAAAGATCGAACGCAATACTCCCGGCGCAGTACAAGCTTTGGGAGCAGAGGCGTGGCGACAAATAGCCAAATGTGGTACCCTCCAGGGTGGCGTCCTGGGCAGAACCAGGGGCGCCACCGGCCCGAGAGCTATATCTACCTCTCGAAGGAGTTTCCTGGCCCTAAACCCAAAGGGCTTAGGGTATGACTGGCGTCTCTCGGCGGCATAGGCACCATCGAGATCAGCTGCGGATGCAGTGAGAGCTGTTGGCGACTGGGGGAGGCGCCGGGCTCGCGCGTACAGGCGAGTGATGCACTGCACGCGGCGCAGAGCGAGTGGCATCTCCCCAGCATCGACCAACAGGCTCTCAATGGGGGAAGTGCGGAAGGCACCGGTCGCAAGGCGAAGGCCGGTGTGGTGGATCGAATCCACCTTCCGCAATAAACGCTCGGCTGCGGATGCATAAAACTCGCATCCGTAGTCGAGCTTCGAGCGAACAAAGGATCGATAAAAAAGTAAGGCTGTAGCCCTATCAGCGCCCCAAGCGCTGAACGTCACGGAACGGAGAATGTCCATGGCGCGGGTACAAGAGACCCTAAGGCTGCGAATGTGAGCCTCCCAGGTGAGGCGTCGGTCGAATACAAGACCAAGGAAACGGTGCGACTCAACCACATCCAGGCGCACCCCATTAAGAAACAAATCTGGGTCGGGGTGAAGCCGTGGATGGCGGCAGAAGTGCACCACCTTAGTCTTGGCCAAAGAAAACCGAAACCTGTGCGCTTCGGCATAGCGAGAGACGCGGTTCAATGCCTGTTGGAGTCGGCGCTCCAGAGTTGGCATCTGGGCCGCGCCAAAAGAGATCGAAAGGTCGTCCACGTAGAGCGTAGCGAGAACATCTTCCGGCAGCACCGAGGTGATGCCGTTGATGCTCAGGGCAAAGAGTGTGACACTGAGGAAACTTCCCTGCGGGACACCCTCTTCCTGCTCCTTTGGGCCGGAGAGGGCTCCCCCCACCCGTACGCGGAATCGACGATCTCGCAAAAATTCAGATATAAACATTGGGAGGCGTCCCCTCGCCCCCATCGTGTGGAGAGTCTCCATGATACCGTATCGCCATGCGGTATCATAGGCTTTCTCCAGATTAAAAAACACCGTGGCGTAGTGCTGTCTACGAAGGAAAGCCTCGCAGACGGCATTTTCCAGTCGGAGCAGAGCATCCGACGTGGAGTGGAACTTACGGAAGCCGCACTGTGCAGAAGACAGATGGCCTCCGCTGTCCAGGAAATAGGCTAATCTAACATTTACCAATTTCTCCATCAACTTGCACACGCAAGAGGTTAGAGAGATTGGGCGGAAACCGGTCGGAGTAGAGTGATCTCTCCCCGGCTTGCGAAAGGCGAGCACAGTAGCGATTCGCCAGGAGTCTGGGAGGAGACCTTCCACCCAGATCCTGTTGAACAAATCTAATAGAAAGGCCATGCCTCGCTCACCCAGGTGTCGAAGCATGGCGTACGGGACATCGTCCGGACCATGGGCGGTGTCCGCGCACGAAGCGAGAGCGGAACGCAACTCACTCACAGTAAACTTGTCGTTGAAGGGTTCTCCGCCTCTGGAGGTAAAGTCCAGCCGGCGGCCTTCCGCGACATCACGACGTGCATTGAATGCTGGCGGAGCAGCATCACGGCTAGAGAATGCGGAAAAAGCGGTCGCTAAGGATTCCGCCACGGACGCGGGGTCCGAGATTGCGGTCCCATTCTCCTGGAGAACGGGAGGGGGGTCCTGCGAGAACTTGCCCCGAATCCTTTTGACTCGCTTCCACACCTCAGCTAAAGGGGTCTTCCCGTTAAGTGAAGACACGTATGCCCGCCAAGAAGAGCGGCGGGCGTGCTTCGAAATATACCGGAACCTAGCCCTAGCCCGACGAAATTCAGCGACGGTGAAATCGTTCGGGCGGCGCTTATAGCGCATGTAGGCATAACGCTTCTGTTTGAGGGCCGTCTCACACTCGGCCGACCACCATGGGAGTGGTCGGCGTGCAAAACGGCCAGACGTCCTAGGAATAGTAGTCAGGCCCACGGCGATGAGGTTGCCGGAGAAGAACTCGACGGCCTCATCTACCGACCTAAACTCCTTGACTGAGATAGAGAATTCAGTCATTTCCTGAAATGCAGGCCACCGCGCCCGCGCCAAGCACCACCGAGGTGGTCTCTCAGGCGGCAGTTGCCCTGAAAATGATATTTGAATGGGAAAGTGATCACTACCATGGAGGTCATCGACCACCCCCCAATCAAAATCAGGCTGTGCATCCGAAGAGCACAAAGATAGGTCAAGGCAAGAAAATGAAGCGGTTCTCGGACAGTGATGCGTAAACTCATCCACGTTTAGGACACCCATCTCAAGCTCTTCGATCAGATCGGCAAGGACTTGTCCCCTGGGATTTATGGTGTAATCTCCCCAGAGAGGATGCCTGCCGTTCAGATCTCCAAGCAAGAGATAGGGCCTCGGCAACCGTGCCACGACGCGGCGAAAGTCCCCCGCGTCGAAGTCAGCTGACGGTGGAATGTACGCAGAAATGATAGTATACCTCCTATCCAGGTGCAGCTGCACAGCCACTGCCTGAAAGGAGGTATCTAAAGAGAAAGGAAGAACGGAGACATCATGCCGGGTGTAAACCGCGCATCCCCCAGCCCGGCCGTTCCGCGGTGGTTGGGTCGCAAGACCCTTATACCCCGGGAGGGCAGGCAGGGGGCACGCGCCTAGCATGGTCTCCTGCAAAAAAATAGCTAACGGGGAACGGGATGAGGCGAGCCTCCGCAGCTCCTCCCAGTTGGCCCGGAGTCCACGGCAATTCCATTGAAGGAATATGCCCTCCAGGCCTAGCTCGGAGGAGACGCGGGGGCCCTCCTCGAATTGAAGACCCTCACGGGAATGGCCGTACGCTTCCCGGGGGCAGAACCCCGGGCGCTGTTGGCCGGACAAAGCGCTGAAGGCGCTGTCGCCTTCGAGGACTTATTGGGGGAGGTTGGGCTCGCCATGCGAGTCTTTTCCTCCCTCCGCCTCGAAACTTTAGGCGGGCGTTGCGGCTTCGGAGGCGGGGGGCCCTCTTTTCGAGGAACCACCGTCTCCGAGCCACTCGCTCCACCTCGGGGCGTGGGCAAAGGGGCCGAAGCTCCTTTGTTGCTGTCCTCCTTTCGGGGAACAGCTTTAGGAACCCCGGAAGATGGCCTAGCGACCATCTTCAGGGGTGTTGCCTCCTGTGAGTCTAACGACTCGGTGGAGGCGCGTGGCCGTTTCGCTTTACGCGAAACGGTCACGCTGGGGGAAGAGGGGGGAGCCCTGGTTTTAGCCGGGGCAGGGTATGAACCCTTTTTGCCGCCAGCTTTACCAGGGGAGCGCCCAGGTTGGGTAGAGCCCACAGAAGGGCTCCGAATGGGCGCGGAAACAACCGTGCTCGTTGGCCTGGATGGGCCAGGAGCAGAGGGTGCCTTTCTAACTATTGAGGCATATGACGTCCCAGGCAGAGCCGGGCGCGCCAGGACCAAGTCCTTTGCCTCGCGGAATGAGAGTCGATCCTGGGCCTGAACGGCCAGGATTTCTTTCTCAAGGAGATATGCACCACATTGCTTCGAAGAAGCAGGGTGCGGCTCTCCGCAATTGACACACTTGGCCACACACGATTTGGACTTATCGTGTGCGACCTTGGAGCAATTTACACAGACTTCGGGTGACCCCGATTTTGCACGTCTACATGATCGATTCGTATGGCCGAAGCGGTGGCAGTAATAGCACCGCCGCGGCAGTGGCACGAATGCCTTCACGCGGTAGCGGTACCAACCGGCACGCACCGACTCAGGGAGCTTGTCACAGTCGAACGTGACGAAGAGTGTAGGGGTGGGTCTCGAGGCCCCTCCCTGTTTTCTCATCACACGTTCGACCTTGACCGCCCCATGGTCGGCCAGCTCTAGGGTGATGTCCTCAATGGAGTAGTCAACGAGTTCCCTCGCATAAACTACTCCTTTCACAAAGTTCATGGTAGAGTGCGGCGTCACACTCACCGGGGTGCCATGAAGTGTCCGAAGAGCACTTATCTTGGCCGCCTCGGCGGGATTCGCCGCATTCGCCAGAAGGCTCCCGTCCGAGAAACGGGTTACCTTCGGCTCTCTACCAATTGCACTAGCTAATCCTCTCCTCTGATGGATCATGTTGCCCTTGGACAACATGGTGCCATCAGTGGAGCGAATAACGAGGAAGCGTTTGAAGCCAGCGGGCTCGAAAACGCCAGGTAACCTCTGAATCAGGGGCCCCGATGTCATCGAGGCTCCGCCCTGTGCATTCTTGGTCTTAGTCGTAGTCATGGGCTCCGCACACGAGGGGGTAGAGGGGCCGGATGTGCCGATCTTGGCTTGGTCGCCTACCAAAGTGGCAGCAGACCCATCCGTCCCCGCAGCCCCCGCGGATGGAGAGGAGCCCCGAGTCTTCTTCGTCTTTTGAGTCTTTTTAGTCTTTTTCTTTTTAGGAGAGGAGGGCGGGGAATGAACCCGCTTTTCACCTCCGCCGGCAGAAGTCCCCAGGCCAGATGGACCAGCCTCAGCCAGGTCCCTCTCCGAAATGGAGAAGGTCCTGGTTGTCGTAGGGGCACCTGTCGGAGGAGATCCCTCCCCTCCTTCTACTGCCTCGGAGCCCTCAGCCATTTGAGGAGGACCTTGCATAGGGGCGGATTCGGGTTCGGTGCTTGGCGCCGAGCCCAAATTCCCCCCCATGGAAGGCCCTACCGTCTGGGGCTGGGTCTCCTCAAGGACCATGTCTATCACAGGAGGGGCCTCCAGTTGGCCATCCCCTCCCAGGACATCGCAGGTCCCCTTGGCAGTATTGTCACTAGTCAGGTGGTGTGGGGAGGCACAGGCCTTGACCCCAGCAAGGTTCAAAATTCTTGCCAGCAGGTCTTTTGAGGGAAGCGACCGAAGGGGCCTGGCTTCCCTCTCCCCCCTAAGGGGGTTTGCCCTACCGAGCCGCTTGCACGAGGGGCGGTCGGCAATGGGCTGCCTGCTGGCTTTCTTGGCAGTCCCCTTAGAAAGCAAAGGAGGGACTGCCGCTGGAGATAGGGAGGTGCCCGAAAGCACCTCCAGAGAAGGGGGTGAGGGGGAGTCCCCTACACCCGTAGGCGTAGGAGAGGAGTAAGCCTCCTCTCCGGTTAAAGAATTATGGAGGGTCCCTTGCGCAAGCACAAGGGGGGGGACCTCCATTTTCTCGGTGGAGCTGCCCGAGGGCGGCTCCGTAGATGTTTTTGGGGAAGTTGGGGGTTGGGGTTTTTGTTTTTTTTCATACATGGGCATGGTGACCCTCTTTTGATTACGGGACGCAATAGCTCATCACCTCTCGCAGTTGCCCGCACTGCGAGAGGTGCTTACAAGCCCGGCAGAGCCAGGCGCCGCCATTCGGGACCACCCCTCCCGCCTGGTGGCCTGGCAGTCCTTCGGCATGGCGGCTCCACCTTGGACACGGCGTAAAAAATATAGGTTGTGAAGAGGAGAGGAAAAGGGATGTGAGGAAGATGTGGGTGGGGATGAAGCAGGTTGTTAAAAAAACCCATCCCGAACCGGAGCTGAGGGGTTAGGGAACAATGTCCCCTCCCCCCCTCAGCCCCGATCCGGGGTGGTTGGCTTGAGAAGAAGGTCAGCATTCTACCCTGTGAAATTAGAGGCTGACCAGAGAAAGTTGTGGGAGAGGTTGTATGAAAAGCGACGAGGTAGGGGAGAAATCGGGCTATCTGAAGGAAGGAAGAGAGGCTAAGCTGGGGCCGGACGGAGCGCTGGATCCCGTCAGCACGGCGGCCAGGATGGCAAATCGCCGCGCCCCTTACGGGGTGTCATGTGGACAGAAGAACAATGACCGCATGTTCATTTTAGCAATGAATTAAAGTTTAATGTGAATGGTTCCAATGGCAGGATGAACATCCGACAAAGATGTGGTGAAAGATTATCTCATTCATGTGTGTAATGATATGGGGAGTGATCTCTGCTGGGAAAGGTGGTCTACAAGCAGATTCTTAACCATCATGCCTTTCCACATCTCTGATCCTCATCAGTTCAACCTCCTATCTTCGTGCAGAACAACACACACTGCAAAGAGTCAAAGATTTTTTGAGTGATAGAGGTTGATCTCATGGATTGGCCATGTCAAAGTGCCAATCTCAACCCTATAGAAAATGTTGGGAAGATTATTGGAGATGGGGCATGAAGGAGAAATCCAAAGAACCAAGATGAACTCTGGAAATTATTGAAAAAATGAATGGAATAATCTTACCCCATCATTTTGCAAGAAATTAATTCAGTCCTGTGGTTACAGATGTCCGGAATGTTCATAAAATATTAATAGTAAGGGTTTCTTTATGTTCCATTATACATTGTTCTTCTAAGTGACCCTTAATTTTTGGCCTCTGGAATTTCCTCATAACTTATGAAATATTTAATCCATTCAGTTGAAATTTTCATGAAAAAGATATTAGATATATCTAATGTGTATAATATATAGCCTCAACATTTTTTTAAATTTTGATAATGAATATTTAAATACACTCTTTATTACTGACCCTTATATTATGGCTGCTAGTGTATATATACAATGGTCTTTATATAGTGATTCCATTAGAAAGGTGACAAATTTATACATTTGATAATTTAATTATTATAATAAATAATGCAATTATTGAAACAGCTTTGTATCTGGAATAATAATAAAAAAAGAAATAGGACAATATATATATATTGGTCTTTATATAGTGATTCCATTGTGTTTGACTGTTCATATTCTATAGGAAGGTGACAAATTCATACATTTTATAATTGAATTATTAATACCATTCTCATTACCATTTATAAGTACTTGTGGTGAAGCTGTTACTCAACAGATGCTATTGGTTGTTTTATAACTAATAATGAAAAGACAGCATTGAACAAACAGATTAAAGACCTACAGTACTTTGTGAAACTACTGGATATCAAAATTAAGTTCCTTATTAATACATACACAAAGATCTCTCTTTTCCTCATCTAATGCATTGTACATCTCCCTAAAGTATCCACGAATATGTGCTTCGAAGGCGGTTTTAACACAATCCATGTGAGTAATGAAATGGCAGCTAGTATAAAAAGAGAAATTTACGAAAGAATATCTTGATTTAATTTACATATTGAAGTTTTATTTTGTCATGATATATATAAAACAATGAATACTGCAAATTTTGATAAGCCTAATTTCTTTGTAGTAATACATTGTATGTTATAAACTATCTGTAACCCCTAAAACAATGTTTCTGAATGAATGAAAATTTAGAGAATTGTTTTTAAGTGCAAAATCTCCACAAAGCAAGAGTAAATTACTTTAAACCCATCTCATAGGGTGAATTTGATTTCACCAATAAAATGACCCACAACCAATGAATTATTGAAGCCATAGTTCATACTGAAAGCCAATTTAATTTAAGACATTTTTCTTTTAACTAGAGATGTCATTAAAATTTAACAACATAAAACTAGGCCATATTTAAAATTTTCCTTGGTAGAACTAGTCATCATCATGCAGACTGAGGTCAACAGTTTAATATTGACTCTGTGAGTACAACTCCTAACATTTATAACCTGTATTGGGAAAATAAGCAAATTATAATAATGCAAATCACTAATACAAGATCTTAAAAGAGGAAAATAATCTCTCTTTCCAAATCAAATTATTTGTCTAGATAAGGGATATTATCAAAAAAATATTTCAGTTAAGAAAAGGAAGAGTAATAATCAGACAGAAGGTACAGATCTTAGCATGAGAAACAGTTGAGCCAACTAACAAAGAGGAAATTCAAAGATAACAAAATATTATACAAGTCAAGATAATTTAGTCATTGAATGACTACAATAATATATAATTAAATTAATTAAAAACTTACCAATAAGTCTGGCTGAGGAAGATTATAAATATATTTGACGTCTTTTTAAGGCAACAAAATAGAGGAATCAAACTTATTGCATTGGTAGTTTACTTTAGGCAATAAGTTATGGCTCAAGTTTATAAGTATCTAGAAAAAAAAGGTTAATAACATAAAACATTTGAGTCAATATCTATCAGGATTTTCTTTACTGTTTCTGTTAGTATATATCAAGTATTTATAATCAGTGCAGAATATGCTCATAATCGCTTTCAAAGAAAAATGTTCTATGTATTTTGAGATGCTGCTATAAGTGTATTTGAACTTTATATCAATCATAAAGTATTACTGAAAGAATTAACAAAGATAATAAAAAAGGCAATTCTACAGATTAATGACCCAGTGCAATATGCGCTTTGTTATGAATATTTGTATCTTGAAAAAAATACTTGAATATTATTATATATTGTAGATACTAGATATATAGCACCTTGGAATAGCTTGCCATCAAGACAGTATACATTTCAAACTCGAATGTATTCAAACGCAGGGAGGGAGGGTTAACTTTAGGGGGTATTCTGGACTTATTCCTTTGGATGCAGTTTTTTATTATTGTATATTTAGATTGATTTGGATTTTAACGACTCTTGATGATGATGCCTTTTGTATTTGACACATTCCTGTATATGGTTTGAATTGTATATTGTAGATGTATGATTGGGCAGTCCTATGGATTGTTTAAATTATATATTGTAGATGCATGATCTGACACAATCCTATGGTTTTGTGGGTGGGTTTTGACAGATGCTGACAACCTTTGATAGGCCCTTATGGAAATTATGTTATGTCTTACTTTTGGCACCATGACCCACCATTGCAATGAGGACATGGCAAGAGAAACAAAACAGGAGAATTAAACAGGATCAAATAGCTAAAATATATAAATGTAAACACACCCTAGAACAGGATATACCGCCTGTTATTTGGTATCACCGACACCAAATAAAAAACTTTAAAAAAAAATATATATAGAAAAAATAAATAAAAAATACAAATATATAAATAAATACAGAATTAGAAATTGAAAACAAACCTTGGAACAGGAATCACTGACACAAAAACCAAAAACTATACAAAAAAGCACATTAGAAAACAAAATATATACAAAAAATACAAATTGATCTTGCACTAGAGGGAGACTGGAGAGCACGGAGCAACACAACCTATCACGATCTGAACCTAGCACAATCTGGAACTCTGCTGCTGGCCCAGATGGCTTTCATGCCAAACTACTAAAACAGTGTAAACAAGAGCTAGCCATGCCTTTGCAGATACTGTGGTCAAAATCTTTTACAGAAGGTACAGTACCCGAAGCACTCAAGATAGGCATCATCACACCTATCCATAAGGGGGGCAGCAGAGGTAGGCAAGCAAATACAGACCAGTGAAATGGTCAAACAAAAAAATTATCCTTTTAGAGCAGAAAGGAGCCCTAAATGAGAGTCATCACAGATTCAGACAAGGGCGCTCTTGTCTATCACAGCTTCTACAACACCATGGGAGAATAATGAAAGACATCTAGGAAGGAAAGAACACAGACATCATATACCTGGATTTCGCCAAGGTAGATCATGGCATCCTCATGCATAAACTCAACGGTCTGGGCATCACATGACTCCTAGGAATATGGCTTCATAGCTTCCTAACAGGAAGGATCCAGAGGGTATCGTCAAAGGCAAAGTTTCAGACCTGAGTGAAGTCCAGAGTGGCATGCCCCAGGGCTCAGTACTCAGCCTCCTCTTTTTTATCATACATATCGGGGACATTGATGCCACACTACTACATTGCGATGCCTCATCCTTTGCAGACGACACGAGGATCAGCAAAAAGATTGTGGAAGCACATGATACAGTACTGTTCCAAGAAGATCTGAACAGGGTGCTAACTTGGGCAGGAGAATAATATGTCCCTAAATAATGAGAAATTTGAGTTGCTGAGGTATGACAACAAAGAGGACATATTATTCATGACAACATACCAGTGTGGAAACAAATAAATTGCAGCCAGTGAACATGTCAAAGACCTGGGAGTTTGGATGAGCCAAGACGGGACCCACCATCATATGGTTAAGACATCTGAGATGGGCTGCAAATTGAGTGGATAGATCCTATGAACCTTTAAAACCAGAGACAAGGGATGCATGACCACACTTTGGAAATCCCTAGTGTTACCCATAATGGAATACTGCTGCCCACTGTGGTGCCCATTTAAAATCATGGACATAATAGCCATAGAAGCGGCACAAAGAACTTTCACCAGCAAAATCAAGGGTATGGAAAACCTAAACTACTGGGAACAACTATACCACCTGAAGATGTACTCCTTGCCAAGATACATAATCTATATATGAAAAATACTGGAGGGTCGGGTACCAAACGTAGGGATCCGGGTGAACCGGCAACTGAGGAAAGGAAGACTATGCTATGTGAAGGGCATTCAAGGATGTACACAAAAAATCAGGGATAAATATGTAGATTGGCGGTGCAAACGATGGGATGTAAACTATTTTGTCTGTGTTCCAATATGTTTCACATTTTTGGAGTAAATTTAAGGGGACTGCTCATGTGGGGGTAAATACAATGGGGGGACCACCCTATGATGATCCTGAGTTTCAATCAATTGGGGAGTCTGGGGGGCACAGCCCCCCAGTATATAATCTTAATTGTTTATAGAATAATGTTCTAACATTTACAGAAGTGAATGATTTAACCAAATAATTTCTGCGACTTTAATCATTTTGAGAATTATAATGGGGGTGGGGTCTGACGTTGTAGCGGGCTGAAAATATATCTCTAATCCCAATCGATCCAACCCGCTTCCTACACTGTCCGGACGTGAGAAATCGAGGGAGAATGAAACGGATTGTATATACAGTCCCTTTACTTACAAAAGAATACAGTTATATTTACAGGAATTTTATATTTACAAGGGAAGTGTGCACACTTCAAAATGAGGCCAAATTTCCCAATCCAAATAAGATACCAAAAGAGAATTTTCTAACAGGCGAATACAACAAATTTACTTATATATCTACACAAAACATTAAAAAAACACAACAACAACCGAACGAAAAGGGGCATGCGCTATCACTTGTGTGCTGGAGGTGGGTGGTAGTAAGCTAACATAAAAGGAGGCAGGATTGTCAACCAAGGCGGGTATGGTGGTCCAGGTGTTTAGCGAGGTATGAAAGCCCTCCGTCTCAGGGCTGGGCGGAGCACTCGTCTAGAGAACCCTTCTTGCTGTCAGTCCACGCTTCCAATCTCTCTTTCCAGAATATGGCGCTTTGCTAAAAGAATATTATAAACAAAGTACAATCTTGTTTTAATTATAGTGATATATCAAAACTAGCTACTATCTTTCCAGAATATGGCGCTTTGATAAAAGATTATTTTAAACAAAGTACAATCTTGTTTTAATTATAGTGATATATCAAAACTAGCTACTATCTTTCCAGAATATGGCGCCTGGAAAGAAAGAAAAACATGGTAATCATTTTATACATAAAATAAACAAAAACAAAACAAACCCATTCCCATTCACACACATTCTTACAGAGGGAGGGAGAGGGTACTGAGAAAAGGGGTGGGAGAATGGCCCTTTTACACACACTCATATTCGCTCCACCACAACGTCAGAAATGACTGAATTGAATTTTTATTTTGTTTTTCACTTAATATGTTTTTATTATCCTCATTTGGAGTCATTTTTATTTGTCAATATATTTGTCCCCATTTTACTATTTTTATTACCTTTTTTTATACATTTAAATACACTTAGCTAGATCGTTTAAAGGAACTTTTTGTTGAGCCCTTTAGGTTGAGTAAAGAGGCCTTTTACGCAGTCAATGCAGTTTGAATATGGCTTTCGTTTGTGAAATTTGTCCTTTGTCTATTGTCAAACTTTGTACTTCATTTTTGGATCAAGATAAATTGTTAACCTTTTTGGAGTCATAATTTACTTAAGATTAAAATCGATTGCGAGGTTTGTGGCCAGGCATTAGATATTAACGATAATTTTGAATTTAAATGTTCTAAAACTAAACATGACTTAAGTGAGTGCCATTATTTTAAGAAATCGGCATTGAATGCCACCTTTTTCTCAAACGCCCGGATCTCTGTAGAAACTATTCTACAAATTATTTACTGGTTTCTAGTCAACCAATTGACATTAGAAGTTCTGTCCCATGAAATCAAGGTTACACCCAAAACTTTGATTGATTAATACAGAAGAAAAACCAACCAGTTTGATGCTTATCTCACAACTGCCATTTTCTGCAAAAGATTCCCTTTTACCAAAACGTGAATTAAAGAAAGATTCCATGTTTTCCTAATCGCTATTTCAGAAGTATACCCACAGCAATAAAGTAAGTAAACAGCATTTTTTATTTGATTGTTTTCGGGCATTTTTATAAAAAAATTGGCGCCGGGTATATTTCAAATAGGACTCAAGCGCGCAAGAATATTCAGGCAGGGGTGAACGAAATATAAACACACAAAAATCCACTTTTTCGGCCAAGCTGCCAATATATATATTTACCAAATCAGGACCCTGACACACAACTCCTCATTTAATGGAACCTGACTGTTCAACTGCATATCAAAGGACATCCGGGACCTCAATGGAGTAACTCCTAAGCAGCATACCTGACCAACCACCAATACCAGGTTACACAGTTCAGAATAACAACACCCTCCCCCAAGTAACCAACAAGAGGGATCAGGAACACTGAAGTGGAGGACCACCCAGGTAGCAAGTGTTTCATAGAGCTCTCAGTCTGTTGATTTATTTTTAAGATTTTTCTACAGTTTGTTTGTTTTGTTTTTCACCACAATCAGCGAAAGCTAAGCTGCTCTTTCTTTTTTTTTCTTATTACTACTTAAGTTCTTTCTTTGTTTGAATAAGTGATGGAGTTCGGGGATGAAAGTGAGCATGAGTGTCGGAATGTATGCATTGGTTGTGGTGTATTTGGTGAGGGGTATACATGTGTTGTATGTGGGCTGCGTGAATGCATTGTAGATTTATAGGGGATGAGAATGCAGGATTTAGACATGATATGTAGGCTGGTGAGGTAGGCCAGTTAGATGTTTCAGGTGAAGGTAGAGGGCCGGTGGAGGAGGTAGGATATGATAGTTCTAGGGATAGTGAAGTTAGCCCCCTTAGATTAGTTAGAAATAGGCCTAGTGAGGATGGGGGACAGTGGAGAGTGGTTAGGAAATGTGAAGCTAGGGAGGCTTTTCCTGTTCTTTGTGAGAATAGGGTTGCCTCTGTTGAGGTGGTTAGCCAGGGGGAGAATATGTGTGTGAGTCAGAGGGACACAGAACCTATTAGCTTGACTAATAGATTCAGTGCCCTAAGAGAGGAAGTAACTGGAAGTCATATGACTGATGGGGGTGGGGGTGGAGGTAGAGTGACTGGTAGTTGAATGAGAATAGGAGTGGGGATGGAGTTAGGTCTGTGGGGGTTAGGAATAGGAGTCTGACTGAAGTGCTTGTGATGGGTGATTCGCGAGTTAGATATTTAGATAGGAAGTTGAATGCAAGTAGATTGAATGGTTTGAGGGTGTGTTTGTCGGGTTCTGGAGTGAGAGATCTGTCTGATAGGTATGAGGAGCTGGTGTCTGGCTGTGCAAGGGATGCGGTTGTGATTACACATGTAGGAGTGAATGATGCGAAGAAAGTGGGTGCATGTGAGTTACGTGAGAAGTACAAGAGGTTGATTGAAAAGGTGAAAGTAGAATGAAAGGTGTTGTGACAGATGTGCTTCTAAGAATGGATGTTGGGGTAGAATGGATGTCTTGTGCGATTGGGCTGAATGATTATGTGAGGAGGATGTGTGAGATGGAAGGTGTCATGTTTGTGGATATGTGGGATAGGTTTGTTGGAATGAAAGAAATGTATGCGATGGATGGACTGCATTTGAGTAGGAGGGGGGTAGATGTGTTGTGGGAGGAGTATGATCGTGTTATTAGGTCTTTGCGGGTGGGAAACTAGATACTAATAGTGGTCAGGAAATTATGAGAGGGCATTATAGTACTGAAAGTAGAATGGACTTGGCAGATAACAGAAATAGGTTCCAAGGCGATAGAGGTGAGGTCATTCAGGTTTCAAGAGGTGCTTCAGGGATAGAGGGGTTAAATTGTTTCTATACAAATGCTCGTAGTCTTAGAAACAAGAAGGTTGAGCTATTTAGTTATATTAGCAATGAGGATATAGATATATCATGTGTTACTGAATCATGGGTTAATGAAATAGAATTTAGTGACATTATAAGTGAATTTGATTTACAGGGCTATAATATGCACATTAGTCAAAGGACAGGTAGGATTGGAGGAGGAATAATTATCTATAAAAAAAAACATTGCTTCAAGTTTAAATACTTCAATAAAACAGGATGGAGTTGAGTCATTTTGGATAGATATTAGGTTCAGTAAAAATAGAATGGTGCATTTGGGAGCTTTTTATAGGCCATCTGGGCAGACTGATGATATGGATGAACTAATGATAAGGGAAATAAGTAAGGGATGTGAAACAGATGCAGTTATTATTGGGGACTTCAACTTAAACTCTGTGGACTGGGAAAATATGATAGGTAGGGATAGAACAAGTGGCAGGTTCATAGAATGCTTTGAGGATAATTTTTTTAATCAATTTGTTAATGAGCCAATGAGGGGGGACAATATATTAGATTTAGTACTTTCTAACAGTGATCATTTAGTTCAAGAATTGACTGTTGGGGAAGCATTGGGAAGTAGTGACCATCAGATAGTTCGTTTTAACCTGGGAATTGAGAAGGGTAAAATAACCGAGAATGCTGTAAATCCAAATTTTCATAAGGGAGTTTATGTAAAACTCCGAAGCTTGCTTAATTTTGTAGACTGGGATGTAGAATTCAGAGGTAAAAATGCTTATGGAACAAAAGTAGGAAACCATTATGGTGGAATCAGGAGATAGCTAGAAAAAATTCAGAGAAGAAAAGGGCATATAAAAAATTACAGGTAGAAAATAATATTCAAAATTTAAGTGATTATAGAATGGCTAGGAATGAGTTAAATAAGATTATAAAGAAGAACAAAAGGGTGTCAGAAATTAAATTAGCTCAGGATAGCAACAAAGATCCTAGAAAGTTCTTTAGTTACTATGAAATTAATAATAAGTCTGGCAGAGTTAAAATAGGGCCTATCAAATATGAAGGGGTTGTGAGAGAAACTGATGAGGAAATAGTTGAGGTACTAAATGGTCATTTTGCATCAGTTTTTACAAAGGAGAAACTAAATAGTCTTATGTATAGTACTCATGGGTCAGGGAAAGAGGTGTTTACTACCATTAGTGTGGATTGGAGGACGATAAAAGAACTAATAGGTGAGTTAGATACTACCAAGGCCCCTGGCCCTGATAATATTCATTCTAGGATACTTAAAGAAGGGGTAGAAAGTATCTCAATAGCTCTGGAGAAGTTATATACTAGGTCACTGGAATATGTAGAAATACCTGATGATTGGAAGAGAGTGAATGTAGTCCCCATTTTCAAGAAGGGTAGTAAAGAGGATCCAAATAACTTTAGACCAGTAAGCCTAACTCCTGTAGTCTGTAAAATTCTTGATAAAATAGTGATTTGCAAACATCTAGAGAGGGAGGGGTTAATCAGCGATGCTCAGCATGGGTTTAGATCAGGTAGATCATGTTTGACTAATTTACTAGACTTTCTGGAGTTTGTAACAGATCAAGTAGATATAATTTACTTAGATTTTAGTAAAGCATTTGATAAGGTACCACATAGGAGACTAGTTCATGAATTAAAAATGATTGGGATATGTGGGGGTGTTTCAAATTGGATAGCCGAGTGGCTGAAGACAGGAAGCAAAGGGTAGTGATAAATGGTGTAAAGTGGTAGTGTGATTGAGAGCAGGAGGGAGGGTAATGTTAGGCCAAGACAGAATAGGAGAATGACTGAGGTGCTAGTGATAGGTGACTCTCAGATTAGGTATTTAGATAGGAAGTTGAGTGATAGCAAGTGGAAGGGAATGAGAGTTTGTCTGCCGGGTGCTGGTGTAAGTGATGTTTGTGAGAGGTATGATAGGCTGGTTTTTGGGTGTGAGAGGGATGCAGTTGTGATTACGCATGTGGGAGTGAATGATGTAAAGAAGGTGGGTACATGTGAGTTACGTGAGCAGTATAAAAGGTTAGTTGAAAGGATGAGTAAAAGCAGGGTAAAAGGTGTTGTTTCTGGTGTGCTTCCGAGATTGGATGTGGGGGTAGGATGGTTGTCACGTGCAATTGGTTTGAATGAATTTGTGAAAGGACTGTGTCAGGAGTTAGGATTGGTGTTTGTAGATGTCTGGGGAGGGTTTTACGGGAATAGGAGGTTGTATGCGATGGATGGGCTCCATCTTAGTCGGGCAGGTGTTGAGGTTCTATGGGGGACACTGGATAGTGTGATTAGGTCCTTACGGGTGGGAAACTAGAAGCTGTTAGAGGTAAGGGAATAACAGGAATAGAAGGCAGGTGTAGAAAATGGAAGGGATGCAGAGATAGAGGAATAGCTAGGGAAGAGGGCATACTGATGCGTTATAGGGGGACTAATGCACAAGTGAATTAGCAGATAACTAGGAATAGAAAAGCACGATGCAATGAAGATGGGAATAATAAAAAAAACTTAAAAATATACTACACAAATGGTCGGAGTATAAGGAATAAGATAGATCTCTTAATAGCGTTAGCGAGTGAAGAGAATTTTGATATAATTGCGATAACAGTCATGGCTTGATTTGGCAGGTAATCACTTTAAACCTGAGGTTGAGATTGAGGGCTTTAACATGTTCCATACAGATAGGAATAGGAAGAGAGGAGGAGGGGTTATTATTTATATTAAAGATAATCTCCAGTGTTGTGTAAACAGTACAATTAAATTAGATGATAACACAGAGTCATTATGGCTAAATGTAAAGGAAGGTAAAAACAAGCTTGTCATAGGATTATTATACAGACCACCAAATCTTAGTAAGGAAGCTTCAAATCTTCTGTGGCAGGAGATTGAACGGGCATGTAGAAGTAAGCATGTGTGTATAATGGGCGATTTTAATTACAGAAATATAGACTGGGAAGCTCTTGTGGGTGATCAGGAGGCTGAGGAATTTTTGAATGTTGTCCAAGATAATTTTCTGAGGCAGATTATTAACGAAACCACTAGAGGTAATAATATACTGGATTTAGTTCTGACAAATAGGGAAGAAGTTATTAAGGATACTGAGATTGGAGGAAATTTGGGTAATAGTGACCATTGTGAAATTAGATTCAAGATGAAATGGAATGGTATTGATAGTAGCATGAACAATGTTAAAATTCCTGACTTTAGAAGAGCAAATTATAATGGGCTAAGGACTTACCTGGAGGCAGTTGTACAGAAACCAGGCAATGAAATCAATTCAGGAATAGATTCAATGATATCAGTTAGTGGAGACAATAATCACCAGGAGGAAGAGATTACAATTGAAGAGGAGTATGAAAGAATAATTGAGCAATTAATTACAGGTCAGATGATTAACATTCCATATAAGGAGATTAGGACTAAAAATAATGACAGATAAAATTAAGCATTATATTGGCATTAAAAAGGGCATTTATAGGAAAATAAAAAATGGAGAGGATCACTTAAGGCAAAGATATAATGAACTAGCAAGAGATGTTAAAAAGTTAGTTAGAGTAGCAAGGAGAAATTATGAAATTAAAGTGGCAAATAGGGCAAAGGAAGATCCTAAAAGTTTTTATCAATTATACAAAACTAAGGTTAGAGATAAAATAGGCCCACTTATAGATTCCAATGGAGAATTAGTGAGTGATAGGGACTCAATGGCTGGAATGCTAAATGACTTTTTTTCTCTCAGTATTTACACAGGAGGATACTCTAAATATACCTGAGGTGTCAATGATCTTTTAGGGTAATGATAAAGAGAAATTAAAGGATATCTGGATCACAAAGGAGATAGTGACAAAGGAAATTGATAAAATCAAAATTAGTAAAGCACCCGGTCCTGATGAGCTCTTTCCTAGAATTTTGAAAGAATGTAAGGATGTGTTAAGTGAGCCCCTAGCATGCATCTTTAGAAAATCATTGGAGTGTCATTGTGCCAGTGGCATGGAAGAAAGCCAATGTGATACCTATATTTAAGAAAGGGGATAAAACAAATATGTCTAATTACAGACCAGTAAGTTTGACATCAGTGGTAGGGAAAATGATGGAATCTATTATAGCAAGGAATATTAGAGATAACATAACATAACATAACATAATTTAACGGATGACAAAAGCCACAAGGGCCTATCAAAGGTCATCCGTATCCATCAAATCCCACCCATATAATGCATCCATAGGATTTTGTCAGATCATGCAGCTACAATATACAATTTAACAATCCATAGGAATGTCCAACCATGCATCTACAATATATAATTTAAAGCCTCCATAGGAGTCTGTCAAAAACAAAATCAAAATCCCCCAAAATATACAATAAAAAGAAACTGCATCCACAGGAATGAGTCAAGAAACATATCCACATACTAAAAAGTAAGAAATTAACCCTCCATCCCCATATAATCATCCAATCTGCGCTTGAAAACATTCAAGTTTGGGCTGTCTACAGTCTCAGGTGGCAAACTATTCCAATAATCCACCACTCTGTTAGTGAAAAAATATTTTCTAACATCCAGTCTGCACCTCTGTTTTTTAATCTTTAAGTGGTGGCCTCTAGTTCTATTACTACCTTCTAACTCAAATAACTTGCTGAAATCTAATTTATCCATCCCAGAAAAGATTTTAAAAAGCTCAATCATATCTCCCCTCACACACCTTCTTTCAAATGAAAACATATTTAATACCCTCAGTCTATCTTCATATTCAAGGTGCTTCAGGGATGGTATTATTTTTGTTGCCCTCCTTTGTACTGACTCTAATAAGTTTATATGATGTCTAAAATGTGGTGACCATGCCTGTATACAGTACTCTAAATGTGGCCTGACATAAGAGTTGTATAGTTTAAGGATGACCTCCTTACTCTTGTAGCTAACATTTCTTTTAATGTAACCTAGCACTTGGCTTTAGTAAGGGTAAATCCTGTCTGACTAATTTGCTGTCTTTTTATAGTAAGGTGTATGAAGCAGCAGATAATGATGAAAACTATGATATTTTATACTTGGACTTTAGTAAGGCTTTTGATTGAGTGCCACACTTACAGCTTCTGAGCAAAGTTAAAGCACACAGGATCGATGGCAGTATATTTAGGTGGATTCAGTCATGGCTTGGTGACAGACAGCAAAGAGTTAGTATAGATGGAGTTAAATCTGAGTGGGGGTGTGTTAGCAGTGGAGTTCTGCAAGGATCTGTTTTGGGTCCCTTGCTATTCTTAATTTATATTAATGATCTTGACATAGGTATAAGTAGTGACCTGAGTAAATTTGCTGATGATACTAAGCTAGGTAGGGCCATTAGGGCTGATTCTGATGCTGTTGTAATGCAGGAGGAATTGACCATTCTGTCCAATTGGGCTGAGAAATGGCAAATGAAGTTTAACATAGACAAATGTAGTGTACTTAGTATAGGTAGAAATAATCCATTGAATAGTTATAAATTAAATGGGAGAATTTTAGGGAGGACCGATTGTGAGAGGGACTTGGGTATTCGTCCTAGAAAGCAATGCCTAAATGCTAAGAATAAAGCTAATAGGATATTGGGATTCATTAGGAGGAGTGTAAGCAATAAGAGTGCTGAAGTCATTCTAAAACTGTATCTGGCGCTAGTTAGGCCTCATCTAGACTATGCAGTACAATTTTGGTCACCATATTATAGGAAGGATATTGATTTGCTTGAGTCTGTGCAGAGAAGGATGACAAAGATGATTGGTGGGCTAAGGAACTTACCTTATGGTGAAAGGCTCAGAAAACTAAATCTACATACATTGGAAAGGAGAAGAGTCAGAGGGGAATTGATTGAAGTCTTCAAATGGGTAAAAGGATATAATAAAGGGGATCTGGGTAAGGTTCTTATACTTAGTGAACATGACAGGACACGTAGCAATGGGTTTAAGCTTGATAAGTATAGCTTTAGGAAGGAGATTTGGGGGGAATTGGTTTACAAATCGTGTGGTAGATGAATGGAATAGGCTCACTAGACATGTGATAGAAGCCTCCTCTCTGGGTAGTTTTAAGAATAGATTAGATAAATATATGGATGAAGCTGCTAGATGGGACTGACTTTTTTTTTTATGTACATATGTATATATTTTTCTAAGGAGTGGGGAGATTATATTTTGCGGTTGCATGAATGGACATAATCCTCTGGATGCATTTTATGTATATTGTAGATTAGATCTGACGAACTCCTTAAGGGTGACAATGTTGATGACTTTTCTCTGGTAAGAAATCTTTTGAGTGTTGACTGGAACAGGAGCTGCCAAGTGTAGGCCATGAATGGTCTTTTGCAGTCTCCTTCTTTTCTTATGTTCTTAAGTCAAAGTGGAGGGATGTTAGTGGGGTCAGGGATCAGTTCTCGATCCATTATTATTTGTCATCTATATAAACGATCTTGGGGAGGCAGTTAATAATAAAGTGTCAATTTTTGCGGATGATACCAAATTAGCAGCTGTAGTTAAAGATATTGATGATAATTTTAAAGTGCAGTGGGATTTAAATAAATTGTTATCCTGGGCACATAAGTGGCATATGACTTTCAACCTTGATAAGTGCAAAGTTATTAACATGGGAAAGATAACAGAGAAGTTAACTATGAAATGGATGGGCATTGGCTGAGCTCAGTAGAGGATGAGAAAGATCTAGGAGTAGTAATAGATAAGTCATTAAGGTTTTCTAAGCAGTGTATTGAAGCAAGAAATAGGGCAAATAGAGTGCTGGGTTTCATTAAGAGAAATGTCAGTTACAAAAGTAAGGAGGTTATTCTTAAACTCTATAACTCTTATGTTAGGCCACATCTAGAGTACTGTATACAGGCATGGTCCCCACATTTTAGACACAATATTAACCTTCTTGAGTCAGTGCAACGGAGGGCAACAAAGATTATTCCTTCCCTGAGGCACCTTGAATATATAGATAGACTGAGGGTATTAAATATGTTCTCGTTCAAAAGGAGGTGTGTGAGAGGGGATATGATTGAGCTCTTTAAAAAATTAAAAAGCAAGGGTGTAGGTTGGATTTAAGAAAGTATTTTTTCACCAATAGAGTGGTAGACTTCTGGAACAAATTGCCGCCGAGGGTAGTAGGTAGTCCAAATTTAAATGTATTTAAGAGTAGGTTGGATGAGTTTATGGGGAGGGAAGGTTGTGATGGTTCCTAAGTTTTGTATATATTAATATTGTTTGTATATATCTATAGCTGCATGATTTAGTTCTTGACAAGCCTTGATTGGTGATACCCTTGTTTCTGGACGCAATCCTCTGGATGTAGTTTTCCTGGGAGTTTGTGTGCCTTAAAAAAGATGCTGTTTGACTTGGATAACCTATGATGAGCCCTTGTGGCTTTTTGTCATCTGTTATATTATATTGTGGGGGACTTTGATTTTGTCTTCCCCTGGTGATGGTGCTTTTTGTGGGTGGGTTTTGACGGATACGGATGACCTTTGATAGGCTCTTGTGGCTTTTGTCATCCGTGAAATTATGTTATGTTATATTTATAATTAGAAGATCAATTATTATTGATTTGAGCTTTCATTGCCCAATCTTATTGATGTCTTTAAATGCAAAATCTTATTGATTTTCTTTTAGAGGATCAATACCTGTGCAAATAATGTTTAAACAAATCTTAACCTATTTTTGGAAAGTATAATTAGGTTAAAGATGTACCCCAGCAGAGTTACTAAACTTTTCAATTTACAACTGATTATACGGCCAATAGACTATAGAGCAGATTGTCCATTTAAAACAGGCTATAACATACATAATTTCACGGATGACAAAAGCCACAAGGGCAGATGTGAGGGGAGATATGATTGAGCTTTTTAAAATCTGTTCTGGGATGGATAATTTGGATTTTAGCAAGTTATTTGAGTTGGAAGATAGTAATAGGACTAGGGGTAATCACTTAAAAATTAAAAAACAGAGGTGCAGGTTGGATGTTAGAAAATATTTTTTCACCAATAGATTACTGGAATAGTTTGCCACCTGAAACAGTAGACAGCCCAAACTTGAATGTATTAAAATGCAGATTAGATGATTATATGGGAAGGGAGGGTTAACTTTAAGGAGTATTCTGGACTCATTCCTGTGGATGCAGTTTTTTATTATTGTATATTACGATTGATTTGGATTTTAACGACTCTTGATGATGATGCTTTTTGTTTTTGACACATTCCTGTATATGGTTCGAATTGTATATTGTAGATGCATGATTGGATACAATCCTATAGATTGTTTAAATTGTATATTGTAGATGCATGATCTGACACAATCCTATGGATGCATTTTCTGAGTGGGTTTTGACAGATGCGGATGACCTTTGATAGGCCTTTGTGGCTTTTGTCATCTGTGAAATTATATTATGTTATTATCTGTCAAAACCCACCCACAAAATGCATCCATAGGATTGTGGGTAAACATGTAGATTGGTGGCTCAGCCGAAATAGTGGATTTTTGTTTGTTTATATTTCATTCACCCCTGCCTGAATATTCATGCACTCAACAAAAAGTAGTTCCTTTAAACGATTTAGCTAAATATATTTAAATTATAAAAAAAGGTAATAAAAATAGTAAAATGGGGACAAATATATTGACAAATAAAAATGACTCCAAATGAGGATAATAAAAACATGGTAAATGTTGCGACGATGGCCGGATGCGATTCTAGTTTATTTGGGGGGCTACTTTTCAGTGTTTTTCTGCTATCGCACTGGCCAATCACAGATCTGGATTCAGTTTCATAAATGACCAATCAGAAAGCTGTATTTGTTTCAAGGCTTTTTGTGCTTTTTATATTGATCAAAACTTGGTTTTTCTTATATTTTAGATGTTTTTTTCCCCCTTATTTCTTTTCTATATATCCTACCTACCCTATGCGTGACATTATTTAGTCTTTTTATTTACTTGTTACTTAATTTTCCATTCTTTAATTCTCGATTAAACCATATTTCGGTGTTGTTAATGAAGTATCATGTCTTAATTCTGACTAAAACACGACTTTTTCATTTTTTCTGTTCCGTAACATAACATAACATAACATAATTACACGGATGACAAAAGCCACAAGGGCCTATCAAAGGTCATCCGCCTCCGTCAAAACCCACCCACAAAAAGCACCATCACCAGGGGAAGACAAAATCAAAGTCCCC
This sequence comes from Ceratothoa steindachneri, assembly GCA_963969495.1. Lineage (NCBI taxonomy): Eukaryota > Metazoa > Arthropoda > Malacostraca > Isopoda > Cymothoidae > Ceratothoa > Ceratothoa steindachneri. The sequence goes on along the minus strand of OZ018338.1, from coordinate 22,350,288 downwards.
CATAATATAATATAACGGATGACAAAAGCCACAAGGGCTCATCATAGGTCATCCGAGTCAAGCGGCCTCTTTTTCAAGGCACCCAAACTCCCAGGAAAACTACATCCAGAGGATTGAATCCAGAAACAAGGGTATCACCAATCAAGGCTTGTCAAGAACTAAATCATGCAGCTATAGATATATACAAACAATATTAATATATACAAAACTTAGGAACCATCACAACCTTCCCTTCCCATAAACTCATCCAACCTACTCTTAAATACATTTAGATTTGGACTACCTACTACCCTCTGCAGCAATTTGTTCCAGAAGTCTACCACTCTATTGGTGAAAAAATACTTTCTTAAATCCAACCTACACCCTTGCTTTTTAATTTTCAAGTGGTGACCTCTAGTCCGATTTCCATCATCAAACTCAAAAAACTTGCTAACATCCAATTTATCTATCCCGGAAAAATTTTTAAAGAGCTCAATCATATCCCCTCTCACACACCTCCTTTCGAACGAGAACATATTTAACACCCTCAGTCTATCTTCATATTCAAGGTGCCTCAGGGAAGGAATAATCTTTGTTGCCCTCCGTTGCACTGACTCAAGAAGGTTAATATCGTGTCTAAAATGTGGGGACCATGCCTGTATACAGTACTCTAGATGTGGCCTAACATAAGAGTTATAGAGTTTAAGAATAACCTCCTTACTTTTGTAACTGACATTTCTCTTAATAAAACCCAGCACTCTATTTGCCCTATTTCTTGCTTCAATACACTGCTTAGAAAACCTTAATGACTTATCTATTACTACTCCTAGATCTTTCTCATCCTCTACTGAGCTCAGCCAATGCCCATCCATTTCATAGTTAAATTCTCTATTATCTTTTCCCATGTTAATAACTTTGCACTTATCAAGGTTGAAAGTCATTTGCCACTTATGTGCCCAGGATAACAATTTATTTAAGTCCCCCTGCACTTTAAAATTATCCTCAATATCTTTAACTACAGCTGCTAATTTGGTATCATCCGCAAAAATTGACACTTTATTATTAACTGCCTCCCCAAGATCGTTTATATAGATGACAAATAATAATGGACCGAGAACTGATCCCTGAGGAACCCCACTGATAACATCCCTCCACTCTGACTTTACACCATTTAGCACTACCCTTTGCTTCCTGTCTTTCAGCCACTCAGCTATCCAATTTGAAACACCCCCACATATCCCAATCATTTTTAATTTATGAACTAGTCTCCTGTGTGGTACCTTATCAAATGCTTTACTAAAATCTAAGTAAATTATATCTACATTCTCTCCTTTATCTACTTGATCTGTTACAAACTCCAGAAAGTCTAGTAAGTTAGTCAAACATGATCTACCTGATCTAAACCCATGCTGAGCATCGCTGATTAACCCCTCCCTCTCTAGATGTTGGCAAATCCCTTTTTTAACTATTTTCTCAAGAATTTTACAGACTACAGGAGTTAGGCTAACCGGTCTAAAGTTATTTGGATCCTCTTTACTACCCTTCTTGAAAATGGGGACTACATTCGCTCTCTTCCAATCATCGGGTATTTCTCCATATTCCAATGACCTAGTATATAACTTGTCCAGAGCTATTGAGATACTTTCTACCCCTTCCTTAAGTATCCTAGAATGAATATTATCAGGGCCGGAGGCCTTGGTAGTATCTAAATCACCTACTAGTCCTTTTATCATCCTCCGATCCACACAAATGTTAGTAAACACCTCTTTTCCTGACCTATGAGTACTATACATAGGACTATTTAGTTTCTCTTTTGTAAATACTGATGCAAAATGACCATTTAGTACCTCAACTATTTCCTCATCAGTTTCTCTCACAAACCCTTCATATTTGATAGGTCCTATTTTAACTCTGCCAGACTTGTTATTAGTTTTATAGTAACTAAAGAACTTTCTAGGATCTTTGTTGCTATCCTGAGCTAATTTAATTTCTGACACCCTTTTGTTCTTCTTTATAATCTTATTTAACTCATTCCTAGCCATTCTATAATCACTTAAATTTTGAATATTATTTTCTACCTGTAATTTTTTATATGCCCTTTTCTTCTCTGAAATTTTTCTAGCTATCGTATTTATTTCTCTTCTTTGATTTTTTTAAAAGATATTTTTACGACCATTTTGATTATTGTTCCAAATGGATGTGTTCAGTATTAGTGTTTTTATTACTATATATGTGTAGTTCAAAAACACAAATGGTCAATTTCAGTAAAAAAAAAAGTCACAAATTTTCCGGGAACAATGAAATACTTTTCCGTCCAGGCCTCTCATATTTAAACAACCACCCACGCGGTTTCCTGCTCATTTATCAAAATGTCATTTTCATGTGAATTTTGTTCGTTACCTATTCAACATTTTGGTGCTATTTTAACCGACGAGAAATGTATTGCATTTCTCGAAGCCCATGGGCTGTGTAGTGGAAGGGCAGTGGGTTTTTGGAGGGTTCGAACGTGAAACAAAGAGAACTTTCATTGTTTCGGTGGCAAATCGAAATCGAGAAACCCTCCTCGCAGCGATAAACAAAAGTGGAGTTTGCAGGGCACGACAGTCATATCTGACGGATGGGCAGCCTATTTAAATTTGTCATCTGAAGGATACGAACATCTTACCGAATTCTGGTTTGCTGCCGGTAAACTCTACCCACCCATCTGGCGTAAGTATTAACGATTTATTTTGAGCGTCAGCTCATTGTTGGGTATGGCTCGCCGCGGGGATAACACTGCGATGACCCTGAGTTTCAATCCTTTGGGGGGGGCCAGGGGCACAGCCCCACAGTATAAAAACGAAAATTGCCATAAAATTCTTCGATTTCATCTCTAAAAAAAGTAACAACGAAAAGTAGCCCAAAATAGCCCCCAAAAAGCTAGGCCTAGGATCCGGCCATCATCTATACAATTACCAAACATATTAAGCAAAAAAACAAATTAAAAATTCAATTCAGTCATTTCTGATGTCAAACCCTACCCCCATTATAATTTGCAAAATGATTAAAGGCGCAGAAATGATTTGGTTAAATCATTCACTTCTATAAACGTTAAACATTGATTGAAACCCAGGATCATTGTAGTGTGGAACACAGACAAAATAGTTGGTAAACATGTAGACGAGCGGCCCGGCCAGAAAAAATTATTTTGTGTAAATATTATCGTTCACCCATTTCTGAATATTCATGCGCGTTTGAGTCGTCTGACATCATACCTCACCCCCAACCCCTATTATAATTCGCAAAACGATTAAAGGCACTGAAATGATGTAGTTAAAGCATTTACCTATGTAAACGTCAGAAAATTATAAAAATTAGGATTATATACTGGGGGGCTGTGCCCCCCAGACCCCCCAATTTAATGAAACTCAGGATCATCTTAGTGTGGTCCACGCATCGTGTTGACTCCCCCACGAGCCGTCCCCTATAAATGTACTCCAAAACGTGAAAAATTTTGGAACACGGACGAAATAGTACATCTTATCAGCCAGGCCGCTCGTCTATATATTTACCAAATAGTTTATGTTCCATCGTTCGAGCCACCAATCTGCATATTTACCGGTTGTGTCCGCTCATACATCTACAATATACAATTTGAACCATCCACAGGAATGTGTCAAAAACAAAAGGTATCATCATCAAGACTCGTCAAAATCCAAATCAATTGTAATATACAATAATAAAAAACTGCATCCACAAGAATGAGTCCAGAATACCCCCCAAAGTTAACCCTCCCTCCCCATATAATCTGTGTTTGGACTGTCGAGCCTCTCAGATGGCAAACTATTCCAGTAATGTATTGGTGAAAAAATATTTTCTAACATCCAACCTACACCTCTTTATTTTTTAAGTGATGATGCCTAGTCCTATTACTACCTTCCAACTCAAATAACTTGCTAAAATCCAAATTATCCATCCCAGAACAGATTTTAAAAAGCTCAATCATATCTCCCCTCACACATCTCTCAAATGAGAACATATTTACTTAATATTTATCTTGAGTGACAGGAGTCTTCCAGATGTAAATAAAACGCGAATCGAACACCTATCAATTGATTAACAAGTCTTTAATTTAAAAGGAAACAATGGCCGGATGAGTAAAACATTTAAAATTCTGTAACGGAAGAGAAATTACAGGACTAGGCAAAGAATGTTCGTTGATAAAACGTTCCGACAGTCAACATATGTCAAAGTAAGCCAAACAAAAAGATGAAAGTGAACGAAAATACGGTAGAAATTAGTTTTAAAGCAATTTTAATAAATATTAGACAGAAAAAAATTTAGCATGTTTACAGAAGGAGTGTCATAACAAATTAACTATGAAATGCGTAAGAAATATAATAATACAAAGAAGAAATTTAAATGACGTCACTAGTGAATGCACTTGCACTCAGAGATATATTAAATATTTTGACACTTTGAAGTGATGATATCTAACTTCTAAAATTATTGTAATTGATCTTAAAAGCTACATTATCACACATACACAAACACACACATATATATATATATATATATATATATATATATATATATATATATATATATATATATATATATATATATATATATATGAGGAATTAAACCACATTCTCCGAAGACAATTTAATTCAGAACAGTTTCAGTGTATCTCACACCCTTATTCAACTGACACTGGATAGAAAATATAAGAAAAGTGCATACAAACATAACACAAGGTCAGGTCGTGAAAGATCCCCTCTTTTTTTTCCCCAATCCCCTACTTGTGGCTAATTTGGGGGGGTGGGGTTAGGCTTAAACATATTAAAGGGCTGACATTTTGCTATTTTGTTTATTTGCTTTCTTATTACAGGATTAAAAGAAAATTGACCCCCAGATAGACTTAAATTAGGAACTGGCGATATCAAGTACGATTCTACGATTCTTCTCTTAACATAGTTAGCCGATTTAAATACCATTTTACTTCCATTGAACTCGATCGTATGATTCAAGTCTCTAACATGGCAAAATATTCCACTGCTTTCGCTGCACACTCTAATATCTCATTTGTGTTCATACAATCTCCTGTCTAGATTTCTCCCCGTTTTCCCTATATAAACTTTATGGCAATCGTTGCATGGTATTGCATATACTCCTATGTTATGATGTTCTTTGGGTTTACTGACAATCATCAATTGGTTTAAGGAATTATTCTATTTAAAGGCTAGATTAATACCCACTTTTCCAAATATGTCCTTTAAACTATTTAATTTATTATTAAATGGCAATGTTATACATTTGTTGAAGACATTAGTGCTGGAAGGCTTATTATCATGGAATGTTTTCCTTGCTGCAAAATGGGCAGACGATGTGAACCAATCGGGGTAATACAAATTAGAAAAAAGGGTCCTGATAATGACAATTTCTTCATCTAAATAGGAAGGATGACATATTTTGTATGCTCTAAGGAAAAGGTTAGAAATTACCGATTTTTTAACAGTATTATCGTGAAACGAAAAATAATGTATATAGGCATTCGAGTGGGTTGGTTTCCTATACACGTCAAGTTTTAATTCATGGTGATCTTTATTAATGAGGACATTTAAAAAGGGTAATCTATTATCATATTCCAATTAATATTTAAATTTGATAGAGACATGCAAATTATTCAAATTATTAAAAAAGGTATCAAAATCATGGCCATTAGGCCATACAGAAAATACATCGTCAATGTACCTTAACCATATAAAGTTAGGGGGCGAAATTGTGGGAACGAGTTCAGTCTCAAAATATTCCATGAAGAGACATGCCAATATCGGAGATAAACTATTTCCCATGCTAAGGCCAAATATTTGTGTATAAAACTCATTATTTACTCGAAACACATTGTCAGAGAGACATAATTCAACTAAATCGATAAATTTACTATGTTAAGAGAATCCGGTTCATTCTGGATTCTGCCTTGATTATAATGTTTGCCTAAGATTGCCTCGACCAACTCTAACAGAGATAATTGTGCTCCGTTTACTACCGTATAGCAATGCCTCTGGACATTCCTATAATAAAAACCTCCTGGGAAACTTAACTATATATATATCATCATTTATTATGTATAAAATTCATTCAATTATTTTACTTTAACTGTTAATTTAATCATTCAATTATTTTACTTTAACTGTTAATTTAATCATTCAATTAATTTACTTTAACTTTGTCAATTTAATATTTTAATTAATTTACTTCAACTTTTGTAAATTAAATCATTTTATGTTTAACTTAATAATTAATTCATTCATTTATTTTACTTGTCAATTCAATTAATGTATACTGTTCCAAACAACATCTCTTAAATTTCACACACAAACAAACAAACACACGTTCTCAGCTCGATCAAAATAGCACGCTATTCCGCCCACTCGACTCGCAGCTTTCTTCGTATAAAGGTCGGTAATCATTATTCTACAACTATTCATTTACCTCCAAACAAATCATACTTAGTTAATACCATTTTCTCTCACAATTCTTTGCAAACGACCATGCGAGAGTAGATCCTAATTATATTTACTTCTCATTGCAGCCCCAATTCAGTCCATCATAGATACTCTATATTATTTACTATATTATTCACCTTATTGTTTCACCATATTATTCCACCATATTAATTTCACATACTTCAATTCTCTTCGCATCTTGTTACTGTAAATCATATGTTAAAATATCTTACATTGTATAACTAACCTACTTATCTTATTGTACATTCGTTAATTTTATGAATATATTTATATTTGTGTAATTGTCTTTCTTAAAGCCCAAGTCATTATTCCAAAAATTTATTTCGCTGTCGCCTTAGGCCTAAAACTAACTGCAGACAACTTCGATCAAATAAATTTATGGTTATGGTTTTCGAAACGCTATTTAGTCTGATTTATTAACAAGATAAATCACATAAAATTGATCCATACACTATAACCGTGTGACATTCTCGCAAATGGCGCTAACTTTACTTTTCTTTCTCTCTGTACTTTATGTGTGTAGCGATTCTCGCATGTGTCCTATTTTGGACGTACACGTCGGTCGCTACAGAGTAAAGCATTCACATTAGAGTTAGACTTAAACTTGTTCTTAAAGCACATTTTCCTAATATTGCTCTTCTTCTTGCGCCCAAAACATTCAGCCACTAGGAACGGACAATCTGACTTACATTGTTACTAGCCACAGCTAGTGCAGTTTGTTTTTGGTTTAGATTTAGAATCACTTTTGCTTTTGCTAGAATTAGGTGTCTTCTTGTTTTTAAGAACACATTGGAAGGAAAAGTAGTCATCTTATTGGCGTTGTGAACAGCACCATGACTCATGGCTTGTGAATCTCTTTGTGCAGCGTCACGGGCAGTTTCGATCTCTACAGCAGGTTTTAACGTTAGGTAAGCCAGTCACAAAACGGTCGCACAACATCTCGTTTAATGTGTTGCCGAAATCACATGTATGTGCTAAAGCCTTTATACGGCTACAAACTCTGCAATGCTTTCACCAGGTTTCTGGTTTCGAGAAAAGAAACAATACCTCTCATAGATGACAATGACTTTTGGCTAAAAATTCTCCTTTAACACCCTAATGATATCATCATAGTTAGAATCTGCTGGCTTAGTAGGTGACAACAAGCTTTTAACTAAGTTGTAAACCGTAGGACCAGCTAACGTCAAAAAGACGAAACTCTCTTTGCTAGCGTAATATCATTGGCACTGAAATAAAGTTCTACACGCTCGACATAAGTATCAAATTCTTCTAATTTCTCATTTAAGTGATTAATTGTTCCAACTTTACCCATGATTGAAAACTGTGACACACAAAAACATAAATCTAGAATGGTACAGTATTAGCGCAAGGTATACACACGTAGAACACTAAACACAATATAATTAGCACAATCCAATCCAGATACTACCACACAAGCTAGAGCATCAGCACAAAATGTCAAATCCCTCTATCAATGAGAGGACAACGACTGAGAGAAAACTGTACAAATACCGCTGCACGCGACAACCAGCACGAAAAAGTAAAATAACCTCGTCACCAATAAAGTGTAGCGACTTGCGTGTACGTCCAAAATAAGACACGCGAGAGTCGCCACACATATAAAGTACAGCTATATATATATATATATATATATATATATATATATATATATATATATATATATATATATATATATATATAGAGAGAGAGAGAGAGAGAGAGAGAGAGAGAGAGAGATAGATAGAGAGAGAGAGAGAGAGAGAGAAGTAAAGTTAGCGCCTATTACAAGAATATCACACGGCAGTAAACGAAGCACACTTATCTCTGTTAGAGTTGGTCGAGGCAATCTTAGGCAAACATTATAATCAAGGCAGAATCCAGAATGAACCGGATAGCTATCTCAATTAAACAAATACAAGAGAGATTAGAACGCTGTCTCCATGGCAACATTCCACCGCCCACAGAGAATTTCACCCAATAGTCGGAGTGCCTCCCTTTTCAATATGTTTGGCAGTAGCCAATCAAGAGGCGAGTTATGTCGATGCCGATCAATCAACAGGCCGACACATAATAGGGAGGTGTGGCTTAGTTGGTCGTGAAACCTGCAGGGCGTGTCTTAAATTGAGTATAAAACTGTGGGAAGCCAGAATAGTAGAAATGACTATTATTATTATTATTATTATTATTATTATTATTATTATTATTATTACATCGCAGTATATCGCGTGTTATATATATATATATATATATATATATATATATATATATATATATATATATATATATATATATATATTTCAGTCCGATCTTCTCTCGGATATGCGTAATTCATCCTTTGATATAGTCGTGCACATAACGCAGACATTAAGGTGTAACACTTAAAGGCTCTATTCGTCCGGCCTCCTTTAGACTTTGCCAGCACTTGACCTCGAACTTAATTCAGTTATAACTTAGAACTTAAAACTTAAATAAAGAACTTTCTGTAAATTGCAATATCTTATAGTTCAATAATAATTCTATTTTTGGTTTCGGTGACTTCGATATCCTGCCGTTCCCCAATCTACGTGCTTTATGACCAAGGCCTCATTATCGGGAAACCAACTGTTAGGCATTCTCCTCGCTAATAGCAACTCTTTGCGATTACTTAACTCCCGAAATGCCGGTGTTTTACCCTGGTGTGGTCTATCTCCATCCTCCGGGCTATTTGACCCCGTCGCTAGTGTAAGACCTCCCCTCGGCTTAGGGCACCCTATAGCATCAACTAATTACTCTCGTGGGAAGTAAGGAAGAGCAACGCAAAACAACTAGGGCATCTTTATCAAAACCGGAGTCCTTGCCAAAAGATTACATGATAACTCGGTAATTTATCATCCTTACTGGCAACCAGCGACCCCCCCCCCCCCACCAAGGCTCTTGGGTTGTCTTCACGTTTACCTTCAAGGTTCCCCCATTATTAGCGACCACCTTCAAGAGCTCCCATAAAAGTATCTGGTCAGAAGGCAGTGCGTGCCAAGATTTGCAAAGTGGTATAATAATAAGACAAGTGTGGGGCAAGAAGTATATACAATAGTTACAAGATTTGCAAACTAGTATAATAATAAGCCAAGTGTAGCGCAAGAAGTATATACAATAGTTACAACAATTAGCAAATGGACACAATCCAAAGATGATGACAATTCACCTTGTATGAATTTATACTCCCGCACAATACAGGCAGATTAGGGAAATGTTAAAATAATGATTGGTTAGGTATGGAAGGAAGTGAACTTTAGTAGGAGTAGGAAGTACTTGCCAGACACGACACTTAGCAGCTGACGGTACACACAACTAGATCCAATGCAAGCGCAGATGGAACTGTGAGAATGTTGCCATCACTCCGGCTACAAAACCTCTGACCATCAAGCCCTCTAGTATTTTTAGAATAACAGTATATTATGACATAATAGCAGCTAATTGCACACACACACACACACACACACACACACACACATATATATATATATATATATATATATATATATATATATATATATATATATATATATATATATATATATATATATATGAGGAATTAAACCACATTCTCCGAAGACAATTTAATTAAGAACAGTTTCGGTGTATCTCACATCCTTTTTCAACTGACACTGGATAGAAAATATAAGAAAAGTGCATACAAGCATAACACAAGGTCAGGTCGTGAAAGAACCCTTCTTTTTTCCCCAATCCCCTACTTGTGGCTAATCTGGGGGGAAGGGTTAGGCCTAAACATATTGAAGGGCTGACATTTTACTTTGTTAAGAGAAGAATCGTAGAATCAAGCTTGATATCGTCAGTTCCTAATTTAAATCTATCTGAGGGTCAATTTTCTTTTAATCCTGTAATAAGAAAGCAAATAAACAAAATAGTAAAATGTCAGCCCTTCAATAGGTTTAGGCCTACCCCCCCCCCCTCCAGATTAGCCACAAGTACGGGATTGGGGAAAAAAGAGGGGATCTTTCACGACCTGACCTTGTGTTATGCTTGTATGCACTTTTCTTATATTTTCTATCCAGTGTCAGTTGTAAAAGGATGTGAGATACACCGAAACTGTTCTGAATTAAATTGTCTTCGGAGAATGTGGTTTAATTCCTCATCTTTTCTTGCGATATTGCATTAATTTTAATTATATATATATATATATATATATATATATATATATATATATATATATATATATATATATATATATATATATATATATATATTCGTAAAAAATTATAAATATTTACATAAATAGGTGATTTGGAAGCAACGTACCTGAAAAACGTACACTCAAACAAACTCTACAAGAAAAAACAATAATTAGAATTTATCAATGAAATTTATATAAGTGAATTAGAACTAACACACACACACACACACACACACACACACATATATATATATATATATATATATATATATATATATATATATATATATATATATATATATATATATATATATATATATATATATATATACATAATTATCTATCCGTTTCTTCTAATTACTGTTTTCTATGTCTTTTTATCTTATTTTGTATTTATACTTATGTATGTATTGCTTGTTCTGCTTACCGTAGGTGGATCCTACTGCTTGTGAACCACTTCTGTCTATAGTTTACGTTCTAGATCCTCCGATCTCTACTCATCTCCGGATGGTTTTCTTCTATCTTTTCCTATATTTTCTTTGCCTTATTTTCTAGGGTTAAGTTTATGCAGTCACTATCCGCTATTTTTATTAAGTCTCTAATGCGTTTTCTTTCTATTCTTCTTGTCTTTGCAATTAAGTACGTTGCTTTGTTTCGTATCGTTTGTAATTTCTTCTTATTGGATTTCGAACTAGTGTGCATTGGGACCGGTGGGTATACTAAGGTTGATTCTATGAATGCTTTGTATAAAGTTCTCTTCCGTTTTATGTTCATAATGCTTAAGGTGTGTAGCAGTCTTAGGTCGCCTCTGGCTTTGGTTAGTCTAGCCTAGCCTTTGTATGAGCGTGGCAGCCTCTTGAGCCAAAGTGCATTCCCAGCACACTTCCCTCTGTTGCGTAGTTATAGTTTGTGCAGTGGACGGGGATTTGGTCTATTTTGAGTCTCGTTATTGGTATGACTTTGAACTTGTGGATGTTAGTTTTACTTTTCCATCGGTTTTCATAATCGTTTATATTGTTTATTTCTCTTTCGGTTGTTCTGGCCTGCCATCTTGGATTAGTGGATCTTGATGGAATTATTTGGCTGATGTCATCCGCGTACTGGATGTTTAAGCAGCCCGGTGTTATTGGGGTGGGTAGATCAGCCGTGAAGATCACGTATAGGGTTGGGCTCATGCACCTCCCTTGTGGGACTCCCTTCTGTAAACGGAAAGACGGTCCCACGTGGTCCTCGATGGAGACGTAGGATAACCTATCGATGACATAGTCAGCCAACATTCTCTCCATCTTGATGCCGAGACCCAGTTGAAGAAGGTTATATTTAAGTCTTTCAACCCAGACATTGTCAAAGGCCTTCTCGACATTGTGGAGGAACATATCCACGTATCCCTTTTTACTCTAACTTGTGCTATTTTCTCTGTTATTATTGCTAATGCCGTGGCTGAGTCTCTTCCCTTCCGGAAACCAAATTGGTGCACGTTATATTTTCCGTTTTCTTCTAGGAAGTCGACTAACCTCTGATTCAATATCTTTTCGAGAATCTTACCCAGGAAGTCCAATAGAGATATTGGCCTAAAGCTTGAGAGTAGGTGAGATGTCTTCCCCTGTTTCAGCAAGAAGACCATTTCTGCAGACTTAAATCCCTCTCGGTAAGCTCCTATGTTAAGATATGCATTGAATAGGTCGGTGATTGCTTAATTATGTTCCCTGGAGCTTTTTGATAATTATATTTTGTGAGCCTAGTGCTCCCGGGTGCCTTTTGTTTTAATGATTTGATGACACTTTTCAGTTCTTCCTCTGTTATCTGTGCACCTAGTCCTTCGTTGCCATGTGTACCATAATCTACTCTTCTTTCTGAGGTAAGTCTGCGCCTGTTATTTTGGTAAGAATGTGTTTACTCTTTCTTTTGTTCCACCGCCGTATCGTCGATTGTTCTCTTCATCGATGGAATAGACTGTACTCCAGTGCTCATTAAATTTGTCTGCTGTTTCATTAATACTATTTAAGTATTCTCTTTGTTCGTTCTTTATTTAAATTTTCTTCCTGGGAGGTCTACCTTTTATTAAATTTATCAATCTCCAAGATTTTGGGGGCTCTTCCGTATTTTCTATTTTGCTTATTAACTCGTTCTATTGATCTCTATGTTGTTCCTCTATGAGGAATATCATATCGCTTTGTAGTTGTTTTAATTCTTTAGCTTTAATCCGATTCGTGCCAGTCTCTTTTATTTCTGAGTATTTTCGTTTTATATTTCTCGCTTTTCTTTTCATCCCCTCCGTCCATTTTGGGTGAGGGATCGTTCTATATTTGATTCTTGGCACGCATTTCTCGTCTGCTTCCGTGATGTTCCTTATTAGCGTATCCATAATTTCTTCCAACTCCTTGATGTTTTTGCCGTCCAGTTCCGGTTGAGCGTAACCCTCCAGCATTGCACTATATGCTTCACAGTTTGCCCTTCTATAAGATTGCAATGGTCGGATTGGGACTTGTATTGGATTCTGGTTTACGGTCACCAGAATTCCAATGTGGTCACTACATGTGACAGGGACTGGTTCCATATGCATGTTATAGTGGAAGCTGGTACTAGTTAGCACAATGTCTGGTTTAGTTGATGCTCTCCCGGTTATATATGTTGGGAATTCTGGTCCTGCTCGTTTTAGGATATTTAGGGCCATCAGGAATTATAAGTTTTGTCCCGCATTGTTTTTTGTCCTGTATTCAGATTCCTGTAATCTTGCATTTAGATCCACCAGCATTATGGTTGGGTTATTTTTGTCGAATATTTCCATTACTGAGTGGATCGGAATGTGCGAGCGGCGAAGTAGCTGGTAAGCCGAGGCTATCATGAGTGGACAGTACTCCATTTCCACTGTAACAGCAGCATAAGCCTCATCGACCTCTAGTTCCTAGCGTATCTTATGCCCTTTTTAATGGCGATTGTGGTGCTGTCATATCTTTCACCGGTGTGATTTTTCTTTATCATTTCGAAGTTGTGTATTTTCATTGGGTCTTCGTTCTTGAGTCCATGTTCAGAGAGTGTAATGATATCAGGGTCTATTTGGCGGAAGATATTTCCATATTGGATGGACTTGTTTTTCCATCCGTCTGTATTCAAATGAAGTGTTTTTAATTTGCTGTTGGTGTGGTCCTTGTTTTGTTTTCGTTGATTTTCACCTTCCGTTTAATACTTTATCAAAAGTTTCCTTTTTAGCAATTTGATGTCGTTGGGGGAGAATCGGATTCGATTTTCATCAATTAGTTTTTCGATGGAAGATTGCTCGTGGCCCAAGACGTAAGTCCATTTACAGGTTTCTCTTTCGATACCTTTTTTGATGTCCGTGGATTTTGCTCCTTTTTGGTAGGAGATACGCTTCGTGTACAAATACTTTCAGCTTGAAGTCCCTCGCTTCGAATATACAACCCTCCCCGTTGCCATTCTCCGTTTCGCAGTCCGTTGAGCTAACTGTTTTTTTTCTCTTTTGTTTTCTTTTGCGTTTTTTTTTTGGGGGGGGGCGGAGGGTTCTGTCTCCTTGCCAGTGCTTTCTGTTTCGTTCCCTTCTTGATTTTATTCGTCAGTTTCTTCAGGCGTTACCTTTTCAGCCAACTTAGCTCTGACTTCCAACATGTCTTTTACTGAAAATGTTTTGCCCGCCGTTACCCCATATATTAGGGCTTAAAATGGTTTGGGCGGGAACCACACTTTTCTTATTTCGTTTCTTTAGAGTATGAGGTTTAATGTATCTGCGAAAGTCCCCGGCTGTGCGATGTTGTGCACACGAGGAAACATTGTGCATGCGAAGATATCCAGGCCCGTTCCTTCATTTACGTTTATGTTAATTTGGGGTTCTTGATTTTCTTTAATTTTTTTTTACCGTAGCTTTCGCTACGCTCGGGTAGGTTTGATTGTTTCTTTTTCCTTTTACTTCCTTTCATTGTGTTCTTTTCTATTTATCACCTTTCCTTTTAGGGCAATTGACTGCCATTTTTGTGTGAGGGCCTTGGCAGTTAATGCATTTCTTAGTCTCCTCCTTGCGTTCACGAAAGACGTGACCGATATTACCGCACTCGGAACAAATTTTCTTGTCCTTGTGTGGGCAGTTTTTCGTGACGTGGCTTCGATGGCATAGCATTGAAAGCATGTTTGTACGTTTGTAAATTTATCTTTTTTCATGTTTTCCGGAGGAATTCTCATTCCGAAGGTGAGTATTTCGTTGCACATTGCTCTATTTGCCATTTCTGCCGTGGCACAGATGACTTTGAACACATGTTTGTGGTGTCCAAACTTGATCAATTCTGTTACTTTGATAGGTTGATTTCCTCTTTCGATTTCTTCCTATTCTCTTCTTTTGTGTGTGACCCTACGTAAAGGTCAACTTTACAGCAGACGAATGAACGGTTGGCTAACAGTTGGGGCGGCAGTTTGGGTGCCAGGCTGATGCTGTTTAGCACTGTAGCGGGCCGAAAATATATCTCTAATCCCAATCGATCCAACCCGCTTCCTACACTGTCCGGACGTGAGAAATCGAGGGAGAATGAAACGGATTGTATATACAGTCCCTTTACTTACAAAAAAAAGTACAATGATAGTTACAGTTATATTTACAGCAATTTATATTTACAAGGGAAGTGTGCACACTTCAAAATGAGGCCAAATTCCCCCTACAAAATACGATACCAAAAGAGAATTTTATAACAGGCGAATACGACAAATTTACTTATATAACTACACAAAACATAAAAAAAAACACAACAACAACCGAACGAAAAGGGGCACGCGCTATCACTTGTGTGCTGGAGGTGGGTGGTAGTAGGCTAACTTGAAAGGAGGCAGGATTATCAACGAAAGCCGGTATGGTGGTCCAGGTGGTTAGCGAGGTATGAAAGCCCTCCGTCTCAGGGCTGGGCGGAGCACTCGTCTAGAGAACCCTTCTTGCTGTCAGTCCACGCTTCCACTCTCTGTAGAAGAGATATATCCTCCTTTTATGACCCCTTTATTTATACATGGAAGGGAAACTAATAAGTGGGCATTACCCGAGTAAATTTATCGACTAGCTTACCTCTTTCCAGAATATGGCGCTTTGCTAAAAGAATATTATAAACAAAGTACAATTTTGATAAAAGATTATTTTAAGCAAAGTACAATCTAAGAAAGAGAAAACAATTAATACATGAAATCAAATACATATATATACAAAGAGAAAATATAAAAAACCTCATTCCCACTCACACACACATTCTTACAGAGGGAGGGAGAGGGTACTGAGAAAAGGGGTGGGAGAATGGCCCTTTTACACACACTCACATTCGCTCCACCACACCCCTCCTTCCTTAAGCCATTCGACCAGCCACTCACAAACCCTTCCAATCACTCTTCATGGTACCACTTGTGCTCAATCGCACCCTTCTGCACCCATTCACACTCTTCTACTGGTCCCTGGCTACGCGTAGCAATTAGTCGTAGTTGTTCGTCAGTCGTCCTGTCAGTCTCATCGTCACTATTGATCATCTCATCAACCATACTCTTAGCCCTCATTACCAGTTCTCCCATCTCACGACAGAATTCTTTCATACTCTTCCGTTCAGAACCTTCACTCTTCATACCCCCATTCATCAGCTCCTCACTCACAGCTCTCATCCAACTCAAGGTACATTCTTGCGAAACAGACAGGTCACTCACATCCCCTGTATTCTCAACAGGCATACCAGAAACCCCTTCGACTGGTTCCCACCAGAAACCTGAAAAATCAGCCACTTCATCATTCACTACATCAAACTCACCCCTACTATTACCATTCATAAAACCCGAAAAATCAGCCACACTAGGTTCATTCTGCCCAAACACACTATCATTCATACTGTTCCCAAAACCAGAAAAATCAGGCACAGGCAGCTCACTCACTCGTCTACTTATACCAGCCAAATCAATCACCTGTTTACGCAAAAACTCAATCTCCCTTTCAAGATCCCCCATACCAGAAACACTCTGCTCAGACTTACTTTCATTCGTACTTGCATTCTTCCTTTCACTCTTCTTTGTACGCTTTCCACTCCTCGAGACTAAGACTATCTCTTTCCCAGACAGATCCATACTATCACATTCAATCTCATCATCATGCACTTTACCTCTCTCTCTACACAGTCCATACACCGGATGGCTCACCAGGTAGTCAGGAGGTTCTCTCCATCTCCTTAACTGACTCTGATGAGCCCGCACTCTCTCAGTCATACCGTCATTCAAACTCTCCAAAACATATGTTACCCCATTTTCATAAACTCTCACAACTCTATAAGGTCCATCAAACTTCTCACTCATCTTTGATACATTCAACCTACCCTTCACTTCTTTCACCTTCAATACTTTTGTACCTAATTCAAATGAATGGAACCTTTTATGTGCCTCACGCCATACACTCTGCTCACTTTCACTCAAACGAAACCTATCTTTCACTCGCCTTTCGAAATTCATCACAAACTGACATGGGGACATTCCAGTTGCACTATGCACAGTTGAATTATACGCCCACAACACTCTCCCCAGACACACATCCCAGTCATTCACTGTCGTACTCATCATTATCAACATCTCACACAAGGTTCTTATAGTCCGTTCAGCCAATCCATTTGAAGACGGTACATACGGAGTTGTTCTCACATGCTCCACACCATTCTCTCTCAACATTTGCTCAAACACTTCCCCTACAAATTCAGGCCCATTATCACTCAGACATCTTCTAGGCTTCCATACACACATAGGAAAAAACAACTGCTCAACCACACGCGCAACAGTCACACTCCTTTTATCTCTCACAGGCGCTGCATACACAAACTTACTTTTATGATCAACCATAACAACCATACCAACATTCCCGGCACTCGTACGCGGCAAAGACACACAATCAATCACTACCAATTCAAACGGTTCTTTCGCATCAACTTTCAACATCGGTGGTTTCACTTGCACACCTTGCACTTTCGCTTCTGACACCTTTCACACGTAGTTGCAACATCATTCACAACAGTTCTCAGAAACGGGTGGAACACACGCTCCTTCATACACTCCCACAGCTTAAACTTACCCATATGCCCATAATTATCATGCACAACCTTCACCAGACCAATCATACCAACTAAGGACATCACAGGTACATACATATCATCACCACCCTTCACATGCCTCACAAAATATACAACATCCATACAAACAACAAAATCCTTAGCATACCTTTTAAAATCACTTAAACACTCTGGCCATACATTCAAATCAACACGCATCATTACACACTTCTTCAACTCACTAACAAAAAGACACATCTCTTGCATCTCTAGAATATCATCATCACTTAAAATCTCATTCTCATCATCCATGAACAACTCAATCATGCCACAAAATTTGACAACATTCTTCGCACACTCATTCAACTTCATCACCTCACATTCACCTTTCATAAGACGATCCTTATCAGCATCCAAAGACAAATCATTCAATCTCATAAAGTCTACACCAAGCAAGAAACAACAAGGCATTTGCTCACCTTTCAGAGTCACAAAGTCATGCTTCACATTCACACCATTACCCAAACTCACTTTCAGACTAACCTGTTCCCATGCCACTATCATGCCATTCCCTAATCCACTTATCCGTAACTTCACAGGTTTATGCTCGCAACATCTAAACTCATTATACTTACTCAGAATATTCTCATTCACTAAAGACACTTGCGCTCCAGTATCAATCAAACCACAGAACAACCTTTCACCAACTTTCACTCTCGCTTCCATCATATCAGGTCCACCATGTTAGCAATACACAGAAGGAACAAGCACACCAACATCAGCACTGATATCCACACCATCATCAACTCCCACATCATCACTCACCACACACTCATCTTCATCCAGACAATCATTCTTCTCTCTCATATATGAACACTTTTCAATCACCCAATTGTAATGCACACCGCTCAAACATTGCAGATGTACCACATTAGGATTCAAACCCTTCATCTTCTCATCCTTGTACACAATCGGCCTCTCACCACCAAAGTGCACATAAACAATCACTCCATACAAACGACTCACTACAATCAACACTTCCTGAAATGGCGGGACCCCTTGCATACACATCGCTCTCAATTCTTTCATGAAGTTCCGCACCTTTGCCATACCAATGCTTTCAGGCTTCCTACACACTTCATTCATTACCTCCTTCCTTAAATCATCTACACTATCGGGCACTCTCACATCTACTCCATCACTCTTCAAATCTTGCAAATCATTCCATACACTCTCAAACAAGGAATCACCACCACCCTTACTTTCTTTTCCATTCATAATCCCTTTTGGCAAATACTCAGGATCACTCACTCCACACACATTTTCATCATTCGTACCAGGATACCTTGACATCAAATCAGCCACTCCATTCCGTTCACCAGGCACATACTCAATCACATAGTCAAAGTCACTCAAATCTTCCAAAGTCCTTGCAATCCTACTATCAGCCCACTTCATACGCTGCTCTTCGTTCTGCAACATTCATAGCCTTGAATACATACCCAATTATTCGCCTGACATTCTCTCCATTCAAACGCTGCTCTTGCATCAGAAAACCTCCCATACAATACCCACTCGCATCTGTATACAGTTCAAGCATTTTAGCATTTACACTATAATCTGGGTAAGCCAATTCAACATCTTCAGCCGCTGCCTCTTTCAGTCTCTCATACGCCTCATTCATCTTATCATTCCACTTGACAACCGTACTACCTTTCTTGCCCATCCACTCAGTCAGAGGCTTACTCACACCAGAACTATCACGTATAAACTTTCGCTGGAACTCAATCAAACCCCAAAACGACTTCAGTTGCTTCACAGTCACCGGTTTAGGAAACATTCGCACCTTCTCAACATAATTCGGTGATTTTCGCAACCCATTCTCACTCACCATATGCCCAAGGAATTCCACTTCTTTCGCAAACCATTCACACTTTGCCACTTTCACCTTCACACCAACACTCTCCAATGTTCTCAACACATCATTCACCAATCTCATATGCTCCTCAAAAGTCTCAGTCATAATCAAAATATCATCTATAAATCCAATCACATTCTTACTCACAAACTTACTCAACACATCATTCATTGCCCGCTGGAAGGCTCCGGGAGCATTAGCCAACCCAAAGCTGAGGTTCCGGAACTGGTAATGCCTCTTTGAGGAAGAGAAGGCAGTTACTGGCCGGCTCTCCTCAGCAATGGGCATCTGGTAATACCCCCGTACCAGATCCAGCTTCGTAAACCACTCCATCCCATGCATACTATACACATACTCAGATACCACACACATCGGAAACCTTTCTTTCACAGTCCTTTCATTCACCTTTCGATAATCCACACACAGACGCAATCTTCCATCCGGCTTACATACAGGTACAATTGGACTATTCCATGCACTCTCGCTCTCTTCAATCACTCCCAATTGCTCCAATTCCAAACACTGCTCCTCAATCTCATCAGCAACCGGACGTGGGAAATGCCTCGGCCGCTGATAGATTGGGGAGTCCTCCTTCAGGACAATCTTGAATTCCGGGAGATTTGCAACCCCGAAATCCAGATCACCCTTACTGAGCGCTCCCTTTCGCTCAAATATCATTCGATACACATCCTCCCTTTCATACTCAGTCAAACATCCATCCAATTTCACCATGTCCTTCACCTCATTATACATCCATTCACATGTCTTTTCATTCGCAACATTCACCCTGATATCCGTACTATCATCCATACCTACCTCATTGACAGTGGAGAGGTGAACCAGTACATCTCCGACTTGGATTCCCCTCACCTGCCCTTTCACACTGGGGTCCGCCTGCACACATACAAAAGGATCATTCATTCTCATCAAGCCATCAAACACACAAGCAACACGCCTTACCTTATAACACGCATCCTTTCCATCTAATATCACAGTGTTCTCACTCACATCCAAACTAACATCCTTACTCCAACTCACTCTAACAGACACCCTTTCACCCTTCACAAGCCTTACATTATCCATAGCAGTTACTTCAATACCAGTAAACACACTCCTCAAAACGCTACCATCTTTCCCTACATACAACTTATACACCCCATTTTTACCAATCTTTCTCTCAATCTGATCACTCGCAGGATGCACAACCATACGATTCATTTTCATAAAATCATAGCCCAAAATCACACCATACTCACTACTCACCTTATCAATCACAGAAAATTCACATTCATTCATCATCATACCATGCATTCGAACAGCTGACCTTATCATTCCAATCACAGGCACTCTCCTATTACCAATACCTACCAAACTACCCTTGCACTCAGACAGGAGGGCTTTCTCGCTAACCTTGTCATACACATCTTTATACACCAAGCTCGCCTTGCATCCAGAATCTATTAAAGCCAAACACTCAATTCCATTCAATTCCACCTTAACACTCAGACACTCATACTTCCTACCAGACAGCACTTTCACACTAGACAGACTTACCAACACATTACTCACACTCATGCACCCAGAGGATACTTCAGCAGGTACCCTCTTACCATTCAGTTTCCCCACTTCAGACTTTCCATTCACACCTTGCGCTCTCAGTCTAATCCAACACTTTTCACTCGAATGTCCTTCCATCGCACAATAGCTACATACATTCCTCTGGTCACGACACATTATTGCATAATGACCAGCCTTTCCACAATTACCACATGCATATTTCATACTTTCCCCACCAGTTGCTTCACCATTCAACCTCGGACAATCTTTCTTCAAATGGCCTATTTCTTTACACTCGAAGCACTCTTTCCCACTTTCCTGGCAATCCTTTATCATATGCCCTTTCTTACCACACCCAAAACATGCACCAGATGTCCACCTACATTCTGCCAACATATGACCTTTCCTTCCACACCGACGACATTCCACAATCTTTCTCCCACCATTCGGCCTCTCGTTTGCTGGGACATACCTCGGCTTCTCTCTCATATATCCGTTCCCACGCTTGAAATTCATCTGCCCCCTTCCATTCGACCACCCTCCATTTGCCCATCCATTCTGCCGGCCCAGGAAGTTTGACATCACTCCAGCTGGTGCAGCCTTCAGGGCATCCCTGTAGCTGACAAACTGCTGGGGTGGATGAAAGCTCCTGGGCTTCTTACCCCCAACATTCACACTGTACCATCCATCCTCTTCTAGATCGCTTTCATCATCAAATCGTCCATCTTCTAACAGTTCCAACACATCCTCCCACATCAACCGTTCACCTGTCAGTCTCACTCTCTCCTTTCTCTTTCCACTCAGCCATTCACTCACCTTTCGCGGGATCGCTCTAAAAACTTCCTCATGAGTGGTTTACATTCATTTACATCATCATCACCATACCTTGTTCTTGCCATACTCTCAAGCCTATGTGCATACATATTCACACTTTCACTCTTCCCCATTCGAGCCTTCTCAAATTCATTCACCCTTTTATACTTCACACTCTCTTTCATTCGTTTCACCTGCCCAATCAATCTCTTCTTCACTACATCGTACTTTGGCTCTCCCACACTCGTTATCACTCGCAAGAACTCCAAACTTTCCCATCCAAACAATTTCCCAGAACACTCACCCAGTGACCCTTGTTCTGCGGGTACTTGAGCTTGCAGTACCGCTCAAAATCCCCGAAGAACTCATCCATACTCTTTCCCCCATGCAATCTAAACTTATCAATCCTTGGCACTTCCCTAATCAAAATTCCTTTCCCCACATTCACTTCACTCTCCGAAGAGCTACTCTCGGTCTCACTCATTCCAATCATATCGTCACTCTCTCCCTCATCTGAGTATAGCGAATCCACACTCTTCCCTCTCGCCTTCCTATCCTTAACCTTAGAACCATGCTTACTTCCTCTCTTACTTTCCACTCTCTTCCATTCACCCCCTTTCCTACCACTCACAGTATCTTCTTTAGACTCAATCATACTGCCATCCATTCCATTTAGCGGAGTCCCTTCAGTAGGAGCACGGGTCAGGGTTGTAGGTCCTGGGACTGATCCAGCCCCTGTCATCATGTTATACAGGTCCTGCATCCGTCGGTCCGTCTGATCCTGTCGGTCTCCCATTTCCTTCTTCATCCTATCAGTCTTTTCATTCATCCCTTTTATTTTATTCTCCATTCCCTCCATCATTCCCCGCAACATTTCACACTCCTCTTCTTTCTTTCTCAACTCCAGTCTCAATCGCACTACTTCTTTATTCAATGTTTCCGCTACAGCCATTGTTCCCAAGTTAGTAAAAAGATAGGAGGAGGGAAAAATCAATCAAACTACTTGTCACACTAATTGGGTATGGATTGCAATCCAATCCCGTCACGCTCCCAGTTTCGAAGTCTCACGTCCCCATTCGGGCGCCAAATGTAGCGGGCCGAAAATATATCTCTAATTCCAATCGATCCAACCCGCTTCCTACACTGTCCGGACGTGAGAAATCGAGGGAGAATGAAACGGATTGTATATACAGTCCCTTTACTTACAAAAAAAAGTACAATGATAGTTACAGTTATATTTACAGCAATTTATATTTACAAGGGAAGTGTGCACACTTCAAAATGAGACCAAATTCCCCCTACAAAATACGATACCAAAAGAGAATTTTATAACAGGCGAATACAACAAATTTACTTATATATCTACACAAAACATAAAAAAACACAACAACAACCGAACGAAAAGGGGCACTCGCTATCACTTGTGTGCTGGAGGTGGGTGGTAGTAGGCTAACTTAGAAGGAGGCAGGATTGTCAACGAAGGCCGGTATGGTGGTCCAGGTGGTTAGCGAGGTATGAAAGCCCTCCGTCTCAGGGCTGGGCGGAGCACTCGTCTAGAGAACCCTTCTTGCTGTCAGTCCACGCTTCCACTCTCTGTAGAAGAGATATATCCTCCTTTTATGACCCCTTTATTTATACATGGAAGGGAAACTAATAAGTGGGCATTACCCGAGTAAATTTATCGACTAGCTTACCTCTTTCCAGAATATGGCGCTTTGCTAAAAGAATATTATAAACAAAGTACAATTTTGATAAAAGATTATTTTAAGCAAAGTACAATCTGAGAAAGAGAAAACAATTAATACATGAAATCAAATACATATATATATATATATATATATACAAAGAGAAAATATAAAAAACCTCATTCCCACTCACACACACATTCTTACAGAGGGAGGGAGAGGGTACTGAGAAAAGGGGTGGGAGAATGGCCCTTTTACACACACTCACATTCGCTCCACCACAGCACCTTTAGCCCTTCCGGTGCCATCAGGTGTTCAATATCGTCTTCCATGTGGCATTGGGCGATGTAGCCATAATGCACGTAAATCAGTATTCCTCTTTCCGGTTTTTGTGTCCCCGATTCTGTTCTCAGAGGAAGTCTCCGGTACTCCAAATTTTCCTCCATTTGCGTGTTGTGTGGTCCCTCCCTCCTTCTGGTATCCCCGCCATGACTAATTTGGTTGTCAAAAATGAAATGATGATGGGCGGACCCAGGTGTGCTCCTCTCGAGGGGTGAAATGTGAAGGACATTTTGTTGGTTAGCGCGGAATCAACCATCGCTAACCAGGAGTGCCGCCTCCTCGATGGAATTAAAAACCAAATGTCCATCAGTGGTCTTGCCCCTTCCCCCAGAGGTGGAGTGGTTAAACCACCTTGCAAAGGTTGCAACTCGACTCATTTTCCGGGGGCTCCTTTGGTACTGGTATCTGGTAGTGAGCTTATCCTCAAACCTTGCTCCTCCCGTAACCTCAGTTATGCGCTTGCAACTGTACTGCATAGTTGGGACGAGGTTGAAATGACAGCATCCCTTAGTCAAAGGCATTGGGCCCAGAGTTGGGGTGGGGGAATTAGGACGTCATTATTATGGTGCTAACCGACCTAAAAAATGATTATATCTCTCTTTTCAGAACGTCCCTAAGCGGGAGGATTTTTTTGGTGTGGAAGAGGAAAAGGTGACGGAGGCTATAGATGAAAAATGAATGAAAAGGGGATGAAATTTGAGATGAATGAATCTTCTTTCTTCAGCTCTTCTTCTGTACTCTTCCTTCTGAGATCAAAGGTGTGCTTTATCTTCGAAGAGTAAACGTCGAAAATTATGAAATATGTGGTAGGTTAAATAGGCGTGAAGTAGTTCTCTAGGTTGCCTTAGTATTGAGGGCATCACTAGCATACTCTCTTTTTTTATTGCTTGTTTAGTTTTTGTATCCTCCGTCAAAAATAGTACTGACCGTCTATGACAGTCAGGTTCTTCCATTGTTTTATAACTTTGTTTATTCCTTTTGTAGGTTCCTCCGTCGTGGCTTTCCAAATAGTATTTTTGGTAACTGTTTTCTTTGTAGTTTCATATGAGCATTTTTGCCTCTTTTATTTTAACTTTTTAACTTTGTTGTTTATTTATTCTTTTTTATTTTATTTTTACTTAAATTTTTACTTGGGCACTTTGCCTCTTTTTATCTATGCTTATTGTTATTGCAGTTAATTTAACTTTATCTTCTTTTTATTTTCGTTGACTTTGTTATTTATTCATTTCTTATTTTTTTAAAATTTAAATCTTAATTTGGGCACTTCGCCTCATTTTGCTTATGCTTTTTGTTATTGCTGTTAGATTATCTTCCTTTTCTTATTATTTTAGTTAACTTTGTTGATTCTTTATTCTTCTTCTCTTTTTTTATTAGATTTAATTTTAGCTTGGGCACTTTGCCTCTTTTTTTTCTTTATACTTTTTATTAATGCATTTTATTGATCTTTCTCTTCTTTTTCTTTTAATTTGGGCACATCGCCTCTTTTTATTAAAGTTTATTGTCTTTTATTGACTGTCTTTCTTTGTCTTGTCTCGTTTTTTTGTATCATGTTACTATGGGCACTTAGCCTCTTTTTATTGTTTGACTATTATTTTCGCTTTCTCTTAATCATTTATTAATTTTTGGTTTTACATTGTTAGGTGTAGATTGGTCTTATATTTTCCCTTGCACAGTTTCTTTCGCTGGGGAATAGTACTGTTCTTTCTACTGTGCGTTGTCTGAATTGAGGTATTTCGAAATTATTATTGATTGTTGGGAGTATTTCTTCCTCTATCTTATCCCATGTCTTTCTCCCTAGCCTCTGGATCTCCATATTGATCAGTTTGAGCCCAGTTTTATCGTGTAGAGCCGATTCTCTAATACGGTTGATCCTTTTCGAGCCAGTTATATGCAGTGTGACTTGATTCTGTACCCTCTGCATCCTCCTGCGAGAGGTACAGCTTGCCATCTGTGTGATCACGGCCGTGTACACCAGGACGGAGCGTACCAAGGCCGTTAAGAGTTTCCTCTTATTTAGAACGTTGAGGCTTCGGAAACGGTAC
Source organism: Ceratothoa steindachneri (assembly GCA_963969495.1). NCBI lineage: Eukaryota > Metazoa > Arthropoda > Malacostraca > Isopoda > Cymothoidae > Ceratothoa > Ceratothoa steindachneri. Next base: position 22,324,220 of record OZ018338.1, on the reverse strand, counting down.
AGTTTCTTCAGCTCTCTTTTGGCTAGGGAGATTATGTCCTTTATGTGGGCCTTATATCATGTTTTGCAAAGACGCAAGCCCAGGACTTTTCCCTCGTTAGAGTACGGATAAATTTAATTCCAAACGAGGACGTCGTCTATTTTCCGGCGGTTCATCGGAATTATCTGGAATTTCTGGCGGTTAGTCTTGATTTTCCATCTTTTTTTCCATAACGGTTGATGCTATCAATCTTGGCAGCTAAAACCGTTGCTTGACTCTAGCGTTCCTGATGGGAGTTGGAACGATTTGTGTGTCATCTGCGAACTGCAGATACATCGAATCGGCCCTCACTGTACACGAGGTACAGCAACGGACTCAGACAGCTGCATTGTGGAACTCCCGCCTTAAGTTCGAATTCGGGTCCTTTGTAGCCCTCGATCGCGATTTGGGCTCTCCTCTCCATGACATAGTAACAAAGGACCCTTTCCAGGATTCGGTTTAGCTGGAGGTTGAGGATCTTGAATTTTAGCCCTCTCAGCCAAACCTTATCAAAGGCCTTCTTTACAGCCCGCAGCACCACGTTTACGTATTTTCACTCAGCTCTGCTGCATGCGAGTTTATCCGTTAGGAGGGCGAGGGCAGGCTCCGTTTCTCGTCTCCTACGGAACCAATGCTGCTGAGAGTTGTGAGCCCCTCGCTCGGTAGTTGTCCTTGAAGCCTGTCAGCCAGGAGCTTCTTGTAGACATTCGCAAGGAATTCAAGCAAGGAAATTGGCCTGTAATTGACCAGTTGATCAGGGTTTTTTCTTTCCTTAGGTATGAAGAATATTTTAGCAATCTTAAAACCATGAGAGAAGTAACCCGTGTTCAGGTAAGCATTATAGATATTTGTGATTTCCTGGATGATCTGCTGTGGGTCATTTATCAAGTTACTTTTGGTGATGCCTGTCCAGCCTCATGCCCTTTGTTTAAAGGATCTTACAGTGACCATGACCTCCTCGGGTGTTATGGGTCTGCCATGGCCCGCCATCTCCCTGCCTTCGTCTATATGATGTTGTGGGTGCGTGCGGTGTATAATCAGTTAGCCTTCGAATTCCTTGACGTTTTTTCCAATAATTCCTTAATCTTTCTTCTAGAACCGCCGGGTCCTCTATATAATTCTCGTTCTCTTTTAATCGAGCCTTCGTTTTTCAGGTTTCTCCTTTTAGTTTCTTGACTTGACTCCAGAATTTAGCCGGATTCAGCTCGCTATCGATTTTGGCTATTAGGTTGTTCCAAATTTCCTCTTGTTGGAGGTTGATAGTCTCTTTTAGCTCGGTGCTTAGGCGCCGAAGACTCGAGCTTCTTTCCCGGTTATGATCTTCCCATCTTATCTTTTCGTACACTTCCCTGTGAACACGAGCGATCTCCCTCATCTCCTCTGTCCATCTGGGCTGAGGAGGGGTATTTGTACCCAGTCTTGGGTATGCAAACGTGGTATGCTTCTAGAATAAACGTAGTTATCCTCTCCAGTTCTTCGTCTATTTCCTCTAAGATTGCGTCGCTTAGGTCAGCTGGGGCGTATTGACTGAGTTGTCTCTTATAACGTTCCCAGTTGGCTAATGCGCAGTTTTTGTGGAGAGAGACTGGAAGTCGGATCGGCGCGAGTGATATTGTGGTGAGGATTGTTATGTGATCACTGGGGACTGTTTGGCTCGGCTCGCTATGGTAGTTGAAGGGGAAGCCTTCACTTGTTAAGATTATGTCAGGTTTGGTGGCTGATGTGGAAGTGATATAGTTCGGAAAATCCGGCCCTATTCTTTGGATGTTTTTTCTTCCCATAATCAATTCCAAGTTTCAGCCTCTTTCGTTGGTTCCACCATAGTCCGCCGCGCGGCAACTGGCATTAAAGTCACCCCCTAAGATTGCCATTCTGCAGTGCCCAGGCGGCGTGTAGAAGTTATTTATTGAGAGGTAGGCTCGACGAGGTGGTTAATAGGCTGCGGCTATCACAAGGTTTCCTACCAATGTGTGGAGTTCGACCGCCACAAAGGATTCATCCAGTTCTGGTAGGTGTTTGAACGAGATGTTCCTCTTGACAGCTATTGCAGCACCATTAAACCTTTCCTGTGAGTGATTCTTCATGACCACTCTGTAGCCCGGTATTTTAATTTGACCAGATCCATATAGTGTCAATGCCGTGCTCTGTTATAAGAATGATGTCGGGGACAAGCACCCGGAATGTTTCCTTATGCCGTTGCTTTCCCCTCCCATCCGTCTACGTTGAGTGTCAGGATCCTCATTCTGTTTCTTACTCTTTCCATATTGTCTTTTTAGTGTTTCTGAGTTATGTTTTTCTTCCTCTTGTTTCTCTTCTTCCTGAACACGGCGTTAGAAATTTGCTCGCAAGTGTTGTAATGGAGAACTACGTTTTGGCGGAACAAGGCTTGTTCTACTGTTTCAGTGTCGATTTCGGCATCGTATTCCCATTTAAAGACTTTTGATTTAATGCAATGGAATATTTCTATGGGATCCATCTCTCCGGGGAAGGGAAACTGTTCGCATGCGTATATTGTGAGATTGATGTTATCCGCAAGCAACATTTTCTTCTTACCTTTTTTCCCCTTGGTATTCTTTGTTTGAGGAGGGGCTTCTGAGTCCCATGAGTCTGAGGACTCCGATGAATCAGTAGTAGCCGACCCAGCATTTTTCCTCTCTTCGTTGTCTACTTGTCTCTGTTTAGGGGCAGGAGTTTTCACTTCGACTGCTTCTTTTTTCTCTTTCTTAGTTTTATTTCCAATTTTGAGGTTGTCTTTTGAGGTGCCGTCTTGTACCTCTGTCTGTTGGTTTGGGATCATCTGCAATTGCAGGAATCACGGAGGTGGGGGGGGGGGGGGAACCACATTTGGTTCATACGGTTCTTTGCGTGTATTTGATTTCGCTCTTTAGCGAATGTTCCTGGTTGCATAAGATTCGTTCTGTAGTTTGAGGTAGGTCTTCTTCCTATTTACTTCCTGGTGCATCACACTGACCCCAAACCCTTGCGGAAAATTTCGTCCTTAGCTTACTCTTCGCCTGAAGGATAACTTCCTTCGACTTCAGGCTCCTTGAATAGCTCACCCACACCTTCCGAATTCAACTCCCCCCTCATCTTGGACTTGATACTTCTTCCCTTAGCTTACGTCTCACTCTTACCCGGAGAGCCACTCTCTCCTTCGATCGTGCCTTCGTTTACCGAAGCCTCTCCGTATATACTACTCAGCGTACTCCTCCGGCTAAATGCCCACCCTGCGTGACTCTATTTTTTCTCCCTATCAGCTGGTGTCCTCCCCTCAGATCCTCACTATGCCCTGCTCGCTTCCTCATAGAACGCAAGACCAGGCATGCTAGGCACAATAATCGGTACCTGGCCCCTAAATCTTCCGTCGCATTAATCTTTAAAATTTAAGTAAACACTCATTGCTTCCGCTTTTTGCACTACACGGCTGCTGGATATATCATTGCCTAATATCAGCTCGACACCCTCCTCCGGCAAGGAATCATAGATCCCGAGCTTTTACCATCCTGTTGCGAACGCGGAGTCCAGATATGGGGTGGCTAAACGGATTGTCTTCGCCCTGTTCACCCCTTTAAGAATTAATATCTTCCCCGTATACGCTTCATCAGGTAACTCAAACGAGCTCCTGTCTATCAGGCTCAACGAAGCCCACGTGTCCCTTATCAGCTTTATGGGCGCAGGAAACTCACTCACCGCACGCCAACTTCTCGTCGTGAATGAAATCTCACATTCCCTCGCTCGTTCCTCTTTTCCAAACAGCTTCTGGCCCTGCTAAGGACACATTCCGGCTTATTCTCATTAATTTCGTCTTCCTTCTGAGATCGCGGTCATGCACTCCTCATGTAGTGACCCACGCCTCGGCAATACTAGCACATCAAACTGTCGCCTTTATTTTCGACCACTCTATTCTGGTTCGTTAAGCCCTCCTTATCCCTATTATCTCCTTCGCTAAGTTTGCCCTTCTCAAACTACGTCGTTTTGACAATTACGCAAATATCTTGAAACCTGATATTTCTTAACATATTTTTTATATTATCCTACTCCTTACCGTTAATAAATATAAATCGCCCTGCTTAGCACCATCGATCGGATCCTCGATTAACAAATGACCCAAGCAAGAATACCTTACGGAGGCAGCACAAGACGAGGATATGCCTTTCATTCACAGGTCAAGACTTCTCTGCAGCCGCAAGATAAATTCCACGCATGATTCATCTTCACGCTTTTGCCTGAACTTAAACAAATGCTCGGTAGTTCTCCACGATCCCTTGATATTGACTCAAAACAGCTCCCTTTACGACCGTATAATCCCTGACACAATCTTTCCGGATCGTCCTCGTCAAAACTGGGCAGTAGGCTTACTTGCCTGGACAAGTCATTCCACCTCTAACCCCACCCGCCTCCTCGGGAAAAAGGAAAAATGAACCTGCCACAAAATTATATCGGGACACTCAAAAGGGGAAATATTTCCAGACTCACCTACTTTCACCCTTAGCACTAGCCAAGCCGCTTCGCTCTCTCTCTCTGCATTGAGAATAATAACACAACCCAATTTACTTTCATGGGTTTGAAAAGTAAGGCTGTTTGCAAACGATTAGGTAAAATAATCTCCATTTCGGTGCAAATTCTAATATGCCTTCCCTAATCCCAGATAGGCCCCTATAGCAATGCCTATAGGCATTCCTATAATAAAAATATTTTATGTACAATTTAATAATTAATTAATTCATTTATTTTACCTGTCAATTCATTTAACGTACTACTGTTTCAAACATCATCTCTTAAATTTCAAACACAAACAAACAAACGCACGCTTTCAGCTCGACCAAATAGCACACTATTCTTTCCCAGTCGACTCTCAACATTCTTCGTATAAAGGTCGGTAATCATTCCTTCTACAATTAGTCATTTACCTCCAAACAAAGCATACTTAGTTAATTCCACTTGCAAACGACCATACGAGAGTAGGTCCTAATTATATTTACTTCTCATATTGCAGCCCCTAATTCACAGTCCATCATAGTCACCATATTATTTCATATTTATTTCACATACTTCAATTCTCTTCGCATCTTGTTACTGTAAATCATATTTTACAATATCTTACATTGTATACATAATCCAACTTATCTCATTGTACATTCATTTTGCTTTTCCCTGACGCCTGAGGCAAGTGCACCCCCTGCTAACTTTTACAAAATGTGAGCCTCTTTTCCATTCCTAAAAGGTGTTGATGGTCTATATCCCGCGATCAGCCGCTCCAGCCTATCTCATCTCTGGTTTTCGGAATTTTCAGGAGTCCACTTAGGGTTTGTTAATGAGTCCTGTTCGCACCTATGCAGTGACGCACACCAGCCAGAAGTTGCACAGTCGACCGAGCTCTCCCAAAAGGCCGCTGTTCCAAATTGAATAGCCAGAGAGGCAAGCCGACGAGACTGATTTCCTTAATAAGGTGTACTAATCGTCGATAGAAAGGCATACCCAAAGACGGAACGTGAGAGATTTAGTTGGCCTGGCAACAAACAAGGCAGTAAAACCTGCCCGCATTACGCATTAAGAAGTACAGTAGAACAGACCCTCACGGGAATGGCCATACGGTTCCGGGAGGCAAAACTCAGTGTGTTGTTGGTCATACAAGGCGCTGTCACTTTCGAGGACTTATTGTGGGAGGTTGAGGTCGCTATGCGAGTCCTTTCCTTCCTCTTCCAGGAAACTTTGGCGTGCACGCAGATTAGGAGACGGGAGTCTCTCTTTTGGTGGGACCTGCGAGTCAGAGTCGCACGGGGGGCCTGGTCGAGCCTTGAATTAGAGACAAAAAATTTCATCAACATTTAGGACACCTATTCCAGCTCGTCGATCAGGTCGGCAAGGATCTGATTACTGGGATTGAGCGTGTAGTCCCCTTAGAAGGGGTTGCTGCCGTTCAAATCCAAGAGCAGCATAAAAGGCCTCAACAACATTGCCACGAAGTGGCGGAAATCCCCCGTGTCGAATTCGACTGACGGTGGAATGTACGCAGAAATAACAGTATACCTCCTATTAAGGTGTAGCTGCAGTGCCACTGCCTGAAAGGAAGTAGGTATTGATAGTGAATAGTAGAACCGAAACATCATGCCTGGTGTAAATCGCGCATCCTTCTTCATGACCCTAACCCCATGGTGGTGGGGTCGCCGTTTCGGAAGTGCTGGTGTTAGCCTTGTCACTTCCCGAAACTGTAGCGGACACGTCCCTACCCAGAGCCCCTCTGAGAGAGAGGAACCCCTAGTATTTAATTTCTTCTTGTTTGGATAGGAAGGCGGGGAATGTACCAGCTTTTCTCCACCCCCGGTAAGGAGCCCAAAGCCGGACGGACCGGCCTCAGCAAGATCATTCTCCGAGATTGGGAAGAACTTGGCTCTCAAGGTGGCACCAGTCAGGGGAGGAGATCCCTCCTCTCTTGTGAGTCCTTTGGGGCTCGTATGGTTTGAAGAACTTACACATGGGAGAACTCAGGTTAGGTGTCTGGCATCGGACCTGCCATCTGGAGCAGGGTGGCCTCCGGGACCATCTCAACCTCAGGAAGAGCCTCCAACTGGCCTTCTCCAAGGTGTCAGGAATCTCTACCGCGGAGTCAAAGGGCCTATGGCCCGTCATGAACGTCACTGGGGCCGTCATGCCGACTCGCGTTGGGAATAGAAGGGGAGCGGGTATGTTGGTTCCCAGTTACGTAAAACCTCGAATCGACGAAGTGTCTTGGCAATACCCAAGGGACGACAGTGTCTCTTACCCCTCGATGATAGTTGATGCGGTTCTCGTCTCCCCATCCAGAGTGGAGCCAAGAACCGAGGCGCCATGTCTTTGCTTCTCGTGTTCTTGGCGGTCCCCTAAGAAAGCAAGGGTCGCCCGCCGCAAGTGGAGAGTCACTTGGAGGCAACTCTCAGAAAGGAAGTAAAGGGGAAACCCCCAACCTGTAATGTTTGGGAAAGGAAAAGCACTCTGTCTGATATGAGAAACTTCGGGGGACCCTGAGAAAGTATTGGGGGCTCGCCACTAGACTAGAGTCGCCCGAGTCTATTGGAGAGAGGATAACACTCTCTCTACTAGGGATGGCTTAGATAGACCCCTGAGACAGCACAGAATGGGGGCGACCTCCTTAGAATAAGGAGAGCTACCAGACAGCGGCTCCAATAGGGATAGAAGTGAAACTTCTCTATAGTATGATGGTGGTGAGAGGAAAGCCCCTGCACCAAGATTTAGTACTTAGCAAATTAAGAGGTGCACGGGAGAGGGATGGGAGATACACTTGCAGATAGAGGGGAGTAGGAAAAGGGGCAAAAAAAATAATAGCGTAGGCGAATTGCGAACAGATTTCCGCGTCGCTGGACCACTGTTAGCCAGCAGTGAATCCACTCGGCCATCTTGAGTCTCAAAAAAGACACATTCAAACGAAGCTTTTAAGCCGCTCGCCTGCACTTCTCGTACGCTATACACTGTTGTATATTTACTTGTAGTTGTAGCATGCACAACCACAAAGTCAGTAGAAGAGTTCAAGAGGAAGATGTAGTCTGAAATGTTGTCAAGTTTTGAGAACCTGCCAACAACCGAAAATCTGTATACTAATGACTAATGACTTTTCAGGTCTCCACCCTGGGTAAGAGGGAGGGCGGTGTTCGCACCTTTGCAGTGACGCACACCAACCAGAAGTCGCCCAGTTGCCCTATCAATCCCCGAGGGCTGCAGCTCCCAACTGAACAGCTACAGGGACAGGGCGACAGGATAGATTTCCTTGCTAGGGTGTAGTAATCATTGAAAAGAGGGCTAGGATCTGAAGATCTGTTGTGGCAGACCCAAAGACGGGACTTGAGACTTCTCTTTGGCCTGACAGCAAACAAAGTAGTAAACCCCGCCCTCCATAAGCATTAGAGCCTTATGCACCCGAGAACGGCTGTAGAGAGGTGGTCAGCCCATTATGCCAGGAACCCACAAGTTCTGGTCTCTTACGACCCGCGGGCGTTATTTATAGAGGTTCCAAAAGCCCCTCTTCTAACACGGCATGAGGTAGCTGGTTAAATCGGACTATTCTGAGAGGGAGCGAGAAGGAAGCGCACTAACAACTTTTCTCAGGCCCCGTCAGAGTTCAATTTAACCCAGTGACGGGGCTTCATAATTTGAACTGAGGGCGGGAGTATGTGCCGGACCTCAATGTACCAAGTGTAACCGGCTACACATGGTACTCCTAAATAGCAATTTCCATCCTGAGCAGATAGGAAATATGGTAAGCTAACATTAACCAACTTCTCCATTAACTTGCAGACCCAAGAGGTCAGAAAAATTGGGTGATAATCAGCCGAGGTGGAGTGATCTCTCCGCCTTGCCTAAAACAAGCGCAGTAACCATTTGCTACGAATTTGGGAAAGATATTTGTTGTGGTTTACGGCCGAGTACGGATGTACGTTTGATTCGTACATGAGTTAATCCGTTCCACTTTTCTATAAGAGTGCTCTAATTTAATTCTTTGACCAGGGAGGCTTCGTATTATGATATATCTAATGCCAATGCTGCGCTCGAAGATCTAATTAAACAACTCCGACAAAATATACTTTTAATCACGTAAAAGGGTCTAATAAAAATTTACACTCCAAATAAGTAATAGGAGATGGTTGACGCAAAAAAAATCCTTCTAATACACGAGATTAAGGCTCCATTAATGCGAGTTCTTAAGTCATTTGAAATTGAAATAGTTTGGTTACGACTACTAGATTGAAATGGTTTGGTTACGAATACACTTTCGCACGGAATAGGAAATAACAAAATGGGTATTTTTTTTGTATTTGTTTTACCTTTAACTCGGAGTGTGTCGACAGTTGAGTGACCTTGAAAGTGAGCCGCCTGGATGAGTTAGGCTGGGCGAGTTTGACTGCGGACGTCCTCGCTAAGGCGAGGCGGGTCGGGAAAACACCTGGGGGGTTGAGGCGAGTGGTGAGCGTGGTGGTATGAGTCAAGAAAACAGCTGATGCTTCTCTCGGGGTGGTGGAGGCGAGTGACGGTGCTTATCTCGAATTGAAGATGTAAGTGAGGAGATCTTGGATGAATGGAAGTTATCTCGATCCCTGTGTTACCAATTCTGGCTTCTCGACGATGAGACTTAACCAAGATGTGAATCTCTCCTCGATGGGAATTCACTTTGGTCTTCCTCAATGGTGATGGGTATCTCTATGCTTTTTCAGAAAACTGAGATTGGTGATTTTCTTTGGATGAAGATGGTAGGAGAGTTGGTCTCGATACCACTGGTCTGCTCTTCTAAGCAACCAATGGAACAGCCTACTTGATTCCAACTATCTTCTTCATTCGGTGTTTGACTCAGGGAGTCGTCTTCTTCTCTCGATGGCTACGCGAATTCTCCTCCAAATTTCTCAAGATCGAAATATATACGTCGATTATCCACTGGAGTAGAGGGGAGACGAGGGAGTTTAGGAGGGGCCAACCCTCAATAGCCAACAGTTATGCTCCTTTCCTAGGGCATAAATTTTCAAAGCTGTGACACTTCGCCCCTTCATGTTTACGCACGGGGAAGGTGAGATTTCGTCTATTTGGCGAAAATTAGACATACCAATCGGAGGGGAAAGTGAGCCTGTTCATAGATTTTCTGCCGACGAAGCCTTAGGCAGCAAGATTTTTATTATAAAGGCTCTCACATCCTCCTATGTTTATATTAACGGACGAAGGGAACAGGTCTTGGTTACTTGATTCCGGGATGAACGTTTACACCACCAGTCTCGTAAATTACGAAATCTGCTGACCGAACTCCGTCTTTGCGTGCGACTTCGAAGGGTCTTGGGGCAGCGGGGAAGGAGGGGGGCTTGGCCCATGCGGAGCGTAACGGTTGACGCTGTATATATAAAAACTGGCATCTGCTTGTTCTCGTTATAATCATCCCTCCACAATATACATACTCCGATCAGATCCTATTTAACAAAGTTAACACAAATGCCAAGCCTCGCTCACCGTCCTACAGGGAGACGGAAAAGTTTACAACACGGTTAGAAATGCAAATTTATATACATTTAGTTAACGGTGATTAATGAAATTTACAACGCATGTGGAACTTTATGTAATAAATACAAAGTAACGATAGAAAAACAAAATGAAGAACAGGAAAAACTTACGTTGTTTTACATTCTCTTTCTAATGATATAATTGCCAAAGTCCTCCCAAGTTAGCTCGAGAATTATTTGGCAATAACTTCATAACTATTCGGGCGATTCTAACGAATTTTGAAACTCTTATTGTGTTTTACATTCTCTTTCGAATGATATTATTGTCAAAGTCCTACCAAGGTTATTCCGGGAATTATTCAAAGTTTTGAAGGTCGTAAGGTCATATATCAGAATAAGTGAGAGCACGCGACTTTTGGTCAGCAGACCTTGTTTTCACTTAAGAGGTATAAGAGGTGATGTACTTGGAATGATCAGGGAGCAGCATACCCGCTAGACAATGTGGAGAAAGCGGCCACGAAGGATTCCGTCTCCGACATAGGGTATGAGATCATGATCTAGTTTTCCTGCAAGACAGGAACGGACACCCTTTTCGACCCCCTTCCCCGTAATCTTTTTGTCATACGTCCACACCTCTGCAAGCGGGTATTTCCTCTAAGTGAAGACAGCTTCCAAATAAAATGTTATCTGGATCTCGCCCGAAGTAATTCACAGAGTGAAACTGTAAGGACGGTCCTTCTAGATATATCGTTTATCTCGCCTCCAACGAAGTTGGCAGACACTCGAGGAATAGAAGCTAGGTCTGCAGCGATGAGGGTGGCGGAAAACTGAGATAAAGATCTCAGTAATTTAATCGTATGCCGACCACTGTAATCAAGTCAAGAACCTCAGAGAAAGCTTCTCAAGCAGCTGTGGCCGACCGATTTAGGAGTGTGATTACTTAGAGCATCTCTTGTATAAAATGTTCTTAGTTTTGCGCGTGTCGTGGGGATTGTAAGGGTCTTGTTTATAATGGCATGGGGGCTTGGGTTTCGGTTTAGTAGTATAGTATAGGCATGACCTTTGTCTCTGAGTGTAAGTGTTTGTTCTTGTCAATCATCAAGTTGTCTGGCTGAGCAGCCCCGAGATACCTCCCTGGGGTTTCCAAGTCTTTAAGGAGTGTATATTGTGTTGTTGGCTTACGTGATTGTGTGCAATGCACTTTTCTATAATTTGCTTGATTGCTTGGGGGGCGATTTGAATTCTGGAGTATCCGCAAGGATTCCATCCAGCCTCTTCCGATAGCTCAGAACAGCTGGGTAATGCCCACACTGCAGCCTGGCCAGATGGAATCTGTCCTCACAAGGGATGGCGGATTCCGAAGTGGAGATGTCCGAAGGCCTTCTATGTAGCAGGGTGTTGTTTGTGAGTGATTGAATAAGTGTAATTGGTTTATTGGGGGTACTGCAGGTGCAATCTGTAGCTAAGCGAGCGCTTTTTTTGTATTTTCTGTAGCACTCGGAGGTGAGTGGATGAGAGATTGGGTGACCAGGTTGCAGGGGCAGTGGCGAAGAATGACGGATATATTGGCTTGTTTATGTAGCAATGAATTCCTTAGACTGCCCAAACGTGGGTCATGTGAGTGCCAGGGGCGTGCTAATTTTGGTGTCGGTTTGGTTTTTAATTTTCTTGTGTTGTCGGAAGGTTATTCCTGCATCCACAGTCTGACGCCGAACACAAAGTGTTTTATTTAAGGGAAGTTGGGTGTTTGATAGGATGATGCGGGGTGTGTGCTGTTATTAATTTTATTGTCATTTCTCTCTTGTCTGGTAGGTTGAGTTGGTTGAAGCCTTCTTGTATAAACTTAGTTCTTGTTGAGTGCATCAGGTGGAACACATCCTGGGAGGCTTCTCGTTGGTTGTGTGAGTTGGTTTTGTTTAGTAATAGACGTTCCATGATTTTGGAAGGGGTGCACAGAAGGGAAATAGGTTAGTATGATTAGTGGGTGGTTTATATGGCTGGAAGTTTAGGTATTATATGGGAAGATTGCCAGACATTTGCAATTGAGTTATGGAAAATTTGTGTGAGGACGTAGATTCATCTTGGTATGTTGTCAAGGCCAGATGCTGAGGATGATTTTGCCTACCACACAACCGAGGGTACCATTTCTGTAGTGAATTGTATGGGCATCTGATGTATGTTTGTGGCTCTATGTGAGGTAAGGTGATCTATCGCTATTTTTTGTGCTGTTGTATGTGTTTTTACCTGTTTAGTGAAGCCATGTGTCTTATCCTTTTTTGTAAAAATAGCCATAGGGGCCAAATTAAGCAAGTTCTTGTAATTTTTGAGATTTTACCGAGTCTGCTTGTCCATGAAGTTTTATTCCTGTTGTGTTCTTCTGGTTCTTTTCTTCGCTCTTTTTCAGGTAAATTCACTAGTGGGGAATAATAATGTAAGAGAAGAAAGGAAGGGTAAAACAAAAGATCAATTAATAGCAAATGCAGTGATTTCATAGCTTCCTGGAAAATATGTCTTCAAATGAAGATTTGAACACCTTCATAAGAATAATTGAGACCTTTGATTCTAAAAAGGAAAATTGGAAATATATCCCCCCCCCCCCCGGTGGATTGATTTTCCCTTGGTCTAGGGGCCTCTCCGTAGGTCGGCAGACTCAATGAATTCCACTTATTGTGCAAGAGCTCTGGGTAGCCGAGTGGATACGGCGTTGGTATTATAACGTTGTGGTACCGGGTTCGACCCCGGCATGAGCGGACACAAACATCAGCACACGGAGAGATGTGGTTACAAATTAGTGGGTGCGCTGTGCTCACCCTTGTATTCGGGTGGGTCGATCTTACACTTCTCATCAGACACAGCCAATTACATCACCGCTTTCGTTCCTTTCCCATCTTCGCAGCACAACACACACATTCTCTGTTCCAAGGAATTCTGCCGATGGGTATCTATATCCACATACCTCTGACGCGGAACAGGTCTCTGCCAGGGGCAACGAAGGTTCCACCTGAACGCTGTTTGATGTCATAACTTAATACTTCCTACCAACTCTTCCCAAAGAGGACCGTCCCCTGGTGTCATCGGGCTCACCAGCTATTGTCATACTAACCTTTATGTCTATTTCATTATCGGCGAACCACTACTATTGACTATACAAAACTTGCCCAATCATCTAGATATCAGTGTATCTGGGATGTGCGAGAATTCAGAATGGTCTTAATAGGTCATATTTTGAAAGTGTATTGGATTATGAAGAAGAAATAACCCATCCATTTCTATTGAGGGATATTGGTTTGGTTGTGTTGGAAGAGCATGGATGTAGGATGGCCCTTTGGCTCAGTGACTGTAGGGCAGATCCTTATATGTTACGTTGTAGCGTGCGAGAAGTTCAGGCGAGCGGCTTAAATGCTTTGCTTGAATGAGTCTTTTTGGGGGACTCAGGATGGCCGAGTGGTTTAAGGCTCTCGCTAACGTTAGGCTGTCCAGCGACGCGAGAAGCGCGTTCGAAACTCGTTTCGCTACTTTTCTTTGCTCCCTTTCCTATCCTAAGCTATCTACAACGTCTTGGAGGTAGGAGGGATTGTCACGCCATGAAGAGTTTAGCGGTTGGGGGTTGATGGCGTCTTTCTTGCTCGTGTACACCATTGGGCGGCGTGCCATCGTCCCCTATACCTTTCATAACCATAAGTTAAGATGGATCCTTTTCACCACCTAATAATTTTGTTTCTTACCAGTCTCTTCTTACGTACGTTGAAAATTTCATTAATCTGCGTTAACTCAAGTATGTAAATTTGCATTCCTAACACTGTGTTGTAAACTTTTGCGGCCCCTGTATATAGATGAGGGAGAAGAGGGGGGATTAAATCCCTCTCGCCTCCCCTAAAACAAAAACAACCCAACACCAACCGGTCTATACACCAAACTTCTAATTGCTTATATTAAACTTTGCTAGACCACCTATGAGTATACATACTTATTGATGGAGGTAAACAAATGCGCACTTGAAAAATATAATCTTTTATTAATACAAAACCTACATGAAGAGGTAGATAAAGAGAAAAAAAAAACTCCCGAACTTTTACAGCTGACAAAACAATGTAAAAAGATCCTCTTGCTTAATGGTACGAGAATACAAATTGTTTCAACTCTCAGGAAATAAGTTTGGGCGTCTTCAGTAGAGGATTGTAAAGCCTTCAAGATACAAAGAATACCAACCTCATTGATATGACATTTTATTTCAAACTGCGATGCTTTAAGTATTTAGGATGTATCATAAATTATAATGGTAAAGATGATGCAGAATGCGACCACCATGGTTTGAATAGTAAGAAAGTCTAAGGGCGGTGTTAGTGAATTAAGGGTTTAGTGGGAAAGTTATTCGCCGGCTTCCCTACCTCTCTTCTGAAAGGTGGGCGGCTTTCTAAGAAGCCAACCACGCTCTCTGGGTGGGTCTACAGACCCCTAAGACAAGAGGCGTGTAATTCGAGCTTGAGTTAGGTTTTGGCAATCTAAAAGGAGTTCAATGATAGTATGCTGGTAGCAAAGTTGCTATAGTATATATGCGAGTGAGGGTATGGTCTGAGAAGAAAATGAAAGATCTAAAGTGAAAGCGAGACAAATAGACAGGTTGAAAGGGATGCTTGGTGTTCGCAGGGTAGACAGTGTGATGACTGTCTAGTGTGAACAAGGTTGTGACAGAGTGTTCTTACTTATTTTGTGGCCTGAGAGCGGTGTTCTTTGATAGTCAGCTCTGAGGTGGTAAGGCCATTTTAGAAGAATGGATGGAAATAGACATTATGAGAAAATATTTGATTGAATTTAGAAAATCTGATGCAGCCAGTCCCTAATGGACTTTTGCTGGGGGCAATCCAAACATAAAAACCATAACATTCACACCAACCTCACAAATTAAGTTCAAACGAAGAAAAACACTGGTAAAATTAGCAAAGAGAAAGACTCCCGGAGTGAGATAATCAAACCAAAAGACGAAGTACAGAAAGACTGATAAGGGTGATGAGCCATTTGATACAGGCGGGAAACAAGAAGGTCAAAGTCTCGGAAAGGTGCGATAATCACCTAGTCTGAGAGCCTGGAACTGCCATTGGAGGACTTAGGAATGGCACTGGAACCCCCTCACCGGTCAAATGTTGATGGGATAGTCGGGTTTGGCCAATTCGTAGGCTGCAAAGAGCCACCTCAAAGGATCAGAATTCCTGGGCGCACGATGGGCAGTAAGGAACCTTCTTAACAGTAGAGGCGAAAATAGTTAATCTTTGATTTTTTTTCTTTTTCTTTATAATTTTGTTTATTTTCATATTTATGTGGTTTTAGAGAAAAAAAAACCCGCAAACGTTCTCTAGATTGCTTAATAATAAAATAACGCTTTAGCACTACAGTTAGATTTTAATGAACTGTGTCCACCTCTGCTTAACAGTTATGTTAAAATCAGTACACTCCACTCACTCTACCACAAATCTCATTGATACTTTCGGACAACGAGGGAGAAATTCCTCTACGGTAATTCCGAAGCTGCCGGGGTATCAAGGGCGGACAAGAGAGCATCTTGGACCGCCTTCATTATTATTACCCGGAACTCCACTGCCCAACCAGACACTTTGTATCTGTACCTTTCAACCGCTTGGGTGATTAAGGAAGGTTGGATCCTACATATCACAGATGGGTTAAGATTAGAGAGTATTAGGGAGAATTCCCCTAGACAATTCCGCTCAAGGACATACATCATTACGTCGATCGACGCGAGATAACAGTGAAGATCCTACGAGTAGAGAAACCACTAGAGCAGTGGTGGGGAATTTTGAGCCGAGGGGAGAATACTTCTAATGAAAGAAGTCGGCGGGTGATAAATAAAATTTGACTCGTCTCTTTGTAAATGTTGTTAAATTTATTACATGGTGCGATGGTAGCAAAGCTTCCCGCTGGGTTTCGATGAGAAGCTGTGAAGAAGGCACGTGGTCCGCTTCCTCAATGGTTTTGACCGTGTAAGGCGCAGGAGACGCCTCTTGTTCGCTTTGGCAGTCGACCCCCGTATCAGACGTAAATAGTTCGTATCCTCTTTCCTTGTTGGCCATAACCTGGAAAGCCGCAAGGCGACCCGGAAGTACAATGACGAAAGTATGGCAAACGGGAGCAGAGACGTAAGAGACCGGAGTAGATAAACCACTAGAGCAGTAGTGGGGAATTTTTGAGCCGTGGGGAAAATATTTCTAATGAAAGAAGTCGGCGGGTGATAAATAAAATTTGACTCGTCTCTTTGTAAATGTTGTTAAATTTATTACATGGTGCGATAGACTCGTGCATTAATATCTAAATTTTAGATATTAATGCAAGAGTATATCGTTGCTGACATACAAATATTATTTATATTTCAGTAGTGAAAATTTGTGCAGACAAATATCACTCGGTGGGAGGGGGGCGAGGGTTTCCCCCACCCGTGTACTAGAGGATGAAGTGGGAAGCTTCTTTAAAAACAGGCAGTGCAGGAACGCAGGTCAGGCTTACAGGGTTAAGGGGAGGAGTTCCCATGCCCGAAAGGGGAAGTTTTTCTCCAACTTCACAAGAGAAAAACGGGAAGATAGAGGGACACAAGGGGGAACGTGGCGCTTATCGGTCTCTGGGAAAATAACCTATGGGAAAAAGGAGAGCCAAGATAAACTTTGTATGGTTAACGGGCGAGAAAGCCACAAGGTTCAGAATAGGGAACGGGAGTAGGGCGCAAGTCAGACAGGATCGGGTGGACGTCCACGGGCTTTTTTTTAGATGTCTGAGTTGGAGGCTCCTGAAGACGAGTCCATATACGTTCGGATGCTTTCAAAGATTTGCTGGGTGTCTGAAGGTGCGACAGACAACTGATCCGCTTTAGTTTCCATCGTAAAGCGAGAAGGTTCACGAAAAGCCGACATAAGGATCAATAGTGCGGGAAAATTAGCCCTCCGGAGGAAGTACGCGAACAGAACGTCCGACACGCATCACGGACGCTAGTACGGGCTTCATGAATAAGAAATCTGTGCGTATCATGGAGAAAGTAACTTTTTTTTCAAACAAGAGGATGGCGCAAAAAGAGGAGGCACTGTGGGCATCTCCAGTTTTGGTGCACCTTTTTGGGTGATCGCAAGATTTACCATGATAAAGTACGCAATCGAGTTGATGTCGACAATTTTGGCTTAAATGGCCAAACATGTAAAGGTTGAAAAGGTTGAAGCAACGTCGGAGATTAGTGGCGTATCGATTCACAGAAATGGAGAGATATTCCGCCTTCGAGTGGGTAGATAACTGCTGCCAGTCAAAAGTTAAGAATCGCGCACCTGTATTAATTCGGACACCATTCACGTTTTGGACTTTCCTCTGGCCATCTATAGCATGCTGATCGGAAAGCTTCAATTGCACCCGTTCGAGGTCATAGTATTTAGTGATTAGACCATATCACACTATTAACCGAATTAAAGGCGAGGTGTATGGAAATAGTGACGGGGGACGAGGTGAGACTCAAGATTCTTAACTTTGAGTTGTACGGGAGTAGATCACAACGATCCGATAATTAAGAGACAAAGCACGATGTGATTCGCCGCAATACTCATCAAAATCGAAACAAACTTTAAAAAACACCTTTTCGAGGGGGGAATTTCATAATCTGTATGGACAAGGAAGCGGTGATAACCCAAATCAGGATCCACATCAATAGAACGGATCGACCTATGTAGAGTTGGAACTGGAACAAGATCCATAACCGCCAGGAGCAAAGTCAGTGCCTCGGAAATGAGGGTTTTTACCAATGAACTAGAATTTTACTTCCACCAGGCGAATTCATCACCGTACAGTGAGCCATTCACGGGTAGGCACTATGCTAGCGAGGAAAGGGTTCATCTTCCAACCACCATGACGATACTACACATGGTATACTCCGGTAACCGCAAGTAGCACAGACGGAAGCACTGGACCACCTGTGCCGATTGACCAGGCAGAGCGAGCCCAACCTACCGTTTGCCACCGGACCACCCACTAAAATACAAGTGTTTTGCCCCCTCAAGGTCGCAATTTAGGAGAGAGGCTCAATTTCCAGATAGGCTCATGGGGAGTTAATTTCCATGCACAGTTAAGACGCGGGAAGGTGTAGGCCACCAGTGAAGTAGCAGAAAGAGGAAAGAGAGTGTGTGTGTGTGGGAGGGGGAAAAGGCAGAGAGAACAGACAGAATAAATTACTTTTGTACCGAAAACAAATTCGTATACTCCCTCCTGACGACTCACCACCACTGAACCTCACAACGGCTCAACACTACTGCAACTCTCGACTTAGTTGGACTGGTATACCCTCTTTGAGAGCAGATACGGATACATCACGGCCCCTTTTGAACCAGTCAGAAGGAGTCCCCCAAAAGAGGTCCGAATTGGGACCAGTGACGTCCTTCCTCTCGTGCAAGGCGGATGAAGGATCATGGGTGAGCCCAGGACCCACCACCGAAGAGCAGAAAGGTCTTTTTTTTAAGGTAGGGCTTTTACTACCGATCTGCATTCGATTAAGAAGCCTTTGTTTCAATTTAGGGGACCTACTAATTAACGCTGGATCCGAACCAAGGGTATCTAGATGACCATGAGGAAGGGGGGGGGCAGACAGAGAAAAGTGAGTGGGTCAAAGACTCCAAAAGGAACGAAATAGACGAAGGTAAGTGAGGATATAAATCGATATAATATTAAAACCCCAAATAATTACTTAAGCAAAAATGATACAGGGAAAGAAGGAATGTGACATGTCAAAAGTCTACTTCGCCACCCTCCGTGGGGTGAAGATGGACCCCATCGTCCTTCGCCGCTAGAAGGCAGGAGCCCCTTCACAGTGAGTCGTGAAACATCATGGCTGGGGAGGGGGGTCCCGACAAGACAAAACCTGCAGGATCTCCGGGAGAAGCCCGCCGTGTTGACGATGTTCACCGAACCCCTACCCGCCTCCTTTCCAGGGTTTCTTGGGCATAAGGACTTCAAACGTAAGGGCAGGGTGGGTATACACCTCTAGAGAGGCGCTAACAGTGGGTGTATGTAAGCCCATCCGCAGTTGTGGCAGAGGTCACCACCTCTCGGCGGGGCAACGGACGTGCCCAAACAAGTTTCATTTGAAGATTGAAACCTAATTCAGGGCATCATCAATACCCCAGTAAATATACTGAGGATCCTAGGACGTGAAATGCGAAGCGACTGGTGGCAACGCTTGCCTTAACTCCTTTGGAGGACACTAGTACCTCCCAAATGAGATCCTCTAATAAGTCATTTATATGGATGCCCTTAAGGAACCTTATATAGATGATACCCTGACGAAATTGTTGGGGCAGGTTTGTCCCTAAAATTGAAAAAAGACCAACGAAGGCATCTCCTCCAGAAACTTTGCCGTGAGAGATTTGTAAAGAAAGTAAAGTTGAATACTTCTATGAGGGATCGAGGCTAGGAGTACATGCGATCCTCTAGATGCCAGCTGCAAAATAAGTACCCGTTAGTGGTAGGACCAAGAACCTATTAATAGGGGAAGGGTGAGGAAAGCTGAGCCTGAGAAATGTCAGGGATAGAGAGGCAGCAAAAGGGGTTACGCTGGTTGGGGCGGAGCGAAGGCAGTTGGGTGAGTGGAGAAATGGGGGAGGGGTTAGGGAAAGGGATACAAGGGGAGCCAGTTCATTTGAATCCAACTCTCTAAAGCGGGGGTACTGAGTTTTGGGTGCCGTGGTCGGTGGGAAAGCCGGGGTCGTTACTAGGAGAACCATATTTAAATGTGAGGTATTGCCCATGGGAAGGCCTAAGAAATGTGTGCGCACTAAGAGCACCGACTTCGGTTGCCCACATGCTAAATAGTAGATATGGTAGTTACTTGGACCATGCGACTTAAAACCTTAGGGCACATTCACCTTTCAGTTTACCTCGGATTAAAAAGGGGTGGGGGTTGTTGACGTTCCTCAAGCTGCCTGAGCTGCTGAGAAAAGCCGTGGCTTGGACCGGGCTCTTCCACTAAGCCCTCAGGAAGTGTATATTATGTTGGCGTGTGTGGTTGTGTACAATGCAGTTTTCCATTGTGTTTGAAGTGCGGTGTTCTGTGTTGCAGCCTGGACAAACATCTAGAATGGAATCATCCAGCTTTTTCTGATAGCTCAGAAGAGCTGGGTGGTGTCCACTCCGCAGCCCAGCCAGGGTGGACTCTGTCTTCATGTGGAAGGAAGGATTCAGAAGAGTGGATTTCCGGAGGCCGAGTTTGCCCCCGAGTGTTTAGATTGAGCGGTGAGTGATTTATGTGTGGATATGTTTCCAGAGGCTGGTTTGTGGTAGGAAGGGTGGGAGTGATAAGATTTCTGTATGATATCGTGTACTAAGTGTTGATTTAATGGTAAAAATAAATAGGAAGGTAAAAGAAGCATTATAAAGTTAGACAAGGCGACGGCCCAAATAGCCACCTTCTTGGCCCGGGAGCTCGCCATGTACGGGATGCAATACCAAAATGGCAGCAAACATCATACGGATAGAATTTTTCCTTCACATATGAGTGAAAGATATTTCTCTACTGATACAAGTTCTTTTTGTTCTTGTCAAGAGTTTTCCAACCGATTTTCCCTTTTTTGGAGAGCCCAATCTAGTTGATCCAGATATAATAAATATACTTTAAATACCCCCCCCCCTCATGATTCATTTCATAGAAAGCTAAAGCTAAAAATATTACATAAGATTATCACGCTCAGCAATGTCGATTTTTCTGAAATTAAATAACTGGTACAAAAAGTAGTGAAAAATAATAAAACCATTGAATAAATATAAATTCTCCTGTGACCTTTCACGTTAGGAACTGCACTATAAAACTCGAGAAAATTTGTAAATGACTAAGGATCAGCGAATCACAATGGCAAATTTACTCAGGAAACGATAGACTCTGGTGATGGTGTCCCAGAAGTGATGATAAACGAACCATCAGATAGTGTGTGGGCTACGATGGTGGCTGCCATCACTTGATCCTCAGGTACTGGCGGGGGTTCGACACCTTCTTGGGAAATCACGTTATGCGATTGGTCATCGATAACGTAAGCTTGGTCTCCAGCAAGAATGTGCTGCTGAGGTTCTTGAGAGTTGAACTGCACGAAAGGACCTTTGTGTTTTCTGGCCATGTGGGCTTTTAAATTCCCCTTTGTCTCGGATGCATAATCACAGTAGTAACACCTAAATGGTTTTTCCCCTGTATGAATTCTCCGATGAACCAACAAAGTTTCTCTCCTCTTGAACACCTTCAAACAGTAATCGCACGAAAACTGGGGTTTGGCTTCATGAACCATCGCAATATGTTTTTTAAGAGGAATCGAACCTCGTATCTTCTTTTTACAGTAACGACATGTCCATTCCATTTTACGGTCTTCGTGTCCTCGCTCGTGAATGTTTAGTTTCCATTTTTTGCTAAATGTTTCTCCGCAATGGCTGCAAATAAACAATCCATTACTGTCTCCAGTCTCGATATCATGGACGCTGTCTTTATGTCTCGCAAGAGATTTGGAAGTTGACATCTGTTTATGACAAATGTGGCACTGTAAGTTCCTCTTAATGCACTGCCGATCGGGGCAGACAGGATTGTCGGGGCTGATTGGTATCGTGAGATCCTCAGATTTACATTCCTTCTTGCGACAGAAATTGCAACCTTTGGCCAAAAAAATACCCATGTTCAAAGGAAGAATGCTCTTCTCATTCATCTGGTCAACGATAATATGCATTATAAGCTCCTCGTGAAAAGCAGGATTGACATAAAGTTCCAGATCAGCTACGACTCTCCTCTTCAAATCAGCACTGATTTGCTGAAAGCAGGTTTGCGCCAATGGGGTGGCATTATTCAGAAGTTGCTCATCCCGAGCGATTCTCTTAACAAGGTCGTCGATATCGTTTGTGGAGTTTGGGTTATCGTCGGGCAAGACATCGCCCTCGAGAAGTGGAGGCATGATAGGGGATACTTTGCTATTACTATCATCACTACCTTCATTCTTAAGACTTTTTTTCTTCATGAAGATATTGAAGCGATACATAGCTATCATGTGAACGTATTTCGATATATGTTTGGGAGATAAGTGGTTATAGTTAATAATTTGCATCCCGCCTACTGTTAGCGTTTGCACAGGCTGATCAACAGGCTGTTCCGCAGAGCTTGGACAAGGTTTAGTATAAGAGTCATCAATCAAAGTGTTGCCAGTTTGTGTATGCAAAGTCTCTACAGTGTAAGCTCCATTGCTCGTCTCTAAGGCATTGTGTGCCTTAGTTTGTATGACGTTTTTGTTCAAAATTTCGTTCAAGATGTCGGAAAAGAATTTCGTCAGATCGTTTTGGTCGAAGAGTTTCGTAAGGAGGATATCGGCATGCCACAAAGTAATAATCTGAAGAGTGGTCGCGGCAGGATCAAAAAGTTCCTCGATTTTGGCCAAGAATGGATTGAGGGCGTTGTCTACGATCTTCTGAACGGACACTTTCAATCTCCCTCGAAAATCCTCAGCTCCTTCCAAGTCTGAGACAGGTTTTCTTCTTCGCTTCTTCTCGGACTCGGGTCGTTCCTCGCTGACCTCAATGACAGGGGTCTTCACACCGTCGACATCATCATCATCCTCGAATGGCATCACCATGACGCTCACTCCAAGGTCATCCGTCTCCTCCACAAGCTCCTCTTTGACTCGTTTAGCACTGTGTTGATTCTCGACCTACCATGGAAAAGAATATAAAGTAAAAAAAGGCCTTTGAAAAGTATAAGTTGATTTTATGGATTAAAATAAGATTTAGAAAGACTGGCTTGATTCTGAGAAAGGGGGTAAATAAAAGAGATAGGCTTGGGGTCGTATAACAACGGGAAGGAATTCCTGACGGAATGAAACACCGAGGTCCGTTGCCATGAACAAGGAAGCCCTCGAATTAATAAGTCATGAACGAGCTGGGGTCTTTCTTTTGGGATCGATGAGGTCAATTCGAAAGGAACAGGGGCAATGATGATGACGAAATGAGGGTGTTAATAGCGAAGTTGAAAAGCGTCCAATCACTAAAGATCTGCTAAACAAAACAATATAGGTTCAATGTCACCGGCCAAGAAACAAGGGCTTCGCAGAAGACTAGGCGGCACCCGTACCGTCCGGTAAAGGATGAAGAATTTCCCCTATCCCTAGCTAAGCCAATGGGAACCAACCCTTCCCTTCTATACCTTCCTCGATGACGGGTGATATCTAGGCAACCACTCGTCATCTCCGCCTTACCTTAGCCAGAGAAAGGAAACAGAATCCTGGGTCCCTCACCTACAACCGACAGATCCACCGAGCTCAAGCCCCTCTGCAACTCGTGGAACAAATGGTACTGTTTTTAGATGCACAGCTTACAGTCCATAAACAATTACCTAGGTGGACCTACAACCTATGCAGAACTACCCACATACTCGCTCAAAACATCCCTTGCATCCCACCCACTCAACATCAACAGCAAGAATTACAAAAAGTTCAAAATAAACACATTGTCCTAATCTATGATTTCAACTTAACTGACCAGTATGAGCTAAAAACCTTCCACACTACACTTAGACATTATGTACACCAAGCACCACAGCTTGCTCACCTTAATACATAAAGATGCCTTTCTCTACCACCACCAGACACACAGAAACTCTCCTACAAAATGACATTACAAAACTACAATCAAGTCAGCAGAACCACATAACATCATCGACAATTACATCTCACCTAACTCCTCCCAACACTACCCAACAGGCTTTTCGCCAAACCTGGCGCCACTCTCAGTTTCCCCAACTCTTCTCAAGGGGCGACTTCAATGCACACCACCACGCCTGGCTAACATTACAGACGAACCAAGAGACACCACCATAATTAAACAACAACACTCGCTGAACAAGAGAAAGTAACCAATAAAATAACCTCAACACAACCATACTTCCAGACAAGAACCACCAGGCAAACCTTTCACACACTCCAACCTGACCACCTCCTATACCAACTAACCCACTCCACTGAAAGCTTAAACTAAATAACATACAATAACTAAAAATGAGCCAAGTGGGATGAATTCATACAAAGAAAACACCCTATCCAACTTCACTTTTGAACAATTCCTTTCCTTCTACCAAATCCTCTCCCACTTCAACACAATCTACCAGGAAAGTGTGAAATATATCTACCAAGAGCATACAAAATGCTTCAATCTCAATTCATAACCAGAAATTGAAAACCTAATAGAAGAAAGAAAAACCCAAGCCCTCTAACCCAATGTAGGGTGTCAGAAAGTGCAAGCGAGCGCTTTTAAAGGTTCGCTTGAATGAGTCTCTTTTGAGACTCAGGATGGCGCAGTAGATTCGCCGCTCGCTAAGTGGTCCAGCAATGCAGGAAGCTGTTCGAAATTCGCCTACGCTACTTTCCTTCTTTATATTTTTCACCCCTTTTCCCACATGCAACTTGAAAAAAAAAATCACCTCAATAGTCAAATCAATACTCTCATCTCCACCAAGCAAGAAAATTGTAAACAATACCTAAAACCATAAAAATAAAATCGTTCTCAACTCTGCACCGCCCTCCAAAGTCCCAGTGCATACCCAACCACCTCCACAGATCACGAAATTCCTAGCCCAATGAACTTGCCCACGACTCACTACTCCAATATAAGCCACCAGCAACAACAATAGGGAAAACACAAAAAACTATGCAAATTACACACAAACTGCCCCGCATCCCAGACACTGCTCTTACCATCAAATCAAGCCGACAACGATTTTAATGATTAAAATGAATAGTACAAAATCCCTCCAGTCTTTAACATGGAACCATGTTAAATATAAGTGTAAAAATGAACTGTGCTATTTACATAGCTGGGCGCGACTTTGCCGCCGGATCTGGTGAGACTGTGACTTTGCCACTCTATTTGCGACTTGCGACTTTTTTCCTCCGGTGCGACTCCGCAAATTACAAAGTAAACTTTATAGGGCAGAAAAATACACATAAAACAGGCGCGACAATTTCTTTCAGAAAGGTGCGGTGCGACTTTGCTTAGTCCGACTTTTTCAAAACGGTTGCGACTTTCGACTTTGCGACTTCGAAATTCATAGTGCGGCAAGGTCGCAACTCATTGCCGCAACACCCAAGCTCTGGCTATTTATTTTTATGTTAAAGTTGGGCGACAAATTACTTGTCGAACCCTTTATGTTATGAAAAGCTCGAATTCATGTGTTTTGTTTCAAATACATTTTTCGGTGGCTGTGCCATCGGTGGTAGCTGCAAGTTTGGAATGCCA
Organism: Ceratothoa steindachneri; assembly: GCA_963969495.1. NCBI lineage: Eukaryota > Metazoa > Arthropoda > Malacostraca > Isopoda > Cymothoidae > Ceratothoa > Ceratothoa steindachneri. The sequence goes on along the minus strand of OZ018338.1, from coordinate 22,298,952 downwards.
TGTATGTTTATTTACAGAGGAGGGCGCCGCTACCAAATTTTTTAAATCGCTACCCGCTACTATTTCAAAATCGCTACCTGCTACTCCGCTATCGCTACTTTTTATTGTAAAGCGCTACCCCCCAAAACAGCTTTTCACTGTTTTTTTAATAAATTTCAAGGAAAACTACTCTAGATTAAATCCAAAATTGTAAAATATGTAGAGGTAGCGGTTTTGAATTCTTTCAGTCCGCTACCCACTACTCCGCTAATAGAAACCGCTTCCGCTACCATTTAGAGAGTCCGCAAGTAGCGGACCGCCCAACTGTTTATTTATATAATATTTAGGATTTGTTTAGTCCAGCCTGTGTGACATGGAGAACACCAATAACGTCCACCGCCCCATAGTGTGTGCTGCTGGTCTGGCGGCACTGGGCGGGGGCTAAAACGGAAACGTACCGGTCTGAAAAGAGAGAAGTAACGTCGTGTGGCGAGATACGAACCAACAAATCCCGTGCCACTGATATATAATTAACCCGCCGCTCAAACCACTCGGCCATCGGGCAACTTAGAAAGCTGCGCCAAAACCAAGATGTGTCTGCCTTCGCACTCGCAACGTTACAGAGCTCTCGTGGGCACCAGCAGTGAAGTGAGTGGTTGTGTGGAATGTGAGGGTTATATGTGATGTGGGAAAGAGGGGGTGGTTGGCAATGTATTGAAAATGAAGATTGCAGATGCTTGCACTATGAGAGACAAACATGAAAGGGAATGAAGAGTTAGAGTGAGAAAGAGTGATTAATGTGTAATCAGGGTGGCGGTAGCAAAGAGAGCGTGACAGTGCTTTTAAGTTAGGAGTGAACTTGACAATTATATGGGTAAAAGTGAGATTGTAAGGGTGAAACTATGCATGGTTGAACTGTAAGGACCCTGCAAGTGAGAGCAATGCAGATAGGCTGAAGGGTGTGAATGTGGTGGTGACAGTGTGTTTTGAGGTGGTATGGGTATATAAGAAGAATGGATGCAAACAAAGTTGTGGAGAGAATATACGAGAGTGAATTTGAGGGTGTGAGAAGGTGTTGGAAGGCCAAGTAAAAGGTGGGTTGATTATTTGCATGTGTGCGTGAGAGAGAAAAAAGTCTGACGAAGGATGAAGTGGATGGCATGTGTATGATAGATGTGCATGAAGGTGGTTTGTGAAGGCACATTTAGGAGTCCTTCAGCTCGGGGAGGAGGGGGGGGGAGTATCGTGCATCTAATTTGTGCATGTGTTGTATCATAAAAAAAAGTAGGAAAGCGTGTTGTGTGTGTGGGGGATGTGGTTTAGGAGTATGTATGAGGTCGAGAGTTGGTCTCTATGTCCCCAACGATTATGAGTCTGGTTTTAAGAAACTAAATCCAATTATGTGTATCACCAGTTTTTGAGGTTTCAAATAAAAGGTGTGATTGGGGTAAATGAAAAGGTGTGGAAGGCACACATCTACAGAGGAGACTATTTGGGGCCTTTAAGGTGGATAGGGCCAACCAGAGGAGCAATATGAACTCCCAAAAGATACTAACTAAACAAAACTCAAAGACTTCACCTCGCTATTCGCCAATTCTTGATCATATGAGGCCAAACTCTCTTTCATTTCAAGGAGAAGAAGCAATTCTCTCACGAGCGATGGCTTATGATTGAGGAGGTAGGCGATGGATCCTGCAACAGAAAGGAGATCAGGTAGCATATCAGAGGCACCATTGAATCAGCATTCGGTGTTTGTACAAAGCTAATTTGGGGGTCTTTGTAGAAGTCGATCTCTTAGCAACAAGTCTCCAAACCGGGTTGAACTGCTTTGGTAGTTTTTTTTGTTTAATTAACTGCTTTGGTATTATAGTAAGCCATCTTCAATTATTTCAATGTTATTTCTATTATTGAAACGAACATCGCAAGATGAGTACATCAAGAACTTCCACTTACTAGCTGTTGCATAATAGACCGCTAGCACGGTCGGGGGGGGAGGGGGATAAAATTCCTACAGCATGCAACAGCATCCCTCGGCTCCCACCTGGTCCCTCAGAAGGCGCAGCCCCACTCAATTGTGGTAATATTGATGAAGACTAGAGGCTGTAGGATCATAGGATCTCGGCATAACAAGATACGGTTCAGAGCCTGCTGGAGTTGGTGCTCCAAGTTCTCTGCTGGTAGCGGCTAGCAAGTGCATAGTCACCGAAATTACAAGCTGTTCTCTTTTTTTATAGACTAAAAATAAGCTAAATATATTAAAAACGACATACAACTTGAGTCCGGACAAAACAAAGAGGAAAATGCATGCTCAGGTGGCACTCACCAGTCAAAAAATTGAATACAATGCAGGAGGACCGCCTCATCCAAGAACTCGATGAGTCTACAATCAGAAGTGCACGAACCAGTCCCGAATACAAGGAACAAGAGGTAGTGACACCGCTCGACCCAGTACCGAGAGGTAACGAGCACGAATATCCCCCATAGACTGCGCCAAGACGTATGGGGGCATCAAACAATCGTCATAGTGAGGTTCATGAGATCGCTCTACCCCGCGAGTGTGTCCGATTCATAGGCGACTGAAAACGACCCAAAGCCTTCAAAGCATTGGGCAATAAGACCACGGAGAAAGTTGCGTCCTAAAGGTAGGCAAGTTTATACTTTAGTCAGCCGTCTCTCATCTTCTTTGCCATTTAGATAGAAAGGCTGACCTAATTTTTGCAATGTATTCAGTGAAGAAGAGCAATAACTTGGTCCGCTTGGCCACTCCATGTATTGATTGGGCTTCTCATTACATCTTCAAGAACCCAGCAGAAAACAAACTCGACAACCTCCCGGGTGGAAGCAGCCGTGGTGTGGCACATACTGCTAAACAGTCGCTATACACCCCAATTTGGTCTCCGAAAGGGGCACGGCACGTAATCTCCCATACCGAATCACCGGTGCATTGCAACCAGCGCGGCCGTGAAGAGAGACGCTGCGCCCGGAAGAACTACAGCGGCTTCAAACAAGGGGGAAAAGGCAATGTGATACGATTGATGCTCAAGGCAAAGCGAGACAGGAAAGTTCCCCCAGCAGGGGGTCTACAAAAAGTACCTGCCGCTCCCTTCAAGAATGGCTGACTCGAACCCAATGGTTCATTTTCTTTTCGGTGGCTACAAAGAAAACCGAGGTCGAGAAGGGGCTGTCATAGAATGAAACTTCGGAGAGTCAGGGAGGTTGACTCAAGAGGGGAAAGAAGAAGCACCTTTACAAGTTGTTTTGGAGAGAAAGCCTCTCTGTTGTCGAAGGATGGCATAGGGGATGCCCTTTTACTAGCTCAGGGTGGTGGGAGAGGGAGCTCCTCCACCAACCAGAGGGGTACCATCAGTCTCTCAGCCCCCAGCACTAAAGTGAAAGGAGGCCAAACTAATTCTGAAGGCCTTGTTTTCTCTTCCTAGTGGTCATAGGAGTTAATTAGAAAGACAAAAATGCAGGGAAGATGGATACTATGTCCTCTCAATAATTTTGGAGGTATAGGAAATATGATCATCTGCACTTAGCCTCGGTTGTGAGCTAGGATGGATGGACCTTGACAGCCCGAATGAATCTCCTTGTACTTTGTCTCATAAGGAATGGGGCAATTATAGTCACTTTATATGTGCACTTGAAGCAGTGAGGAGAGTCGGCAACTGAGTACACTTCCTACCTAATACTTCCCCCAGTCATCGCGATTTCAGCCCTTGCAGCAGAGAGGGACCTCGCGGTATATCCTGCCACTGGACTGGGTTCAAATGTGAGGCTGGAAGTGCACCCAGGTACCAGAACTTCTCTAAAGAGGGAGAGGAAAAGTTGGGAGATGTAGAGGGGGTAGGTAATAAGGAAGCGTAGGGCGAGTGATCACCTATTACCTCACCTTGGGGTAATAGAACAAGGGCTTGCCTGTCCTTTAGCTGCCCCGTATGCCAGCTTCCCTTGCATGGAATGGGGTTGGGGAAATGCCCCAGCTTCCCAAGGCCTGGCCAGAGTGTTGCACATGCATTCAGTGAACAGGCTTTGCTCACAGGGATTGTAGGTCAGGAGGGCACACAATTCATACACGTTCCTGCCCACACAACCATGCGGGATGCAGCAGGATAAAGTGCCATTGAAAGGGTTAGAAAATAGGGTGCATAAAGGGACCAGGGGAAGCACCAGCTTCCCTATGCTTGGCCCAAACTCTGGAAGTCCACTCAAAGAATCAGGCCTCATTAGCACTGGGGTGGGGAGCGACGAGCTCCGTGACTTTTAACGCCAACAGCCTCGATCTGGACTTAAGTTGCCTTTTACGACACATCTTTAAGACGGTATGGGTATTCTTCACCCTCAGGATGAATACAATTCTTAAAAAAAAAGAGCATGAAATACCTGTGTACATGTAAGAAACGATGGATTCGAGCGCCTCGAAGTCAGCTGATATCGGGAGCGTGAATCGGCAGAACTCGTTCAAACACCGATATTTCTTCCTCCTCAAATACATCTCCCGGTACAAGTAAGGACTCCTAGCGACTAACACAGCTCGGTGGGCCTTGGCGGATAAAGAAGCGAAACATCCATCATTAAGGTACGTGAAGACAATTCTCTTTCCAGTGGAGCGGAAAAGAATACCCCTAATGGTGCTTTAGCTGCACGTCGTAGAAGGTGACTAGATGCAACTGTACCCTTAAGTCCGGTAGGGAAGATGCCTGGTTAAGCATATAATATATCCTGAAACATTAAATTGCCTTGGAGTGGGGCGGGGTTTCATTGGCCCCCATCAGGCTTTAAGTTTATTTTTTTAATGGAAGGGGTTTTGCCACCAACCTGCATTGATTTAAGATGCCTTTATTTTTCAGTGGAGACCATTGGATATATCCTGTGATTCAGATCCCACATTAAGCAGTAGGTCCCCTAAATAGCAATAAAAACATCTTGAGTGCAGATCAGTGGTAAAACCCCTCCCATTAAAACAAAAAATATTTATATATCTACTACTATAATTCATTAATAATAACTAATAAATTGTAATAGATTCGGAAAATATAGTAAATAAAGGCATTCCCCTAAAACGACATTCAAGAATGGTACTTTAGGGGTGAAAAAGCTGAAGTGGCTACGCAAAATGCCTAAGTTTAGGGTAACATAACATAACATATATCATTACACTGAATCAAATCAAACATCTAAAAGGGCTTATTACCTGGTAGGAAGGCTACAGAGATCCATTCCACCACACAGCCGTACAAATGGGTACCTTTGCCTCAATTACTGCCATGGAGTGTAAGGTGCAAGGTGAATGTGGCAGAAAATAAGCCAACATGCATACCACTCACGTATAAAGTTTTTTGTCCTGATTCATCGATGAGAGCAGCATTGCAGTCAATGCGGAGCTGTCGCATTCGGTCTAATGCTGCGCCCAGGGAAACAGATTCCAATTCTTTCAATGGAGGTTCATTAATGACTCTGTCTACAGCGTCTGTGGCAACGTCTCTAGAAGAAGGTAGCCACTTTCGCCAGCGTTCTTTCCTGTTTCGTCTAAATTTGGATGGGAAATTGAATTTGTCTGTTCGCCCATAATCTACAACCTAAAATGAATACTTTATTTTACACAGTTTAATTCTTAGGGATGGCAAAGGATAAATACAGTAATGGAGAGTTAAAAAAAAAAATAAATAAAGTAAAAAAATCAATGAGGGCAAGAAAAGATGGAGATCAGTAAAAGAAGAAAAGGTTGAGAAGAATGCAGGGAGGTTTAAAACTGCCACCCCAACTGGAGCTAAGAGGAAGGGATGAACCACCCTCCACCTCTTGACACCGACTCAGGATAAATGGCTAATTCACTGTGAAATTAGCCCCCATGAAAATACTTAAGAGTCTTGGAAAGAAAGTGTTGAAAAAAAGTGCACACTAGAAATGTTAAGAAGGAATAAAGCCTAAGCAGTCTCAATCTTCTAGGGGCACTGGCCCTGGGAAATGTGCCACTCCTGCAGGTACCAATACAGTCTACATGAGTCCTCCCTTTGCAGTGTAATGGGGAGTAACAAAAAATGATTTGAGGGAAACTGAAGGTATGACGGAGTACTTATCAAAATCCCTAAATGGGAACTAGATACATACTCTCACAAGCTGACCCCTCTTCTCTCTTACCCCAAGCATGGTAAAAAGACACTATGCTTTGCAACAAATGGTATTCAACTGAAAGTTACCAAACAAAGTTGTGAAAAATTCCAAGGGGGCACCAAAAATGCAGAACAATTCTGAAAGTAGAGTGGGGCAATCAAGTCGTTGGTGGATGGGGCAGAAGGAGGGAACTTAGCAACCACTCCAGGCCTTGGACGGTGGCGCGAGTTCGTGGATCTTGCAGAACATATTCCACATTCTGGGTAGTGACCATCCTCCCAGTGAAGCCCCCAATCTCGGGACCTGGGGAAGGGCCGAAGAGGAGTGCATAGGTGTCCTTCAGTACCACCTCGTGAATGTGATGCCGGCATGCCAGCCAAAGAAGAGGTCTTCCAAGGGTCTGTTCAATTATGGTGAAGACTCCGCTAATCATGCCACTGTTGGATGCAGTCGTATCAAAGGAGAGCGATGATCTTGTCAGCAATCTGATAAGTTTCCAGCAGCAGCTACTTCTCTTCCGGTCCAATCAATGGCGATAGGTACTCCAAGAAGTTCCTAAAGGTTGGCCCCAGTAAGCACAACAGCGATCCTCTCCTCTGAGATCCGAGATGTGGCAGCACTTTGAATCAGTTTGCCATCCCAGTGGAGAACAAGGGGAGGCGGATCACGGAAGGCTTATTCTTCAATGCGCTTTGCTTCAGTTTCTCGGTTCTTTTTCCTCATCCGATGCACCGTGGAGGCAGAGGAGGAGATCTCCAAGACATCATGCCTCAAGCTTGAAGCTGCAGCAACGAAGGAAGCAGCAGCTTGACGACATGAAAGGTTTTCCCAGTCCCAAGTCATGGTCAGGGCTGGGGTCATTGGGTTCTTGGATGCTCTTCTCCTCCGTGGACTTTTTGCGGGGGAAAGGCAGCCTTGGAAGTCCTCATCTGACACAGATGATCCAGAAGAAACAGAGGATGAATCGGAAGTGTCTTCCAGGTAAACCTTCTTCAACAACTTCTCCACTTCAGCCTCTTGCTTCCAGTTCCTCATCTACCCCTTCTTCATTTCATCAGCCTTCTTGGCGACAACAGATGCTCTCCATTGAACAGGAGTATCTGTCCTCCCTCTGCCGTTTCAGAAAGGCCAAATCTTCTTCTGGGACGTTGGCCTCCGCGATCTTACGGCTCGCGATATCGAAGACATCCTGTAGGTCGCCCTTCCAAACCTCCCTTTTTATCATAGCGGCAGGTGTCTCCCTCTTGGCTTCCTACTTGAGGCTCATGTACTCGTTGTCAAGGTTCCTGATGTTACGATGGAAAGCGTGCTCCATCTTGACAGTGAGGTTCGCTTTCTCCCACACTTCGTGCAGCTTGAAAGAGGTGGTCTTAGCCACCTCCGGGAGGGTGTCCCTCTGCACCTCATGGTGGTGGAGGAAGACCAGGAGAACATCTTCCGGTGAGGTCAGGCGGGTTCCCAAGAAACTTGGATTCGGTGACTTCTCCAGGAGCCAGAGAAGGTTCTTGCTTCGCGTGGAAGACATAATCTGAAAAAAACCCTGTCAACATGTCAATCAGAAGGGAAAGTTAATACCCTCACCATGAAACTCCCCTCGATCCCACCAGACACCACAGAAAAGACAAAAGTGGCAGGATGTCTACTTGTTCGGTGATTTTGAATTCAAAGACTTTTCAAGGTTTTCAAGGACTTTTAAAAAATAATCAAGGATGGGTTTTAGCCTTTTTTTTTTTCTTTAAATAAAAAAAGTGCAATAAACATTATGGGACATAGATGAAGGTAAGGTATTTAAGGGAAAAAATGGGTTATAAGCAAAGCATAACCAAAATCAACTCACCAGTGCAAAAAAACAAGAACAAGGTATCCAAGCGACAGTCACAGAAGTATAGCGAGCATCCATCATAAAATACCATGCATCCAAAGCATACATATGTTCACTCACATTAATGAATAGATTAACTTAAATATTACTATTTTCCTAATAGACATTAAAAAGTATATAAATAGTGAATTTGGAAAATCATTTGAACAATCACTCAATGATTTATTTTTAAAATTCAAGGACCATCTACCTTTTTCATCAAATTCAAGGACTTTTCAAAGATTTCAAGGGCAGTAGACCCCTTGCATGGTTCGATTTTGCACGAAGCACTTTTTATAGGAAAGGCCCAAAGGAAATTCTGTGCTGATGAAACACCCTATGTGGCCGTGTACCCTCTTGTTCTGCTTTGAGCACCCCTTTGTTCTACTTGAGAGAGAGAGGTCATGTCTCTGCCTCATTTCTGCTCCATGCTGAGAGAAAGCGAGGTTACTGCCCGAATATGTGCAAGAAAATGCCTCAAGGCAAATAGAGGTTTATCAAACTGATTGAGTGTAATTGGAGGTAGTGAGGCCAAATATAAACTAATGAGATTGCTCAGATACCCAATTGGTTGACATATTTTGTATACCCATTCTCTGTCCTGTCTGTTTTTGTTATTTGAAGGGGACTGTACATTTATTGATACTGTAATTTTTTTTAATATATATATAAATATATATATATATATATATATATATATATATATATATATATATATATATTGTGTTAAATTGTAATTTATGTGTTTTGGGTGGTTGGGAAAGTGAAAGGAAAATAAAGCAAGCAAATTACTTTTATACAAAGGTGGCATAATAAAGTCAATACAAAAAATGGAAGATTTAAGAGTAGCCCACATATAAGGACCACTAGTGCTTGTGTGTGTCTTAGCCTGTAATTAAAATCTTGAGTATTTCAACAATAAAAATAGAAATTTTACATCTTCATCAAATCTTTAGTACTGAGATGACATGTTTACATGCAACCCCACCATATGAATGAAGGGAGAGAAAAAAAACTGAAAAGAATCAGGGAAACCACCTTTATCCTACCTTATTTGCTTACTAAAGTCCTTGGTAGTTATAACATTTATCCACTCAAAGACCATTGCATTAAAGTTGGGATTCAGCCTCTGAAGCATGTGTTCAAATTTGGCATTAAAGAACAGTGCCATTTGCTACATTTTAAAATTGTTCTGACCCCCCCCCCCCCGCCGCCACCAGCATTTTTCAGAATACTTTCATAAAATACTTCCCCATATAGGGTTAACTACTATGGCGAAGGCTTTCTACTTTGTTTTAATGACCCGCAATTTGATTAATTTAGTATCTAAACTGAATCAAAATTTCTAAAATATACCACAATGCTTCAATTAACCCATTCCATAAATGCTAATCACTTAAAAGGACTTTCATAACCTTTCAAGCAAGTATATTTCTATATAAGACACAAATGAAGAGTATATCATAACCTCACTTTCACAGTATCTTTTTCATCAATCATGACAGCTATTTCTTCAATGCGAAAAGGTTTATTAAGGTCTTGCTTTTCCTTTATTTTTTTCAGATCAATTAATGTGGTATTGGCTGACAGTTTTAAAATAGAGCCAGGTGGTGGACAGATGGCAGAAGGAAGGGGTTTTCCATCAGCATCAACTAACTTTTCTGAAGATCGGTTAAGATGAAATACACTGGCAGCATCAGACTGGAAAAGAAAAAGATTAATAACCACCCCATATTTTTTTTTCACCTTAAAATTATATGATAGTTTAGCAAGAGATAAGGAAGCAATAATTTCCACAAGTGCTTGAAAGCACTGGGCAAGGGAAAGGGGTGTATGCTAGGAGGCAGACCATTCCACAGCTTACTGCTAACTACAGAGAAGGCATGGTTGCCAATGCAGCAGAGATGAGTGCAAGGAACAATGAACATTTAAACTTAGTGACAATATTGCAGTTCTACCAAAGACCTCTGACCTTAAAGACTTCATGGATCTATTTCTACTTACTTTTGGAATAGGATTGAAGAGTTTCGGATTTGGGTCTGGATTGTTTATTGTTGGAGCACCTGCTGGAAAATGTCTCTGACAGGCATAGACTACAGGAAGCTTTGTACCTGTTAGGTTTAAAATCCGAGACCACTGATTATATTTCTCAATGTCTTTTGATCTTTTTGCTGAATAGATGATAACCTCTGGGGAAAATAAATACATATATTAAACAAGTTAGCGAGTGAAAAAGTATAGATATTTAAATTTCTATGACTTTAGTATTCATTTCTTTTGGTGGATGTACCCTCATGTGTATATATAGGCACATAAAGTATGACATAGAATTAAGAAATTTATTCCTGAGAAAGAATTAAACCAAAATTGATGCTGAAATATAAGCTAGTTTAGCAGCAGACCTACATATAACCATTTCTAAAATATTTCTTATTAAAAATAAGTGCAATATGCTAAAAATTAAGGGGTTTAAGGTAAGTTACCAGTAGGTTGCTGCCCAATCCACATGCTAAAATTAGGTTGATACAAATAACATATCTGAATAGATAGGAATTAGTTAGGTTGGGTAATAATAGTTCCTAGACCATTTTCAAATTTACTTTAGTTTAATATGCAAAATGTTAAGGTAGTTTGAAGGATGTTAATGTCATTCTTAAATCAATATAAAACACAAAGTATCCTAAAACTATGAATACATTTTTAAAAATGTAATAGGTGAACCCACTAATGGATTCAGATGATTTTTATTTCTTTTTATAGTTAACATATACTTTGAAATAGTAGTTTAATTTCTTTTAAACATGTGTGTCAAACTGTTGACCATTTACATCAATACACCATTGCACTCTGATTCGCACAGATTAGTAGATATGAACAAAAATGTTTGAAGGAATATTTCTACACGCTTCTTCAAATGCACTTTACTTGTTCAAGTGATGTAGGTCTTTTAATGAATACTTTACTTTTCAAATAATTCCATAAATAAAAAAGTAACATGGGTTCAAATCTGGTGAATGTGGTAGATACACAATACTACCTTGTTTTCCAATCCACCAATTTATGTTTCATCAAGGTAATTCCTAATATTTTGATGGTAACGAGGTGCTCCATCTAATTGAAAGTAAATGTCCTCATCTCTGTGCAACTGGTGAATTGTAGGAAAACCTTTTCCCTGATGCTTGTAAAGGTAGTATGACTGGCAACTGCATGATCATAAAAGAATGACTGGCAACTGCATGATCATAAGGGAATGAGTGGCAACTGAACCATCAAAAAAGAATGGACCAACCAAACCTTTAAAAGAAAAACATGGCATTCCAGATAAATGTTTGGATTTTCTTGTGACTAGTATGTGCAATTACGATGACTATATCATGCAATATAAATGTAGCTTTATCAGACCATACAATTTTGTCTACAATGTCAATTTTCTGTTTTTTTTTAATACAAAAATATTTGAAAAACTAAATTCTATAATTGGTATCATCCTCATTTAAAGCATGTAAGATTTTCATTTCAGAATTCTGTGGGCACTTTTCTTACTTTTCCCCTTTTTTTATTAGCACATTGTCCCAGATCTTCTTGATTGGTTGGATACCTATCGCACTTTATCAGAAGTGTTAGCATCTGTTGTCGTTGGATGTCCAGTCATGTGTACACACATTATGCACACTATCTATAATACAAATTTCTCAGATACATGAAATGGTAAGTAAAGGTGGAGGATTAGTTCCAAGATTCTCTCTCTACAGTTGATGAACCTTTGATATCTTCTCGACTTTAAAATATTACCTTGGTATACATTTTTGTTACCAAAATGATAAGTGCCCACTTCCATTTTTCATGTTTACTGTAGGGAAGGTGTTCTAATTTCAATTTTGTATCGCCTTGGGGAAGGATATGGCCTGTACCAGGTTCTTCCACAGAACACTTAAGGAGTGGATGGATACCTGTAGCACTTCATTCGAAGTGTTAGCATTTGTTGTCTTTGTATGTCCAGTCATGTGTACACATCAGACACAGTATCATATACTTCAAATTGCTCATACACATGAAATGCTAAGTAGAGTTGGAGGAATACAAGGTGGCCCATAAGTCCCAGGACACTACAGTTACATACAAAAAAATTACATCTGTTTTCCCTTGATATCATATTTTACACAAAGGTTGTACATGGAGTGTCCTTGGACTTACGGACCACCCTGTAGTTCCAAGATTGACTCTAAACTGTTGATAAACCTTTGATATCTTCTTAACTAAAAAATATGATCTTGTACCCATTTTTGTATGTCTTTGGGAAAAGACAGTACCAGGTTTTCTCACAGAGCTCTTAGGGAGTGTATATTGTGGTGGTGGTGTAGGTCATTGTGCGCAGTGCAGTCTTGCATTATGTGTTTAATTTTGTGGGGTGCAGGGTTGCATGCAAGACAGGCATCCACATTGGTCACATTCAGCTTCTGATAGCTCAGAAAGGTAGAAGCCAGAGTGTAGTGTGCGAGTGACTGAATAGAGCGTTGTTGAAATGGTAGTGAATATATTTTGGAAGCCAGTTTAGGAGGATGGGGGTGGGAAAGTTGAGAACTTATTTATAATTGGGAATAAATTGGGCATTATTTTAATGTTCCTTTGTTGGGCACTGGGTTTGTGGAGGCTGCGGTTCGTATTTGTGTGCCTCTCATGTCAAGATGATCCTTGACCTTGATTTTTTTTTCAGCACCCATCTGGAGACTGCCTACTAGGGCATAAGTTGCTGCAATCACTCATACCCTAATACTAGGCTAAATAAAAAAAAAGGCAAAAAGAAACAAACCAAAACAAAACATCATGAAGAAGGAACCAGGGTCCAGGGTTGGGGGTCATTGACCTTGAGTAGAAGAGTGATAATGTGTCCCTATCAGCACCCCAAATACTGAATACCACAGAATGACATGAGGTAGGTACAAGAGACACTAAAGTTGTGAATGTAGGTATCGCAAATGATGTTTCAGTTAAAAACAAGACAAAGGAAACTGGGAGCCCACTGTATATGGGTTGGGATGATGGCTACAACAATAGGTAGTAGATGCCCACCAGTTGGAGTTGATACCTCAGAGTAGACATCTGAATTGATCCCAAAATAAAGTGTAAAGTCAGCAGTGTTGTGATTCATTGATGCTCATGGCAAAGTGCGATGCTGAGGACACTTCCATGTGGTACATCCTACTCATGCTCCTACGGCTGGAAGAGGGGCCAGGTCGGCATAATACATGGTACATAACACAATATTAATAATGTTAATATAAGAATGGTGATGCTACCAAAACTCGAAATACCTTTCCACAGTATTTATTTCAAAGAAGTCCCTATGCAAATGTATATTTGGGTAATTCAAATTTATATATGAAATTATGATATCAAGTACTGGCATTTGCTTCAACTTTGAAACTAGAAAAAACTAATCAACATATTACTTTATATTACAACCAAGAAAAATTCTATACAAATTTCAACTTTGTTAGTAGAGTAATTGAGTAATATCATTTACTATGCCTGACGTGCATAAGAAAACAAGTTATTGTAATATAATGAAAAGTTTGGAACTAGACAAGTGATTTTTCTCAGTAATTTAAACTAAACTCTTAAATAAATTGTAATGTAAAACCATTAAATTCTTTATGCCTGGTGTGCATAAGGAAACAAGTTTGTGTAATATACAGTAAACCCTCGATATAACAAACTATATGGGGTGGGGGGTCGTTTGTTAAAGCCGAAAGTTTGTTAAAAGCAATGGAAATAATGAACCAAGTTCATTATGGATATGTAATATATATGTAATTAATAATAAAGTTAAGTGGACTACACAACATGGTATTGAAACAAACCTTGCACTGTAGGAGACATGTGACACACCAACACTCACTCAGGCTGGTTGTTAACACTTGTCTGTTAAACCCGATGGAGTTGGGCCAGGAAATTTGGTTTGTTATATCCGAAATTCATTATATTGAGGTTCGTTATATCAAGGGTTTACTGTATCATGAAAAGTATGGAACTAAACAAAGGATTTTACTCAGTACTTTAAATTAAACACTCTTAAATTGTAATGTAAAAACATTAACATTTCTCCATTTTCTGGGCAAGTCTATTCCTTGCAGGCTCGTATATATTCCCACCTGTACTAAACAGCCTTTCGCTTTCCACTGAAGATGATGGTGCATATAAATATTTCAATGCCAATTTGCTCAACAGAAGTAGTTTCTCTACTGTTACTCCACCACTGAAACAGGTTTTCTTCTCTTCCCAACAAAGGCAAATTTAAGTAATGATGTATTTCTTTATTGCAGGGATGGTTTTGCTTCATCTTGAATGAAGTTCGTCTCTGAATCACTAACAGTAGTTGACCTAAGTCTTGATTAATTGTTTGATCTTGTTCATGGTCCACCTCAATAATATCTGCGGTGGACAAACTGGGACTAGGACAGACATTTGCGATCTCATCAAAACATGCAGAAAGGCTAATGGAGTCTGAGTTTCTAGATTCTCTATCTTCTTCAGCATCAGTGTCCATATCCTTGTCTGGGTCTTCAGTAGGATTTGAAGAATCCTCTCCAATATCACCAGTTAATAACTTTGCCCAGTTCCTCTGTAACCCACTGCTTAATTGAGAATTCTAGACCATTTTTTTTGCATTTTAATTTAAATCTTGGATCAAGAAATGTAGATAGAGATTTATTTGCAAATATGCATCAAACCTTCTCTTCACTGAGGTTTCCAGTTCTTCAATTGTAGTAACGATGCCACTGAAGCTTCGGCTTTTCAGAGCTTTGGATAAGAACAGCTTGAGGGTTAAGACTGTAGGAATAATATTAATGTGGTAGACTCCATTTTACTTGCATCTCTTGTGATCTCCTGAAAGGGCTTGAGAAGGTGACAAAGTTTGTCCACCATGCTCCACTGATACTCACTTAAAAAAGCTATGCTGTGATCTACAGTATATGTGACCAGGGCTTTGCGTTGTTCTAAAATTCTTTGTACCATGTAAAAAGTGCTGTTCCATCTAGTAGGCACATCTTGAATCAGTTTATGGGTTTTCAGACCTAGCTGCTCTTGGATTATTGTGAGTTTGTTTACTGTAGAGGCCGAATGATTAAAGTGAGTAACAATACTTCTGCTAATTGCTATGATATCCTTAACTCTCTCTATGAAAATATTGAGCCATTTATACAAAGCTGTAAAGTGTGTATAACATGATTGTGACTGAAGACCACTTTCTTGGACTCTGGCCACCATATTTGCCCCTGAATCTCTTAGTACAGTGTGAATTTTACTCTTTGTAAGATCATAATTACCAATTGCTTTCAAAAGTTCCTCACTTATTCTTTGTGCAGTGTGTGCACCTTGAAAGGAACAACATGTAAAACTGCCATTTGTTGTTCAAAAGTCTCTGAAAGCCAATGAATGACCTAAAAAATGGAGTACCATTTGTACTGGCTGTCCAAACATCTGAGGTCAGTGATATATATTTGGTACTGTTAACCTAATTTTGAACTTTATCTCTTACTTTCAAAGTAAATATTTGGGACAACTTTTTCTAAAAAATATCTTTTGCTTGGGATACTGTAATTGGGACAGGCTAATTTCAGCACTCTTTGAAAACCAATATCTTCAGTCACAGAATATGGTTGGATATCAAGAGCAATCATTTCTCCAATCGTGGTATGAAGTTCTTGAGCTCTATCATCATTAATGTCCAAAATTTTTTTCTGTGTCAGTATTTCTTGGATTGTTGCCTGTGATTTACATGACTTGCCTTCACTACTGCTTGCACTACCTGCCTCACAACTTTTGGTATGGGTTCTCTTCTCACAACCCTCTGTCTTCCTGCTCTCTTTTCCTAACTCTTCAGGGTGCTTCTTTCGGAGGTGATTCATCATGTTACTGGTTGTAAATGTTTTAGCACTTTTACCACCCCGCTTGATATTACTGCTTCGCATAAATTAGAAATGCAGGTAGTTCTGTTCTTATCATTGGCATTTGGCTTCCCAACTCACCTGACTGCAACATCAACTTGTTTGTGTGAGGCATGGTGGAACGAGAGACTAACAAATCCAACTACAGCAGGAAGGATGATTTTTTTTTTTTTTAATTTTATAGAGCCCATCTGGCAACTACCCACTTGGGCATAAGTCACCGAAAAACACGACAGCCTAGAACTAGGCTACTTTAAAATAAAAATAGGAAAACTTAACAATCGATATAAATTGGAAAAACTTAACAATCAGGAAGCAATCTCCGGCAGCGGGGGGAGGTCCCTCTCACCCCGGTGCAGGAGAATGCAACCTACAAACAAAACAATAACAAAAAAAAGAACCTTAAATAAAGGGGAGAAGCCCGGCCTCCCCCCAAAAGTCAACAAGTCAATGTGAACGAATCTGTCCCGAGTAAAAGGGACAGGCGGTAGCGACCCCGCCCATCCCAGGACCGGGACAGGTATCGTACGCGAAGATCACCCAGACTGGGACATTTGACAAGAATGTGCCGAACAGTCCGGGGGACGACGCAGTCGTTGCAATAGGGCGCAGGCGAGCGCTCCATCAAATAGCGATGCATCATACGAGTGTGTCCGATTCGGAGACGACAGAAAGCGACCTGAAGCCGCCACGACATTGGGGGATAGGTCCATGACAACAGTCGCGGCACAATGGCATGCAAGTTTAAGTTCCCTTCGACCGTCTCCCATCTTCTTTGCCAAGCAGTCCGAAGAGCTGCCCGTATTCCTGCCATGTAGTCGGTGTGAGGAAGAGCGAAACGCTGGTCGGGTCGCAGAGTCCTCGCGGACTCTTTGGCGCCCTCATTCCCCGCAATTCCTACATGTCCAGGAACCCAGCAGAAGATAATCTAGACATCTGCCCGGCTCGCCAAAACCGTGGCGTCACGGATATCGCGAACCAGGGGATGCGGAGATTACAATGTCCCGAGAGCACTCAGGGCGCTTTGTGAGTCGGTATAAAACACAATCCCGTCTCCGAACCGGGCACGTCGCGTAATCTCCCGTACCGAGTGGTGTATTGCCACCAGCTCGGCCGTGAAGACAGACGCAGCGCCTGGTAGAGCCCCGCTGACTTCAAACAGAGGGGATGCGGCGTGGAAGCCGACCCCCTCTTCGGACTTGGAGCCATCCGTATACACTGGCACGGTTCCAGCGTGACACGATGTGTGCTCCAAAAAGGTCGAACGCAATACTCCCGGCAAGGTACAAGCTTTGGGAGCAGAGGCGTGGCGACAAATAGCCAAATGTGGTACCCTCCAGGGTGGCGTCCTGGGCAGAACCAGGGGCGCCACCGGCCCGAGAGCTATATCTACCTCTCGAAGGAGTTTCCTGGCCCTAAACCCAAAGGGCTTAGGGTATGACTGGCGTCTCTCGGTGGCATAGGCACCATAGAGATCAGCTGCGGATGCAGTGAGAGCTGTTGGCGACTGAGGGAGACGCCAGGCTCGCGTGTAGAGGCGAGTGATGCACTGCACGCGGCGCCGAGCGAGTGGCATCTCCCCAGCATCGACCAACAGGCTCTCAATGGGGGAAGTGCGGAAGGCACCGGTCGCAAGGCGAAGGCCGGTGTGGTGGATCGAATCCACCTTCCGCAATAAACGCTCGGCTGCGGATGCATAAAACTCGCATCCGTAGTCGAGCTTCGAGCGAACAAAGGATCGATAAAAAAGTAAGGCAGTAGCCCTATCAGCGCCCCAAGCGCTGAACGTCACGGAGCGGAGAATGCCATGGCGCGGGTACAAGAGACCCTAAGGCTGCGAATATGAGCCTCCCAGGTGAGGCGTCGGTCGAATACAAGACCAAGGAAACGGTGCGACTCAACCACATCCAGGCACACCCCATTAAGAAACAAATCTGGGTCGGGGTGAAGCCGTGGATGGCGGCAGAAGTGCACCACCTTAGTCTTGGCCAAAGAAAACCGAAACCTGTGCGCTTCGGCATAACGAGAGACGCGGTTACATGCCTGTTGGAGTCGACGCTCCAGAGTTGGCATCTGGGCCGCGCCAAAAGAGATCGATAGGTCGTCCACGTAGAGCGTAGCGAGAACATCTTCCGGCAGCCCCGAGGTGATGCCGGTGATGCTCAGGGCAAAGAGTGTGACACTGAGGACGCTTGCCTGCGGGACACCCTCTTCACGCTCCTTTGGGCCGGAGAGGGCTCCCCCCCCACGTACGCGGAATCGACGATCTCGCAAAAATTCAGATATAAACATTGGTAGGCGTCCCCTCGCCCCTATCGTGTGGAGAGTCTCCATGATACCGTATCGCCATGCGGTATCATAGGCCTTCTCCAGATCGAAAAACACCGTGGCGTAGTGCTGTCTACGAAGGAAAGCATCGCAGACGGCATTTTCCAGTCGGAGCAGAGCATCCGACGTGGAGTGGAACTTGCGGAAGCCGCACTGCGCGGAAGACAGATGGCCTCCGCTGTCCAGGAAAAAGGCTAATCTAACATTTACCAATTTCTCCATCAACTTGCACACGCAAGAGGTTAGAGAGATTGGGCGGAAACTGGTCGGAGTAGAGTGATCTCTCCCCGGTTTGCGAAAGGCGAGCACAGTAGCGATTCGCCAGGAGTCTGGGAGAAGACCTTCCACCCAGATCCTGTTGAACAAATCTAACAGAAAGGCCATGCCTCGCTCACCCAGGTGTCGAAGCATGGCGTACGGAACATCGTCCGGACCATGGGCGGTGTCCGCGCACGAAGCGAGAGCGGAACGCAACTCACTCACAGTAAACTTGTCGTTGAAGGGTTCTCCGCCTCTGGAGGTAAAGTCCAGCCGGCGGCCTTCCGCGACATCACGACGTGCATTGAATGCTGGAGGAGCAGCATCCCGGCTAGAGAATGCGGAAAAAGCGGTCGCTAAGGATTCCGCCACGGACGAGGGGTCCGAGACTGCGGTCCCATTCTCCTGGAGAACGGGAGGGAGGGTCCTGCGAGAACTTGCCCCGAATCCTTTTGACTCGCTTCCACACCTCAGCTAAAGGGGTCTTCCCGTTAAGTGAAGACACGTATGCCCGCCAAGAAGAGCAGCGGGCGTGCTTCGAAATATACCGGAACCCAGCCCTAGCCCGACGAAATTCAGCGACAGTGAAATCGTTCGGGCGGCGCTTATAGCGCATGTAGGCATAACGCTTCTGTTTGAGGGCCGTCTCACACTCGGCTGACCACCATGGGAGTGGTCGGTGTGCAAAACAGCCAGACGTCCTAGGAATAGTAGTCAGGTCCACGGCGATGAGGTTGCCGGAGAACTCAATGGCCTCATCTACCGACCTAAACTTCTCGTCTGAGATAGAGAATTCAGTCATTTCCTGAAATGCAGGCCACCACGCCCGCGCCAGGCACCACCGAGGTGGTCTCTCAGGCGGCAGTTGCCCTGAAAATGATATTTGAATGGGAAAGTGATCACTACCATGGAGGTCATCGACCAATCAAAATCAGGGTGTGCATCCGAAGAGCACAAAGATAGGTCAAGGCAAGAAAATAAAGCGGTTCTCGGACAGTGATGCATAAACAGATCCACGTTTAGGAGACCCATCTCAAGCTCTTCGATCAGATCGGCAAGGACTTGTCCCCTGGGATTCATGGAGTAATCTCCCCAGAGAGGATGCCTGCCGTTCAGATCTCCAAGCAAGAGATAGGGCCTCAGCAACCGTGCCACAACGCGGCGGAAATCCCCCGCGTCGAAGTCAGCTGACGGTGGAATGTACGCAGAAATGATAGTATACCTCCTATCCAGGTGCAGCTGCACAGCCACTGCCTGAAAAGAGGTATCTAAAGAGAAAGGAAGAATGGAGACATCATGCCGGGTGTAAACCGCGCATCCCCCCAGCTCGGCCATCCCGCGGTGGTGGGGTCGCAAGACCCTTATACCCCGGGAGGGCAGGCAGGGGGTCACGTGCCTAGCATGGTCTCCTGCAAAAAAATAGCTGACGGGGAACGGGACGAGACGAGACGAGCCTCCGCAGCTCCTCCCAGTTGGCCCGGAGTCCATGTCAATTCCATTGAAGGAATATGCCCTCCATGCCTAGCTCGGAGGAGACGCGGGGGCCCTCCTCGAATTGAAGACCCTCACGAGAATGGCCGTACGCTTACCGGGGGCAGAACCCCAGGCGCTGTTGGCCAGACAAAGCGCTGGAGGCGCTGTCACCTTCGAGGACTTATTGGGGGAGGTTGGGCTCGCAATGCGAGTCTTTTCCTCCCTCCGCCTCGAAACCTTAGGCGGGCGTTGCGGCTTCGGAGGCGGGGGGCCCTCTTTTCGAGGAACAACCGTCTCCGAGCCACTCGCTCCACCTCGGGGCGTGGGCGAAGCAGCCGAAGCTCCTTTGTTGCTGTCCTCCTTTCGGGGAACAGCTTTAGGAACCCCGGAAGATAGCCTAGCGACCATCTTCAGGGGTGTTGCCTCCTGTGAGTCTAACGACTCGGTGGAGGCGCGTGGCCGTTTCGCCTTACGGGAAACGGTCACGCTGGGGAAAGAGGGGGGAGCCCTGGTTTTAGCCGGGGTAGGGTATGAACCCTTTTTGCCACTAGCTTTACCAGGGGAGCGCCCGGGTTGGGTAGAGCCCGCAGAAGGGTTCCGAATGGGCGCGGAAACAACCGTGCTCGTTGGCCTGGATGGGCCAGGAGCAGAGGGTGCCTTTCTAACTATTGAGGCATATGACGTCCCAGGCAGAGCCGGGCGCGCCAGGACCAAGTCCTTTGCCTCGCGGAATGAGAGTCGATCCTGGGCCTGAACGGCCAGGATTTCTTTCTCAAGGAGATATGCACCACATTGCTTCGAAGAAGCAGGGTGCGGCTCTCCGCAATTGACACACTTGGCCACACACGATTTGGACTTATCGTGTGCGACCTTGGAGCAATTTACACAGACTTAAGGTGACCCCGACTTTGCACGTCTACATGAGCGATTCGTATGGCCGAAGCGGTGACAGTAATAGCACCGCCGCGACAGTGGCACGAATGCCTTCACGCGGTAGCGGTACCAACCGGCACGCACCGACTCAGGGAGCTTGTCCCAGTTGAACGTGATGAAGAGTGTAGGGGTGGGTCTCAGGCCCCTCCCTGTTTTCTCATCACACGTTCGACCTTGACCGCCCCATGGTCGGCCAGCTCTAGGGTGATGTCCTCAATGGAGTAGTTAACGAGTTCCCTTGCATAAACTACTCCTTTCACAAAGTTCATGGTAGAGTGTGGCGTCACACTCACCGGGGTGCCATGAAGTGTCTGAAGAGCACTTATCCTGGCCGCCTCGGCGGGATTCGCCGCATTCGCCAGAAGGCTCCCGTCCGAGAAACGGGTTACCTTCGGCTCTCTACCAATTGCACCAGCTAATCCTCTCCTCTGATGGACAGTGGAGCGAATAACGAGGAAGCGTTTGAAGCCAGCGGGCTCGAAAATGCCAGGTAACCTCTGAATCAGGGGCCCCGATGTCATCGAGGCTCCACCCTGTGCACTCTTGGTATTAGTCTTAGTCAGGGGCTCCACAACCGGGGGGGCCGAGGGGGCGGATGTGCCGATCTTGGCTTGGTCCCTTGCCAGAGTGGCAGCAGACCTATCCGTCCCTGCGGATGGAGAGGAGCCCCGAGTCTTTTTTGTCTTTTTAGTCTTTTTCTTTTTTGGAGAGGAGGGCGGGGAATGAACCCGCTTCTCACCTCCGCCGGAAGAAGCCCCCAGGCCAGATGGACCGGCCTCAGCCAGGTCCTTCTCTGAAATGGACAAGGTCCTGGTAGTCGTGGGAGCACCAGTCGGAGGAGATCCCGCCCCTCCTTGTACTGCTTCGGAAACCACAGCCGTTTGAGGAGGACCTTGCATCGGGGCGGATTCGGGGCGGATTCGGGTTCGGTGCTTGGTGCCGAGCCAGGATTCCCCCCCATGGAAGGCCCTACCGTCTGAGGCTGGGTTTCCTCAAGGACCATGTCTATCTCAGGAAGGGGCCTCCAGTTGGCCATTCCCCCCCCCCCCAAGACATCGCAGGTCCTGTTGGCAGTATCGTCACTAGTCTTCTTTGCGGAGGCATGGGCCTTGACCCCGGCAAGGTTCAGTATTCTTGCCAGCAGGTCTTTTGAGGGAAGCGACTGAAGGGGCCTGGCTTCCCTCTCCCCCCTAAGGGGGTTTGCCCTACCGAGCCGCTTCGATGTTGAGCGGCTGGCTAAGGGCTGCCCGCTGGCTTTCTTGGTAGTCCCCTTGGAAAGAACAGAGGGGACTGCCGCTGGTAAAAGGGAGGCGCCCGTAAGCGAAGGAGAGGAGTAAGCCTCCTCTCGGGGTAGAGATATATGGAGGGTCCCCTGAGCAAGCACAGGGGGGAGGGACCTCCATTTTTTTTGCTGGAGCTGCCCAAGGGCGGCTCCGTCGATGTTATAGGGGAAGTTGGGGGTTGGGTTTTTTTTTTTATACTTATCATTGGGCATGGTGACCCTCTTTTTGACACAGGATGCAATCACGCATCACCTCTCGCAGTAGCCCGCACTGTGAGAGGTGCTTACAAGCCTGGCAGAGCCAAGCACCGCCATTTAAGACCACCCCTCCCACCTAGGGGCCTGGCACTCCATCGGCATGGCGGCTCCACCTTGAACACGGTGTAAAAAATATATAGAATGTGAAGAGGAGAGGAAAAGGGATGTGAGGAAGGTATGGGTGGGGATAAAGCAGGTTGTTAAAAACCAACCACCCCAGACCGGAGCTCAGGGGTTAGGAAACATTGTCCCCTCCCCCTTCAGCCCCGATCCGGGACGGTTGACTTAAGAAGAAGGTCAGCATCTACCCTGTGAAATTAGAGGCTAACCATTGAAAGTTGTGAGAGGTTGTATGAAAAGTGAGGAAACAAGTGTTTTGAAAGAAGGAGAAGAGGCTAAGCTGGGGTCGGACGGGGTGCTGAGTCCCATCAGTACAGCGGCCAGGATGGCAAATCGCCGCGCCCCTTACGGGGCAGGAAGGATGAGCTGAGGGCCAGGATTACCAGGATCTTCAGGAGCCTAAGACAGGAGATAGTGACGAAGTCCTGCATCCAGTTCTGAGGTTGCCTGGAGGCTGTCATCAAGGCCACAGGTGGCTCCATCAAGTAAGATCGTCAGAACATGTTATAAAGACCAACTGACCAAAATTTGACAAATATATCTCATAAAATAAAATTTCTGAGACTGTCACCATGCAAATGAATACTGTCTCCACCCTGTATGTGGTGTGTTTGTGATAAGTTACTGCAGTTTATTACTTGTGTTTGTCTACCTATGAGAAAGTTGATGAACTAATTTTTATAGTTGGAGTGATGTGGTATTTATTATTTTGTTGATGGGAAAGTATCTAGGTAGTGTGTCAAAGCCTTAACTTATATCAATTGTTGCCATTACTGTCCTGAGTGGGGGAGGGGGTTGATTAGTGGTTGTTGAGTATAATGGATAGAAAAATGTGTTGAGAGGCAGCACCTAGTGGGATGTGTATTTACTTTGTTCAGTGTTAGATGTGCAAGGATTTTAGAGGGGGAACAAACAAAGTAGGAAGATTGGGTGTGATGATACATGGTCAGTAGGTGGTTTGTTTAGCTTGAGGATGGGTATGATATACACTGATTTCCAGACACCTGGAATAGAGTTATGGAAGATAGGTTGAAGATTTGTACAAGAGCCTTAATTTATGCCTCTTCAATTTTCCCTACTATATAGCCTGGGACACCATTTCTGTGGTGAAATGCTTGGGCACGTTGTATTCAAATGATAATGTAAGTGTTTGTTTGTGGTTCAGTGTGAGAGACTGAGTTCTGTTGCTGATTTATAAATAATGTTGTATGAGGGTGTTTGTCAGGTGAAATTGATCCTATTTGAATTCAAGTATGAGTTTTGTTCACCACTATTTGAGTTAGCAAGCCCTATAATAGTTTTGAGTATTTTTGCTGTATGTTTTGTCATTTATTGTGTCCAGGAAGACTTGCCAGTGTTGCCTCTGTTGCTGTTGGATCAATGATTGGATATTTCCTGTTATGTTTTGGGTTCATTGTGTGCAATGAAGGCTAATTAATCTCTGAGTGATAGTGGTCCCAATTTATAGGCAAAAATCTTTTAAAAGAATGTCGAAGGAGAATGGAGTGAAAGAGGTGAGAATGATCCCATATATGCTGCTTGCTGGAAGTTTGTTGCTAATTCTTTTTATTATTCCAGAAATTATATAAACAAATATCTTATATAATATTAATTGTTTTTATAAAACCTTAAGCCAATTGCTCTTAACTAGAATGTCACATATAATACAGCACTTGCTCTCCTTGAAGGTAAAATGCTTATCTTTGATAAAAAAAAGGTCATTCCTGTGATATCTAACTTCTTTGCAGGGTATATTATGCATCTTGCTTTATTGTAATTTCTGTTTTATTTCTTTTGCTTTTTAGTCAATTAAGGCAAAATGTTGCATGGAGTTTCCTTAACCTCTCAACAGTCAAGACACATTCAGCAAATGGATTAGCTAAAAGAATGATATGCGTGAGAAGTTTTCCATTGTCCAAATTCTCTTTAACCCATTAGACACTGAGCGAATTGCTTTGAAATCCCCATCAATAAGAACATAAGAAAAGAAGGAGACTGCAAAAGGCCATTCATGGCCTACACTTGGCAGCTCCTGTTCCAGTCAACACACAAAAGATTTCTTACCAGAGAAAAGTCATCAACATTGTCACCCTTTACAGGAGTTCGTCAGATCTAATCTACAATATACATAAAATGCATCCAGAAGATTATGTCTATTCATGCAACCGCAAAATATAATCTCCCCACTCCTTAGAAAAATATATACATATGTACATAAAAAAAAAGAAGTCAGTCCCATCTAGCAGCTTTATCCATATATTTATCTAATCTATTCTTAAAACTACCCAGAGAGGAGGCTTCTATCACATGTCTAGTGAGCCTATTCCATTCATCGACCACACGATTTGTAAACCAATTCCTCCCAATCTCCTTTCTAAACCTATACTTATCAAGCTTAAACCCATTGCTACGTGTCCTGTCATGTTCACTAAGTATAAGAACCTTACCCAGATCCCTTTTATTATATCCTTTTACCCATTTGAAGGCTTCAATCAATTCCCCTCTGACTCTTCTCCTTTCCAATGTATGTAGATTTAGTTTTCTGAGCCTTTCACCATAAGGTAAGTTCCTTAGCCCACCAATCATCTTTGTCATCCTTTTCTGCACAGACTCAAGCAAATCAATATCCTTCCTATAATATGGTGACCAAAATTGTACTGCATAATCTAGATGAGGCCTAACTAGTGCCAGATACAGTTTTAGAATGACTTCAGCACTCTAATTGCTTACACTCCTCCTAATGAATCCCAATATCCTATTAGCTTTATTCTTAGCATTTAGGCATTGCTTTCTAGGACGAAGGTCTGAACTTACCAAAATACCCAAGTCCCTCTCACAATCGGTCCACCCTAAAATTCTCCCATTTAATTTATAACTATTCAATGGATTATTTCTACCTATACTAAGTACACTAAATTTGTCTATGTTAAACTTCATTTGCCATTTCTCTGCCCAATTGGACAGAATGGTAAATTCCTCCTGCATTACAACAGCATCAGAATCAGCCCTAATGGCCCTACCTAGCTTAGTATCATCAGCAAATTTACTCAGGTCACTACTTATACCTATGTCAAGATCATTAATATAAATTAAGAATAGCAAGGGACCCAAAACAGATCCTTGCGGAACTCCACTGCTAACACACCCCAACTCAGATTTAACTCCATCTATACTAACTCTTTGCTGTCTGTCACCAAGCCATGACTGAATCCACCTAAATATACTGCCATCGATCCTGTGTGCTTTAACTTTGCTCAGAAGCCGTAAGTGTGGCACTCGATCAAAAGCCTTACTAAAGTCCAAGTATAAAATATCATAGTTTTCATCATTATCTGCTGCTTCATACACCTTACTATAAAAAGACAGCAAATTAGTGAGACAGGATTTACCCTTACTAAAGCCATGCTGTGATTCTTTTATCAACTTATGCTTATCCAAGTGAATCTCTAATATTCCTTGCTATAATAGATTCCATCATTTTCCCTACCACTGATGTCAAACTTACTGGTCTGTAATTAGACATATTTGTTTTATCCCCTTTCTTAAATATAGGTATCACATTGGCTTTCTTCCATGCCACTGGCACAATGACACTCTCCAATGATTTTCTAAAGATGCATGCTAGGGGCTCACTTAACACATCCTTACATTCTTTCAAAATTCTAGGAAAGAGCTCATCAGGACCGGGTGCTTTACTAATTTTGATTTTATCAATTTCCTTTGTCACTATCTCCTTTGTGATCAAGATATCCTTTAATTTCTCTTCATCATTACCCCGAAAGATCATTGACACCTCAGGTATATTTAGAGTATCCTCCTGTGTAAATACTGAGGGGAATAAAGTCATTTAGCATTCCAACCATTGAGTCCCTATCACTCACTAATTCTCCATTGGAATCTATAAGTGGGCCTATTTTATCTCTAACCTTAGTTTTGTATAATTGATAAAAACTTTTAGGATCTTCCTTTGCCCTATTTGCCACTTTAATTTCATAATTTCTCCTTGCTACTCTAACTAACTTTTTAACATCTCTTGCTAGTTCATTATATCTTTGCCTTAAGTGATCCTCTCCATTTTTTATTTTCCTATAAATGCCCTTTTTAATGCCAATATAATGCTTAATTTTATCTGTCATCCATTTTGGGTCATTATTTTTAGTCCTAATCTCCTTATATGGAATGTTAATCATCTGACCTGTAATTAATTGCTCAATTATTCTTTCATACTCCTCTTCAATTGTAATCTCTTCCTCCTGGTGATTATTGTCTCCACTAACTGATATCATTGAATCTATTGCTGAATTGATTTCATTGCCTGGTTTCTGTACAACTGCCTCCAGGTAAGTCCTTAGCCCATTATAATTTGCTCTTCTAAAGTCAGGAATTTTAACATTGTTCATGCTACTATCAATACCATTCCATTTCATCTTGAATCTAATTTCACAATGGTCACTATTATCCAAATTTCCTCCAATCTCAGTATCCATAATAACTTCTTCCCTATTTGTCAGAACTAAATCCAGTATATTATTACCTCTAGTGGTTTCGTTAATAATCTGCCTCAGAAAATTATCTTGGACAACATTCAAAAATTCCTCAGCCTCCTGATCACCCACAAGAGCTTCCCAGTCTATATTTCTGTAATTAAAATCGCCCATTATACACACATGCTTACTTCTACATGCCCGTTCAATCTCCTGTCACAGAAGATTTGAAGCTTCCTTACTAAGATTTGGTGGTCTGTATAATAATCCTATGACAAGCTTGTTTTTACCTTCTTTTACATTTAGCCATAATGACTGTGTTATCATCTAATTTAATTGTACTGTTTACACAACACTGGAGATTATCTTTAATATAAATAATAACCCCTCCTCCTCTCTTCCTATTCCTATCTGTATGGAACATGTTAAAGCCCTCAATCTCAACTTCAGGTTTAAAGTGATTACCTGCCAAATCCAGCCATGACTCTGTTATCGCAATTATATCAAAATTCTCTTCACTTGCTAACGCTCTTAAGAGATCTATCTTATTCCTTATACTCCGACCATTTGTGTAGTATATTTTAAAGTTTTTTTTATTATTCCCATCTTCATTGCATCGTGCTTTTCTATTACTAGTTATCTGCTCATTCACTTGTGCATTAGTCCCCCTATAAGGCATCAGTATGCCCTCTCCCCTAGCTATTCCTCTATCTCTGCATCCCTTCCATTTCCTACACCTGCCCTCTATTCCTGTTATTCCCTTACCTCTAACAGCTTCTAGTTTCCCACCCGTAAGGACCTAATCACACTATCCGGCTCCCCCCATAGAACCTCAACACCTGCCCGACTAAGATGGAGCCCATCCATCGCATACAACCTCCTATTCCTGTAAAACCCTCCCCAGACATCTACAAACACCAATCCTAACTCCTCACACAGTCCTTTCACAAATTCATTCAAACCAATTGCACGCAACAACCATTCTACCCCCACATCGAATCTCGGAAGCACACCAGAAACAACACCTTTTACCCTGCTTTTACTCATCCTTTCAACTAACCTTTTATACTGCTCACGTAACTCACATGTACCCACCTTCTATACATCATTCACTCCCACATGCGTAATCACAACTGTATCCCTCACACACCAAGAAACCAGCCTATCATACCTCTCACAAACATCACTTACACCAGCACCCGGCAGACAAACTCTCATTCCCTTCCACTTGCTATCACTCAACTTCCCATCTAAATACCTAATCTGAGAGTCACCCATCACTAGCACCTCAGTCATTCTCCTATTCTGTCTTGGCTTAACATTACCCTCCCTCCTGCTCTCAGTCACGCTACCACCCATCCTGCTTTCATCCACAATCACACCAGGCAAATCACTTTCACACTCTTCCTCTCTCAGGACATTGAATCTGTTAGTCAACCTAACAGGTTCTATGTCCCTCTCATTCACACACCTAACCTGTCCTAACTTATCTATCCTATCCCTTTTCACCCACTGTGGTGGAGCGAATGTGAGTGTGTGTAAAAGGGCCATTCTCCCACCCCTTTCCTCAGTACCCTATCCCTCCCTCTGTAAAAATGTGTGTGTGTCTGAATGGGAATGGGTTTGTTTTGTTTTTTGTCTATTGTATGTATAAAAATGATTACCATATTTTTTTTTCTTTCTTTCCAGGCGCCATATTCTGGAAAGATAGGACTTAGTTTCATATATCCTTATATTAGAAACAAAGCGTTATATTCTGGAAAGCTATATATTATTGTTAATAAATAAAGGCCAATAGTATAGCTTAATGAAGGAGGGCTTATAATAGCCACACAAGCGTGATAAGGTCATTATCTTCCATCAAGCGCAGAGGCGCCACACTTGTTGTAAGTCCTAGGCATTTTGCTCGCTCGAGTGGCAGGTGGCTGGACATCCCCCCATCCTCTTTGTACAAAGTGAGGCCTTGTTTGTTGTTTATATATTGACTGTTGTAGTCAGGATTTTTTTGGTTGTTTGATTTTTTATGTTTATTAGGATCGATTAAATAGTATTCATATATATAGGATTTTCTTTTTGTATTTTTTTGGGTGAAAAGTAAGGAGATCTCCAATATAATCGCCCCTCTCTATTGTAGATATTTTGTGCATATTTACACATATTTTTCTGTAAATATTGTATTTTTTTGTTAGTAAAGGACTGTACATACAATCCGTTTCATTCTCCTTCGATTTCTCACATCCGCATTAGTGTAGGGAGCGGGTTGGATCGATTGGGGTTAATCTAAATTTTTCGGCCTGCTACACCACCATTCATCATCACTCACAACTTCCACACTGTTCCAAGTCCTAGCCCTATCTTCCACCCTCTTAGCACTAATCTCACCCTTCAATCGCACACTTGCATCTCTTCTCACCTCAAACACCAAATCATTCAACCTCTTACATTCCCCACTCAACCTCCTAACCTCCCCTGCCAGAAAACACACACGGCATTCAGTTACATTCACTCTCCTTTCAACTCCACATGCATCACACACCACATACACACTACTTTCAAACGGCATGCTCTCACCATCTATACAAACAGCCATACTCTCAGAATTTTACTAATGAAAAAGTTAACACTCACCAAAAAAATTCTTGCTCAGGATTGCTGCCAGTTATCTTCCCCAAAAGTATTAATCACTAATATATTTATTACACAGTGATTGATGTATTAAATAAATACAAGAAAAACTACACACCCAAATCAGTCTTATATCCCAATCTTACACTGAGAATCAGGAGCTTCCTGTAAGACAACCTTCCAGAACAAAGCCAGACAGCCAACTGAACAAAGCCAGACAGACCATAATAAAATAAAATAAAATATTTAAATCCTTTATTATAAATTAAGTAATATATCATATTAATTGCAAAGAATTATTCTATTGATTTAACCTAAAAAATTATTAATAGCCTTGTACATATTTAGAATAATGATTGGAAATATTTGCTTGCTGCTCAAAGTTATTTCTTGTTAATTGAAGAAATTAATTGTTACATTTTAGTTACCACTTCTTAGCCAATGCCATTTTATAGAAAATGTTGCTTATATCTTATGGATAACATTTTTATATGAAAGAATATTTAAAATTTAGCAAACAAAAATATCACCTATTTTGGGGTTGAATAGGCTTTCTCCCCTTAGTCTGCTTTGAATAACATGCTAACTTTAATTAAATGATTTTAAAATGATTTTAATTGGATGAAAAATGAAAAACATAAGTGTATTGAACAAAACAAAAGGAAGTCCTAAGAACCCGGCTGTTTAGACATGTGTGAACCATAAATCAGCCTCCTTTTTTTTGCGGTTGCTTTATGGTGTAGACTTGAATGAATGGAATCAAGTTACTCTCATTCATAAATCTCTGTTTACAAACAAAGAAGGACTGGACTAAGCCATTTATGTATTTTAATTGGATGTTTAATCACTAACATAAGAGTTTGAAAAAAAGAATTAATATAATAATCAGGGCGAATACTAGTATATATGTGAAAGGCCACAAAAGGCCCTCAGGTGATTACATAGCACTGAATTGAGTGCATATATGTACATTTATTCTTTTGCTAGGCAAACAAATCCTTAGCATAATGTACAATATGTGAGATGTTATGAATGATAAGTGAGGATGAGAATGATTGGGATGATGCAGGGGTGGATCCAATGAGGGGGTCAAGGTGAAAATTCCACACAGCGTGCCTGGCTTGCATCGCTTTTCCCAAAATAGGTCTCTTATTCCAAAAGTAGCAAGTAGCCTACATCATTATAGTCTACACCACATATACATATTCATCATTTATGCCTATAACTTATTTGTATGTATTCAGTACTGATTAATTATTTGTGCGATCATACATCTATTACTTGTAAAAATATGTACCATAATAAACAGCTTTAACAAATTTCCACTCATAAAAATCCTGGCATCGGCCCTACCATTCGCTTTTTCTGGATCTGCCACTGTTGGGATGTATGGCTAGTTAGAGTCTTATGGGAATATAATTGGATGTGTGTTAATGAGGGACGGGGGTATAATAATTGTAATAAGATTATGGTATTTTCATAAAATTTGCAATTATTTTTTTAAGAACATTTGAGGGGGGTTTTGAAAATAGTTGTATTTTACTAACTTTAACAAAGTAGCCAGATTGATTTAGCTAGCTAGTTAGGATGATTAAGGGCCATAAAAAAGTTAAACTAATATGAAGTCTCCCTTCTCGAGTCTGTCAGAACAAAGCTTTGGCCATATTTCGCTCCTTGCCAAATTCTCAAATTCAACAAGGTCTTCAGAAAACCTTTTTTCCTCCAATTCTCTCTTCTCCACCAACAATCAGCAACTGATTGAAGAAAGTGTATTTTATTCTGTATGAGTGTGAGATAAAAAATGTGACTGATAGAGTGATAGAAGACAAGTTTCTTTTTATAAAAAAATTGGGTATTTGCAACAAATTTTATCTTCCCCTTTGAAAAAGGCACTGGTACTTCCAATATTGCTCACTCATTTTAGCAGAAGTTAGCTGGAGAATATGGAAAAGGATTTAACTATGAACACAGAGTCCACGATGGTGGGTCCAACTTCATGGAGGATAGGAATGGGCTCCTAGGTGTACTACCATTAATTATTATGACAAACTTCCATGCCCATGCAAGAGGAGTTTTCCATTGAGTAAAGTCATGTATGCCCACCATGAAGAGCGACAAGCTTGATTTAAAAGATGAATCTTAGACTGTACCCAAGCTATCAAAGACAGGGTATGATGCAAAAGGAATTAAGGAATGTAAATAAGGGAGCAATTTGGAATAATTAACTCCCTTATGAGTATTTTACTCTCTGACAGGTGAGTGCATTTATTTTATCTCAAATTTAAAGTGAAATACCAATAATAGCAAATTGTGCAGAAAGATTGTAAGAAGAGATCCATAAAAAAGGGGGGAAGCTAAGGAAAGTGAAAATGGGTTGAAGACATAACTGCAGCACCTCCTGCAGGGATTGGCATCTGGAGGACAAACTATAGGTGTTAAGATTAAGGTTAGAAGGCATACCTGACATTTCCTTGGGGCTATATAAGAAAAAGATGGGAGGGGGAGCTAGAAAGGAAAAAGGGTGGGAAGCATGTAGGTGTGTTAACCCTCAAATGGAGCAAAGAAGGAGGGGGATGACACAATCTCACTCGCAACAAGGGATAATTGGATAGAAGCTGGTCACTGACTAGTTTACAAAATTATCTACCAGTAAAGAAAAATATGTGAGAAGAGATATAAAAAAAAAATGTAGACAAATGGGAAAAGCTGAATGTCTAGAAGGAATAAAGTCATGGTAGTTTTAATTTAGTTTGAGACTAGTGGTGCTGGGATGTGCCACTCATTCAGGTGATGAGTATCACAATACATGTGGCACCCTCTTGTATGGTCAGGTTTTGAAAATTTTGTGGCTGAACATTTCCGATATCTGAGTGGGAAATTTCTCTTGGCAGAACTCCTTTAATTGTGAGGTTATTACAGTGGGGTTGAAAACTTGAAATTGAAAAAAAAGAGAGAAATATCCGATTGTGATAGATTTTGAAAGAAGATTCAGAAAAATGGCAAAGTTTAGGAAACAGAAAATGTGTGAAAGATATATACATTGCTCCAGTAGGCATGTTTTTTGAATGGGGCTCTCCTGCCAACCCCCTGCATGGGCATAAGAACAGTAAAATAGGCTTAGTAAGTATGCTATATTAAAATAAAAAAACAAAAACATATTTTTTTTTTAGAAAAACTCGATTCAGTTCCTGAGCATGGAGCTCCAACAAGCAGAGAGAGTAAAATAAGCCATACAATAGAAAAGAATGACAGTAATTTATAATAATAAAACAAACAGCAAAGGTATATCTGCGCAATGTTTTTGAGGAGGTTCAGAAAATGGTTGGAATCTAAAAAGCTCTTGTAGGCAAAAGATGACAAGGCAAGTTATATCAGTATCTATGAATTATTATCCTTCATTGTTTGAATAAGTCAATACTTTTCAACATTCTTGTTATTTCAGCATTATACCATCAACTTACTCTTCCTTCACTTAATCATACCATTTCATATTCCTTCCCAATAATTAGAGTTAACCAAAGATATATACAATAGGACACAAGTTACATATTTTTTTTTAACATACCCAGTCCACTAATGAAACATTAAAACTCAATTGATTCTCACTTTAAGAAGTAATAAAACTAAAAAAAATTGAATAATTTCAATCATTCATGCTTGAGTCAAGAATTTATCAATTATCAGCTTACCTGGAGAATTTGCTCTGCACCCAGCAACTTGGCATCTTCGAGAAAGTGGAGTATTTCCACTATTAGACATTTCAGAAATTAAGGAATTAATTCACTGTAAAAAATTAATAAGATTAGAAATATTTCTTGCAAACATTTTATTTTTTTTAAATTTTAAGAGCTCATCTGGTGACTGCCTACTTGGGCATTAATCACCATTATTCAAAACTGTCTAATACTAGGCATCTTTAAAATAAGATGCCAAAAAAAAACAACAATAAAAGTAAAAAACGGGAAAAAGGCAATAAGCAGGAAGCAAGCTCAGCCATCGGGGCCGGCGCAAGAACGTGCGACCTACTAAAATAACAAAAATCAACAAAAAAAAATGCAACTAGTTAAATAAAGGGAAAGAAGGCCGGCCTGCTGCCAAAAGTGTATAAGTCCACCAGTCAATGTGCATGTACTCATCCAGAGTACAAAGGAGAGGCAGTAGCGCCCCCGCCCATCCCAGAACCGGGACAGGTAATGTGCGTAGATATCGCCCAGACTGAGACATTCAACAATAATGCGCCAAACAGTCTGGGAGACAACGCAGTCTTCACAGTAGGGTGCTGGCGAGCGCTCAATCAAATGGCGGTGCATCCCGTGGGTGTGTCCAATTCGGGAGATGACAGAAAGCAACCTGAAGCCCTTGCAGCATTGAGGTTTTTTTAAAAATTATTTTAGGAGCCTATCTGGCGACTACCCACTTGGGCATAAGTCGCCGAAATCAGGACAGCCGAGCACTAGGCTACTTTAAAATAAGAATATGAAAAGGCAACAACAATAAAAAGGGAAAATGGCAACAATTAGGAAGCAAGTCTGCCTCCCCCGGTGCAGGAACATATGACCTACTAAAATAAGAAAAAACAACAACAACAACCCCACCCAACTATTTAAATAAAGGGGAGAAGGTTGGCCTCCACCAAAAAGTCCATAGGTCGGTGTGCATGAATCCGTCCCAAGTACAAGGGACAGGCAGTAGCGACGCCACCCATCCCGGTACCAGGACAGATAACGTGTGTGGAGATCTCCCAGACTGGGACATTCAACAAGAATGTGCTGAACAGTCTGGAGGACAACGGGGTCTTCACAGTAGGGCGCTGGCGAGCGTTCCATCAAATTGCGATGCGTCCCGCAAGTGTGTCCAATTCGGAGATGACAGAAAGCCTTCGCAGCATTGTGGGGGTAGGAGCATGGGAACAGTTGCAGCGCAATGGCACGCAACTTTAAGATCCTTTCGACCGTGTCCCATCTTCTTTGTCAAGCTGCCCGTATTCCTGCCATGTAGTCGGTGTGAGGAAGAGTGAAACGCTAGTCCAGTCGCAGACTTCACTCGAACTCTATGGCGCCCTCATTCCCCGCAATTCCTACATGTTCAGGAAACCAGCAGAAGATAATTTCGACATCCACCCGGTTTGCCAAAACGGTGGCGTCATGGATATCGCCAACCAGGGGATGCAGAGATTCCAATGCCTCGAGAGCACTCAGGGTGCTTTGTGATTCGCTATTGATCACAATCCAGTCTCCGAACCGGGCACCTCGCGTAATCTCCCGTATCGAGTGCTGTATTGCCACCAGCTCGGCCGTGAAGACAGACGCAGCGCCTGGCAGAGCCCCGCTCACTTCAAACAGCGGGGATACGGTGTGGAAGCCGACCCCCTCTTGGGACTTGAAGCCATCCGTATACACTGGCACAGTTCCAATGTGACACGAAGTGTACTCCAAAAAGGTCGAACGCAATACTCCCGGCGCTGTACAAGCTTTGGGAGCAGAGGCGTGGCGACAAATAGACAAATGTGGTACCCTCCAGGGTAACGTCATGGGCAGTACCAGGGGCGCCACCGGCCCGAGTTATACCTAGCTCTCGAAGGAGTTTCCTGGGCCTAAACCCAAAGGGCTTAGGGTATGACTGGCGTCTCTCGGCGGTATAGGCACCATCGGAATCAGCTGCGGATGCAGTGAGAGCTGTTGGCGATTGAGGGAGGCGCCGAGCTCGCGCGTACAGGCGAATAATGCACTGTACACGGCGTAGAGCAAGTAGCATCTCCCCAGCATCGACTAGTAGACTCTCAATGGGGGAAGTGCGGAAGGCACAGGTCGTCAGGCGAAGGCCGGTGTGGTGGATCGAGTCCACCTTCCGCAATACACGCTCGGCTGCGGATGCATAAAACTCGCATCTGTAGTCAAGCTTCGAAAGAACAAAGGATCGATAAAAAAAAGTAAGGTAGTAGCCCTATCAGCGCCCCAAACGGAGAATATCCATGGCACAGGTACAAGAGAACCTAAGGCTGCGAATATAAGCCTGCCAGGTGAGCGTCGGTCAAATAAAACACCAAGGAAATGGTGCAATTAAACCACTTCCAGGCGTACCCCATTAAGAAACTAGTCTGGGTCAGGGTGGAGCCGTGGGTGGCGGTAGAAGTGCACCACCTTAGTCTTGGCCAGGGACACCGAAACCTGTGCGCTTCAGCATAGTGAGAGACGCGGTTCAATGCCTGTTGGAGTCGATGCTCCAGAGTTGGCATCCTTGGCACGCCAAAAGAGATCAAAAGGTCGTCCACGTAGAGCGTAGTTAGAACATCTTCCGGAAGCACCGAGGTGATGCCATTGATGCTCAGGGCTAAGAGTGTGACACTGAGGACACTTTCCTGCGGGACACCATCTTCCTGCTCCATTGGGCCGGAGAGGGCTCCCCCAACTCGTACGCGGAATCGACGATCTCAAAAAAATTCAGATATAAACAGTGAGAGGCGTCCCCTCGCCCCCATCGTGTGGAGAGTCTCCATGATACCGTATCACCATGCGGTATTCTGGACCTTCTCCAGATCGAAAAACACTGTGGCATAGTGCTGTCATGAAGGCCTTGCAGACGGCATTTTTCAGTCGGAGCAGAGCATCCAATGTGGAGTGGAACTTGCGGAAGCCGCACTGTGCACAAGACAGATGGCCTCCGCTCTCCCCCAAAAGACTAATTTAACATTTACCAATTTCTCCATCAACTTGCCCACGCAAGAGGTTAGAGAGATTGGGCGGAAACCGGTCGGAGTAGAGTGATCTCTCCCCGCTTTGCAAAAGGCGAGGACAGTAGTGATTCGTCAGGAATCTGGGAGGAGACCCTCCACCCAGATCCTGTTGAACAAATCTAACAGAAAGATCATGCCTCGATCACCCAGGTGTCGGAGCATGGCATACATGACATCGGCCAGACCATGGGTGGTGTCCGCGCGTGAAGCTAGAGCGGAAGGTAACTCACTCAGAGTAAATCTGTCATTTAAGGGTTCTCCATCTCTGGATGTAAAGTCCAGTCGGCGGCCTTCCGCGACATCACGACGTGCATTGAATGCTGGCGGAGCAGCATCCCGGCTGGAGAAAGCGGGCGCGAAGGATTCCGCCACGGACGCGAGGTACGAGATTACGGTCTCATTCTCCTGGAGAACGAGAGGGGGTTCCCGCGAGAACTTGCACCGAAACTTTTTGACTCGCTTCCACACCTCTGCTAGAGGGGTCTTCCCATTAAGTTAAGACAAGTATGCCCCGCCAAGAAGAGCGGCGGGCGTACTTCGAAATATACTGGAACCAGCCCTAGCCTGACGAAATTCACCCACAGTGAAATCGTTCGGGCGGCGCTTATAGCGCTTCTGCTTGAGAGCCATCTCACACTCAATTGACCACCACGGAAGTGGTCGGCGTGCAAAACGGCCAGACCCGCGGCGATGATGTTGCCGCAAAAGAACTCGACGGCCTCAACTACCGACCTAAACTCCTCGACTGAGATAGAGAATTCAGTCATTTCCTGAAATGCAGACCAACGCACCCACGCCATGCACCACCGAGCCGGGCTCTCGGGCGGCAGCGGCCCAGAAAATGATATTGGAGGGGAAAAGTGATCACTACCATGGAGGTCATCAACCACTCCCCAATCAAAATCGGACTGTGCATCCGGAGAGCACAAAGATAGATCGAGCCAGGAAAATGAAGCGGTTCTCGGGCCGTGATGCGTAAACTCATCCACATTTAGGACACCCATCTCAAGCTCGTCAATCAGGTCGGCAAGGACTTGATCCTGAGGGTTGATAGAGTAGTCTCCCCAGAGGGTGTGTCTACCGTTTAGATCTCCGAGGAAGAGATAGGGCTTCGGCAACTGTGCCACGACGCTGCGGAAGCCCCTGCGTCAAAATCGGCTGACGGTGGAATGTACACAGAAATAAAATTATACCTCCTATCAAGGTGACGCTGCACAGCTACTGCCTGAAAGGAGGTGTCTAAAGAGAAAGGAAGAACAGAGACATCATGCCGGGTGTAAACCGCGCATCCCCCAGCCCAGCCATCCCGCGGTGGTGGGGTCGCAAGACCCTTATACCCCGGGAGGGCGGGCAGGCGGCACGCGCCTAGCATGGTCTCCTGCAAAAAGATAGCTAACAGGGAACGGGACGAGACGAGCCTCCGCAGCTCCTCCCAGTTGACTCGGAGTCCACGGCAATTCCATTGAAGGAATATGCCCTCCAGACCTAGCTCGGAGGAGATGCGGGGGCCTTCTTTGAACAGAAGACTCTCACGGGAATGGTTTTACACTCCCAGAGGCAGAAACCCGGGCGCTATCGTCTTCGAGGACTTATTGGGGAAGGTTGGGCTCGTCATGCAAGTCTTTTCCTCCCGCCTCAAAACGGTGCGAGCATTGTAGCTTAGGAAGCAGGGGGCCCTCTTTTTGAGGATCAACTGTCTCCCAGCCACTCAGCCCACCACTAGGCATGGGCGAAGGAGCCGAAGCTCCTTTGTTGCTGTCCTCCTTTTGGGAGGCAGCTTTAGGAACCTCGGAAGATGGCCTGGCGACCAACTTCAAGGGTGTTGCCTCCTGTGAGTCTAACGACTCGATGGAGGCACGTGGCCATTTTGCCTTACAGGAAATGGTCACACTGGGGGAAGGGGGGGGGAGCCTTGGTTTTAGCTCGGGCTGGGTGTGAACACTTTGAGCCACCAGCTTTACTAGGGAAGCACCCGGGTTGAGTAGAGCCCGCAGAAGGGCTCTGAATGGAAGCGGAAACAACCGTGCTCATTGGCCTAGATGGCCAGGAGCAGAGGGTATCTTTCTAAGCATTGAGGGATAAGACATCCCAGAAAGAGCCGGGCTCACCAGTCCCAAGTCCTTAGCCTCGCGGAATGAGACACATCCTGGGCCAGGAATGGCCCAGGAAGAAGCGGGGTGCGGCTCTCCACAATTGACACACTTGGCCACACACAATTTGGACTTATTGTGTGCGTCCTAGGAGCAACTTACACAGACTTTGGGTGACTCCGACTTTGCATGTCTACATGAGCGATCCGTATGGCCAAAGTGGTGACAGTAATAGCACCTCCGCTGCAGTGAAATGAATGCCTTCACGCAGTAGCGGTACCAACCAACACGCACTGACTCAGGGAGCTTGTCACAGTCGAATGTGATGAAGAGTGTAGGGGTGGGTCTCAAGGCCCCTCCCTGTTTTCTCATCACATGCTCGAACTTAACCGCCCCATGGTCGGCCAGCTCTAGGGTGATATCTTCTATGGGGTAGTCCACAAGTTCCCTTGCATAAACTACTCCTTTCACAAAGTTCATGGTAGAGTGTGGCATCACACTCACTGGGGTGCCATCAAGTGTCTGAAGAGCACTTATCTTGGCCGCCTCAGAGGGATCTGCCGCATTTACCAGAAGGCTCCCATCCAAGAAACGGGTCACCTTTGGCTCTCTACCAATCACACTAGCTAAAGCTCTCTTCTGATGGATCATGTTGCCCTTAGCCAACACAGTGCCATCAGTTGAGCGAATAACTAAGAAGCATTTGAAGCCAGTGGGCCCGAAAATGCTAGGTAATCTCCACACCCAGGGGTGGAAGCAGAGGGGCCGGATGTACCAATCTTGGCTTGGTCGCTTACCAAAATGGCAGCAGACCAATCCATCCCTGCAGCCCCCTGTGGATGGAGAGGAGCCCTGAGTCATTTAGCCTCTTTTTTTTTAAGTAGAGGATGGCGAGGAATGAACCCTCTTCTCCCTTCTGCCAGCACGAGTCCCAAGGCCAGATGGAGAAGGTCCTGGCAGTAATAGAGGCACTGGTAGGAGAAGGAGATCCCCCCACTCCTTGTACTGCCTTGAAAACCCTAGCATAGGAATGGACTCGAGTTCAGTGCTTGGTGCCAAGCCTGGATTCGCTCCCATGGAAGGCCCTACCGTCTGAGGCTGGGTTGCCTCAAGGACCATGTCTATCTTGGGTGGGGCCTCTATTTGGCCATCCCCCCCCCCCAGGACATCACAGGTCCTATTGGCAGTAGTGTCATTAGTCTTGTCTTGGGAGGCACAGGCTTGACCCCCGCTAGGTTTAGTATTCTAGCCAGCAAGTCTTTTGAGAGAAGCGACCAAAGGGGCCTGGCTTCCCTCTCCCCCTAAGAGGGTTTGCCCTACCAAGCCACTTCAATGGGGAGCAGTCAGCTATGGGCTGCCTGCTGGCTTTCTTAGCAGTCCCCTTGGAAAGTAAAGGGGGGACTGCTGCTGGAAAGAGGGAGGTGCTGGGGGTGAGGGGGAGTCCCCTACACCTGTAGGCGAAGGTTAAGGATTAAGCCTCCTCTTCAGGTGGTTAGAGATTTAGTGGGTCCCCTGCGAGAGCACAGGGACAGGGGGGAACCTCCATTTTTTCTGTGGAGCTGCTCGAGGGCAGCTCTGACAGTGGATTAGAGAAAATTGTTGTTTTTCTCAGCATTGGGCATGGTGACCCCTAAATTTTTACAGGATGCAGACACTAATCCCCTCTTGTAGTAGCCCGCTCTGCAAGGGGTGCAGTAAGGGTTGGCAGAGCCAGGTGCCGCCATTTAAAGCCACCCCTACTGCCTGGTGACCTGGCAGCCCTTCAGCATGGGGCTCCACCTTGGGCATGGCATAAAATTGATAGAGTGAGGAAGTGAGAAGGAAAGGGGATGTGAGGAAGGTATGGGTGGAGATGAAGCAGGTTGTTAAAAACCCACCATCCCAAACCGGAGCTCAGGGGTTAGGGAACATTGTCCCCTCAGCCCCGATCCAGGATAGTTGGCTGAGAAGGTCAGCATCTACCCTGTGAAAATAGAGGCTGACCAGAATCCCTCCAGATCTGCTCTCATGAGGGTCAACATCTCTGTTGAAGTCATTATCCAGTTTATCTGCTCAGGCATCAGCATTGTTGGGACCAATCGGGCGGACACCTTGGAAAGGGTGAGGTGATTGTGCAAGATGGTAACAATGGATCCATTACTTATCACCATTTGAGAAGCAATGTATCACACTAAGATAGGGTACTATCATCATGAATCAACTGTGGCACTTTCCCTTGAATCATGCAAAATCTTATCACAGCCCAATGTTCAACTTCACGCATTTTGCTGGAAGTCACCATCCTCACTCAGGAAAAGTCATCGTTGAACTGAACAAAATGTGCTGGGAGGATGCCAGACTGTGTATTACCTGTTGGAACATGTATGAACATGATCCAGCTGTGGCAGGCTCCTGTCTCCCCTCCTTGTATGTTAGGCCAAGAACTTATTGAACATCCTGGTGTATGGATGAGCCACAAAGATGATTGGCTTCATTATGACCTAGGAGCAGGAACCATCAGTGAAAATTAGAACATGTCTGCATTTGGAGTGGATTAGATCAAGTAACAGTGGAAAAGCATTGGATGTTTGTTTGGGAGACCAGCCAGGAAATGAAAGGTCAAAGAAGTCTTGGATTGGAAAGAGTTTGAGACTTTTGTAGTCTTAACTAGCAAGCTTGAATTACCAGTATAGGTGTTGTATATTTGTTTTTGATTCTGTATACAGGTTGATGAAGATGAACTGTCCAGACCTTGCTGATGGAATGTTTTTTATTTGGTGGGGGGGATGGTCAGGTTTTGGACATGGAAGAGAGGGTTGGGAGGAGGTAAATTGGAAAGGGGTCAAAGAAGACCCAGGGAGATTCCTCATTTTATTTTTTTCCAACCTAAAAGAATGGGGAGGTCTTCGACAGTGGGCTGGTTCAAAGTCCTTGGTATAGGGGGCACTGTGTAGTTGGAAATGCCTCATGATGGAGTCAGGGACCAGCTACACTGGGTGTGACCCTGTAGATAGGGGGTAGTAGAAAGGGTTGATGAAAAAATAAAGGACAAAAATAGAGTGTGACAAGTTGCTAGCTGCTTCCAGCATCACTGAACTGCCATTGGCAGGCAGTGTATTGACTGCGCTATCCTGAGTAAAAAAAACCCAACTCATTCAAGTGCTTTAAAACTACCTGCTTAACATTCTCAGTACACTACACAACTGCCTTCTAGAAGCAGAGTGAATTTTAAAGAAATCATAGGAGAGTAGGAGTTGCTGAAGAAGCTTTTCCAAGCTGGGAGTTGCACAAGACAATTTCAGAGTGAGTGGGAAAGATGTCTCAGAAGCCATTATGGAGCAAATTTGATTTAAATTTTCAGGGCGAGGCAAAATGATAAATGGGAAGTCAACATAAATACTTTCTTCAGGGGCCCATTCTCAGGAAATGAATCTGGTGATGGAAGGACTATCCAATCACCACTATTTGATCCCAGCAATTAAAGAATTCTTCTATTCAGTGTGGTGATTCCCACTTTTGATTTGGGCTCTAAAATAAAACGAGAAGAAATGTAATAGGAAGGAGGAAAAAGGAGGGTAGGCAATGTAAATGCCCAGTCAGTGACCGGTTGGGTCTCACATAGTAAGACACCAGTTGGTCCCCACCCTTCCAGCT
The DNA here is from genome assembly GCA_963969495.1 of Ceratothoa steindachneri. Lineage (NCBI taxonomy): Eukaryota > Metazoa > Arthropoda > Malacostraca > Isopoda > Cymothoidae > Ceratothoa > Ceratothoa steindachneri. Next base: position 22,256,832 of record OZ018338.1, on the reverse strand, counting down.
AGGAGGCAAGATTTGACTGGCAAGTAGTCAGCCGAGTTGCAAGATAGGCTTAGGTTTACGTGCCACAATGAGAAATAAGAGACCTCAAAGTGCAAATCAATTGAAAAAAACATTCCTGCCTTTTCCTTACCAGTTTTATTTCTTTAAAATAACCTGCTATGGCGTGTCAGGTGTAGCAAGGAACACAAGGAGCAGGTGCCACTGTAGCTGACATTTATATGATTGCCCCAACCTTCATGAATGTATCTACAGCTATTTTTTAATGGAGGTTGGTTTGTCGCCAATTGGCACATAGACATCCTCCTCAGGAAGGCTTTTCACTATCAATGGTAAGGAGGGGGGGGGGGGGTAGAATGTGTGATTATAATCACAGGGAGAAGTCTAGTGCCAGAGAAATATAAGAGGTTATTGACTAAGAACTAGGGACCATCAACCAAGTTAACTTGGTGTGACTCAAAAGTTAGGCTGGTCAGCACCACCTCTTTATGGCGGGAGTGGTTGAAGAATGAAGACTGCTAACCAAGGTGGGGTTCAATATGGTGAAGTTTGGTAAGAAGTAACATTCTTACTGTTACTTTGACAGGTAGTGTGCACAGTCATCCATACTAGGACATCCAAAAAGAATGTACTGCACAGCATGTATAACCAAGCAATCCTCACATTAAGTTTCTGGGAAGTGCTCCATCAGATGCCGATGCATCTTGTGAGTGTATTAGAATTGGATATGATAGAAGATGAGCTGAAGCCATCAAGACATTCGGGCTAGGTTAAACTTTAGATTTCCATCAGTCATCTCTGATCTTCTTTGCCATACAGCCAGTGACTGACATTATTCCTGCCATGTAGACAGTGTAAAATTCTGAAACGCTGGTCTGGTCACCCAGCCCTTGCAGACTGTTTAGTGCCCTTATTTCCCAAAATCCCTACATGTTTAGGAACTCACTAGACAACAATCTTGACATGTTCCTAGCATGTGGTATCACAGATACTGCAAACTAGGGATACTAAGAATTCAATGGCACTCTGAGTCACTAGGTCGCAATCAAATATCCAAACCTGGCATAAGCAGAATATCCCATATTGAGCATTGTAGTGATAACAGCTCAGCCATGAATACAGACACGATGCACAGAAGATTCTTGGCAGCTTTAAATAAGTGAGAAAAGCTAACATCCTCTTTAGATTTGGAGCTGTTGGTGTTTACTGACAGGCTGGCTGCGGGCTAGTCCATTTGGGCTTTGCAGCATTTATTTTTGGCACTATTCATTCATTCACTGACCGACTAGCTGCGGGCTAGTCTGTTTGGGTTTTGCAGCACTTATTTTTAGCACTATTCATTCATTCACTGACAGGCTGGCTGCGGGATAGTCCATTTGGGCTTTGCATTTATTTTAGCACTAATTCATTCATTCACTGACAGGCTTCAGTGTGACACAGTGTGCGCACCAAGAAATTTGAACAAAATAATCTCAGCACTGTATAAGCTTTGGTGGGAGCATAAGCATAGCAATATATATTCAGAAATTATGCTTTCCAGGGTAGCATTCTGGGCAAAACCAGAAAGCTACATTAAGCACTAGAGGTAGAACGTTTCCTTACCCTAAACCCAAAAGGTTTGGGGTATGGTTGGGCTCTCAAGGCGGCAAAACACCATTGAGATGGGATGAGGATGAAATGAGAGCCATTGGTAACTCTGGGAGATGCTGGGCTTTAATGTACAAATGAATAATGCCCTGTATATAGCATAAGCTAAGGAGCATTTCCCCATCACCGACAAGGAGTCTTTCTATGGGGGATTGCAGAAGTTTAGAGTTACTAGATACAGTGCTTTGTGTAGTCGAGTCCACCTTCCACAATTCCCGCTTGGCTGTGGATGTGTCAAACTCGTATCCATAGTCTAGATTCAATTTTTTTTATATTTAATGAGTCCATTCTAGCAATTGCATAAATGGGCATGAGCCACCACAACCAAACTAGCTTAAAAATTAGGTTATAGGAAAAAACAAAATAAAAAACAACAAAACCAAGAGCAAAACTGAGAAGTGCATACTTCACATCAAAGGGACTCACACATCTATAAAATCAGTCAAGTCCAAAGGCCTGTTATAAAAACCTGTCCCAGGCACAAGTTACAAGTTGTGGTGACCCTGCTTATCCTAGTACCGGGACAGGTACTATGTCCAAAGATCCCCCAGACTGGGACATTCAACAAGAATGTACCAAAGTCTGGTGGAGCAGTCTACCTTAGAAGAAAGCAGCATTAAAACAGTTAAGTAGCAGGCCTAACAGTGCCTCAAGTGCTAAATGTCAGGAAAGAAGTGTCCATGTCACAGGCATGAGTACCCTAAAGCTTCAAATATTGAAATCTCAGTTGAGGGCTCATTCCAAAACAAGACCAAAGAAAAAATACGACTACCAGATCCAGGCTTGCCTTATTTAAAACCAAGTCTGAGTCAGGGTGAATCTGTAGAAGGTGACAGAAGTGCACGACCTTAGTCTTGGAGAAAGAAAACAGAAATCTGTACTCTTTTCATGACAAAAGATGTGGTTCAGAGCCTGTTGGAGATATCAGTCCAGGGTAGGCATCTGGGATGCACCAAAATAAAATGAAAGGTCATCTATATAGAGCAAAAAGAGAATATCTTCCAGCAGCCACCAAAGTGATACAGTTGATGTCCAAGGCAAAGTGTGTGATGATGAGGACACTTTCATCTTGCCCTATTTGACCTGAGAGACCTCCCCGGCCCTTATGCAGAATCAACTGCCTTCTAGAAACTGAGACACAAAGATCGGGAGACATTCCCTCACCCCCATTGTGTGAAGGTTTTCATAATGCAGAATTGTAGGCCTTCTCTGAATCAAAGAATGCCCTGGCATTTTCTAGCCATAAAGGATTTGATGTGAAGTGGAATTTGCAAAAGCTATACTGTGTAGCAGACAGATGGGTAAAGTTGAAGATAAGCTGCTTGGCTGCTAATTTATATTTATAGATTATTCATATATGGGTTTGGTTATTCATATGTGTTTGGTTACTGGAAGCCGGTTTTGGACAGGGCTATGAGTTACTGTATGGGCGTGCTATGCCCCCATAACCCTCCCAACCCCGAGCTCTGCTTGCCCTCAGTAGCCGAGCAGCTTATCTTCAACTTTACCGACAGATGGCCTCCACTAACCAGGAAAAATGTTAATCTAACATTTACCAATTTCTCAATGAACTTACACATGCAAGATGTTAAGAGAAATTAGGCGAAAACAAGCCATGGTAATTTCTCCGTCTTGAATATTTATTAGATTTATTATAAATAAGTACTTATTAATTTTTTTACAATAGTGTTTTCTTGAATTAATATCTAGTTCATGGCTAAATTTATTCTTTTCATTTCTTGTTCTCATCAAAGACTGTTTCTTCCTTTTATTCATTAACTTGCTAATGTTTAGTCACTTATTTTTACTATATGCATTAGATGCATTTTTTTATATTATTTGTTATTAAATTACTTAGGAAATTTTTTCCTTTTTCATTCAAATGAGTGCCATCTTGAACATACAAATCTGTTCTACTTTCAAACTTATGCCATAGTTCAATGTATATTAAATTCATTTCTGAGCATAATTTTTTAAATTTATAATTTACATTTTTTGCTTGACGCCACCATCTATTATTAACTCTCATTCTTGGAAGGATTCCTGTAATAAATATATTTTGCCCTTTTCACCATCTTTTAAATTAGAGAGAAGGTTCTTGAATTTCTTTATGATTTCTTCTCTATTAGCTTTGTTTATATCATTTTCCCCACAAAATACCAAGACATCTTCTAAAGTGTCTAATTCAATACCTGAATTTTTATCTTTTATATAGGAATGTACTCTTTCAATATCTGCATCTGGATAGTAAAAAACCTGACTATTTGGTATTTTTGGACCTAAGCCCCTTACCAGGAAAGTCCCTACAATAGTTATTTTAGAAATCTTAGGTTGATCTACTGATATTTTATTAGGCCTGTTATTGTTAAAATTAAATGATTTATCTGTCCAATTTGTAAAAGAATGGTACCCGTTTGTTAATTCAACTAGAACTTGTCTTCTTATTCTTTTAGAATTTTACTTGGAAGTATTTTTTGGTAAAGTCCAATCAGATTTTTCATTTTTGTTTAGTGTATTCGTTAACATAGCTTAATTTATTATAATCTGATTTAGATTCATTTAGTTTTACCTTGTCTTTACTCCTTTTTGGTATATCTTGCGTTATTTTTTCTGTTACTTCGATATCAATTATATTATTAATATCCTTTCCTGTATGACTTTTATATATGTCACATGCATTTTTTAATATCTTATGTTTTATATCGGGTAGGTTATTGATGATTATTTTATTTTTCAATTCTCTATTAATAGCGTATAAGCTTTCCAATTCATTATCTTTATTCTTAATTGTTTGATTTAACTTATTATTTAATTTTATTAGCCTTTCCTGCTCTGTTTTGTTTACAATTATTGCATCTTCTAATTCTTTATTTACTATAGTTAGGTTTGATACCATTATTTTCTTCTCCTCTACTGCTACACGGCATTGTCCTCCACAAGCTACAGTACACAGCATTGGCAGGAAGTTGGGGGAGTGGCTGCACAGTTTTCTCTCTGATCGGGCACAATGAGTAACTGTCCACGGAAGCCTGTCTGAGCAGAGCCTAATGGTCAGTGGGGTCCCTCGAGGCTCACTACTGGGCCCTTATTGTTCTTAATCATGATCGGGAATATTGACAGGGACATACAGCACTCCTATGCCACATCCTTTGCTGATACCAGAATCAGAGGAGGGGGTAGCCCTACTACAAGAATATTTAAACAGGGTCATTACATGGGCAGCAGATAACAACATGATGCTCAACGGCGACAAGTTTGAGCTGCTCAGGTATGGCCCTCTACAAGACATAAAAGAAGCAACAGAGTACAAATGTCATAACCAATCTATAATGGCCACAGACTATGTGAGGGACCTAGGAGTCCAGATGAGTTCCGACTTGACCTTCTCCCATCATATCAATGAAATAACCAAGACTGCACAGAGACTAACTGGATGGATCCTAAGAACCTTCCAGCCAAAGGAAAAAGACTGCATGCTGTCACTCTGAAAATCCCTAGTTCTTCCAAGACTTGAATACTGCTGCCAGCTTTGGTCTCCTTGCAAAGATGGGGACATAATTAAGCTTGAAGCAGCCCAGAGAACCTTCACAAGTAAAATAGAAGGAATGCAGCTCATAAATTACTGGGAGAGGTTGCAATATCTGGGACTCTACTCGCTCCAGAGACGCTGGGAGAGGTATTCCATAATCTACATTAAAATTTTAGGAAAATCTGGTGCCAAACTTAGGTCTATAGGTTAACAATCATCCCAGAAGAGGTCATCTTTGCTTTGTGAGGACAGGTGGTACTTCCCAAAGGGTGAAGACAATAATTCACCACAGGTTCACATTTACTGGTGTAGCGGGCCAAAAATATATCTCTGATCCCAATCGATCCAACCCGCTTCCTACACTGTCCGGACGTGAGAAATCGAGGGAGAATGAAACGGATTGTATATACATATATATACAAAGAGAAAATATAAAAAAAAACTCATTCCCACTCACACACACATTCTTACAGAGGCAGGGAGAGGGTACAGAGAAAAGGGGTGGGAGAATGGCCCCTTTTACACACACACTCATGTTTGCTCCACCACACCCCTCCTTCCTTAAGCCATTCGACCAGTCACTCACAAAACCCTTTCAATCACTCTTCACGGTACCACTTGTGCTCAATCACACATTTCTGCACCCATTCACACTCTTCTACTGGTCCCTGGCTACGTGTAGCAATTGGTCGGGTTTGTTTGTCAGCCATCCTGTCAGTCTCATCAGCACTATTTATCATATCGTCCACCATACTTTTAGCCCTCATTACCAGTTCTCCCATCTCACGATGTGGTGGAGCGAATGTGAGTGTGTGTAAAAGGGCCATTCTCCCACCGTTTTTCTCAGTACCCTCTCCCTCCCTCTGTAAGAATGTGTGTGAATAGGAATGGGTTTGTTTTGTTTTTGTTTATTTTATGTATAAAATGATTACCATGTTTTTCTTTCTTTCCAGGCGCCATATTCTGGAAAGATAGTAGCTAGTTTTAATATATCACTATAATTAAAACAAAATAGTACTTTGTTTAAAATAATCTTTTATCAAAAGATTATATTTTGACGCTTGTTTGGATTTACATTTAGAGGTAAGCTAGTCGATAAATTTACTTGGGTAATGCCCACTTATTAGTTTCCCTTCCATGTATAAGTAAATGGGTCATAAACGGAGGATATATCTCTTCTACAGAGAGTGGAAGCGTGGACTGACGGCAAGAAGGGTTCTCTAGACGAGTGCTCCGCCCAGACCTGAGACGGAGGACTTTCATACCTCGCTAAACACCTGGACCACCATACCCGCATTGGTTGACAATCCTGCCTCCTTTTATGTTAGCTTACTACCACCCACCTCCAGCACACAAGTGATAGCGTGTGCCCCTTTTCGATCGGTTGTTGCTGTGTTTTTTTTATGTTTTGTGTAGATATATAAGTAAATTTGTTGTATTTGCCTGTTATAAAATTCTCTTTTGGTATCTTATTTGGATTGGGGAATTTGGCCTCATTTTGAAGTGTGCACACTTCACTTGTAAATATAAATTGCTGTAAATATAACTGTATTCTTTTGTAAGTAAAGGGACTGTATATACAATCCGTTTCATTCTCCCTCGATTTCTCACGTCCGGACAGTATAGGAAGCGGGTTGGATCGATTGGGATTAGAGATATATTTTCAGCCCGCTACATTTGGCGCCAGAATAGGGACGTGAAACTTTGAAACCGGGAGCATGACGGGATTGGATTGCAGTCCATACCCAATTAGTGTGACAAGTAGTTTGACTGATTTTTCCCTCCTCCTATCTTTTTACTAACTTGGGAACACTGGCTGTAGCGGAAACATTGAATGAAGAAGTAGTACGATTGAGACTGGAGTTGAGAAAGAAAGAAGAGGAGTGTGAAATGTTGCGGGGAATGATGGAGGGAATGGAGAATAAAATAAAAGGGATGAATGAAAAGACTGATAGGATGAAGAAGGAAATGGGAGACCGACAGGATCAGATGGACCGACAGATGCAGGACCTGTATAACATGATGACAGGGGCTGGATCAGCCCCAGGACCTACAACCCTGACCCCTGCTCCTACTGAAGGGACTCCGCTAAATGGAATGGATGGCAGTATGATTGAGTCTAAAGAAGATACTGTGAGTGGTAGGAAAGGGGGTGAATGGAAGAGAGTGGAAAGTAAGAGAGGAAGTAAGCATGGTTCTAAGGTTAAGGATAGGAAGGCGAGAGGGAAGAGTGTGGATTCGCTATACTCAGATGAGGGAGAGAGTGACGATATGATTGGAATGAGTGAGACTGAGAGTAGCTCTTCGGAGAGTGAAGTGAATGTGAGGAAAAGAATTTTGATTAGGGAAGTGCCAAGGATTGATAAGTTTAGATTGCATGGGGGAAAGAGTATGGATAAGTTCTTCAGGGATTTTGAGCGGTACTGCAAACTCAAGTACCCGCAGAACAAGGGTCACTGGGTGAGTGTTCTGGGAGATTGTTTGGATGGGAAAGTGTTGGAGTTCTTGCGAGTGATAACGAGTGTGGGAGAGCCAAAGTACGATGTAGTGAAAAAGAGATTGATTGGGCAGGTGAAACGAATGAAAGAGAGTGTGAAGTATAAAAGGGGGAATGAATTTGAGAAGGCTCGAATGGGGAAGAGTGAAAGTGTGAATATGTATGCACATAGGCTTGAGAGTATGGCAAGAACGAGGTATGGTGGTGATGATGTAAATGAATGTAAACCACTCATGAGGAAGTTTTTGGACACGATCCCGCGAAAGGTGAGTGAATGTCTGAGTGGAAAGAGAAAGGAGAGAGTGAGACTGATAGGTGAACGGTTGATGTGGGAGGATGTGTTGGAACTGTTAGAAGATGGACGATTTGATGATGAAAGCGATCTAGAAGAGGATGGATGGTACAGTCTGAATGTTGGGGTAAGAAGCCCAGGAGCTTTCATCCACCCCAGCAGTTTGTCAGCTACAGGGATGCCCTGAAGGCTGCACCAGCTGGAGTGATGTCGAACTTCCTGGGCCGGCAGAATGGATGGGCAAATGGAGGGTGGTCGAATGGAAGGGGGCAGATGAATTTCAAGCGTGGGAACGGATATATGAGAGAGAAACCGAGGTATGTCCCAGCAAACAAGAGATCGAATGGTGGGAGAAAGATTGTGGAATGTCGTCGGTATGGAAGGAAAGGTCATATGTTGGCAGAATGTAGGTGGACATCTGGTGCATGTTTTGGGTGTGGTAAGAAAGGGCATATGATAAAGGATTGCCAGGAAAGTGGGAAAGAGTGCTTCGAGTGTAAAGAAATAGGCCATTTGAAGAAAGATTGTCCGAGGTTGAATGGTGGAGCAACTGCTGGGCAAAGTATGAAATATGCATGTGGTAATTGTGGAAAGGCTGGTCATTATGCAAGGATGTGTTGTGACCAGAGGAATGTATGTAGCTATTGTGCAATGAAAGGACATTCAAGTGAAAAGTGTTGGATTAGACTGAGAGCGCAAGGTGTGAATGGAAAGTCTGAAGCGGGAAACTGAATGGTAAGAGGGTACCTGCTGAAGTATCCTCTGGGTGCATGAGTGTGAGTAATGTGTTGGTAAGTCTGTCTAATGTGAAAGTGCTGTCTGGTAGGAAGTATGAGTGTCTGAGTGTTAAGGTGGAATTGAATGGAATTGAGTGTTTGGCTTTAATAGATTCTGGGTGCAAGGCGACCTTGGTGTATAAAGATGTGTATGACAAGGTTAGCGAGAAAGCCCTCCTGTCTGAGTGCAAGGATAGTTTGGTAGGTATTGGTTATAGGAGAGTGTCTGTGATTGGAATGATAAGGTCAGCTGTTCGAATGCATGGTATGATGATGAATGAATGTGAATTTTCTGTGATTGATAAGGTGAGTAGTGAGTATGGTGTCATTTTGGGCTATGATTTTATGAAAATGAATCGTATGGTTGTGCATCCTGCGAGTGATCAGATTGAGAGAAAGATTGGTAAAAATGGGATGTATAAGTTGTATGTAGGGAAAGATGGTAGCGTTTTGAGGAGTGTGTTTACTGGTATTGAGGTGACTGCTATGGAGAATGTAAGGCTTGTGAAGGGTGAAAGGGTGTCTGTTAGAGTGAGTTGGAGTAAGGATGTTAGTTTGAATGTGGGTGAGAACACTGTGATATTGGATGGAAAGGATGCGTGTTGCTTGTGTGTTTGATGGCTTGATGAGAATGAATGATCCTTTTGTATGTGTGCAGGCGGACCCCAGTGTGAAAGGGCAGGTGAGGGGAATCCAAGTCGGAGATGTACTGGGCCACCTCTCCACTGTCAATGAGGTAGGTATGGATGATAGTACGGATGTCAGGGTAAATGTTGCAGGTGAAGAGACGTGTGAATGGATGTATAATGATGTGAAGAGCATGGTGGAATTGGATGGATGTTTAACTGAGTATGAAAGGGAGGATGTGTATCGAATGATATTTGAATGAAAGGGAGCCCTCAGTAAGGGTGATCTGGATTTTGGGGTTGCAAAGCTCCCGGAATTCAAGATTGTCCTGAAGGAGGACTCCACAATCTATCAGCGGCCAAGGCATTTCCCACGTCCGGTTGCTGATGAGATTGAGGAGCAGTGCTTGGAATTGGAGCAATTGGGGGTGATTGAAGAGAGCGAGAGTGCATGGAATAGTCCAATTGTACCAGTACGTAAGCCGGATGGAAGATTGCGTCTGTGTGTGGATTATCGAAAGGTGAATGAAAGGACTGTGAAAGAAAGGTTTCCGATGTGTGTGGTATCTGAGTGTGTGTATAGTATGCATGGGATGGAGTGGTTTACGAAGCTGGATCTGGTACGGGGGTATTACCAGATGCCCATTGCTGAGGAGAGCCGGCCAGTAACTGCCTTCCCTTCCTCAAAGAGGCATTACCAGTTCCGGAACCTCAGCTTTGGGTTGGCTAATGCTCCCGGAGCCTTACAGCGGGCAATGAATGTTGTGTTGAGTAAGTTTGCGAGTAAGAATGTGATTGCATTTATAGATGATATTTTGATTATGACTGAGACTTTTGAGGAGCATATGAGATTGGTGAATGATGTGTTGAGAATGTTGGAGAGTGTTGGTGTGAAGGTGAAAGTGTCGAAGTGTGAATGGTTTGCGAAAGTGGAATTCCTTGGGCATATGGTGAGTGAGAATGGGTTGCGAAAATCACCGAAGTATGTTGAGAAGGTGCGAATGTTTCCTAAACCGGTGACTGTGAAGCAACTGAAGTCGTTTTGGGGTTTGATTGAGTTCCAGCGAAAGTTTATACGTGATTGTTCTGGTGTGAGTAAGCCTCTGACTGAGTGGATGGGCAAGAAAGGTAGTACGGTTGTCAAGTGGAATGATAAGATGAATGAGGCGTATGAGAGACTGAAAGAGGCAGCGGCTCAAGATGTTGAATTGGCTTACCCAGATTATAGTGTAAATGCTAAAATGCTTGAACTGTATACAGATGCGAGTGGGTATTGTATGGGAGGTTTTCTGATGCAAGAGCAGTGTTTGAATGGAGAGAATGTCAGGCGAATAATTGGGTATGTATTCAAGGCTATGAATGTTGCAGAACGAAAGTATTCGACTGTGGAACGAGAGCTGGCTGCGATAAGATATTGTTTGAAAGTGTTGCATCCATTTTTGTATGGTGTGAGGTTTGTGATAAAAACCGATCATCAACCTCTTGTGTTTGTGTATCTGCAGCGTATGAAGTGGGCTGATAGTAGGATTGCAAGGGCTTTGGAAGATTTGAGTGACTTTGACTATGTGATTGAATATGTGCCTGGTGAACGGAATGGAGTGGCTGATTTGATGTCAAGGTATCCTGGTACGAATGATGAAAATGTGTGTGGAGTGAGTGATCCTGAGTATTTGCCGAAAGGGATTATGAATGGAAAAGAGAGTAAGGGTGGTGGTGATTCCGTTTGAGAGTGTATGGAATGGTTTGCAAGATTTAAAGAGTGATGGAGTAGACGTGAGAGTGCCCGATAGTGTGGATGATTTAAGGAAGGAGGTAATGAATGAAGTGTGTAGGAAGCCTGAAAGCATTGGTATGGCAAAGGTGCGGAACTTCATGAAAGAATTGAGAGCGATGTGTATGCAAGGGGTCCCGCCATTTCAGGAAGTGTTGATTGTAGTGAGTCGTTTGTATGGAGTGATTGTTTATGTGCACTTTGGTGGTGAGAGGCCGATTGTGTACAAGGATGAGAAGATGAAGGGTTTGAATCCTAATGTGGTACATCTGCAATGTTTGAGCGGTGTGCACTACAATTGGGTGATTGAAAAGTGTGCATATATAAGAGAGAAGAATGATTGTCTGGATGAAGATGAGCGTGTGGTGAGTGATGATATGGGAGTTAATGACAGTGTGGATATTAGTGCTGATGTTGGTGTGCTTGTTCCTTCTGTGTATTGCGAACATGGTGGACCTGATATGATAGAAGGGAGAGTGAAAGTTTGTTCTGTGGTTTGATTGATACTGGAGCGCAAGTGTCTTTAGTGAATGAGAGGATTCTGAGTAAGTATGATGAGTTTAAATGTTGCGAGCATAAACCTGTAAAGTTACGGATAAGTGGATTAGGGAATGGCATGATAGTGGCATGGGAACAGGTTAGTCTGAAAGTGAGTTTGGGTAATGGTGTGAATGTGAAGCATGACTTTGTGATTCTGAAGGATGAGCAAATGCCGTGTTGTTTCTTGCTTGGTGTAGACTTTATGAGATTGAATGATTTGTCTTTGGATGTTGGTACAGGTACAATTGGACTATTCCATGCACTCTCACTCTCTTCAATCACCCCCAATTGCTCCAATTCCAAGCACTGCTCCTCAATCTCATCAGCAACCAGATGTGGGAAATGCCTTGGCCGCTGATAGATTGGGGAGTCCTCCTTCAGGACAATCTTGAATTCCGGGAGCTTTGCAACCCCGAAATCCAGATCACCCTTACTGAGGGCTCCCTTTCGTTCAAATATCATTTGATACACAACCTCCCTTTCATACTCAGTTAAACATCCATCCAATTCCATCATGCTCTTCACATCATCATATGTCCATTCACACGTCTTTTCACCTGCAACATTCACCCTGACATCCGTACTATCATCCATACCTACCTCATTGACAGTGGAGAGGTGACCCAGTACATCTCTGACTTGGATTCCCCTCACCTGCCCTTTCACACTGGGGTCCGCCTGCACACATACAAAAGGATCATTCATTCTCATCAAGCCATCAAACACACAAGCAACACGCATCCTTTCCATCCAATATCACAGTGTTCTCACCCACATTCAAACTAACATCCTTACTCCAACTCACTCTAACAGACACCCTTTCACCCTTCACAAGCCTTACATTCTCCATAGCAGTCACCTCAATACCAGTAAACACACTCCTCAAAACGCTACCATCTTTCCCTACATACAACTTATACACCCCATTTTTACCAATCTTTCTCTCAATCTGATCACTCGCAGGATGCACAACCATACGATTCATTTTCATAAAATCATACCCCAAAATCACACCATACTCACTACTCACCTTATCAATCACAGAAAATTCACATTCATTCATCATCATCCATGCATTCGAACAGCTGACCTTATCATTCCAATCACAGGCACTCTCCTATTACCAATACCTACCAAACTACCCTTGCACTCAGACAGGAGGGCTTTCTCGCTAACCTTGTCATACACATCTTTATACACCAAGCTCGCCTTGAATCCAGAATCTATTAAAGCCAAACACTCAATTCCATTCAATTCCACCTTCACACTCAGACACTCATACTTCCTACCAGACAGCACTTTCACACTAGACAGACTTACCAACACATTACTCACACTCATGCACCCAGAGGATACTTCAGCAGGTACCCTCTTACCATTCAGTTTCCCGCTTCAGACTTTCCCTTCACACCTTGCGCTCTTAGTCTAATCCAACACTTTTCACTTGAATGTCCTTCCATTGCACAATAGCTACATATATTTCTCTGGTCACAACACATCCTTGCATAATGACCAGCCTTTCCAAAATTACCACATGCATATTTCATACTTTGCCCAGCAGTTGCTCCATCATTCAACCTCGGACAATCTTTCTTCATATGGCCTATTTCTTTACACTCGAAGCACTCTTTCCCACTTTCCTGGCAATCCTTTATCATATGCCCTTTCTTACCACACCCAAAACATGCACAAGATGTCCACCTACATTCTGCCAACATATGACCTTTCCTTCCACACGGACAACATTCCACAATCTTTCTCCCACCATTCGATCTCTTGTTTGCTGGGACATACCTCGGTTTCTCTCTCATATATCCGTTCCCACGCTTGAAATTCATCTGCCCCCTTCCATTCGACCACCCTCCATTTGCCCATCCATTCTGCCGGCCCAGGAAGTTCGACATCACTCCAGCTGGTGCAGCCTTCAGGGCATCCCTGTAGCTGACAAACTGCTGGGGTGGATGAAAGCTCCTGGGCTTCTTACCCCCAACATTCACACTGTACCATCCATCCTCTTCTAGATCGCTTTCATCATCAAATCGTCCATCTTCTAACAGTTCCAACACATCCTCCCACATCAACCATTCACCTGTCAGTCTCACTCTCTCCTTTCTCTTTCCACTCAGCCATTCACTCACCTTTCGCGGGATTGTGTCCAAAAACTTCCTCATGAGTGGTTTACATTCATTTACATCATCATCAACATACCTCGTTCTTGCCATACTCTCAAGCCTATGTGCATACATATTCACACTTTCACTCTTCCCCATTCGAGCCTTCTCAAATTCATTCCCCCTTTTATACTTCACACTCTCTTTCATTCGTTTCACCTGCCCAATCAATCTCTTCTTCACTACATTGTACTTTGGCTCTTCCACACTCATTATCACTCACAACATAACATAACATAACATAACATAATTTAACGGATGACAAAAGCCACAAGGGCCTATCAAAGGTCATCCGTATCCATCAAATCCCACCCATATAATGCATCCATAGGATTTTGTCAGATCATGCAGCTACAATATACAATTTAACAATCCATAGGAATGTCCAACCATGCATCTACAATATATAATTTAAAGCCTCCATAGGAGTCTGTCAAAAACAAAATCAAAATCCCCCAAAATATACAATAAAAAGAAACTGCATCCACAGGAATGAGTCAAGAAACATATCCACATACTAAAAAGTAAGAAATTAACCCTCCATCCCCATATAATCATCCAATCTGCGCTTGAAAACATTCAAGTTTGGGCTGTCTACAGTCTCAGGTGGCAAACTATTCCAATAATCCACCACTCCTTTAGTGAAAAAATATTCTCTAACATCCAGTCTGCACCTCTGTTTTTTAATCTTTAAGTGGTGGCCTCTAGTTCTATTACTACCTTCTAACTCAAATAACTTGCTGAAATCTAATTTATCCATCCCAGAAAAGATTTTAAAAAGCTCAATCATATCTCCCCTCACACACCTTCTTTCAAATGAAAACATATTTAATACCCTCAGTCTATCTTCATATTCAAGGTGCTTCAGGGATGGTATTATTTTTGTTGCCCTCCTTTGTACTGACTCTAATAAGTTTATATGATGTCTAAAATGTGGTGACCATGCCTGTATACAGTACTCTAAATGTGGCCTGACATAAGAGTTGTATAGTTTAAGGATGACCTCCTTACTCTTGTAGCTAACATTTCTTTTAATGTAACCTAGCACCCTATTTGCTCTATTTTTTGCCTCAATACACTGCTTTGAAAATTTCAGTGACCTATCTACTACCACTCCTAAGTCTTTCTCATCTTCAACTGAATTAAGCCAATATCCATCCATCTCATAGCTAAATTCCCTATTATCTCTCCCCATGTTAATAACTTTGCATTTATTAAGGTTAAAAGTCATCTGCCACTTCTGAGCCCAAGCTAACAGCTTATCTAAGTCACCCTGCACTTTAAAGCTACCCTCAACCTCTTTGACTACAGCTGCCAATTTAGTGTCATCAGCAAAAAATTGACACTTTACTATTTACACCTTGCCCAAGATCATTTAGATAGATTATAAATAATAAAGGGCCTAAAACTGATCCCTGAGGTACGCCACTAATAACATTCCTCCACTCTGACCTCACTCCATTCAGTTCAACTCTCTGTTTCCTATTTTTCAGCCATTCAGTTATCCAATTTAAAACGTTCCCACATATCCCATGCAGCTTTAATTTATGAACTAGTCTTCTATGTGGAACCTTATCAAAAGCTTTGCTGAAATCTAAGTAGATCACATCAACTTTCTCACCCCTATCTAATTCTTTAGTTACATAATCCATAAAATCCAGTAAATTAGTTAAACACGATCTATCTTTTCTAAAACCATGCTGAGCATCATTAATTAACCTGCTACTCTCTAGATGATCAGAAATTCCCTTCTTAACCATCTTCTCAAGAATTTTACAGACTATAGAAGTTAAGCTTACTGGTCTAAAGTTATTTGGGTCCTCTTTGCTTCCCTTTTTAAAAATTGGCACTACATTTGCCAATTTCCAATCATTTGGTATTTCTCCAGACTCTAGTGATCTAATAAATATCTTCTCGAGAGCTACTGCAATACTTTCTACACCTTCTTTGAGTATCCTAGAATGAATGTTGTCAGGGCCAGATGCCTTACTAGTATTTAACTGAATATAAGCCCTTTAATTTCTTCTCTGTCTATATTAATAGAATTTATCACTACTTCCCTTGACCTAGAATTATCATCAATTAATCTAACTGGTTTCTCTTCTGTGAATACTGAAGCAAAATGATCATTAAGGACCTCTACTATTTCCTCATCAGATTCTTTCAAAACCCCTTCATATTTAATAGGCCCTATTTTATCACTGTTAGATTGATTATTGATTCTATAATAGCTAAAGAATTTTTTAGGATCTTTATTATTATTTTTAGCTAAATTAATTTCTGCTGTCCTTTTGGTCTTCTTAATAATCTTATTTAGTTCATTTCTGGTTGACCTATAATGGTTTAAATTATCTAAACTACTCTCACTTTGTAATCTCTGGTATGCCCTTTTTTTCTCTGAAACTTTATTAGCTATTTCTTGGTTCCACCATAATGGTTTCCTACATTTCTTCCTAATAGACTTCATCGGAATACACTGTTCCTGAACCATGTTTAATATAGTCTTAAAAATATCCCACATCTCATAAGTATTCTTTCCATGGAATTCTATATCCCACCTAATCTGATTTAGCATGCTGCGTAATTTATCGTAATCTCCCCTATAAAAATTTGGAATTTTCGTGGAGTTTGTCGTTGTTCTACCCTTAACTATTTGCAAATTAAACCGAACCATCTGATGATCACTGTTTCCCAATGATTCCCCTACACTCAATCCTTGAACTAAGTGATCATCATTTGAAAGAATTAGATCTAATATATTGGCACCCCTTGTTGGCTTATTAACAAATTGGATCAAAAAGTTATCCTCAAAACACTCCATAAACTTACAACTTGCTCTATCTCTTCCTATCATATTTTCCCAGTCTACAGAAGTTAAATTAAAGTCACCAAGAATAACTGTATCTTCTTTGCATCCTTTACTTATTTCCCTAATCATTAACTCATCGATACAATCAGTCTGTCCTGGTGGTGTATAAAAAGCTCCCAAGTGTATTTTCCTATTTTTACCAACCTTAATATCTATCCATAATGATTCACCTTCTCCTTGCTTTATAGAGTTATTTAGATTTGAAGAAATGCTATTTCTGATATAAATAATCAACCCACCACCAGTCCTATCTCTCCTTTGACTAATGTACATAGTATAACCCTCTAGTTCAAATTCACTGACATTATCATTAAATATATTTTCATTAACCCATGATTCAACTATACATATTATATCTATATCTTCATGAATGATATAACTAAATAATTCATCCCTCTTATTTCTAAGACTACGAGCATTTGTGTAAAGACAACTCAGCCCACCTATCCCTGAAGCACCTGAGGGCCTATCTCCTCTGCATCTCCTTTCTCTCTTTCCCCGACCCTGTACTCTTGTATTTCCCTGACCACTATCACTACTCAAGTAGTTTAACCCTAAAGCACTTCCATTAGCCTGCCTACCTTCTACAAATCTGTGTTTGCTTCCTTTCCCTGCCTCACTTTGAGCCATTAAATTTCCCTGACCACTATCAAAACCTAGTTTCCCGCCTCTAAAGACCTAATAACACTATCTAATTCCCGCCACAAAACCTCAACCCCATCTCGGCTCAGATGGAGTCCATCCATCGCATACAAACCCTTATTCCCATAAAACCCACTCCAAACATCTACAAATACCAATCCTGACTCCTCGCACAAACCTTTCACATATTCATTCAACCCCATTGCACGAGACAACCATTCCATCCCCACATCCATTCTGGGAAGCACACCTGAAACAACGCCTTTTACTCTACTTTCACACATCCTTTCAATCAGCCTTTTATACCGCTGTCTCACTCATTCCAATCATATCGTCACTCCCTCCCTCATCTGAGTATAGCGAATCCACACTCTAACCCTCTCGCCTTCCTATTCCAACACTTTCCCATCCAAACAATCTCCCAGAACACTCACCCAGTGACCCTTGTTCTGCGGGTACTTGAGCTTGCAGTACCACTCAAAATCCCCGAAGAACTCATCCATACCCTTTCCCCCATGCAATCTAAACTTATCAATCCTTGGCACTTCCCTAATCAAAATTCCTTTCCCCACATCCACTTCACTCTCCGAAGAGCTACTCTCAGTCTCACTCATTCCAATCATATCGTCACTCTCTCCCTCATCTGAGTATAGCGAATCCACACTCTTCCCTCTCGCCTTCCTATCCTTAACCTTAGAACCATGCCTACTTACTCTCTTACTTTCCACTCTCTTCCATTCACCCCCTTTCCTACCACTCACAGTATCTTATTTAGACTCAATCATACTGCCATCCATTCCATTTAGCAGAGTCCCTTCAGTAGGAGCAGGGATCAGGGTTGTAGGTCCTGGGGCTGATCCAGCCCCTGTCATCATGTTATATAGGTCCTGCATCCGTCGGCCCGTCTGATCCTGTCGGTCTCCCATTTCCTTCTTCATCCTATCAGTCTTTTCATTCATTCT
The DNA here is from genome assembly GCA_963969495.1 of Ceratothoa steindachneri. Classification (NCBI taxonomy): domain Eukaryota; kingdom Metazoa; phylum Arthropoda; class Malacostraca; order Isopoda; family Cymothoidae; genus Ceratothoa; species Ceratothoa steindachneri. The sequence goes on along the minus strand of OZ018338.1, from coordinate 22,238,513 downwards.
CCATTCCCTCCATCATTCCCCGCAACATTTCACACTCCTCTTCTTTCTTTCTCAACTCCAGTCTCAATCGCACTACTTCTTCATTCAATGTTTCCGCTACAGCCATTGTTCCCAAGTTAGTAAAAAGATAGGAGGAGGAAAAAATCAGTAAACTACTTGTCACGCTAATTGGGTATGGACTGCAATCCAATCCCGTCACGCTCCCGGTTTCGAAGTCTCACGTCCCTATTCGGGCGCCAAATGTAGTGGGCCGAAAATATATCTCTGATCCCAATCGATCCAACCCGCTTCCTACACTGTCCGGACGTGAGAAATTGAGGGAGAATGAAACGGATTGTATATACATATATATACAAAGAGAAAATATAAAAAAAAACCTCATTCCCACTCACACACACATTCTTACAAAGGGAGGGAGAGGGTACAGAGAAAAGGGGCGGGAGAATGGCCCCTTTTACATACACACTCACGTTCGCTCCACCACACTGGGACATGCCTCTTCAACTCTGTCCCTTGAGAAATAAGAAACCTGACAGGCATTACACCAGATAGTTTCAAGAAAAAATTAGACAAGTGGTTGGCAACAGTTCCTGACCAGCCCCCAACACCAGTTTCAGTACAAATTCCCTACATTCAGTGGCCCAAATTAGAGAGGAGGAGCTGCCTGGGGTAATTGTGTAGAGTATGGCCGGATCCGAGTCATAGCTTATTTTGGGCTATTTTTCTGAGTTGAAGTCTATGTGGACGAAGTTTATAGCGATTTCCGATTATATATTGAGGGGCTGTGCCCCCCCCCCCAATGATTGAAATCTCAGGGTCATCATAGGCCCATCCCCCTGACAAGCCGTCCCCAACAATGAGCCGACGCTCAAAATAAGCTAGAATCGCATCCGCCCATACTTGCAACATTTACCGCTGCCTGGTACCAGCACATGTCCACATTAGCTGTGTCCATCGAGACGGGATTCAACTAAGGTAAGGTAAGATTCATAGGGATTGGCCCCTAATGCTATTCTTGCTACTTTGTTTTGGATCTTTTCCATTCTCTCCTATTCTGCCTTCGTCACTTTACAGACTTCATACCCATACAGGCTTCTTGGGACAGCTATCCCTTTCCATAGTTCTCATAATTGACTCTTCCAGAAGATCTTCTGTGATGATGATGTTGAGTTTAGAGAATTCGGGATGGGTGTCTCATTCACCCTGACGTGGACTGTTGTATTCAGGTTTCATTTGCTTAGAGTTATCCTGACTGCCTTAAGAATTCAAGGGTATGTTGCAGGACTTTCTTTCAGATAGCATCAGGCAGTCCGAGATCTTCTGTGTATCTGTGATAACTTGTATTATTGTGGGGTTGGTTGTTGAGCCATCCTTTGTATCGGGATATGGCATTTATTTTCTGTGGAGAAGAGGAATAATTTATTAGCCTTGTTCATTTCTTTTCTTCCACACACACTGCAAAAATTTCTTTATTGCTCTTACTATTCTTATTCTCTTATCATCTATATCTTTTTTTCCACACAGTCCATAATCCTCCCTTCTCTCCACCTCTTCTCAGCTCTATCACCAATTCTTCTTTCAATTTCTCCCTCTCGAGACTGTGGCCCACACATCCCACAATCAAATGTTCTATAGATTCTCTCTGCCCCAATAGGCACCATTCACGTCTTTTCCACCATTCCATCTGTATGTCCTTCCCTTCACCTCCAAGGATCCAGTCCATGCCTTGAATAGTAGCTGGCTTGCAAAACTCCCATCATACATATTCTCAATGCAAGGCTCCTCTTTACCCCTGTATATGTTCAGACTTCTCTTTCCATTTATTCCTCTTCTCCAGAGCCTTTCTCCTGAATCTAATTTTTTGTTTCAGCTTTCCTTTTGCTCTGTCCTCTATACAGATTGCGGTAATTCTGAAGATCCATACCCTGTGAGCTTTTCCGCTCACATTCCCCTAATATTTATTCCACCTCCCAACATGTTTTCACCCAACTGTGTGATTAACTTGTTTTATTACTTGTTCCTGAGGGCGAGTGTAGCGAGCAGGGGGGTATGGGGGGGCTGTGCCCCCCCCCCCCATATAGCAACCCATAGTACGGTTCGCGGGGTATGGATCTTCAGGTGTACCCAGATTGCTTCTAATTCATATTTCGTATCCACTCTAATTACCTCTTTGTACCACTTGTAAGCAACATACACATAGCCTGCCCATGTCTCTATTCCCATCCCTTGCAGTCTCAACTCATGGTTTGCTTTCATCCTTGCCACCCTCTCCTCTCAGTGCCTCTACTGCTACATAGGGATTGGACCCTAGGGCAATTCTTGCCACTTTGTCTTGGATCTTTTCCATTCTCTCCAATTCTGTCTTTATCACTTTGCAGACTTCATACCCATACAGGCTTCTTGGGACTGCTATCCCTTTCCACAATTCCCTTATCATTTTATACTTATTTGCTTGCTTAGTTGCCATGTTCCTCAGCATGCCAGTCATTTTAAGCATATTTACTTCATTTTGTATCTTATGCTTCTTAAATATATCCTTCTGGTTACAGACTGTCACACACAAGCATCTATATTCATTTACCACTTCTAGGATGTCGTTTCCTAGGATCCAACCTATGAGCATAAACAAATACTTAGTTGGTTTTGTGGCGAGAATTGGAAGCGGGCGATTTAAAAGCTTGGCTTTCAATTTTAAGTGCCAACTAATTCTGTCAAATTATACTGAATACTGTTTTGTTGGGGAGGAGGGGGGGAGATATAGGTTGGTCGAGTGCATAAACCGCCCAACTCAATGGTCCCGACGACGGAGGGAAGCTGTTTACGACTCGCCTTACGGTTTGTTTGTTTTTTTCTTTGTCCTTCCAACAACCCTTATCTACAGTTTTATATTGGTCAATAATAATAGTTCTTGTTTCCTATATAAATCTGACAGTTCTCAGGAATTTTGATAACATACGTTATATAAGGCTCTCCTAATTTCGATCCCAGTCTAAATTGGATAAAATACACTATTTTGTACCACCCCCAGAATATTATTTTACATTTATTTTCGATCCCACCTAATATAACTCCTATACACTTTCGTGCGACGTATAGAACGCTTGAGAAGGCCTTGTTTTCTGATTCAAACGACTCTTGGACTATTTATAGAAATATTTCTAGCTATTAGAATTGTTATGCATGCAGATACCCTTCAAGTGAGAAGTCCCTCATCGTACTAATGTAGTCTTCTTTTACGACATCGATGAGCGAAAATCCAATCTCCGCTGAAGCTGTCGTAAGCATTGGCGTGTTTAGTCCACCACATAACTTTTGCGGTTCGGCTCTTGGCGGAAGTTCTTCCAAACACTAACTATCCTTGAAAGATACCGCCTACTTGGTGTCAATGGAGTTTTTTGAAGCCATACTTCTTCGAGGCAGACGATTTCTAAATTTTTCTTAGACTAGTACAATTGTTTCCTCTGATCGACACTTTACATAGGCCCGTTGATCGTGTTCTTTGATGGTTTGGATGAAATTGCTGCGCTTCAGAAGTACTGCTTCCTGTGGATTTGTTGTATGAATATCTCTGGTGCCGATATTTTGCTTAGCGATCAACCTATCCATCCGTCTAATTAGTCTGCAGTTAAATTTATAGGTAGTTCAAATCCTTGTAATCAGCCAGTTCGTTGAGACGACTCATCACAAACATGCCAACAGAAATAATGTGCTCATTAGAGGAGATTTCTTAACTGAAACATCAAGGTCAAATTCTAGAATTGCATTTTTGTAACTTGAAAGAGAGCTTCACAAAATTGCAACTATGGGTAGTAAATTCCGCTAAGCATCCCCTTTCAATCGTGGATGAGAACTCCCGATCAGATAATGAAATTTACATAAAGATCACGATGACAATCGCTGACATGTCGGAAGGCTCCAGTTCCTGTTGTAGTGCAAGGTATCGGGTAGTATGTTTTAACACCAACCAGCGACCACGTATATTTCGTGGCCCAGGGCGAATTGGCCAGCCGTTCTAAGTGAGGTTCCGGGGCGGAGGAGAGAGTGGGTGCGTTTTACTGTGATGACGAGCCAAAGAAAGAAAGCGGAATTGTGATTGCTATGAAAGTTGAAGGAAAGTTATGTTCCGAGTGCTCGGAATCAAGCCACACCTGGAGGGATTGTACGAACTTAAACAAAAAATGCCTAAACTAGGGCAATTCTCACCGCGCATTGTCTATGACTTGTCCAATTAAGACCTCGCTAATGACAGACAAGAAGAAGGCGATGATCGAATAGAGAAACAGAAAAGTGACTACTACGTATGCTCAGGCGACGAAAAGATCCGAGCAGGAGAAGACCATGCCACAGATCGACCAAAATATGAGACCAGATCTTATAATGTGAATCTTACATGTTGATTTCACAAACATCACGAAACCGGGAAGTTATGATACATAGCTGAATAAGATGTTGGTGCATAATGGTCTTAAACCGATTTGGTTGTGGTGAAAGTTTTTGTGTTATGTTTCAAGTTATGATGTTATGTTTTGTACGAGAATGTAATTTCTGTTTATGATGGAAGTTATTATATTATAATATGTAACAGTATTATTTCTCCTTATTTCAGTTTGATGCTATGTGGAATTTCAGTTGTTTAAAATAAATCCTGTCACCAACAGTTGTTTGCGATCTCCACAGTTTAAACAGATGAATAGTTCAAGCTGTCAACCTCTCAACTTCACAAGTTCTCAACCATGGATAAGTTATTGCGTCCAGGCACCCTATACATTGGCCCAGAGTCATCGACAGCAGCAGACGAGTGGGACATGTGGAATTCCAACTTCTAGGCATTCGTCGACTCAATATATCCCTCTCTCAATCCCAACAAGCTGAAGCTGCTTCGAGCACATGTGTCAAGCTGCATCTTCAAGCTCATCCGGAATGTGGCTACATACCAGGAGTAAATCAAAATACTGAAGGCACGCTTTGTCAAGCCTAAGAGTGGAGTTTATGCAAGACACTGCTTGGCCACTTGCAAACAAAAGGTGGGCGAGATGCTGGCCCAGTTTTTGGAGAAATTGAAGAGCTTGGCCCAAGACTGCGAATTCAGAGCTGCCACTGCCGAACAAGTTGAACAATTAGCCATCAAAGATGCTTTCATAACTGGCATGGCATCAAGTGCCATTCGACAGAGACTTCTAGACAACCTTGAACTAGACCATGATACTGCTGTGACACAAGCACTCTCACTTGAAATAGCCCAGCTGCACTCGAAGGCATACCGCACAGAGTCATCACTGACGGCAGCTACTGAATTGGAAACAGCTATAGATGTGAGATCAACAGAAGAGCATGTAGAGCAACATGAAGGTCTAACCTTGAACGCAACTCAGTCGAGTGTTAGAAGATGTTTCTTTTGTGGACGGCCTTTTCACCCTAGGAAATTCTGCAAGGCTAAGGATGCATCATGATACAAGTGTAGAAAAATGGGCCCCTTTGCCCGAGTATGTCAGTCATCAGCAAGGTCTGTTCAACCAAGCAGCAAGTCAAAGATGTCTGCGGCTATCATTGCGTCGACTGCAAGCCTGAATAGTATCTCCCGAGCAGTTACAAGGATTCTTCTAGATGACAAGATATCAGTGAAGGCTTTGATCAACACTGGGAGTTAGCGCAGTTTCATTCGACCAGAAGTTGTGCAGTCTGCTGGGCTGAAGGCTGAAGATGTTGCAAGCGACAGGAACAAGCTCTCTGGCATCTGCTCAACAAACTACAGAGATCCGTGGACGTTGTCGGCCAGCCTAACCGTAAATGACAACAAGTATGAAAATGTTCAACTGTGTATCATGGAAGATTTGTGTTCTCCTGTCTTGCTAGGTCATAAAATTTTGAGGCAACATAAGTCGGTGTCCGTTAAGTTTGGGAGATGCTAACCTCCCTTGGAGCTGTGCAGTTTAGCGATTGCTACCGTGGACCCCCAACTCTGTTTGGGAACCTGACCCCTAAATGTCGCCGTGTACAAATCAGACCCCGTTGCTACAGTGAAGAGGAAAGTAAGTTCATCAAAGACGAAGCATAGCGCTTCAGGAAGGTGTCATTGTACCTAGTCGAAGCCCATGACGAGCGTAAGTTGTGGTTGTGAAGAATAGAATCAAACGGAGAATGGCAGTAGATTACTCTCAAACAATCAACCGTTTTACGAATTTTAATGCATCTCCAGTGCCAACAATCTCCGAGATGGTAGAGAAGATCTACAAGTACAGCTACTTTAGCTCCATCGATCTCAAGTCAGCAAATTATCAAATACCCATGAAGACTGAAGAACAGATGTACACTGCCTTTGAGGCTGATGGACAACTTTTTGAGTTCACAAGGATCCCATTTGGCGTTACCAATGAGGTGACTTGTTTTCAGCAGATTTTAGATGCCATCATCCGCAGCGAAGATTTAAAAGACACCTTCGCCTATGTGGATGATATCACAGTCTGCGGACACTCAAAGGAAGGGCATGATGCCAATTTAGAACATTTCTGTTCAGCAGCTGAGAAGTTTGGGCTGACAATCAATCAAGACAAAAGCAAGTATGTTCAGACACATCACAACACTAGGTCACGTCATCGAAGAACATAAGATCAGCCCTGATCCAGAGCGTATGCGACCACTACTTGAGATGCCAGCCCCAGCGGATGCCAAAGCACGGCAGCGAGCTCTTGGATTCCTGTACCACCATGCTAAGTGGATCCAAAACTTCTTTGAGAAAATTAGACCCATTGTTGATTGCGAGAGTTTCCCAATAACACCCATGGTACTAGAAGCTTTCCAGAGACTCAAGCTGGAGATATCGTGACTTCACTCTGTGCAATAGAGAACAACACACCATTTGTCGGTGAGACAGATGACATGCTTGGAGCAGCATCTCTGACACAAATTGGCAAACCAGTCGCCTTCTTTTCACTTTCACTTGCTCCTGGAGAACGTCATACGCAGCTGTCGAGTGAGAAGCACATGCAATCGTGGAGGCACTGCGCAAGTGACGTCACTTTTTGATTGATTGGCCCTTCCGACTCGTGACCGATCAACAGTCGGTACGGTTCATGTTTGATCATAAGAATAAAGGAAAAATCAAGAACGAGAAAATCCTCCGTTGGCGGCTAGAACTGTCCTGTTTCAGTTTTGACATATCATACAGGCCTGACTCACGGAACCTCGTCGCTGATGCACTGTCTCGAGCACCCCATGGCGTATCTGCAGCTCTCGGCAATGTGACGGTGGAGCTGGGAAGCTTGCATGACTCTCTGTTCCGCCCAGGAGTGAGACAGATATGGTACATAGTAGGTTGCCGGAACCTGCCGTTCTCATTAGATGTCAAGTCGGTCGTCCGCTGTGTACAACATGCCTTACCAAACTACTTTGGACCGATCCACGAAAATCTATGGCTACTCATCTGCACCAATACCAAAAAATCCAAGGTCGTAGATTTGATTGAAGGAGTCATTAAAGGCAAATACAAATGGGACTTCGATGCTGACATCACGGAAGAAGATTTACTACAGGCCTTAAAACTAGGAATGATCCAAATCTGTCCCAAATCATGCTTTAATTTAAACCAGGATCAATTTAGGAAGGAGAGATCGGGAAGGGTAAGGTCACCAGACAGAAAAAGAGAAGTTAAAGTAAGCAACCTAACAACAACTAATCATGGCTACTTGTACCAAATACGTCAAGAATTTAAAGATTTTCTCGTTCAATGTAAATGGTTGGCACGCCCAAAGTATAATGTATAATGAAATTATTAGATCCGCTGATCCCGACATCGTTCTTATATCTGAGCATGGATTAAATGACGAAAGCGAGCATATAAAAATCTACAATTATGATGTGCTGATGGCTAGTCACTCAGAAGAGAGGTATGAATGAGTAGCGATTGCCATCAGAAAAGGGATTAAATTCAAGGAGATGCAGGATTTAGAAGAATCGTACCTAGCAATAAAGATCACCGTGGCATACAATGACCTGGTGATTGCAGTCGGGTACCAACCACCCAGGCGCCCATATCTCCCGATCTCTAACTTCCTGGGACTCTTCAGGAGAAAAACTTCAACGATCTTAATCGGAGATTTAAATGCCCGCTGTAGGGAAGCCGGCTACACGAGAAATTTCAACGTAGTTAGCAACTCGCTGAGCCTTTTGGTTGAGAGAGGCATAGTTCAGAGAGAAGGACCTGACTTCGCCAATTTCCACACGGAAATATCGTCGTCGACACCAGACATAGTATTAACGAATCGGAACTCCTCTCTGAATCATGTAACTCTTCCTGGCCCTTTCACCCCATCATATCATATTAGTATGATCACCCATATTTCAACCTCCCCGATCCAAGTGCAAATTCTTAAACGCAGATGTCTGGCGAGAACCAACTGGGAGACATACTGTGATCATTTGCAACATGTGCAGGTTGGACAACTAGAAGGTGCTTCACTAGAAGAAATCGATGAAAAACTCGACCATCTCGCCTCAAAGATCTTGGAGGATGACTGCTTAGCTGTCCCTTGGGCGGAGCACAAAATACTACCGGCTCCAAGGTGGAACCATAACATACAGGAAAAGATGGATCAGCTGGAAGCAACTATTTTCTTTATAAACATGTACGGGATCACGGCACCTCTGTACCACTACGAGATCTGAGGAATGAAATTAAATATCTCATAATGGAGAATTCAAGAGATCAGTGGGATGAAATGATTGCTAACATCGACGCAGAAGGGGACCCTAGAAAATTCTGGAGTCAAATAAAAATATAGCAAGGCACTCCCCCCAAGAGTGGCATAAATATAAAAGTAAATGGCGTGAAATACACGGAAGACCAAGACATCGAGCGGGAATTCCGAAGGTGCTGGCAAAATCGTTTCCGTATTAGCGACGAAGAAAACGAATTCTTTGATGATAGGTACGAGGAACAAATTCTTCTTAGACTTCAGGAACTGTGAGCTGACCTAACCCCACATCACTTCGTGAACGGGACACGTCTCGCACGAGAAGAAGGTGACCTTTTTCGCACGAAGAATATGAAATAGCCCTCAAAAGTTTTAAGCAATAAGCGCCAGGGATTACTGGCATCACAAAAATGCATTTGCTTAAAGCCCCTGATAACTTCAATGAGGCTCTACTCGAGGTATTTAACTCCTTCCTCAACATTGGCTACTTTCCGGACCAGTTTAAAAGAGCCCGTTTGATCTTCATACCAAAGCCTGGCAAGCCAACAAAAAAAGATCAGCAGCTATAAACACATCTCTCTGCTGGAATTCATGGGTAAACTACTGGAAAAAAATTCTCAATTCTCAATAACAGACTGAGAACCTTCCTAGAAATCCACAATCTATACAATACTCAACAGCATGGCCTCCGGAAGAAACTCGGTAAAGAAACGGCTCTGGCATTGATCACGGAAAGAATAGCTATCGGGAAAGCCAGAAATGGCATGTTGATGTTGTGCTGCGAGACGTGGCCTCGGCGTTCGAAAAGCTGGGTATGGAGGAAAATCTGACGAGAATATCTTGTAACTACCTAGAAGATCGAGAGGCAATCGTAAGAGTAAACGGCATCGAAGGGGAAGCATTCAACATGGAAACTGGAGTGCTACAAAGGGGTTGTCTCAGCCTCACACTGTATGAGGTGTATACTGGTGACCTGCTTTACCCCGACCAAGACCTCGCCAGTACGTCCAGCTGGCAGATGACATAACATAGCATGAGCATTTATAAAAACCCTGTTGATATTGCAAGTAGGACGAACAGGGAAATTGAAAATATTAACAACTTTGAAAGAATGAACAAGATCAAGACCAATGTTCAAAATAATTCCTATTGACCTTTGGAAAACAGCGGACGTACTGGTGCAGGACGAATTCTATGAATACTCCAAGGTAGGCCGGGTACTTGTCCTGAAATTAACCTCGGATAGGTACAACACCCGCTACAAAGAAAAGATTGCTGCTGCTACGAGATCGCTACGGTATAGCAATACCTCTGGGCATTCTTATAATAAAAAACCTCCTGGGAAACTTAAATATATATATATATATATATATATATATATATATATATATATATATATATATATATATATATATATATATTATCATTTATTATGTATAAAATTCAATTCTTTTGTCATTTAAATAATTCATGCAATCCTTTAACTGTTAATTTAATCATTCATTTATTTTACTCTAACTTTGTCAATTTAATCTTTCAAATAATTTACTTCAACTTTTGTAAATCAAATCATTTATGTTAAACTTAATAATTAATTCATTCATTTATTTTCTTGTCAATTTAATTAACGTATACTGTTCCAAACAACATCTCTTAAATTTCACACAAAAACAAACAAACACATGTTCCCAGCCCGATCAAAAGAACACGCGATCCTGCCCACTCCACTCGCTGCTTTCTTCCTATAAAGGTCGGTAACCATTCCTTCTACAATTATTCATTTACCTCCAAACAAATCATACTGAGTTAATTGCACTTTCACATTCTTTGCAAACGACAATATGAGAGTAAGTCCTAATTATATTTGCTTCTCATTGCAGCCCCCAATTCACAATCCATTATAGATACTTTAAAATACTCTAAATTACTACACTATATTACTTACAACTCAATATTATTTACTATATCAAAGATACTCAAAATTACTACACTATATTACTTACAACTCAATATTATTTACCATATCAAAGATACTCAAAATTACCACACTATATTACTTACAACTCGATATTATTTACTAAATCAAAGATACTCTATTATATTCTCTATTACTATATTATTATTTACTCTATTATTCACTCAATATTGTTTCACCATATTATTCACCATATTTACTTAACCTACTTATCTCTGTACATTCGTTGATTTTATAAATATATTTATATATGTGTAATTGTCTTTCTTAACGCCCAAGTCATTATTCCAAAATTTACTTCGCTGTCGCATTAGGTCTAAAGCTAACGGCAGACATCTTCGATCAAACAAAATTTATGGTTATGGCTTTCGAAACGCTATCTAGGCTGATTTATTAACCGAAGATAAATCAAATTGATAACCATACACTATAACTGGTTCTCTACCCATTTAAATATATTTCGACAAGAAACAAGAAGAAACTCTATATGTTGTCAGTGAGGCCGATCCTCTTGTATCCCGCCATCCCCATCCATACCCTGAGCAAAACTGCTATCAAGAAAGCGCAAGTAGTTCAAAACAAGGCACTAAGGTTCATCGCCAACGTTACCCTGTGGGTCCACATTCCCACAGAAGTATTACGTGAATTAACAGATATAGAATCCATAAATGTTACCATAAATAGTCGAGCACAAAATATTTGGCAGAAGATTTACCAAACCATGCCAGAAGAGGTGCTATGCCCAATACGACTACCAAACGAGGAACTACATAATTTAAGATTCAAACGAGCATTCAGAAGCAGTCAACTGCTATCTCGACAAGTAACTCACCCGATTTATTAATAAATTTATCAGAAGAATAAACGGTATATAAACCAAAGCTTAAAACAAACTAAGAACTAAAGATCCGAAGTGAACATGTAGTGCTGGAACCACATTATAGAATCGCATTTGACCCAAATATACCTCAAAGTTGAGCATTTTCAAGTCTTATAAAGTTATATAATTGGTTCACAGTAAATCGATCCTACAGTTCTTTACTGAGAGAAAGCATTTGCGAGACTTGACTAAACCGTTACCCCCTTTACCCAGTGGCTGTCTTGGCCAACATTATCCCATGAAGAGGTCTTTTAGAATATAGACTAAAGCGCTCGGAATCGTTTTTCGATTTTCCTTGTGGGTGTTATTTATTTATTTATCATAATTTTGACTCACGTGCAAGTTGTGAGTTTCTTTTCATATATATATATATATATATATATATATATATATATATATATATATATATATATATATATATATATATATATATATATATATATGGGCAATATCACGAAAGTTAGCGCGTGATAACTATAAATATGAATATGTACTACGGAAGGAAACTTAGCGCGTGATAACTATAAATATGAATATGTACTACGGAAGGAAACTGAATAAAAAGCGGATTGGAGTTAGTACTTTCGTCTATTCGACATTTTCAAACTCAATGGTAAGAAAAATAAGACACCCAGTATTTATACAAAGCACGTTTTCCTGGGATGAGGTCAACCTTTTAATGCTATCAGATAAGTCGGATTTTAGAAAAAGGGATAAAATTGGATCTAGCGAAAACAGCCCTGGGCTAATGTTGAGATTGCTCTCCTTTGTGTGGGAGATTAAAAATGATTCCAGGATATTTCTTTTCATAAAATCATTACTACGGATTATAGTATCACTTTTTGACCAGTTAATTCCGTGTCCCATCTTGGAATTGTGGACAGCTAAGGCATTATTCAGATAACCCTTAATTACTGCATTTTTGTTTTGCTGGGTCCTTATGGAAACATTTTTGAAAGTTTGACATACAAGAATAAATTACAATCTAAACATGGAATTCGGTAAATTGCATTATTATCATTATTGGAGCTATGCTTTATTAAGAGATTTTGTAATGTATGATTGTATTTAAAGGCTATCTTAATATTAAGTTGTTTTAGAATGGGCACTACAGACATAAAATTATCCTGATAGGGTAAAATTAATAGGTTTTTACGAGATTCTATTGTCTCTAATTTACAATTATAAAATGTTTTTTTGGCTATAATCATACATTTTTCTAGAAAGTACTTTGGGTAGCATAAATTGGTAGCAATATCTTCAATTTTTGTGTATTCTTTATCTATATAGTCGGGACTACATATTCGAAGAGCCCTAAGATACATGGAAGAAAAACCAGCAGATTTTATATTTTTGGCATGACTTAAATAAAAATGGACATAAGATAAATTATTTGTCGGTTTCCTATAAACAGTAAATTTAAATCTATGTGGTTCTCTAATTATTAGGACATCCAAAAATGGAAGGCTCTTATTTACTTCCTTTTCTACGGTGAATTTAATTGACGGAACCAATGAGTTGATAATTAAAAGAAAACTATCGATGTCAAAACTGTTGTTTAAAATTACCAGGATGTTGTCAACATACCGAAGCCAAACAATTTGAGTAAAACAAAGAGGGGGGATCAACCTAGTCTCGAAAAATTCCATATATAAATTCGACAATAAGGGAGATAAGGGATTACCTATAGCCATACCAAACACTTGTTCATAGAATTTGCTGTTGAAACTAAATTTACACTTTTGAATACATAAACAATTAAGCTCAATGATCGTATTGGTTGGTAAAGGGAGGTCATAAGCATTTAGAATAGAGGCTAGGAAGTCTAATAAGTCATCAATGGGCACTTTGGTGAATAATGAGGTAACATCAATACTGACTAGTCTCAGATCTGATGTTACTCTCATATTGTTTAATTTATTGCAAAGGTCAAGGAAATTTTTTATATGTGAAGGGGATATAGTTCCTAAGATAGGGGAAAGTAAATTTACTAAGTATTTTGAAAGTTTATATTGGATTGAACCAGTGGCACTTATGATTGGTCTTATTGGGTTTCCTGGTTTATGAATTTTTATTAGGCCATACAAATAGGGTAAAGAAGAGCTACTAAAAGAGACATAGTCCATAATTGATTTGTGTGTATTTTAGGTGGTTTTTACGTCGAGACTAGGTTGATCCCCCCTCTTTGTTCTACTCAAATTGTTTGGTTCCGGTATGTTGACGACATCCTGGTAATTTTAAACAACAGTTTTGACATCGATAGTTTTCTTTTAATTATCAACTCATTGGTTCCGTCAATTAAATTCACCGTAGAAAAGGAAGTAAATAAGAGCCTTCCATTTTTGGATGTCCTAATAATTAGAAAACCACATAGATTTAAATTTACTGTTTATAGGAAACCGACAAATAATTTATCTTATGTCCATTTTTATTTAAGTCATGCCAAAAATATAAAATCTGCTGTTTTTTCCTCCATGTATCTTAGGGCTCTTTGAATATGTAGTCCCGACTACATAGATAAAGAATACACAAAAATTAAAGATATTGCTACCAATTTATGCTACCCAAAGTACTTTCTAGAAAAATGTATGATTATAGCCAAAAAAACATTTTATAATTGTAAATTAGAGACAATAGAATCTCGTATAAACCTATTAATTTTACCCTATCAGGATAATTTTATGTCTGTAGTGCCCATTCTAAAACAACTTAATATTAAGATAGCCTTTAAATACAATCATACATTACAAAATCTCTTAATAAAGCATAGCCCCAATAATGATAATAATGTAATTTACCGAATTCCATGTTTAGATTGTAATTTATTCTTGTATGTCAAACTTTCAAAAATGTTTCCAACAGGACCCAACAAAACAAAAATGCAGTAATTAAGGGTTATCTGAATAATGCCTTAGCTGTCCACAATTCCAAGATGGGGCACGGAATTAACTGGTCAAAAAGTGATACTATAATCCATAGTAATGATTTTATGAAAAGAAATATCCTGGAATCATTTTTAATTTCCCACACAAAGGAGAGTAATCTCAACATTAGCCCAGGGCTGTTTTCGCTAGATCCAATTTTATCCCTTTTTCTAAAATCCGACTTATCTGATGGCATTAAAATGTTGGCCTCATCCCAGGGAAACGTGCTTTGTATAAATACTGGGTGTCTTATTTTTCTTACCATTGAATTTGAAAATGTCGAATAAACGAAAGTACTAACTCCAATCCGCTTTTTATTCAGTTTCCTTCCGTGGTATATATATATATATATATATATATATATATATATATATATATATATATATATATATATATATATATATATATATATATATATATATATATATATATATATATGTCGTGGTATAGCTCTATATATCATACATACATCTATTATATTTGATTTTAGAGTGCGCGGGGGTTTCCTTTTAATAGGTTTGGGTAGGCCGAGGTCCGGTTACAAGGTTAGATCCTCGTAAGGAAGAGCTAGTCCAAATGATGCTGCTTTGAATCTTGGCATTGGCTGAGAGTTCCAAATCTTACTTAGGTACAGGCTTTTGCTATACGGCTATGATGAGCTCGAGGGTCAGAAAGCAAAGGAGTAGGCAAAAATAGACTTTATATTAATAATTAAAGTTAATATAATACAACAATACACAGGCATATAAGACAAATAGTTACACAAATAATAATGGGGAACGGTAGACGGCAATTATAAATTTGGGGAAGCTAAAATATTCGTCACGATACCTTGTACACAAATGGAAGGGTTGGGGAAGACGATGGTCGTTTCCGGGCAAGCGGTGAGATGATGGTTGGGTCAATTCGATGGGGTCCAAGGTCAACTTACTTGTTGTGAAATATTCTTTTGAGATGACGGGGAGGGGGAGGGGGAGCAGAGTCTTCGAGAAAGGAGGTTGGGAATTCTTCCGTTGTAAATTCCTTTGAAGAAAACGGAGGGTGGGTTTCTCCGAGACGTCAACGGTTTGTTTGGTCAGATATGCGTAATCAAGGGGGTATTACGCTAAGATGAATCTTCACTGTAGCCTTTTGGGATAAGACGTGATTCTTGTTTGGAGATGGCGTCGATGAGCGGGGTCGGACGGGTATTCTTTCGGGGAGAAGAGTTCTTAACTAACTCTAGGGGGTGGATATTTGTTTTATCCAAGAAGGGATGCTTGGTTTTGTCTCACAACGTTTCCTTGCCTTCGGCGTATGACAACCCGAATCGAGGAGGAGTAAGATCGTCTGCACTCGTGAGCTTCACTCGCACCAATCTATTCATTCCTCCTCACGCGGGTAGATATGGACACCAGAAGTGAGGGAGCTTACCCCATAGAAGGATGGGGGGACTATCGCCCATCGTTTGAGTCATGGCAAACGCGGCCCGGGTGGTGATTGTCTCAACCACTCCCAGCGTAGCTGGAAGGGGGAGGGGAGGGGAGACTTCTCGTCTTGTTTAAATACTCGCCTTGATAAGGGCTACATTCCATGAACCCGCTCCTATACTTTCTCACGCTTTTGAGCTTCGAAAATTGTTTGTAAGCTACATGAGGCCCATCACGTGGAGGTAATGCTTAAAAGCGACGTTATTTCTCCCATCACGTGCTTGTTCCCTCACACGCCTCCCTTTTCGAAAGTTGGACCTTTTCTCATTAAAACAGAAAAAAAGGAAAAGGGAGAAAAGGGACAACCCGATACTCTTTTAAGTGAGGGAGGGGGGGCGACTCAGTTACGACTCATTTTCTACCTAAACATAAAGAAATTATACACAATATACATACGCTGTTACCAAGCTATAAACTGTAACAGAAAATTGATCAGCTTATTCAATAATTGTCATGTGACTACACAGAATACTATACATACTACCAAGGAAAAGGATACTTAATAACCGAAATAGGTATATAAAAAAAAAATCTAAAATCCCACGACATATGCTTTCCACTTGGGAAGTTTAAACCCCAAAAGAAAGCATGAAGATAACGGAGACATTCCCAAATCATATCGCGAGGACAGTTATTCTTACTTCGTAAATACATAAAACTACCAATAAATGGGCGTACACAAAATAATCAATTATCCTAAAAAAAAATAATTTAACAGTACCTTAAATTCTTACGGATATAAATATATACAACTACCAAACATTTGCTTAGGGCCATTTCTCACGGAACTAATCGGGATTAGCGGGTAACGCATTTCTGCTGAGGGAATCGGCCATTTGATTATCTGTCCCTTTAATGTAGTTGATTTTAAACTGGTACTCCTGGAGGAGGAGACTCCAGCGCATTAATCTGCCGTTCGTGTGTTTCACATTTCGGAGATACGCAAAGGGGCAGTGGTCAGTTTCCACACGAAACTCTTTCCTTACTAAGTACATTTTAAATTTCTGAATTGCCTAGATTATTCCTAATGCTTCCCTTTCAATAACTGAATAGTTCCTTTCGCGGGGTAATTAGTTTGCGACTAGCGTAGGCCACAGGATGACTTTCGCCTCCGTCCTCATATTGAAGTAGCACACAACCAAGGTCTTCGTTGCTGGCGTCAGTGCGAAGCCCGAACGACTTTTCAGGATTGGGTAACTTCAAAATGGGGGCAGAAACTAACTTCATTTTCAAGGAATTAAAATTTACGGTGGCCTTCGGGTTCCAGATTATTGAGTCGGGGGAGTTATTTTTCAAAAGGTTGCAGAGGGGGGCGGCCAGGGACGCAAAATTTGGGTCAAAGCGTCGGTAGAATGAAGCGGATCCCATGAAAGACCGCAGCTGCTTCTTATTGCAGGGAAGAGGCATATCGACGATGGCCTTTATCTTCTCCTCCTGGGGACTAAGTTGGTTTTTCCCAATATTAAACCCTAAATATTTACTGGTTTCAAGGCGAAGTGGCACTTACCGGGTCCAATAGTAAGACCGTTTTCTCGCAACCGGGTGAGCAAACCTCGCAGGGATACTAAATGTTGGTCCCAGTCGCGAGTAGCAATATAAATATTGTCAAAATAGAAAGAGGTATTTGGCAAACCATCTAAAATTCTCCGCATTAACCGATTATAATTGCTACAAGCGGTTATGAGCACGAAGGGAAGCCTCTTGAACTGCATAAGGCCTTTGTCAGTAGCAAACGCCATAAATTTCCTCACTTCTCTCTTGAGCGCGACTTAGTAATAGGCCTTACACAGGTCGAGTTCAGTAATGAATTTCGCTTCATCAAACAGATGGAGGTTTTGATCTATCCGAGGGATGGGTTCGGCGTCGAAAACGGTGATGGAATTTAGTTTCCGAAAGTCGACACACATCCTATAAGATCCATCGGATTTCTTAACCATGACTATCGGCGAGCAATAATCAGAAGTAGAGGGCTCAATTTTGTTTAATTGGAGCAAATTCTCCACCTCTAAATTAAAGGCTTTCCTCAAGTGAATAGGTAAAGGATAAGGCTTAGATCTAACCGGTTCATGTGTCGTGAGCTTGATGTCGTGCTCGAACTGAGTGGCGCATCCAGGTTTATCGGAAATAACATCACTAAACCGACTAAGGAGGAGCTGGAGCTGATTTCGTTGATGTGGTGTCAGCCGCTCGTCGATTTTCAGGCCATCAGTGAATAAGTCGGTCTTTCCTAGTAGGGACGGTAAAGGATAGTCTTCGTCCTGATCAACACATACCGTTTGTACAATATCAAGGGATTCGGCGGGATAATCTGATTCCATGGTGGATCTTTAATCGAGGGCCACAATATTATTAACGCGGGCACGGCGGTGGTACCTCTTCAGCATATTGATGTGGAATAATTTTTCTCCGGAGGGTGTTCGGATTAGATAGTCCATAGGTCCGCGTGCCTCCAAAACCGGGAAGGGGCCCTTCCATTGGCTTAGGAGTTTATTGCTCTCGGTGGGCAGCAATAAGAGAACTTTGTCTCCTGCTTTGAGACGGCGGTCTTTAGACTTAACGTCGAATTATGTTTTGTATTTATATAAATTAACTTCGGCGTTCTGGGATGCGATGCTAGCGCATTGTGCTAACCTCTCGCGGAGTTCCAGCACATACATATAGGAAGATTGAACTTCCTGATCGAGTTGAGGTTGTGAGAACAACTTTAAAATACTAAGGGGGCCTCTTACGTTACGACCGTACAACAATTCGAACGGAGCAAAGCCAAGCGTACGATGTGGGATTTCCCTGTAGGCGAAGATGGCCACTGGAAGATAGCGGTGCCATTCACGCGGCTGTTCGGTACATATCTTACGGAGGATGGACTTGAGAGTACCATTTAATTTCTCACACATTCCATTGGTCTCTGGGCGAAAAGGAGTGTTAAACAGGGGCTTTACCATCAGTAATATTCCCACATGCTCCATTAATTCTGATGTAAACTGTCTTCCTCTGTCAGACAAAACCTCCTTCGGAACGCCTATTCTCGACAAAATGGATATGAGGGCTTCGGCACAGGTGATGCTATCTATCCTCTTTAGTGGGACAGACTCGGGGAAACGCGTAGCAAAATCCACTAAAGTGAATATATAGCTGTGCCCTTCACTAGATGGGGGGTGAATGGGGCCTACAAGGTCGATGGCCACACGGGAGAAGGGTTCAGAAATGATGGGGCTTCTCTGAAGGGGGCGGGTTTTACGCGACCTTTAGCAGAGGTCTTCTGACAAATGTCACACGACTGGCAATGTTTTGAGATGTCAGCTGCTGCCCGCCCCCCCCCCCAAAAAAAATGCTTGAAAATTCTTTGACCTGACTTGTTATGACTGAAGTGACCAGAAAATACACTATCATGCGCGACCTTGAGCACCATGGGGACATAAGATTGGGGGATGCAAAGGGAGCGGTCTACTGGTTTAACGCCATCCGTAGTCTCTCTGTAAAGGAGGCCATCCTTTTCGACGTAAGACACGGTCTTGTTCTCACGAACCGACTCTTTCTCTTTATTTTGCGACTTTTCCCACAATGGAAGGAGAATTCCACACTCCTTCTGAGTTTAGAGTTCCCTTAAATTCAGAGTTAGCGGGAACTTCGAGGGGGGCAGGATCCTGGGATTCTTTGCTCGCTCCTGCGCGTGTGGTGACCGGCTGGGAGACTGGGTTAGGAGAGATTTTAGGACTTTGTCGAATTAGTACCGAACATAATTTAATTGGGGCCGAAACTGCGTTTACACTGCCATTCTCAAATTTTAAGGCTCCTGGTAAGCTCTTATTAAATATAAAATTCACTTGGTGATCCGGCAAGCCTTGGGGAGATGAAGGAACGGGGGTTCAACTGGAAGAAGAGGGGGGGCGGCAGCGGCTCGTACTTGGTGAACCTGTTGAGGGGGAGTTGCTCCGAAATTTAGAGTTCTGGGGACAGTTTGAACTTATGTGGTTCGCTACTTCGCACGTATAGCATACAATGGGTCTCTTTTGGAAGGATGCTGGAGAGAAATACTAGAAAGGGGGCTTCACGTCTCGAGGTTCAGTGGAGGGAAAACTTCTTGGTTTGAAGGGGCCTGGAATTTTCACAAACTTCGACTGGGAATTTTGATTAAATCGGGGATTTCCGGTTTTCGATTTAGGGAACGGTGGGGAGGGCTTCTTGGAGTCCTTTGGGTACAAGTTATGACTTGCTGCGAAGAAGTCTGCTTCTTTAACGCATTCCTTGAAGGATTGACAACGCCGGTCCTTTACGGCTGCGCGGATCTCTAGGGGCAGCGAAGCCAATAACTGGTCCCTTAAAACAAAATCTAATAATGACTCATAATCAGGGGAAATCTTTGACAACTCTAGCCAAAACTTAAGGTTTCTTTGGAGAGTATACCCAAACTGTCGGAAGGTTTGACCGGGTAGGATCCTGGCGATACGGAACTTATGGCGTTAGTAATCAGGGGTCATATTATGGGCTGCGAGTAATTCAGCCTTGAGGGTAGAATAATTAATTGTACATTCTTGGGGCAATGAGATGAAGATATATCTCAATATCGAGGTGAGCAATGGGAGCAATTTCGCTATTCCTTCCTCTTCCAAATCAATGTGATTGATTTCAAGAATTTTCTCAAAATACGTTAGGAATGAGGAAAATTCTTCGCCCTCCTTAAATATGGGAAATTTAAGGGGGACACCTTGCGGGGCTTCCGATCTGCCACTCACAGACTGTGTTTTTGCTTGTGCTCGCATCATTTCCACTTCGTGCTGGCGTATTTGTGGCCTTTCTTCCTGGGCTCGTTGTCTTTCTTCTTGTTCTCGTTGTCTTTCTTCTTGTTCTAGTTTCTCTTTACTTCTTCTTTCTTCCCTAACATGTCTTTCTTCATTTTGAATATTTTCTACCAAATCTCTTCTAGACAGGCCAAGAGATTCGCCTTGCGCTTTAAAAACTTCAAATCAAGCCATATTTTTTTTCAAAATTTTCTTAGCCTTGTTTGTGCTAAAAAACAAAAATCACGCCAAACGTGTACCTACAGCATGTGCGCAAAATTTACATACACTAAACGAACTATTCGAGTCCCTATCTCTGGGACAATCTCACTGCACGAAAAAAAAGGAATAAACGGTCACTTTACCTAATCTGCCTAGGAAAATTCTATGCTCGACTCTGTGAGATCTAGGTCCACACATACACACAATTTAGATGCAGGAACTTTAAAATTTAAATGGGAAATTATTCTTCTTAAACCTTTGAGCACATCTTTAGCCCTTTCACTTAACACAAAAATTAATTAGAGGGGACTTTAAAACATCTAAAAAACCCCCCTTTTAAATCCACTTAACACACTTGACACCAGATTTTATAATATATATATATATATATATATATATATATATATATATATATATATATATATATATATATATATATATTACTATATGTCGTGGTATAGCTCTATATATCACCTACGTGCACGCACGTAGGTGAGTGATGTTGTGTTGTCGTGGGCCTCTGGTGTAGTGATTGTTGTACTGTGTGATGAGTCTCTGAGTGTGTATGGAATATGTGAAGTGTTTTATACATGTGAAGGTCACGTGCTGAGGTTATAGTGTTTAAGATTGAGCAACAGTGGTCTTCTAACAGATCTGGATTAGTGTGGTCCAGGTCGAGGTTTTGTGGCGTGTTTTCTGTTATGTGTTTCTTGAACTTTTCTCAATTCGTGTTTTTGAAGTCGAAGAGAGGTGGTGTGGGTATGAGTATGGGAGATGTGGATATGATAAGGCATATCGGTATGTGGTCAGGGAGTACGTGGGGACCCGGTGAGATGTGAGTGTAGAAGCGTGGTCGTTGCGGAAGAACACGTCCGGAGACATGGTTCCTCCGCGAGTACCGAAGAATGCGAGGAAGGCCGGGCTGATGTGCTCGCAGCGATAACGCGGCAGGGCACCGGCCAGATACCTTCTGCATCATTCGTGGTGCTAGAAAGGAGTGTTAGGTGGAAAGCGTTGAGGTCTCCCCCAAAGAAGATAGGTAGGTTGTGGTTTGATAGAGCCCGGAGTGGGACTTCTATGTTTAATTGTAGGCGTGGTGGTCTGTAGTGCGTGGCAACTAGGATGGGGCCGGAACTTGTCTGTACCTTGCAGGATAGAAAAGTCATCACATGTTTGAATGAGGGAGTGGTGTATAAAGCACTTTATTAGGATCCCTGATCCTAGGTGCATCGCTTGTGGAGTTAGATATGTGTGGTAGCCTGCAATGCGGAGTCTGTTGTTGGGAGGGTGTAGAGTGGTCAACTTCAAGAGTATTATGTCAGGTCTTTGTGTGTTTAGGACCCAGTTGGCAACAGTATGGCGAATACCGTGCCAACTGCGTAAGTTTAATTGTATTATGTTGAGGCTACCTATTGACGTGGGCGGAGTGCGCGTGAGGCTGATTTAGCCGGGACCGTTTTCCTCTCTTGGTTATTTCCCAGGAGGCGTGGGGAGCGAGTACCTTTACGCGTGTCGGCTGTGGTTTCATGGGAGTGGAGAGGTTGTCAGTGGTGTTATTGGGTGGGCAGGCCGTGGTAGAGGGGGAGAGTGTGTTCTGTGGAAGGAGGGTTAGAGATAGTGGAGGGAGGGTAGGAGAGAGTATGGAGCTCTATGTGTAGAGTAATATTCACGGAGCCAAGTCACGGCGGGCAGGGATTGGGAGGGTTTAGCACGTCATATCACTATGACGAGCCAGGGAAATAAAGGAATTTTTATTCAGGGGGGGTAGGGCTTTTCAGAATCTCGTGTATTCCTCTCGAGATTATACCGTCCACGATATGACTTGCCGAAATCACTGTTCTCAGTGAGAAGCGTCGAGGAAAGTTTGCGCCGGGCCTTGCCTCCTGTATCTAAAAGATAGCAGGGAAACGCAGAGAGATGTGTCTGAGCTTTTAGGTTGGAAAAGGGCACCTGTATTAGCAGCCGTGCTGCGGCTGGTAAAGTAGCACCAAATTGGCCATCTTGGCAAATTGTAAAGGTGTTAAGGGTAAGGTAAAGGGAAGGGGTTTATGGTCTCGATAAAATTACAATTTGGACAATGTGAACAATTTGAGATTAATATGAGCAATTATGAAACTGAAATAAATAAATTTAAAAACTCTGTTAGTTGAGACTGTTGTAATAAATTAGTCAAGAAATCTTCCTTGTTATTTGAGACTTTTGTAGCAACTTGGGATGTCGATGTGACGATTGATGCAAGTTTCGTTGGAGAACCATGCTTCAAGGAACTACCTGCCTCTCTTGTTGGTTGATCGTCCGAGAACCGTGGTTCCTTCCCAATTCATGCGGTGTCGTTGGTTTCTCTCGTGTGTGGCGATCACAATGAACATATGACAAACAGGAAAACTGCTACGGACAAGGATACAGGAACACCAGAGCCGCCCAGAGGGATAACCCTCTTTCGGCATTCGCCAAAGACAGGGAAAGAACTTTTTAAAACTCGTACACTTATCTGCTGCGATGAGACGCACCGCCCACCATCTTTCTTGTGGGCAGAGGAGCAATTAACCCATGCACATGTATGCAGACATGTTCGACTCACATACCCGAACAAATGGAAATTAAAGCAACGCCTAGATAACTCAAAACAATGGCTTACTGGGATTCCAAGATACCTAAGCCTTAATAAATTGTGCGAGTTCCAAGCGCTCAAACGTTAGAATTAATGTAATGTTTATACGAGCTGAACCGGATGCCTTGGTTACGCTAAAAAACATTGTTCGTATGCTGAGCTTGTTGTGCGAGTCGAGGTAAGCGATAATATTTAAACTCGTTTAAACTTATCACACCTTTTACAAAGTTAAAGCTGGTATGGGGGTAACAGACACCAATTTTTACAAAAGAAGGCATATTTCCTACACAATGCTGTGTGCGGAAGGAGACCTCTTATCACTTCGTTCGTCACGAGCCTACATACGACGTGGTTCACTGCAACAAGTTTAGAAAGCAGAGAATCGCACTTAGATTTCGTTAGCATAAGGATCCAAAGAGCCAGGATAATTAGACTGGATGAAAGCGCTTGTATAACCCTTCTTAGAAAGGGATACTACTCTAGAAGTAGCATAGGGGGAGGGGGGAGGGATTGGAAAGATTTACTCCTAAATTGAGTAAAATTAACTTTACCATGTGGGTTCATCAACCACCATGGAGCTTCACTTGGAGAAGCCCGGTGCTGACAAGGAGAGCTCATCTCACAGCCGCCCAAGTGATAACACACCTAGTATACTT
This sequence comes from Ceratothoa steindachneri, assembly GCA_963969495.1. Lineage (NCBI taxonomy): Eukaryota > Metazoa > Arthropoda > Malacostraca > Isopoda > Cymothoidae > Ceratothoa > Ceratothoa steindachneri. The sequence continues at coordinate 22,214,308 of OZ018338.1, read as the reverse complement.
CAGTAACCACAAGGGAACCAGGCGGCAGCACCAGTCTAATGGTGTGCAAGGACCTCAAATGACAAATTGAATACTTAATCTCCCCGGGGACAAACTCCCCGATTGACCAAACAGAGCCAACCGGGCTTCTGTTTACCACCAAACCACAAGGTCGAAGTGTGTTGCCACCTCCAGGTGGCAACTCGGGAGGAAGGCTCAACTTCCAGAAGGGGGTGCTAGGGTAATTACAGGGTTTCCACGTACAGTTAACATGCGGGATTGCACAAGGTAATAAACAAATTATGGTATATACAGGGAGTGGAGGGGGGTGTAAAAGTCCAGTTGGCAGTCAACACAAAAATGAGGACTGACCCCACTCTACGAAAAGGCAGTAGCCTGCCCACGGGGAGCCCCCCCAAGTTTTCTGCAGAGAAGGGGGGTCTCTCCGTCTTTTCCATCACACTTCATATGCTCACTTGATTCTCCCTTTGGCGCTTATTAAATGAATTGAGACCCTTCACGCGACATTCCCGCCCATTAACATTCGCTGATGCGTTCGTATGAGAGGTATTCTCTAATTCCATATAAGAAAATGTCCCAAACTAAAAAATTAGCGATTTTTCTAACCAGTGGACACGAGAAAAAGAACAATTCTTCCAGATTATAATTGTGCTTTAAAAGTCTGAAATTTCCAACAAACAAAACTTAAAAGAAAAATGCCCCCCCCCCCCAAAAAAAAATCTTTGGCACGCGTGAAAATTAAAGCATTTATCACGTTACTGATTAGAACCAATCTTCAATTATAATAACTTAATCACTTAATAATTAGGAATTATAGGACAAACTTGTTGATACATGAGTTGGAAGATCGGAGCTTTTTTAGCATTTTAAATATCTCCTATAAATATAAATGGCAAACCCTAATTTAGAGTATAATAAAAATATACCTCAGAACACTGACGACATATTTGGCTGAAAACGCAGGAACCATAAATATAACTAATTTTACAATATAAAAGTATTATATAGTGTGGGGACAAATTTGGCATTAATTCTCTCGTCCCTGGCAAATGTGAACTCGGGTATTCTATTGGAGTAGATTGGAATCTAGTTCAAATTTGGCCTCGTTTCGTTTATTATATAAAAGCATAAGCTTGACTTGCCTGCATTCCTTCATTAAATGAAAGGGCTCAACTTTGGTTTAAAGCTTTTAAACTGTTTTCCTTCATCAGATCAAAGGGACCAACTTTGGTTTAAAAGCTTTCGAAATAATGTTTGGCAACAAGCAGTTACTTTAGCAGTAAGCCCCAAACATGCACGATGCAGTTTGTGTGGTGGCTAACTATTGCTATAGCATGCGTCGTAGAAGGTAGCTAAATGCGACTTCAACTATGCGTGAAATGAGCATAAACAATGAGCTGGGACCACACCCCTATGTAATCATCCTATGAATGCATTAGCTTTGAAATGAGTCTGTGGATTTGCCAGCTCAGCCCTACCGTAAGCATAGATGCATGCTTATTTCGCTTATTATTGGGCAGTGACGATAAGATAATGAAGGAAACCAGTGTACACAATATAACATTACTTACACAACTAAATTCTAAACGTTCCTCTTGACATTAAAGAAAAAAAAATAGAAAAAGCGAATATGATTTTTTTAGATGGTCTTCCACTGGGTGGGGTGTGTAGTAATGGTAACAACCCAGTTCTAGCACACCAATACACATCCCTCGCACTACCTACTACTCCCACTTCCTGCAATGTATATAATAATCTTAACTCATCTAGTCTCTCTCCTGATTACTCCGTGTGGAAGGTGGTATTCGATAAATGAAACTTTTTCTTCTTCTTTTAAGCATCCATTTTGCCACCGGCTACTAAGGACATAAGTCACCGTAATCATCTTACAGCAAAATGCTAGACTAGAGATTCGAATAGAGCTATATTTCTTAAGAATAGGAGAAACTGAAGCAAATATATTTGATATGTTTTGTGGGAGAGGTTAAGTTACCTTATCACAATAGGGAATGGTAAAGTGACCTGTTTGGATGATAGTGGTAAAATTATACTAAAGTTTGACAGAAATGGGTAAATGGATATTTTTTTTTAATGTGTGCGTAAGTGCATGAAAATTTGAGAACATTAATTTTACCTAGGCATAAAAGTAAATTAAGGCGGATGTTACGTCTGGCCTAGGATCTTTCCTCTAGACCAGCCGCTACGATGACCATCGTCGACCGGACTGGGCTTCTCAGAGATCTGGGACTCCGTGTATCTTAAGGTTTGGTTTAAGGTCGTGTTTACTAAATAGTTAAACATTGAGATCAACACAAGTCGTGTTTTCTAAGGGTTGATTGGTGTCTGATTCAGGGCATCAGCGAGGGCATATATGTGTTGGTCAAGCCACTACGATGTTTAGTTGTGAATGGTGACTCCATCACAGTTTTGCTAGGGCGATCCGTATGTGACCTGGCAGACGTTTCTTCTGTCAATGTCTGGTAAAATGGTAGGCCTTGTAGACTGGATTGTTTGCGGGGGTTATGTGCGCGGTGGTGGTCGGAGATTGTTTTGTGTGTGATGAAAAATTAGTTTAGTGGGATTTCTTTGTACCCCGATGTAGTACATATATCTCCGGAATCTTGCTCATGTTTCAGAGGATGGTAAATTGTTTCGGGGTTTGGTAAACAACTCTCCGTAGAGGTCGAGGTGTTATTTTGTGGACATTACCTTCGTTTCGAGTGGCAATACTATCGGGGTACTTCTAAATTGCTGAAGAGAAACTTGTTCACAGAGAACATGCAGATATTGAGAAAAAAGTAAACAAAGGCTATGGCCAGAATGGCGTATTGTAAACCTCAAGGAACAAATTGGTACAAAAGAGTGTAACGAAGGTACAACACTTGAACCCTCCTTGTGGGGAACCTGTGAAGATGTTTAGTGCTCCCCTCATATGACTAGAGTAAACCATAATAGGGCGATGTCATGTTCATTTTTAGCGTAATGTCTAAACAGTGGCAAAACAAATTGTGAAGTTAAAGGAGATCCATGGGATTAGCAGATGTCGGACCAGCAATTTCCCACACAGTAGCAGCCAGGCGCCTAGTCTGTTCCAAAATACAAGGCGATGTAGTCATTCCTAGATGGATGCAAAAAAGCTCAAAAATTTTAATCTGGGTTGGAGGGATGTCGGGAAAAGCTCTGCAAGCGAATATTTTATAAAAATCCCCACAAAGAATTCCTGGCAGAGGAAGATCCAAAGTTTCCTTATCCAAAGGTGGCAATTTCAAAGGGTTACCACCGTGGTCCTCGAACCATAGGAAATACGAATAGCTGAAAGTTTTGTCTTTCCACAGGAGGGCAGTATGTCCTAGGCAGAGATGCTCTCGGGCAAACTCTACCAGGGACCAGATCTTGGCGGCGGTTAGACGCTGAACGGCTCCCTGGGTTTCGGAGCAAGCCTCTTCACACGCTTCCCCGACCCAGAAGTGGGGCGCAGTCAGTTGGTGAACAGAACGATCAACGTAAATAAAGTGGACGAGTCCGGGAAACTCCTCCAGGTATTTGGTGATGGAAATTACGGAACGGGACCCAATCGCCATGTCCTTGAATCCCTTAGATTCGAGCGAAGGCAGAAATTCATCGAGGGATTCCTTCGCCTTGAATGACGCCAGTTCGATGCCCTTGAGAAGAGAGGTCGGAGAGACGCTTAAGATGCAAGCTTGGGCCCAGGTGCTCTCCAGGGCCTCGAGGACTGCTGAGATGCCTGCTTCAAGACGAGAAGGGAGCTCCTCCTCAGAGGAGGAGGACTTGAGCCATTCCTCAAAGCCTCCCTTTTTCAAAGCTTCCCACCGGCTGTGTAGCTGTTAAAAGAATAGCATAATTTAAGACCAACATCAACTAGTGTAGTTGGTACGCTTCAACGCCCTTAAATCCCCCCCCTCCCATTTATGTCCTATTAAACACAAGTCCAGCCATCATTTTCTCCATGCCAAATTACCACTTTATTGCGAAGGGCGTTATGCCCTGTAGCATCTTGTCCCTTCCCCTGATGAATGGACGAAAGCTGGTTGGCGACTCTCCAAAAAAATTAAGTGCCCATTTGGCGACGACATCAAGGGCATAAGTCACAGGAATAACCCCCCCCCCCCTAGCCTATTACTAGGTGATGTTAAAACACAAAACAATACAAACAGTAAACACAATCCTCACCTTTTTTCCAACCCTTCTCACACCCTGACCTTCACTGTCGTATATTCTCTTTACAAGTGCATTTATATCCATTCTTCTTATACACCACAACACTTTGTCACAACCTCATTCACACCATTAACACCTCTTTCGCAGAGCAACCATCCCTCTCGAGTCCACTTGTACTGCTCTCACTCAAGATCCACTCGTTGGCACCATCATGCAATTTTCTAGCACATTCCAAATTCAAACTTTCCTACCATGTAAACCTTTTGTGGTTTTAATCTGCACAACACAAAACGATGGATGGGCAACTATCCCGCGGGTAGACATGCCCGGGTGTCATTTACTGACCGATCATCACACATTAGGAATTTCACAAACGGTGTAACAATGATTCGTACGTTCACCAACTCTATTCAGCCTGTACATACCCGAAAACACCCCTATACCACTCAATGTCATTCAAACAACACATCACAAACAAAAAACAAATGCACACCAAGACTAAACACACTAAGATCTCTTGCTACCACAACAAAGAAACCACAACCACAGTAAACAAACAATGTATACGCTCAGTGATGGACTATGCAAGCCCTACCTGGGCCTCTAACTCTCTGCGACACACCACAACACAATACAAACCATATAAAACAGGACCACAAAAATAACCATCACAGGCTGCACAGCTACTACACCCACAGACCACCTACACCACAAAACCAAAGTCTTCGAAGTCAATGATCACCTGGACATGAGAGGCACACAAACACTTGCAGCAGCTTACACAAACCAACAACACTAAACGTCAGAACACTGACGCACTCCAATGAACATCAAAACAACACCTATACACGATATCAAACACACACTCATTTTTGTCCAACATAGTGCAATCTCCATCATCCATGTTTTCCCATTATGGGGTTGGATGAGGCATGACTATCCTCCACATCTGTCGATCTTGTGCCAAGTAATCCTCTATTCCTAACATATCAATACCTTACATCACACACCTACTCCACTTTTTCCTTGGCCTTCCCACTGGCTATCGCCCCCCGTCCTCTGTCCTTTTTCATATGTCCAATTCATCTTCTTTGCTTCAACTTAACATAAAGGTCCTCAACCCCACACATTTACCCCACTTCACTGCAATCTCCCCTCTTTAAAATACACAAATACCACTCTACTCTTCCCTACATAATTTCCAGGTGGATATGACACAACGTTCCAACCTGGATGCAATCATTGAGTCTATACCACCCCACCTAGATGCAATCATTGAGTTTATACCACCCCACTTGGATGTAATCATTGAGTTTATAGCACCCCACCTAGATGCAATCATTGAGTTTATACCACCCCACTTGGATGTAATCATTGAGTTTATAGCACCCCACCTAGATGCAATCATTGAGTTTATAGCACCTCACCTGGATGCAATCATTGAGTTTATACCATGCTACCTGGATGCAATCAGTGAGTTTATACCATCCCACATGAGGTTATGCTGCAATAAAACCCCCACTTCCTAGCTATTCCATGAGCCACTAATAGAGGGAAGGAGTGCTATAAAATTCCCACAGCATGCAACAACCTCCCTCCACTCTAACCTGGTTCCTCGGGAGAGTCTCACAGAAGGTGCAACCCCACTAAATTATGGTAATGTTGATGGGGCCTACAGTTCAGGCTGTAGGATCCAAAGTTTTCTTCCTTAATCTCCCAAGAGGTCAGAAAATATTTTCCTGGGTACCAATACAACAACCTATCTCTATATACTCCTCACATTCCACCAACCCACCAATGCTAATTAACCAGCATGACTGAACAGGGTCAGTGACAGCTCAGCCCATTATGATAATTGTACGAAGAGCTTTCTGGAATACCAAAACGTAAATTCAGGTTTAGCCACCTTTTATGACATATGACAGAGGACTTTAGGTATTCTTATTGTCCCACAGGCAAACCCGCCAAATAAAAGGACAATACTAAATAAAAGAACTTAGATAATTGCAACCCTTTAACCCATCAAAACTAAATACTTCTCAAAAAATTGCGCTCGTTAACCCAACAAAACTAAATACTTCTCTAAAAATTTCACTCATTCACTGACAAAACTAAATACTTCTCAAAATTAACCAGACAAAACAAAATACTTCTCAAAAAATTGTGCTTGTTAACCCAATAAAACAAAATACTTCTCAAAAAATTGCACTTGTTAACCAGACAAAACAAAATACTTCTCAAAAAATTGCACTTGTTAACCGGACAAAACAAAATACTTCTCAAAAAATTGCACTTGTTAACCAGACAAAACAAAATACTTCTCAAAAAATTGCACCTGTTGACCAGACAAAACAAAATACTTTTCAAAAAATTGCACTTGTTAACCAGACAAAACAAAATACTTCTCAAAAAATTGCGCTTGTTAACCAAATAAAACAAAATACTTCTCAAAAAATTATGGCTGTTAACCCAACAAAACTAAATACTTCTCAAAAAATTGTGCTCATTAACCCAACAAAACAAAATACTTCTCAAAAAAGAGCGCTCGTTAACCGAACAAAACTAAATACTTCTCAATAAATTGCACTCATTAACCCAACAAAACTAAATACTTCTCAAAAAATTGCACTCATTCACCGACAAAATTAAATACTTCTAAAAAAATTGCACTCATTAACCCAACAAAAAATTGCGCTTGTTAACCTGACAAAACTAAATACTTCTCAAAGAATTGCGCTCATTAACCTGACAGAACTAAATACTCCTATGGCTCAATCTAATTTAAATGCAAATTCAACCTTACCCGACCCAAATACTTTTTCACTTTGTGATAAGCAGCTGGTGAGAATTGTTTGATACAATCCTGGGCCCTCTGCAAACAATTGTCCATGATATTCATAATGGCCACATCTTTTATGTTTGCTTCTTCCTTCTTTAAATCATTCAAAAGGGAAAACATTTCGTACAATTGACCAGCCACATCTCGGCGATTGATCTACACACAAAAAGAGAATATGAATAGATTTTTTATTATGATTCTCTTTTAATTAATATGCAAATTAACCCTTATTCAGGCATAATGGTTGAGGGATATGAATTAATATGTTAAAGCTCTGCTTGTCAGATTAATTGCACTCGATGGAAGGATTAAACAAAAAAAGTTTAGTAATTATTATTGTAGGCATTGAAAAATGGTCCTACTATTTGCCATTAAGTGTTGTAAAAGACAACAAAGACTGAATAGGACGCACTATCCTGGGAAGGTGCCCACTTGAAATTTTTTGTTCAGTGAAGGAAACAAAAAATGTGCAGTGAGCTAACCTTGTAAGAAAATAATGTTGATTTGTATAATTATCAAATCGGTCATAATTACTTTGATATTAATGAAGAATTTTATCTTTTATTGGGTTGTCCTCATGTCATTAAGAGCAATTGGAGCTACTCAGCATGTCATTAAGAGCAATTGGAGCTACTCAGCATGTCATTAAGAGCTATTGGAGCTACTCAGGAGTGAAGGCCCAGGAAACTCCCATTTTTCGAAAGTATCCCTAATTCATGTGAGAAGAGGAGGAAATATCCCACCCCCTCAAAGGAGCTTAAGTTCCTATTTCAGAGTGTATGGCATCTTTGTGCGAACTATTGGGCTGTGAAATGTGCTGACCAAGACCCTTCCCAAATGACCAGATTTACTCAAACATTCCTTATCTTTAATTTTTTTTTTCAGTTATTCCTGCATTTTATAACGATTAACCAAAGAAGGTACAAGCTATTAAACAAAAGAACAGGGAGAGAGCATCATAAAATTACATCAAGTGAATTAATGGAATGTATTATCATCCCAACCTCCTTAATAAAACCTTTATGATTTCCTACATGCCTGCTAAAGTCCAGTAATGGAATGTATTATCATCCCAACCTCCATAATAAAACCTTTATGATTTCCTACATGCCTGCAAAAGTCCAGTAATGGAATGTATTATCATCCCAACCACCTTAATAAAACCTCTATGATTTCCTACATGCCTGCTAAAGTCCAGTAATGGAATGTATTATCATCCCAACCTCCTTAATAAAACCTTTATGATTTCCTACATGCCTCCTAAAGTCCCCAGCTTAGTTATGATGGCATTAATCCAATTGAAGGCTCAGTGGTGATGGCAACCAAGGCCAAGATGTCTTGTCATGTGAATAAGAGCATCTTTATCATAACTACACAAACTAATACCTAGAGAATGGCGGGCATCAATGCTATAAATTGACAAAAGAATAGAAAAATTATGCCATTCGTCTATTTTCAATTATGGATGAAATCCCCCGAGAGCACCAGGGTTTGGTGCACCTTTAGGGTGAGTGTCAGGTAGAATTGTTTATTTGACTCCAACCAGCGATCAGTGAAAACTAAACTATGACAGGGATTTTTTTTTTAAGAGCCCATCAGGCGACTGGCTACTTGGGCATTAGTCGCCGTATTCAACATTGCCTAAAATTAGCCATCTTTAAAAGGGCATGCTAAAAAAACATAAAAAAACATCAAAAAATAAAACAAAGAAAAAGATAATAAGCAAGAAGCAAGCTCAGGGGTCGGGGGGAGGTCCACCTCCCCCCGGCGCAGGAACATGCGACCTACTAAAATACAAAAAAACAAAAAGTCTAACAGTCCACAGGTCGGTGTGCACGAACTCGTCCACAGTACAAGAGACAGGCGGTAGCGAACCATCCCGGTACCGGTACAGGTAACGTGCGTGGAGATTGCCCAAACTGGGACATTCAACAAGAATGTACCAAACAGTCTGGGGGACAACGTAGTCTTCATAGTAGGGCGCAGGCGAGCGCTCCATCAAATAGCGGTGCGTCCCGCGAATGTGTCCAATTCGGAGACGACAGAAAGCAACCTGAAGCCGTCGCGGTTTTGGGGGGTAGATCCATGGGAGCAGTCGCGGCGCAATGACACGCAAATTTACGTTCCCTTTGACAGTCTTCCATCTTCTTTGCCAAGCAACCGGAAGAGGGCTTTTTAGCGCCCTCATTCCCCGCAATTCCTATATGTCCAGGAACCCAGCAGAAGATAATCTCGACATCCGCCCGGCTTGCCAAAACCGTGGCGTCACGGATATCGCGAACCAGGGGATGCAGAGATTCCAATGCCCCGAGAGCACTCAGGGAGCTTTGTGAGTCGCTATAGATCACAATCTGGTCTCCAAACCGGGCACGTCGCGAAATCTCCCGTACCGAGTGGTGTATTGCCACCAGCTCGACTGTGAAGACAGACGCATCGCCTGGCAGAGCCCCGCTGACTTCAAACAGAGGGGATCCGGCGTAGAAGCCGACCCCTTCTTCGGACTTGGAGCCATCCGTATACACTGGCACGGTTCCAGCGTGACACGAGGTGTGCTCCAAAAAGGTCGAACGCAATACTCTTGGCACTGTACAAGCTTTGGGAGCAGAGGCGTAGCGACAAATAGCTAAATGTAAAACCCTCCATGGTGGCGTCCTGGGCAGAACCAGGGGCGCCACCGGCCCGAGAGTGAGAGCTATACCTAGCTCTCGAAGGAGTTTCCTGGCCCTAAACCAAAAGGGCTTAGGGTATGACTGGGGTCTCTCAGAGGCATAGGCACCTTCGAAATCAGCTGCGGATGCAGTGAGAGCTGTTGGCGATTGAGGGAGGCGCCGGGCTCGCGCGTACAGGCGAATAATGCACTGTACACGGCGTAGAGCGAGTGGCATCTCCCCAGCATCGACTAGTAGGCTCTCAATGGGAAAAGTGCGGAAGGCACCGGTCGCCAGGCGAAGGCCGGTGTGGTGGATCGACTCCACCTTCCGCAATACACGCTCGACTGCGGATGCATAAAACTCGCATCCGTAATCGAGCTTCGAACTAACAAAGGATCGATAAAAAAGTAAGGCAGTAGCCCTATCAGCGCCACAAGCGCTGAACGTCACGGAACGGAGAATATCCATGGCGCGGATACAAGAGACCCTAAGGCTGTGAATATAAACCTCCCAGGTGAGGCATCGGTCAAGTACAAGACCAAGGAAACGGTGCGATTCAACCACTTCCAGGCGTACGCCATTAAGAAACAAGTCTGGGTCAGGGTGGAGCCGTGGATGGCGGCAGAAGTGCACCACCTTAGTCTTGACCAAGGAAAACCGAAACCTGTGCGCTTCGGCATAGCGAGAGACGCAGTTTAATACCTGTTGGAGTGGACGCTCCAGAGTTGAATCTGAGCCGCGCTAAAAGAGATCGAAAGGTCGTCCACGTAGAGCGTATCGAGAACATCTTCCGGCAGCACCGAGGTGATGCCGTTGATGCTCAGGGCAAAGAGCGTGACACTGAGGGCACTTTCCTGCGGGACACCCTCTTCCTACTCCATTGGGCCGGAGAGGGCTCCCCCAACCCGTACGCGGAATCGACGATCTCGCAAATATTCAGATATAAACATTGGGAGGCGTCCCCTCACCCCCAGTGTGGAGAGTCTCCATGATACCGTATCACAGGCCTTCTACAGATCGAAAAACACCGTGGCGTAGTGCTGTCTACGAAGGAAGGCCTCGCAGACGGCATTTTCCAGTCGGAACGGAAGCCGCACTGTGCAGAAAACAGATGGCTTCCGCTGTCCAGAAAAAAAGCTAATCTAACATTTACCAATTTCTCCATCAACTTGCACACACAAGAGGTTAGAGAGATTGGGCGGAAACCGGCCGGAGTAGAGTGATCTCTCCCCGGTTTGCGAAAGGCGAGCACAGTAGCGATTCGCCAGGAATCTGCGAGGAGACCTTCCACCCAGAGTCTGTTGAACAAATCTATCAGAAAGGCCATGCCTCGCTTACCCAGTGTCAAAGCATGGTGTACGGGACATCGTCCAGACCATGGGCGGTGTCCGCAAACGAAACAAGAGCTAACGCAACTCACTCAGAGTAAACCTGTCATTGAAAGGCTCTCCGCCTCTGGAGGTAAAGTCCAGTCGGTGGCCTTCCACGACATCACGACTTGCATTGAATGATGGCGGAGCAGCATCCTGGCTAGAGAATGCGGAAAAAGCCGTCGCGAAGGATTCCGCAACGGACGCAGGGTCCGAGATTGCGGTCCCATTCTCCTGGAGAACGGGAGGGGAAGTCCTGCGAGAACTTCCCCAAATCCCTTTAAAGCGCTTCCACACCTCTGCTAGAGGGGTTTTCCCGTTAAGCGAAGACACGTATGCCCGCCAAGAAGAGCGGCGGGCGTGCTTCGAAATATACCGGAACCTAGCCCTAGCCCGACGAAATTCAGCGACAGTGAAATCATTCGGGCGGCGCTTATAGCGCACGTAGGCATAACGCTTCTGTCTCACACTCAGCCGACCGCCACGGAAATGGTCGGCGTGCAAAACGGCCAGACGTTCTGTGAATAATAGTCAGGCCCGCGGCGATGAGGTTGCCGGAGAACTCAACGGCCTCATCTACCGACCTAAACTCCTCGACTGAGATAGAGAATTCAGTCATTTCCTGAAATGCAGGCCACCGCGCCCGCGCCAAGTACCACCGAGGTGGGCTCTCAGGCGGCAGTTGCCCTGAAAATGATATTTGAATGGGAAAGTGAGCACTACCATAGAGGTCATCGACCACCTCGCAATCAAAATCAGGCTGTGCATCCGAAGAGCACAAAGATAGGTCAAGGCAAGAAAATAAAGCGGTTCTCGGACAGTGATGCGTAAACTCATCCACGTTTAGGACACCTATCTTAAGCTCTTCGATCAGATCGGCAAGGACTTGTCCCCTGGGATTTATTGAGAAGTCTCCCCAGAGAGGATGTCTGCCGTTCAGATCTCCAAGCAAGAGAAAGGGCCTCACGGGAATGGCCGTACCCTTCCCAGAAGCAGAACTCCAGGCGCTGTTGGTCGGACAATGCGCTGTCACCTTCGAGGACTTATTGGGGGGGAGGGGGATTGGGCTCGCCATGCTAGTCTTTTTCCCCTTCCGCCTCAAAACTTTAGGCGGGCCTCTTTTCGAGGATCCACCCAGCCCACAACTAGGCGTGGATGAAGGAGCCAAAGCTCCTTTGTTGCTGCCCTCCTTTCAGGGGGCAGCTTTAGGAACCCCGGAAGGTGGCCTGGCGACCAACTTCAGGGCTGTTGGCTCATGTGAGTCTAACGACTCGGTGGAGGTGCATGGCCGTTTCGCCTTAGGGAAAACGGTCACGCTGGGGAAAGGGGGGTTGTCGCTGGTTTTAGCCGATGCTGGTTGTGAAACCTGTGTACAGCCAGCTTTACCAGGGAAGCGCCCGGGTTGAGTAGAACCCGCAGAAGGGCTCCGAATGGTCGCGGAAAAAACCGTGCTCGTTGGCCTGGATGGGTCAAGAGCAGAGGGTGTCTTTCTAAGCATTGAGGCGTAAGACGTCCCCGGCAGAGCCGGGCGTGCCAGGACCAAATCCTTAGTCTCGCGGAATAAGAGACGATCCTGGGCCTGAGTGGCCAGGATTTCTTTCTCAAGGAGATATGCACCACATTGTTTCGAAGAAGCGGGGTGCGGCTCTCCGCAATTGACACACTTGGCCACACACGATTTGGACTTATCGTATGCAGCCTTGGAGTAATTTCACAGACTTCGGGTGACCCCGACTTTGCACGTCTACATGAGCGATTCGTATGGCCGAAGCGGTGACAGTAATAGCACCGCCGCGGCAGTGGCACAAATGCCTTAAAGCGGGAGCGATACCAAACGGCACGCAACGACTCAGGGAGCTTGTCACAGTCGAACGTGACGAAGAGTCTAGGGGTGGATCTCGAGGCCCCTCCCTGTTTTCTCATCACATGTTCGACCTTGACCGCCCCATGGTCGGCCAGCTCAAAGGTGATGTCTCTATGGAGTAGTCCACGAGTTCCCTCGCATAAACTACTCCTTTCATGAAGTGCATGGTAGAGTGCGGCGTCACACTCACAGGCGTGCCATCGTGTCCAAAGTGCACTAATCATGGCCGCCTCAGAGGGATTCGACGCATTCGCCAAAAGGCTCCTGTCTGAGAAATGGGTCACCTTCGGCTCTCTACCAACCACACTAGCTAAAGCTCCCCTCTGATGGATCATGTTGCCCTTAGCCAACATGGTGCCATCAGTGGAGCGAATAAGGAGGAAGCATTTGAAGCCAGCGGGCTCGAAAACGCCAGGTAATCTCTGAATGAGGGGCCCCGATGTAATCGAGGCTCCGCTCTGCGCACTACCACTTTTGGTATTAGTCAGGGGCTCCGCACCCGGGGGCAGAGGGGCCGGATGTGCCGATCTTGGCTTGGTCGCTTACCGAGGTGGCAGCAGATTCATCCATCCCCGCAGATGGAGAGTAGCCCCCCCCCCCCCGTCTTTTTTCTGTTTTCTTACCCTTTTTAGGAGAGGAGGGCGGGGAATGAACCCGCTTCTCCCCTCCGCCAGTAGGAGCTCCCAGGCAAGATGGACCGGCCTCAGCAAGGTCCTTCTCCGAGATGGAGAAGGTCCTGGCAGTCGCAGGGGCACCGGTTGGAGAAAATCCCTCCCCTTCTTAGTAACCTTGGAAACCCTAGCCGTTTGAGGAGGACCTTGCATAGGGGCGGACTCGGGTTCGGTGCTTGGCACCGTGCCCGGATTCGCTCCCATGGAAGGCCCTACCATCTGAAGCTGGGTTGCCTCAAGGACCATGTCTATCTCAGGGGGAGCCTCCAGTTGCCCCCCCGCCCCAGGACATCACAGGCCTTGACCCCGGCAAGGTTCAATATTCTCGCCAGCAGGTCTTTTGAGGGAAGCGACTGAAGAGGCCTAGCTTCCCTCTCTCCCCTAAGGGGGTTTGCCCTACTGAGCCGCTTCAATGGGGAGTGGTCGGCTATGGGCTGCCTTTCTTAGCAGTCCCCTTGGAAAGTAAAGGGGGGACTGCCGCTGGAAAGAGGGAGGTGCCCGAAGGCACCTCTAGACAAGGGGTGAGGGGGAGTCTCCTACACCCGTAGGCGAAGGAGAGGACTAAGCCTCCTCTCAGGTTAGAGAGATTTGGAGGGTCTCCTGCGATAGTACAGGGTGGGAGGGGACCTCCATTTTTCTGTGGAGCTGCCCGAGGGCGGCTCTGACGATGGAAAAGGGGAAAGTGTGGGGCCTAGAAGAACCAGGTGCCGCCATTCAAGGCCACCCTTCTCGCCTGGTGGCCCAGCAGTCCCTCAGTATGGCGGCTCCACCTTGGACACGGCGTAAAATGTATAGTGTTTGAAAATAGAAAGGAAGAGGAGGTGAGGAAGATGTGGGTGGGGATAAAGCAGGTTATTTAGTAACCCACCATCCCAAACCGGACCTCAGGGGTGAGGGGTCATTGTCCCCTACCGCCTCAGCCCCGATCCGGGATAGTTGGCTGAGAAGAACGTCGACATCTACCTTGAGAAATAGATGACGACCAGAGAAAGTTGTGGGAGAGGTTGTAGGGAAAGTGAGGAAGCAGGGGAGAAATACAGGCTGTCTGAAAGGAGAAAAGGCTAAGCTAGGGCCAGAAGGGGCGCTGAATCCCGTCAGCACAGCGGCCAGGAAGGCAAATCGTCGCGCCCCTTACGGGGTGTATGACAGGGAGGGGCAGCCGCTCGAGGTTGTGTGTGTGTAGATATAAATACCCCTTCAGTGGGTTTCATGATGGGAGAGAGAATGGCCATGTATGGCTATTGCACGAATGTGTCGGGTTTGGTGTGGCATTGAGAAACTGCACTCCACTGGGGGAGGTTGCTTTAAGAGCAAGACTTTCATTTCACAGTGTAGGTAGTTAAATAGAACACATTTTGTAGTGATAGTTCGTATCTTTTATAGTCTGATAAGGTACATGGATGCGAGATTATGCATCCGGGTCATAGAGGCGAAGGCGAGTGTGGGTGGATCTACTCTTTGTGGATGTAGATAAGAGCATTATACTGTCCAAATATATTGACTGATTCCTCAGACTGTTTTCATTTCATGTATGGTTGGAATCTTAGTTCTATGTCTAGGATGATAGAGCGCTGTCGGTAAAAATAATTTGGTAAGGGTTCTACTTATTTAAAATGATTATTTTGCAGTGGGGACTGATTGATTAACATCAGATGCAAACTAGGGGCATCTACACAGTATGGTAGCTATCATGATACCGATCTGAATAAGAACTCAGGCCAACAACTTACCACACATGATGTGGCTTAACTTTGCTATTTTCTGAAGCAGTCTCCACTCAGCTAGGTTGTAGCCTGAGTACTGTTGTTTCGTATAAAGGGGAGCTGTATGTTTTATAACAAGGTAAAGGGGTGTTTGTGATGTTCCAAGTGGTAAGGGGGTGTTTGTGATGTTCCAAGTGGTAAGGGGTGTTGGTGATGTTCCATATGGTAAGGGTGTGTTTGTGATGTTCCAAGTGGTAAGGTGTTTGTGATGTTCCAAGTGGTAGGTCTTTAGGAGAAGGGCAAAATATTTTGAGGGGAGAAACTGCCTTCGGGTTGTGTTGCAGTTAGAGATCAAGTCTGGTGATGTAGTTTTGCAAATCTTGGGTTGCCTGTTTGGTTATGCCCAACAGGTAAGGTTGCGTTATTTTTAAACTCTAGCCACCTTCTGTAAGACAAGAATCAAAAGTTGTAGTGTGGTCGTGTCATTTCCAAGTGGATACGACACGACCACCCAATCGGGATGCAATTCTCGAGAGGAACCATCACACTTGGATGCAATCCTAGTGAAGGTTAACTTGTAATTGAACTCCCACTTCTTAGATGTTTCATGGACCGCCACCACATGGGGTTACTATAAAATTCCCAATAGCATGCAACAGCCTCACTCCTTACCTGACCCCTAAGGATAGTCTCACAGAAAGTATGAACCCCCTCCATAATTGTGGTAACGTTAACGGGGGCCTTCAACACAGGCTGTAGAATCAAACCTTTCTTCCTTAATCTACCAAACGGTTGGAGGGGGCAGAGTTATTAGCTCCTCCTGGCGAGCTACAAACAACATTGATTGAATGGTTGGTTTTTAAGTGAGACAAATACTAGGTTATTGCCACCAGCTAAACCTTTTTATGTAGTTTGAGCATTTATTATGGGCGGTGAATTAGTGAAGGATGGATGATGGATGGTCAAAGATCTAAAATGGTTCAAAATTTAAAATTATGATTCAATAATTTTAAAAAAAGAATATTAAATAGAAAATAAATTATAAATTTAAAACAATGAGTATTTACCGATGTAGTCCAGTTATGGATGAATGTGTGAGATGGTGGTGGTGGGGGGGATGGGCGAGTGGGTAAATGAGACTGAATAGATGAATTATGCCTAATGAAGTTGTTTTAAGATATTTACAAAATAATGCTTTGATGGGAGAATGAGGAGGATGAGGATGAATGGGTGAAAGATGATCACTAGATGAATGAAGGATAAAATATATGGAATAAATATTAGAATTTATTTTAGAGTATTCATATTGTTTTAAAATAGAATATTTATTTGGAATAAAGTATTTTTTGAATTATTTATGTTCAAGGAGGCCTACAAATAGCAACAACAATCATCTGCATAGCAAAAGAATGTAATGTTGAAGTTGTGGATTAGGAGGGGGTGAAGTGTACTGATTTGTCTAGAATTCATTGAGACTGGTGTGTTCATGGCATCTTGCTGTGGTACAATACTTGACTGGGAGCAAGTTTGCAAGACCGCTTTTTTGGTAATTAGTGTTCAGTGTGGCATTGAGTATTTTATCGATAAGGATGTACAGTGCGAAAGACATGTGTATGTCCTATACTATGGTACATGTGTATGTCCTATACTATAGTGAGAGTTTATTGAATCATTCTTGTATAAGCTGAGTGATGGTAGGTACACTGCTTGTTGAATGCAGTGGGTAGAATCTGTGTTGAGAGTCTAGTGGGATGTGTGGGTTGAATTTGTTTAGTACAACATGTTCCATGATGTTAAATGGGGTGCAAAGTAAGAGATATCGGTGTATGATACAAAGTCCAAGTTACAATAAGACTCACCTCAATTAGAGAAATAAGAGAGAGTTCCTTTGAAATCTGGTAGACATAGAAGAGATGAGGCGAATGTGGAGACTCCCTGGTTCTTAGCATGAGGCAGTACCCATTGACCACCCCAGGTGGAGGATGGTCACCTGAAATCCAATTTATGGTATATGTTCCATTTCATTAAATCCTAACATGCCCCATAAGACTTTTAGCCCCACTGATTGAGATGCTTGGTCATTTATCTCTTTTCATCAATCCATTAACTCAATGTATCTTTTAACAAGGCCAAGTCACGATCCAGTGTGTAAGCTGGTTCCACTATGGGCATCAACCACGCAACACTCAATGCATACTAACACTACACCTTTCCCTACAAATCAACACCCTCCAAAGCCAAGCATTACACAACCCACCACCAACACATAGCCCATTCCTCAGCACCCTTGAGTCTCCCCAACCTCACATAAACCCTACAAAACAGTCCATGTATTATGTATAAAGGGTAAACACAACAAATGGAGCACAAAAAATTGCTTATCAACTACAACATACAGCTGGGCTTTATCCAGGAAACAAAACTCAGGTAGCAGTACAAAAATACCATACCACATTACACAATTAAAAGAAAACAACCCAAAACAAGGAGAGGTCTCCACTGGGGGGCGCCTGCAAGAGGCATGGACACTGAAAAAATTAACCCGAATTTACACACTAGTTACCCACATTTGGTGCAAATGCAAGGGTCAGCACCACTTAAGTACCTAGGGAAAAACAACCTGTACACTACATACACATTAGGCAAGAGAGACAGAGAGGCCTAATCATATATCAGAAATGAATTCTCTTCACCAATACCTCCAGAGCGACCTCAGCCTTGCCGGTTGTAGTCCCAATTCGGGTTGACTTTTTGGCAGCTGCCATACGCTGTAGATTCACCATGGTTCAAATTCCACATCAAACTGTACATCTCCACTGAGAAATAAAAGGGAACTTAAATAAGTGCAGTTTGCTAGTAAAACCTACACTTTTTTTTGTTTTTAGGTACATTTGATGTTTTATTTAAATCTGACTTTATTTTTTTGTGCAAATATATAGTCTAAAAACTTGAAGTACTAATTTTACACGACTTCTGTTTAAAGTTCAGAGGAGTACACCTGACTCCTGTAATCCAATTTGAATTGGATAAATGAGGTGGATAAGCTTCTGTCAGGTATGTCTAACACTATGCCAAGAAACGTTAGACAAAACCTTCAAAATATCCAGTGGTTTCAAACAGCCAACCTTAAAGCGATGTTAATTCTGAGTCGAGAATCATAACCAGAAGCTTGAAATCAGCAACTAGTGTAGTTTAATTTTGATATTCTTCAGAGAGGACGCGGAAGTTAAGTACATCTTACCCTGTAGAAATACATAGCTTTTGTATTAATTACCAAAAAGCAGAAATCTTTGAGAGCACATTCTGACACTGTTTCAACTGCTAAATGCAGGCAGTAGGATGCCAAAATCGTCTACAGAGTAGCCAGTCCTCCCTTCCAAAGGTAGTCCTGAAACCACACTATTAATGGCTAGAATAGACTGCTGTGCCAGCCGTCTTTTAGTCGTGAAAGAGATCCCTGGTAGTGAAAACGAGAACTCCATGAGTGGATGAAACCAAAATAGAGATCCGCATAATCAGGTGAGCCCAAGGGCATCAGCGTGCTGGTCTTCGTTTGGAGGAAGGGTGGAGTCTGCATTTTTGACATCAACCAGCGATCAGATAGGAACCTTCGTCACCACAAAGGTGAGGGGCACCCGCTGTACATGGATTATAAAGCCCCCCCCCCTCATCATTGCATCATAGGGGCCTTAAAATCTTGATAGAGTCGTTAGGGAAGGTATAATTCCATCACAATTCCGGATAAAATCATCAAATTTTAAAAGACCCAAAAGGTCTGAAAATAGAAGAATCAATAATCCATCCTTTACCATTATGGGTGATGGCACCCCCACAAAAGATGGCGTGGGTTAAATTAAAATGACCCAATAATAAAATGTAGGGGGGTAGTTGTTCTAAAAGTTCCAATAGATTAGACTTGGTCATTACCAAGTCGGATGGAAGGGATAAAGAACAAATTGTTAGAAATTTGGATAAGGAAACCACTACTAAGTAGTGCATTTTTTTTGTTGTTTTTTATAGAGCCCATCACTAAGTAGTGCAGAGGAGAATGAGTGTGGAGTAGCGAGTCTTCACTATCAAAATCGGCACGCTTCCTTGTGACAAAACCTCAACAGGGGATGTGGAGTTAAAAACTCGAATTCCAGGAATGGAAACGGGCGAAGTTCGAGGTTATTCCCCTTAAGACAACCAACAGACGGTTGAATGCAAGACCAATAAAATTCTGAGTTATTCCTATTTGGGAAGAACGCCTAGAAAGTTCCACTGTAACCTTGAAACTAGTGTTAATTGTAAGGTGAAACCAGTGTGGAAATTTTACTATCAGTAGCAAAGGAAGCTATAGTGGAAGATGAAAACCCTGCCGAAAAGGACAGTGTCAAAATCGACTTACCACGATGATGTTGGAGAGGTGGAAGAATTTGAAGAACTAGCAGAGGGAATTCAAGTCCCAGCAGTTGAACGAACTTGGCAATGAGGTTCAAAACCCGGTGGGAAAAAGCAATGCCAATAAGGATTGCCCACCCAAAGTGTCTAAAGGGGTGGATGATGCATCAGTCTGAACTGATGGATAAATGGGGTGATCCAAATCATCGGACAAAACAGTGATAGATGGCCAAAAAGTATGTATTGCTGGTTGTTGGGTGTGGTGGTTCGTGAAAAAGGGGTATGTAGCTGGTGGGTTGCAGGGATGTATGGGTTATGCATATGTGCAGGTTAATGGGGCGTAGTGTGGGCAATGACCACACCAGAAATCATTAGTGTGAATAGCTTCTGCATTTTTGTTTTCATTTTATGCTTCCTCAGGAGGCCAGTGAACTTAAAAAAAGAGCCAATTTTTAGGGCTGGTTAATATAAACCTAAATTAATAAGCAAAAACAAAATAATAGTAATAATCAAATATGATATCTACAGAGCAGGCTAAGGTACAGGTGGGAAGGTCACAGACACCTGAGCATGCAGCCAATAATACAAATAATTAAATATTAAAGACGAGACATGCCTCCTCCAAAGGCTCAATCACACCAGTCCAGTGTGGAGGAGTGACTCAAAAAGATTCTGGACAGGCGGTAGCAACCTCACCTGTCGCGGTAATGGGACAGGTACTGATTGTTAAGCTTCATCAAGCAAGGCACCATCTTCCGCAGATTGAGGCTTAGCCTCGATGGCAGTCTGCAGAAGGGGCATGTGTAGTGTGGGGCAGAATTTTGCTTGCTGTCCCTGGATTTAAGTACATGTTGGGCTCTCAGGCAAGCTCCTGACTACATACCCTTTGCACACTAAGCATCCCTTTTCAAGTTGATCATTTGCACCCTCTCTCAAGCTAGATCTTTCCTTCTCCTTCCATACCAAGGCCCAACTCCAATACACCAACGTTACCCTGATCACACCTGAGAATTTCCTTCACGTTTAAAATCTTGTGGTTGCAATTTCATCTGAACCATTATCATTCACGACATGACTTAGTTATCTTAAATTTCACACTAGTTCAAAGGTAACACCATACACTCTAATATCACACCCTCCCAAATACTCCTATGCCCTTACTTTACTAATTTCCGTATTTAACTTTAGCCCTCTCCTCATGCATACTTTAAGCAACTAATACCATGTCATTAACATCAACATAGAACTCATCCCTTACCCATTTCCCTTATTCCCATTCATACTTCTCCATCCATACCCTACCTTGCTCAGCTTTGCAACATCACACACCAATGTCTTATCACCCCTACATATGTCAAGCCATTCAGTCTCTCCATCTCTCATTTGAAGGCTCACTTTACTTCCAACATAATTAATCTTCACACCATCCAATAGTTCACCACTAACTCCATACATTCTGAGAATCTGCCATAATGATTTCCTATCATCATAAGCTTTCTCCTCTCTAAATGACCTTCCTCAACCCTCATCAATCATCTTTCATACATTCCCAATCATAATTTTTCATGCACCTTGCCTGGTACACTCAACAAATGTACTTGTTACATTCATATTTTTCCCCTTCACCTTTATACAACGGTACTATCACAACACTCATCGAGTCCTCAGGCACTATTCTACTTTCAACTGCCTTGCAACACAGCCACCAGACTTAATCCATAATGCAATTACCACCACAACGACTTTATCATCTACTCTGACTGCTTTTTTATTTTTCATATCTTTCACAACACTAACAACCTCTTGCATGCTTATTTCTTCAATACCATAAAACAACATTTGGTTTACACCCACAAAGCTAATCAAATATACATTTGCATCAAGTTCTATCCCAGTACACAACAAAGTATTTTCAACATCTACATTTGACCTCATGAATGCTCACCCAGTTATTCTTATCCTTGATATTCACACAGCTATTCCTTATTTGTTTTTTCACCTTTAAATTCCTACAAGAATAACTTCTTGTTCTCATCCATCTGCCTGGTTCATTTTCTATTTTCTTACACTGATAATCACAGATGCATTTTTATTTTTGCCTCCTTGCATGCATTTATCTCATCTCCGCTCTCAAGCATTTGTAAGTATGCTCCTTTTAAATGCTTAATAGTGCAGATGAATGCATACAAGGTGAAAATATAAGTGAAAATGTGATTAATCAGAGTGAGAAAGCAGCAAATGGAAGTATTTGGACAGAAGATGAATGAAGATCCAGATGGGAACAAGAAGTTCTTCATGAATTAAACACTTACACTCTGAAACAAAAGTGGAGCATAAAACACTACCTTGACTGTCGCAGAATTCATTTTATCAAAAGTATGCACAACCCAAGCTACCCATGCAAGACTTCTACCCCCCGCCATGAAACATACATACACAGCAAAACTCCGAGAATATACACCATGATATTCTCAGGCCACCATTAGCCACAAAATTCATACATGCTCAACACAACATGGCATCCATTCTCTGGGTTCAAATAACCTCAATGGTATTCCATCAAATAGTGACCCATAAGAAACACCCTTCTGTTACACTTGGATGGCCTCGGCAAGGCTTCAGTGTGGTCACCACCCAAACTAAACACATACAAATCCTGCACTAACCTGGCTGCCACAGATAGCCTTTTCCCACTGCCGCCAGAAACCAGACACAGTTCAATACACACATGACACACACAAAATCTAAATGGAGGGTTGGATCACATAGAGAAACCCATCCAGTCAGTTTGCCAAGGTTGTAAGCCTAAGGAATGGCCCAAGCCAGGGCAACTTAAGTAATAAACAACCATACCTTGTTTGATTGATGGACTAAGATTCGCCACAATTTCAAACCCCTCCTCTTCTTCCGCTTCCTCAGATTCACTGCAGCCCTCACTCTCCTTCTCTGTCGGTGTTGCAGGGGGTGATAGCCCCCCTTTAGCTGCCAGAACATTGATGCTGGGGGAGGTGTTGCTCTTAAGGGTGTTCGCTTTCACCACAAGATTTAAGAAGAGGAGATCTGTTTCATTCAATTCTTCTGCATGTTTGCTGATGAATAGGACCATCATCAAAACCACAGTACACAGTTGTCTTTCAGATACAGTAATGATATAAGATGGAAGAGAGGAAGGGGGAGGAGGGGTATGGAATCGGAAAACGACCTCTATCTTTTCCTATAAACGTACTCCAGATCAGGACTTCTCAAAAAAAAAATTATGAGCCCACCTGGTGACGGCCTACTTGGGGCATAGGTCACCGTACTCCCACACCCTACTACTAGGCTATATAAAAAACAAATAATATATTAATAAAAAATAACAACGATTAGAAAGGACAAAGGCTAAAAAAAAACATAAAAAGCAAACCAAGTAAAAAAGCAACAAGGAAGTGGGCTCCTTCAAAAAGTCATAAAGTCTGCAAGTCTGTGTGCATGAACCATCCCAAGTACAAGGGACAAGCGGTAGCGACCCCACTCGTCCCAGTACCAGGAGAGATAACGTGCGCGATTACCCAGACTGGGACATTCAGCACGAATATGCCGAACAGTCTGGGGGACAACGCAGTCGAGCGCTCCATCAAATGGCCGTGCGTCCCGCGAGTGTGTCCAATTCGGAGACGACAGAAAGCTACCTGAAGCCGTCGCGGCATTGCGAGGAAGGTCCATGGAAACAGTCGCGGCGCAATGGCACACAACTTTAAGTTACCCTCGACCATCTCGCATCTTCTTTGCGAGGCAGCCCTGAATGCTGCTCGTATTCCTGCCACGTAATCGGTGTGAAGAAGAGCGAAACGCTGTTCTGGTCGCTCAGTCCTCTCGGACTCTTTGGCGCGCTCATTTCCCGCAATTCCTACATGTCCAGGAACCCAGCACAAGATAATCTCGACATCCGCCCGGCTCGCCAAAACCGTGGCGTCACAGATATCGCGAACCAGGGGATGCGGAGATTCCAATGCCCCGAAGAGCACTCAGGGCGCTTTGTGAGTCCAAATAGAGCACAATCTGATCTCCGAACCGGGCACTTCGCGTAATCTCCAGTACCGAGTGATGTATTGCCACTAGCTCGGCCGTGAAGACAGACACAGCGCCCGGTAGAGCCCCGCTGACTTCAGACAGAGGGGATACGGCATAGAAACTGATCCACTCTTGGGACTTGGAGCCATTCCTATATACTGGCACGGTTCGAGCGTGACACGAAGTGTACTCCAAAAAGGTTGAACGCAATACTCCCGGCGCTGTAGAAGCTTTGGGAGCAGAGGCGTGGCGACAAATAGTCAAAGGTGGTACCCTCCATGGTGGCATACTGGGCAGAACCAGGAACGTCACCGGCCGGAGAGCTATACCGAGCTCTCGGAGGAGTTTCCTAGCCATGGGTTTATGGTATGACTGGCGTCTCTCGGCGGCAGAGGCACCGTCGAGATCAGCTGCAAATACAGTGAGAGCTGTTGGCGACTGAGGGAGGTGCCGGGCTCGCACGTACATGCGAATAATGGATTGTGCAATGCAAAGAGCGAGTGGCATCTCCACAGCATCAACAAGTAGGCTCTCAATGGAGGACGTGCGGAAGGCAACGGTCGCCAGGCAAAGGCTGGTGTGGTGGATCGAGTTCTCTTTTCGTAATACACGCTTGGCTGCGGATGCATAAAACTCGTATCCGTGTTCGAGCTTCAAACGAACAAAGGATTGGTAAAAAAGTAAGGCAGTAGCCCTATCAGCGCCCCAGGCGCTAAACGTTACGAAACGAAGAATATCCATGGCGCGGGAACAACAGACCCTAAGGCTGCGAATATGAGCCTCCCAGGTGAGGCGTCGGTCAAATACGAGACCAAGGAAACGCTGAGAGTCCACCACCAGGCGAACCCCATTTAGAAACAAGTCTGGGTCAGGGTGGAGCCGTGGATGGCGGCAGAAGTGCACCACCTTAGTCTTGGCCAAGGAAAACCGAAGCCTGTGCCCTTCGGCATCGAGAGAGACGCAGTTCAATGCCTGTTAGCCTCGACGCTCCAAAGTTGTCATTTGGGCCGCGCCAAAAGGCATCGAAATTTGTCCACGTAGAGCGTCGCGAGAACATCTTAGGTCAGCACTGAGGTGATGCCGTTGATGCTCAGGGCAAAGAGTGTGATATTGAGGACACTTTCCGGTGGAAGACCCTCTTCCTGCTCCATTGGCCCGGAGAAGGCTCCCACCAACCGTACACGGAATCGACGATCTAGCAAAAATTCAGATATAGAGATTTGGGAGGCATCCCCTGGCCCCAATCGTGTGGAGTTTCCATGATACCGTACCGCCATGCGGTATCATAGGCCTTTTCCAGATTGGAAAACTGCGTAGCGTAATACTGTCTACGAAGGAAGGTCACACAGACAGCTTTTTCCAGTCGGAGCTGAGCATTCGACGTGGAGTGGAACTTGTGGAAGCCCGACTGTGCAGAAGACAGGTGGCCTCCACTGTCCAGAATAAAGGCTACTCTAACATTTACCAATTTCTCCATCAACTTGCACACGCAGGAGGTTAGAGATATTGGGCAGAAACATGCTGGGGTAGAGTGATTGCTCACCGGTTTGGGACAAAAAGCGTGCACAGTAGCGATTCCTCAGGAGTCTGGGAAGATACCCTCTACCCAGATCCTGTTGAACAAATCTAACAAAGGCCATGCCTCGCTCACCCAAGTATCGAAGCATGGAGTACGGGACATCGTCTAGATCAGGGGCAGTGTCCGCACACGAAGCGAGAGCGGAACGCAACTCACCCAATGTAAACCTGTCATTGAAGGGTTCTCCGCCTCTGGAGGTAAAGTCCAACCAACGGCCTTCCGCGACATCATGACGTGCATTGAATGCTGGCGGAGCAGCATCCTGGTTAGAGAATGCGGAGAAAGCGGTCGCGAAGGATTCCGCCACGGATGCGGAGTCCAAGATTGCGGTCCCATTTTCCTGGGAGAACTTGCCGCGAATCCTTTTGACTCGCTTCCACACTTCAGTTAGATGGGTCTTCCTGTTAAGTGAAGACACGTATGCCCGCCAGGAAGACCGGCGCGGGTGCTTCGAAATATACCGGAACCTAACCCTAGCTTGACAAAATTCACCGACAGTGAAATTATTCGTGCGGCGCTTATAGCGCATGTATGCATAACGCTTCTGTTTGAGAGCCACCTCACACTCGACTGACCACCACGGAAGCGGTCGGCGTGCAAAACGGCCAACGTTCTAGGAATAGTAGTTAGGTCCACGGCGATGAGGTTGTTGGAGAACTTAACAGCTTCATCTACTGACCTAAACTCCTTGACTGAGACAGAGAAATCAGTCATTTCCTCAAATGCAGACTGGCCCTTGGCCGGCCAGCTCTAATGTGATGTCAACTATAGAGTAATCCACGAGTTCCCTCGCATAAACCACTCCATTCACGAAGTTCATGGTAGAGTACGGTATCACATTCACTGGCAAGTGTCCGAAGGGCACTAATCATGGCTGCCTCGGAGGGATTAGACGCATTTGCAGAAGGCTCCCGTCCGAGAAACGGGTCACCTTCGGCTCTCTAACCAATCAGGCTAGCTAGTGCTATTCTCTGATGGAACATGTTGCCCTTGGCCAACATGCTGCCATCAGTGGAGCAAATAACTAGAAAGCATTTGAAGCCAGCAGGCTCAAAAACGTCAGGTAACCTATGAATGAGAGGTCCCAACGTAATTGAGGCTCTGCTCTGTACACTTGCATTTTTGGTCTTAGTCTGTGACTCCTGCCCGGTGGAGCCCCGGGGCCAGATGCGCCGATTATCGCTTGGTCACTTTCCGAAATGGCAGCGGAGCCGTCCGTCCTTGTGGCTCCCACGGACGGAGAGGAGCCCTTAATCTGTCTTGTCTTGCATTTTTTTTTCTTTTTAGGAGCCCATAGGCCAGATGGACTGGCCTCAGCAAGAATTTTCTTAGAAATGGAGGTCTTTGCTGTCAAAGGGGCACCAGTCTGTGGAGGAGGTCCTTCCTCTCCTTGTGGATCCTTGGGGTCCCACGCCGTCTGAGAAGTTTGCACAGAGGGAGACTCAGGTTCTTTGTTTGGCACCGAATTTGGGCTCGACCCCATGGAAGATTCTACTGTCTGTGGCTCGGTCACCTCAGGGACCATGTCCATCTCAGGACGGGGCCTCCATGTGCCCCCCCCCCCCACAAGACATCACATATCCCATTCAAGGAACCTTTTTCTCATTTTGGGCTTCTGAACCAGCATCAATCAGGAAAGAGATGTGGGCAGGTACACTGACCCCCTGAAAATTAGTCACGCACACAAGCAGGACATTAGGGAAAGGGCCATTGGCCCTGCCATCCTTTGCTCCCCTAAGGGAGTCCCCTGCACCCATAGGTATAGGAGAGGAGTAAGCCTCCCATTCAGAAAGGTTTGGATGGTCCCCTGAGAAAGCACAGGGGGGACCTCCTTTTCTGTCATAGAGCTGCCAAAGGGAGGCTCCGACGATGTTAAAGGGGAAGTGAAAAGGGTATTTGTAAGATTCTCATCAATGGGCATAATGACCCTATTTGTATCACAGGATGCAAATGCTAATCACCACATGCAGTAGCCAACTGCTGCCATTTAGGACCACACCTCGCGCCCAGTGGCCAGGCAGCCCTTCGGCATGGCGGCTCCACCTTGGGCTGGGTGTAAAATTGATGGACAGTGAAAGGAGAGAGAAAGGGTATGTGAGGAAGGTGAGAGTGGGGGTGAAGCAAGTTGTTAAAAACCCATCACCATGGCAACTAGGGTCTAAATATTTTGTCGCATCAGGGGTACATCTTGTGTTCTATTAAAGTGCAGAATGCTTATCATACTCTTACACCATACCTGTATGGTAGATGAGACCTTTTTTTGTTTAGTATCTGACAAGGACAAGGGTGATCCTTGTATGATAGGGTCTGCATCAGACTGATCCCTGAAAGCCAAACTGCTGCATGAGCCCTTTGTCCCCTTACACGAGGCACAAGACCTTGGTAGTGGCTTTGGTCATCTGAGCAAGTACCCCATCCCTCACCACGACACGCACAGTGCACATTTTTTTCCCAATGAGAAATGTCTCTGTTGGCAATCTCTCAGATTCTCCTCCTAGTCTGAGACAGTGAGAGGAACCCTGGACTCATCCACAAATACACATGTCCAACATGCTCCAAACTTATCAACTTGAGCTGACAGACTAAGGTCCCGGCTTAGTCAGGTTTAGCAAAAAGCTAAACCCACCTCATATGCACAACACTTGCATAAAAAAAACTTAAAAACACTGACCTAATTCTCATGCCCATACTTTCTTCCCCTTCATGCAACATCTACCCCCACCTCCACTATTATCATCATCAAACCTCCCCTCAACTTACCCTCATACAGCAACACCTAACACACTGTACAAATAACCTTAAAATATTACAACACATAAATTTATTTCATTAATATTAAAAAACAACTTGCAAACTTCTTGAAACACAACATACACATTGCCTACATACAAGAAACAAAATTATGCACAATACAAGACACTTTCCTTTCTAAATTTTACCACCATCAGGCAGAAATATGGCATTGTCAGTGGACTCATAACCATGGTAACAAATCAATGAATTTCAGATACCAGTGTACACACAAACTCCTACCTCCCCACACAAGACACTACAGAACTGCAGCCTGGCAACAAATCCCACAAAATAGTAAATGTCTACATTCTCCCCCAAACCTCCCTCACTGTTCTAGTTCATTTTTCTCTTTAGCTGCACCACATCATCACCCAACCAAACTCATTCTGGGTGGTGACTTCAACACCAGGGAACTAGCCTCATATGTCAACAACTTAGAGAGACAGAGGGTGTGACGCCCAGTCACTGACAGACTCTCCCAACAAAACAACCCTCACTTTCATACATCACCTAGAAAGTCCTCTACCATCCTTCATCCCCAAGAATCGTCTTCTACTCCCCCAACCACACAACATCCAGGAAAGTGGTAAATCCTTAGGATCTGACCAGCCTACTGATCGTTATCACAAACAACACAAGGGGTAAACCAGATGGATACACTTACACAAATTACAAAAAGCTAATTGGGAAGCATTCGCAATTGACAGAACAGCACTTCAAAAAGGTAAACAGTACACCTACCACAAACATTAACAGCGTTGTACATACTTTTAAGACAACCATACAAAATGCAGACAAAAGACACATCCTCAAGGCAACAGAAAAACACAACCCTAATTTCAGCTGAGACAATACGGTACACTCAAACAATTCTCCAACACCCCCTTACACAGAGCACAAGTCATCAAATGCAAATAAACAAAATACTAGGAGAAACTATTACACTGACAAAACTTTGTCAAAACACTTGACCACAGAACACCAGCAAACTCTACAAAGCACTAAACAGTATCACACTGTGCAAAGCATTACTACACAATCATATGTAACAACTGCTGAAGAGAAACCATGCCCTCCAAGCAAACCTTTATCACACTTTTCCCACATAAGCTATTTAAACCCAAAGATATATGATCGAAAAGTCATTCAAGGTAAAAAACTATTCCCTACCAACCCAAAGATAGATGATCGAAAAGTCATTCAAGGTAAAAAACTATTCCCTACCAACCCAAAGATAGATGATCGAAAAGTCATTCAAGGTAAAAAACTATTCCCTACCAACCCAAAGATAGATGATCGAAAAGTCATTCAAGGTAAAAAACTATTCCTTACCAACCCAAAGATAGATGATCGAAAAGTCATTCAAGGTAAAAAACTATTCCCTACCAACCCAAAGATAAATGATTGAAAAGTCATTCAAGGTAAACAACTATTCCCTACCAACCCAGACTATGTACCTTTAACAAACCTCCTGATGAATCATATCATCCACAACTTCAAGTACACTCAGTGGCCTGTGGTACAGACATGAGTAATATACATCTCGGACCACACAAAATACACACTGATTAATATTACAACTACAATTACTGACATGAGATAACCAATATCTGGAAGCATGGTACAATCATTACAATACCTAAACCCAACTAAGACTCTACACTGTCTTCCTCACACCACCCCATCATTCTCCTCTATACTCCATCCAAAGTGAAAAAGTGCTTTGTCTTAAACCAGATAACTCCAGACATTCCCTCAGCACCTACACTCAACAACCACCCTTCTTACACAGCTCACATAAAGAATGTATGATGGCATCAATCACCCAACCACACACACCATTCTTAAGAAAACATCAGCAAAGCATTTGATTCCATCTCCCACTACAACCTCACTAACAAAATGTACACCATCAACATGCACAACAACACAAAAAGATTGCTGGGTAATTATCTGTAGGGTAGATATACCAATATAACATTTGCTGGCCATAACATAAATAGTGCTTCACACAACCTCTAAATGCATGACATACCCAGACCCCAACCCGATAGACTTCTATTGCATCCCCCATTCATCTTTTTTTTTTTCCCCACACGAAAAAGACTATATAAAGTGTTTATGAATACGATTTGTCACTGTTGGATTTTTTTGTGGATCAAAAATGCATGTGTTCAGTGATCAGATTGGAAGTGAGAAAGCAGAGGAAGCTGGAGAGATGACCAGGTGAGTATCAGTGTGTGTGAATACATATGAGTGTATGTATGTTAGTGGTAGGGATGTTTGAGTGTGCCAGTGAATCTGTGACTGAAGATGCCTTCTCTTTCCCAGCTCCTTGGTACCGGTTAGCCAAGTGACCATCTGTCCTTGAAAGGCAACGCCAGAAAGATGGGAAGCCAGCCCTTAGCCCAAATTCTCAGTAATTGAGAAAGAATCCGTCTGAAGCGTCAGTTGTTGAGTATGTGTCTAAGTTCCCAATGCAGTGGTTAAAACTTGTGCATCCTAGTTTCCTAAGCAAGGAATGCTACACCAAGTCCCAGAATCATACAGAATTCCCAGAAGAGAGTGGGCCCGCCTCTCTTTTCCCCCTGATACTGGTTTTACCCATTGGCCAGTTTGATTAATTTGATTGCTGGTACCAACATCTGTAGTTCATCAGAAATTATCAACCTTGGGTGTGGACTATATTCTTTTTTTATATAAGCGATATCCTATATTTTAGATTGTAAGGTTGAAGATTATAGCATTGAGGTCGCCTTATATCCATTTATATTATGTATATTTTACCAATAATAGAAAACGTAAGATAAGATTGTAGGTCAGGATAAGTTAAGAATTAATATTTTGTATTTCGGCCGAGTTCCTACTATTTTTTCTGTTGCATATCTATAAATATAAGTTGTCATGATTTCTTTATATATCATTTGTATTTTTGTTTTGGGAGTTTGCCCTGTAAATAAAAAGTGAACAGTTAGGATCCCCCTCATTACCCTTCCAGGGGCGCCTTACTAGTGATAGTAGGAATCCGGAACCTGCCCCCACATTGTATGCTGATGACATAACTTTAACAAGCAAGCCCCCCAAAAGCCAGGCACTCATATCCTTAGGCCTTACCTCAACGCACTACACATTAGGTTTACCATAAACAGACTAAAAATAGCCCCGACCAAATCCATAACAACCCTCATCACCAGCACCACTTGTTAGCAATAAATATCCATATTCCACTCACCCCAAATTCTTGGGATAATAATACATGTCAATGATATTTGAACAGAATGTCACACACATATACACAAAAAACCAACATATGTACATCAAAATTGAATGCCCTCAAATCACACACACATTTGGTCAAAACAGAAACCACAACCATAGTTTATAATCAATCCAACTGCTAGGTAATGGATTATACGCAAGCAGGTTTGTGGATGATCAAGAGGTCCATCTAGACACAAGGTGTCTTGGTGGTGGAATGAGGAAGTTGAGGCTGCAGTGAAGGAGAAAAAAAGATCGTTTATGGCATGGAAGTATACTTGGCAGCGAAAAGAAGTGCAAGTTGGGAAGTGTATAGGGCTAAGTTAGAGGCCCCAAACCTCTTCTTGAGAGCCTCAATGGTGCTGAGGGCATGAAAAGGGTTTTTAAACTGGATAGGCAGGTGAAAAGGAAAAATAGCGATACAGCGGGTAAACAGTGCATTAAAAATTATGATGGTAGAGTTGTGGTTGGGCAGGATGATATAAAAAAGCCTTGGAGAGAGCACTATAATCATTAAACCTAGAGTTTGACTGTGACAAGAGAGTTGTAGATTCTGCAGAACCTGTGGCTGGACTATGGCCATCAATTCAGAACAAAATGGTGAGCAGAGCCATCAATCACATGCCAGAAGGTAAGGCAGCAAGTGTTTCTGAACTAAATGTATAGATGTTGAAAGCCTCTGGAGATATCAGTGTGTGGTTGGTCACAGACCTTATAAATACTGTCATATATGAATATGCTGTACCAGAAGACTGGCTGAAGTGTGATTGTGAATGTGTATAAGGGTAAAGGCGATGAGCTAGAAAGGGGTAGCTACATAGGCATAAAGCTCCTCGATCATGTTATGAAAATTATGGAACGTGTTCTAGAAGAAATGATTAGGGAAAGGATAAAATTTGATGACATGTAGTTTGGGTTCATGCCTGAAAAAGGAACCATGGATGCTATATTTATAGTTAGACAGCTCCAGGAGAAGTACATCGATAGGAAAAGAGGGTTGTATTATATTTTTTTTGACCTGGAAAAGGCTTTTGATAGGGTACCAAGAGATGTGGTGAGGTGGGTGATTGAGGAGGAGTTGGTTAGGGTGGTCAGGGCTATGTATGAAGGTTCGACAACCGAGGTGAGGGTAAATGGAGAGTTGAGTGACGACTTCTTTGTGAAGGTTGGTGTGCATTAAGGATCCGTTTTGAGTCCCTTGCTCTTTGTTATGGTCCTCGAAGTGCTGTCACAGAATTTTAGAACAGGATTGCCATTTGAGTTGTACGCTGATGACCTAGTGCTGATTGCCGAGGATGAGAGAAAGGCACTTGAGAAGTTCATGTTGTGGAGGAAAGGGATGAATTCCATGGGCTGAGAGTGAATTTGTCACAGAGGGGTAGGGAATAACTCTATCCTGTGTAATGGATGTGGTTTGTGGGTGCATAAAAGATGTAGTGGTATCAGGGGTAGGCTGAAGAATGCTAGAGAATTTCAATGCACTATGTGTAGAGGAGAGCAAGTGGGGGAGAGGAGACGGGAGAGGATTGTATTTGATTGTGTGTTGCTTAAATGCATAGAGAAGTTCTACTATCTGGGAGATATGATCAGTGCAGGCGGAGGTGCTAGGGCGAGTTCTGTGGCAAGGGTTAGAAGTGGATGGAAAAAGTTCAGGGAGCTGCTTCCTCTTTTGATGCTGAGAGGTTTTTTCTTTCCAAGCTAAGGAACGTCTGTACACTGTGTGCGTACGAAGTGCAATGTTGTATGGCAGCAAAACTTGGGCTGTGAAGGAAGAGGACATCCAAAGGCTCAATCATACTGAGATGAGAATGGTGAGATGGATGTGTGGAGCATCTCTTAATTTGAGGCCTGGAGGTGACAGAGTTGCGAACTGTGAATTAAGGGATAAATTGGGGATAGAATGCATTAGTGTGGCACTGAAAAGAGGCAGACTGAGGTCATTTGGTCCTGCGGAGAGGATGGAGGAAAATAATTGGTTGAAGGGTGTTTGGAGGTGTAGCTGCCAGAGAGAGACCGAAGAAGACGTGGAATGAGGTCATACAGAGGGACCTCAGAGATATGAGTTTGAATAGAGAAACAGCCAGAGATTGAGCAGCATGGAAAGCCGCCATTAGGTAAATAAGGCCGACACATGCAAACATGTATGGAGCCTTCATAAATGATGATGATGATGCTTGAGTCTCTGAACTATTCACAAAGATTCCTCAACATTCTCCAGACCATACGAAACAAAGACCTACATTCTGAAACCAGTGCCCTAAAGTAAAGGGTCACCTTGACATGAAGCACACAAATAATAGCCGCAGTCTTCACAAACCCGGAACACCCACTCTGATGAAGAAATGCACAATTCATACTACATTAGAGATGAACTGTCAATTCTTAATTCAACTCCAAACCAGCTTCCGGAAAGATGTACAACCATCCCACTCATCATTTTATCAAGTTAATTTCACACAAAATCCTGCTGCATTCACAGCCCTCTGATATCCACCCTTCCTCATGAGGACAATTCACCCAGACAGGCTGTAGTGTGGACATCATCCAGTCCCCTGGGATACTAGAAAAGGCTGAATCTGACCATCATGATGGCTTTGTTTCATATTGTCTGGAGAATGTTGAGGAATCTTTGTGAGTGGTTCAGAGACTCAAGCATCATCATCATCATTTTTGAAGGCTCCATACATGCTTTCATGTGTCAGCCTTATTTATCTAATGGCGGTTTTCCATGCTGCTCGATCTCTGGCTGTTTCTCTATTCAAATTCATATCTCTGAGGTCCCTCTATATGACCTCATTCCACCTCTTCCTCGGTCTCCCTCTGGCAGCTGCACCCACAACCTCCAAAGACCCTTCACCAAATTATTTTCCCCCATCCTTTCCACATGACCGAATGACTTCAGTCTGCTTCTTCTCAGTGGCATACTAATGCATTCTATCCCCAATCAAACATGCAATGGAAGACTGCACTGTACATAATCACACTCAACGATGCTGCTTACATGAGGTGGACTTCCATCAATGCGGGATGAAGGCAATTCTGCAAAGTCACAAACACCAACAACAAAATACACACTCTTTAAGGACTCTGTTGGAAAAAACAGTAAGGGTTATATTCTTCCTCAGACTCTCTGGGCTGCTCAGCCACACAGTTTGAGGATGGGCAACAAGGAAATGAATGGGAGCCTTTTAATTTTAAAAATTTACTCTCCCAGACCTTGAAGCATCCCAGAATAAGTAATGATTTTGGAACAATATTTATCTTAGATCATTTTTTACTTGTCATCTTCCAAAAATTTCTTTTCTTGCTGGTCTATAACCCCCATATACAGTCATATTATGAAATTATAAGTCTCTGGGAATAAAATTGCCTTTTCTTTTTTAATGTGAGAAGGCAGGGAGGGATAATTTTTTGATATACACCCGATTCATCATCACATCCTAAAATTATTACATACTATTTTTAAACTAAAGTTGATTTTGAAACGCACCTTGAATATAAATTCAGAAGTTTGTTGTCTACAAACAACACTGCATGACATGACCCAACATCATTCATCTTCACGAGTGAGTTGACGAGAGTAGAGAGAATAGACACGAGTGGCGTAGATATTTCAGGACTTACAATCAGTCGCTCAATTGCTTCAACCAAGTAGCTCTGTTCAGTCATGTATAAATCAAGCCAGGCGGATAAGAGATTATCCAAAGTTTTGTTTTTATCTCGATTAGATTTTAATCTGAAACAAGAGTTTTGATGGTCATGTTAATTTAGGGTCTGATGATTACAGTGTCAAGTACAAAGCAGTAAATAATCATGGATTGTCTCTGCAATAACCAGAATACTCTCCATCATTGCAAAAGAGTGCAACTTCAGGAAGATGTCCAGCATTGGCTGAGCACAGTCTCCAAGCCCTCCCTCTTCAAGGGTTGGCAAATAAAAAAACCCAGCCCTAAAACTACAGGTTTTTTTTGCTTTTTCAAGTGAAATTTGAAAAAAAAGTTTTTTGTTTTGTTTTTTCAAGAAATGAATGCTATTTATCATTATTTTATCCAAAATAAATATTTATGTTTAGAATTTAAATAAATATGTATCAAATTAAGGTTATTTCTCTGATAATGACTCATAATTCATCTCTCCTTCTACAGGTTATGGCTATCATGGGTACCCATAATTCTCAATCAGTGATCTGTTCTTACCTTAATATAATTATTAAACTAATTAATTATTAATATTATAAAAATAGAGATAGCTATTCTTTTTCTATGTTATTTTAATGCTTGTAGTGTTTGTTTTTTAAAAAAAAACAGAATAAAACCTGTTTTTTTTTTTAAACTTTGCTTTTATTGGGCTTTTTCAAAATTGGTTTTTTTTTTTGCCAACCCAGCCCTCTTCTTCCATTTTTTTCCTTTCAAAGTATTATCTCAGTGACTACCTGTCTCCTCACCCTAATGGGAGACTCAACCTGACCTACCTATAACTGACAAGTTCATTGCTCATAAGCCTCGGTCCTATGTACCTCATAGAACAAATGCAATCACTCTAATGCTCCCTCTTATAGACGTTTCAACAACTACAAACATCAGTGGACATGCAACCCATGCAAAACCTCGTCTCCCATGCACCCATTAAATATCTTCTAATTTGAAACAAATGGCCTCTCAAAAGAGCTGCAAGAACTAGAAAAAACACTAGGCACATTAATACCACTCTATTTCAGGAGTCTTACCTTTTCCTCCAACTTTACCTAAAACCCTTCCACAAGTATACCACACTAAGACAAAATGTACATCAACCACACACAGCTTGCCTTAATATACATCTCATTCTCTAACACTCCATAGAGAGAAAACCTCCTACAAAATGACTACTTCATATACCTACCATCAAAATAAAAAATATATAACATCATTTACATCCTGTCCTTCACCTAACAATGCCCATAACCCTGCATGGCGAAGTACACAGTCAAACACAACATTAATGAACATCATTTACATCCTGTCCTTCTCCTAACAATACCCATAACCCTGCATGGCGAAGTACACAGTCAAACACAACATTAATGAACATCTATACTCACAAAACATAACAACAGAAATCAAATGACAAGAAAACCATTACACAACATGGAAAACATTTACTCTGCCATTACTCCCTACTCCCCATACTAAAAATGCCCGGCAAACCTTCCATGCACTCCACTTGGACCATTTCCAAATTCATAGTTCAATCCCCCGCCTCTCCCTGGTACTGGAGTATGTGACCAACACCAAAGAGAATCAAATAAAATGGAGGACAAACTCCTCTAAGAAGTCAAAGTGTCCACAAGTCTCATCTACAAACCATCCTGGTACCGGAAAGGTAACATGCGCAGAGATCACCCAGACTAGGACATTCAACAAGAATGTGATGCAATAGTTTCCGAAGGGAAGTGCCCCCTCAAATGGCAGTGCATCCTGTGAGTGTGTCCAATTTGGAGATGACATAAAGCAATCTGAAGTTGCTGAGGCATTGTAGGGTTGGTACACAGGAGCAGTTGTGGCTCCATTGCACACAACTTTAAGTTCCTATTGGCTGTCTCCCATCTTCTTTGCCAGGCAGCCCGGAGTACTGACCTGATTCCTGCCATGGAGTGGGTGTGAGGAAGTGCGAAACACTGGTCTGGTTGTAGTAGTTTGGTTGTCCGCCTCCCCTCCCCTATGTCTAATCTTTTTCTTCTTTTGCAGAATGTGTGTGTGTGGATCTGTGATCACCGTCTTTGCTTTGTGTGGGGGGACTCGATGGATCTCTATCGTGCTCCCCCATTCATCTCCTGTTTTCTTTTTAGGCGGATTCTTTCAGCAAATATTTTTCTTTAGAAAGTGTAGGTAAAAGTTTGGAAGTAAAGTTTGTGACTGAGGAAGGAAGAGCCGCCTAGACGGAAGATAGGTGAGTGAAGATTGTGTGAGAGTGGATATGGTTGAATGAGTTAGGAGTAAAGATGTTTGAGTGTGGCAGTGAATAGGTGACTGAATGTGCCTTCTCTTTTCCAGTTCCGTGGTACCGATTGTCGTCGACATCTGGCTTTCGAAGACGGCTGAAGCCAATCTTAACTCTCGTGTGGCAGTAAAGGGACGCATCGATTGGGGCCTGAGCCCTCGCACTTTCCACTCTGACTGGAGCCACCACTTCCTCATCCTTGAGTGCGAATCATTCGCCTTGCTGAAGTTGAACTTCCAGTCCCTTAAGAAAAGGGAACCTCTCTTCCCTCAAGAAAGCGGGCCCGCCTCCCTTTCCCTCCCCCCCCCCTCCCATACCGGTAATAGCGCTCCCAGAGCTGAAGAAAGTTGAACAGACTCACATGGTGGCACTGGGCAATCTGGTTGTGAAGCCCTAAACATTTCCTTATTGGCGTGTGTGTGGCCAGGGTAAAGTTGTAAGGCCCACTATATATATATATATATATATATATATATATATATATATATATATATAAATATCTTTGGTTGTGGTTAAAGATAGTTAATATTTTGGAAATTGGGTAAATTTACATTTTTTTTTCTGGGGTTGTGGTTGATTTCTTTTTTTTTGTGTGTAAATTAAATTTAGAAAATACTCTCTCTCCTCAATACCCTCTTCTTGAACCACCGAGCGGACCTTGTCAGGGCGGCGGGAACTTTTGGCTAGGGACTCGCGATCCCGCCGCTACATGGTCATTCATTCCTCCCAGACTCTTTGGTACCCTCATTACCCGGAATCACTATGTCTAGGTATCTTGGTACCCAGCATATGATAGTCTCTACATCTACCTGGTTTGCGGCGATTGTAGCATCATGTTTTTTGCAAATCAGGGGGTGCGGATATTCCAATGTCAAAAAATGCCCTCAGGGAGCCTTGTGAGTCACTAAAGATCAGAATCCAATTTTCGAACTTGGCACAATGTGTTATCTCCCTTAATGAGCGGTGTATTGCAACCAACTCAGAAGTGAAGACGGATGCAACAGCTAGTAGAGTCCTGCTGACCCCCCTTTTTGGACTGGCAGCTATCCATGTACATTGGCACAGATCCAGCGTGACACAGTGTGCTCCAAAAAGATCGAACATGGTACTCCTCATGCTCTGGAAGCTTTGGGACCAGAGGTGTGGTGACAAATAGTCAAAGGTGGTACCCTCAATAGTGGAGTCCTGAGCAGAACCTGAGGCACTACCGGCCCGGGAGCTACACCGAGCTCTGGAAGGAC
Organism: Ceratothoa steindachneri; assembly: GCA_963969495.1. Taxonomy (NCBI): domain Eukaryota; kingdom Metazoa; phylum Arthropoda; class Malacostraca; order Isopoda; family Cymothoidae; genus Ceratothoa; species Ceratothoa steindachneri. Next base: position 22,175,745 of record OZ018338.1, on the reverse strand, counting down.
TTTCCTAGTCCTAAACCTGAGGTGATTAGGGTGTGACTTATCTCTCAGCAGCATTGACACAGTTGAAATTGGTTGCAGATGCAGTGAGAGACATTGGAAAGTGAGGGAGACACTGGGCCCGCATGTAGAATGCATTGTGTATAGCGCAGGGCCGGTGGCATATCTCTGGTATTAACAAGTAGGCTCTCAATGGGGGACATGCGGAAGGCACTGGTTGCCAGACAGAAACAGGTGCGGTGGATGCATAAAACTTTCATCCATGAGCAAGCTACAAATGAACAAAGGATCAGTAGAAAATGTGCCGAATGTCACAGAACAAAGAATGTCTGTGGCAAGTGTACAAAAGACCCTAAGGCTGAAAATATGGGTCTCAAAAACAAGACCAAGAAAATGGTGCAAATCCACCACTTCCAGACAAGCCCTGTTTAGGAAGAAGGCTGGATAGGGGTGGAGGCATGGTTAGTGGTAGAAGTGTGCTACCTTATCTCAGCCATGGAAAACTGAAATCTGTTCACCTTCACATAGTGAAAGATGGCATATGGGCAGCATCAAAAGAGATTTAAAGGTTGTCTATGTAGAGCATAGCAAGAACATCTTGCAGCAGCACCAACATGATACCAGTGATGCTCAGGGCAAAGAGTGCGACACTTTCAGGCAGGAAGCCTCACCTGTATGTGTAATTGATGATCTCATATGAATTCACAGATGAAAATTTAGAGGCATCCCAATGCCCCCAAAGTGTGGAGGTCGCCATGATACCGTATTGCCCTGCGGGTATCATAGGCTTTCTCCAAATTGAAAAACACTATGGGGTAGTGCTGTCTATGAAGGAAGGCCTCAGAGACAGCATTTTCCAGTCAGAGCAGAGCATATGATGTGGAGTGGAGCTTGTAAAAGTCACACTGTGCAGAAAACAGGTGACCTCTACCCTCCAGGAAAAAGGCTAGTCTAACCTTTACCAAATATCTCTATCAATTTACACACACAAGAGGTTAGAGAGATTGGGCAGAAACCAGGAGAGGTAGAGTGATCTCTTCCTGGTTTGCGAAAAGGAGCAGAATAGCCATTAGCCAGAAGTCTTGGAGGATACCCTCTGTCCAAATCATGTTGAACAAATCTAACAGAAAGGGCATGCTTCGCTTACCTAGGTGTCAAGCATGGCATACGAGACATCGTCCAGACCAGGGGCAGTATCCGCACACAAAGCGAGAGTGGAATGCAACTCACTCAATGTAAATGTCATTAAAGTGTTGTTCACCTCTGGAGGTAAAATTCAGTCGGCAGCCATCAGTGACATTGTGACATGCATTGAATGCTGACAGAGGAGTATCTTGGCTAGATAATGTGGAGAAAGCAGTCATGAAAGACTCCAACACAGGGGTCCAAAATTGCAGTCCCATTCTCTTGGACAATCCTTTTGACTCAAGAGGGGTCTTTCCATTAAGTAAAGATATATGTGTGCCAGGAAGAGCAGTGGGCATGCTTTGAAACATACTGGAATCTCGCCCTAGCCCAAAGAAATTCACAGACAGAGAAAATTTTAAGGCAGCATTTATAGCACATGTTGGAATATCGCTTCTGTCTAAAGGCTGCCTCATACTCAGGTGACAACCTAGGAAGGGAATGGCATGCAAAATGGACAGTTCTAAGAATATTAGTTAGGACACAATGATGAGGTTGCTGAAGAACTCAATGGTCTCATCCAATGACCTAAACTTCTCAACAGGGACAGAGAAATCAACCATTTCCTTAAATGAGAACCACCGTGCCCACTCCAAGCATCACAAGGAGGTTTTTCAGTTGCCAGTGGCCCAGAAAATGATATTTGAATGGAAAAGTGGTTACTACCATTCAAGTCATCAACCACCACCAAACCCAAATCAGGCTGTGCATCCAGAGCACAGGAAAAAATCAAGGCAAAATAATGAAGTGGTTCTCAGGAAATGATGGGTATACTCATCCACATTTAGGAGAACTATCCACAGCTCGTTAATCAGGTCAACAAGAAGATGACCCCTGGATTAATTTTTAAGTTTCTCCCAGAGGGGGTGCTTACCATTCAAATTCACAAGAAACAGAGTCAGCAACCTTTCTCCTGCCCAACCCCATCCTGCGGTGGTGGGGTTGCAAAGCCCTCATACCATAGGAGGATGGGCAGAGGGCATGTGTCTAGCATTATCTCTTGCAGACAGACAGCTAACGAGAAATGGGCTCAGATAATCCTCTGCAGCTCCTCTAAGTTGGCCTTGAGACTATGACATGTTTTATTGAAGGAATATGCCACCCAGGACTAGCTTGGAGATGGTTGGAGCCCTCTTTGATGGGAAGATCCTCACACAAATAGTCATGCGTTTCCTGGAGGCACAACTCTGTGAGCTACTGTCATACCAAGGACATATGGGGAGGTTAGGTTTAGCATGTGAGCCTTTGCCTCCCTTTGCATTGGAACTTTTGGCAGGCAGGGAGGCCTCAAAAGTGGAACTTCCTCTTTTGGATGGTCCTGTGTCTCTGAGTCACCTAGTTCAGCCTTAGATGGATGTGTAAGAGCTAGAACACCTTTGGTGCTGTCCTCCTTTTGGGGGACAGCTTTACAAGTCTCCAAAGATGGTCTTACAACCACCTTTGAGGGGGGTTTGTCTTCTGTGAGTCTACTGACTCAGTGGAGGCATGTAGCCATTTTGCCTTATGGAAAATGGTCATGAGAGGGGTGTAGAGAGGGGGGGGGAGCCCTTGTTTTAACTGAGGCTGCATGTGAACCCTTTGTGTGCACTGCCAGCTCTACCAAGGGTTATTGAATGGGTGTGGAAGTGACTGGGCTTGTAGGCAAGGAGGTAACAGAAGCAGAGGGTGCCTTTTTAGCAATTGAGGCATAAGACATCATAGCTAGGGGCAGGCGCAACAGTACCATGTTCTTGACCTCACAAAAAGAAAGTCAGTCCACAGCTTGAACAGCTTGGATCTCCTTTCTGAAAAGATACAAGCTACATTGCCTCGAGAAAGCAGTGTGTCTTATCACAATTCACACACTTGGCACTGAACAATATGGATTTATTATGAAATGCCTTTAAGCAGTTTGCACAGATTTTGGGTTGACTTGACTTGGCACATCTACAGCTTCAATTTATATAGCTGAAATGATGGCGATGGTAACACCTTGTGGCAGTGACACACATATGCCTTGATGTGGTAGTGATGCCAACCAGATTTAAAGAGGTGGTTTGAACCTAGAAAATGGGTGCTTTGCTGTGTTTTGTGTACATAGTTTTGTAGGACATGAAGGCCTGGTTTAGGGGTGGAAGGATTTATGGTAGTGTGTCTGTGTAGAGTGCGGGAGCATAAAAGGATAGAATGGAAAAGAAAGTTGGGGGCAGTAGTAGAGGGTGAGAAGAATGCAGAAATGTTAAGAGCCACTACCCTGAATGGAGTTGAGAGGGAGTGAGCCAGCACCCCTCCCACTGCCAATGAGAGTGAATGGCCGACTTTAGATAGGCAGAGGGTAGAAGTGGAAATGATAAGTAGGTTGTATATTTTTAGTCACATGTGGCTCTATATCTCATTATGTCGGTCCCCATTTTGCTTTTTTTCTTTTGGTTTTGGCAATAACATCATAACTATTTGGCTGATTCTAATGAAATTTGAATCCCTTATGTTGTTTTACATTCTCTTTCGAATGATATAATTGGCAGAGCTCTACCAAGGTTTGTCCAGACATTATTGAAAGTTTTGAAGGTCGTAAGGTCATAAATCAGAATAAGTGAGAGCATGCAACTGTGGTCAGCAGACAGTTTTTTTTGTTTAAATATAAAATTTTATTTTTAAGGATTAAAGTGTTTTGTTGTTCTAATTGTAGAATTTCTTGGCGGGAAGAATGGGTCTGTGAGCTCTATATTTTTGTTAGATAATTGAGGAAAGATTGTCTGAGAAATTTGTCACAGCCAAAATAATTCAACAATAAATTAGATACAATTAAATGGCACCCATCAACATAGAGAACAAAGTTGAGCAGCTGAAAAGAAAGGTACCAGAATTGAGAGCCTCAGGGCAATGAGAAAGGACAGTGGACCATTTATGATTCAAAGATTGAGAAATAGTAGTATGATATTTCATTGAATATAAGGTGCTGCAGAATTATCTGCTCTAAATATCTCTGCTGTTGTTTTTAAGTGGATGTCCAAAAGGTTCATTAATTGTGTTGTCTCTTGTTAATGTGGGGTTAAAAATAAGTGATGAGAGGTTGGTTATGGGGGAAGTTATGTGCATGGCATCCTGACTAATGAGTGCCAAGGTAAAGTGACTGCTGATTTAGGGAGGGGGGGGGGCATTATCCACTGACATAAAGACATGAACTGTCTTTCCTTGTTTTTAGGACAAGGTAGTCTTATGACATCTGTTATGACAAAGCTGGAATCTAACAGGAATGAATGAATAGTGCCGAAAATAAATGCTGCAAAGCCCAAACAGACTAGCACACAGTTAAATTCAAGGATGGGTAATTTGCATGAGTATTCTCAATAAAAATATAGACATCTGGAGAATATACAAAAATATAGCTATGAAATTAAAATCAATAGAATGGAAGTACAGGAATTTAAAACCATCAAGGGGTGTAAAAGGATATAAAAATAAACTATTGAGAACTCGACAAAGGATAAAAACATAGACTATAGGAATCTAACAGGTGTATAGCAGAGAGGGTGTATACAGTGTAGGCTCAAAACCATGAGTTATTATAACACAAGGCAGTTGCCACAATGGCTCAATTCAACAACATATCTATGTGGCAAAATTTGGACAAATGATGATTCAATCAGCTAGGATGTAGCCCAGCCTAAACATAGGAAATCTAAGTCTCACCTATCTTATGAAACCTCTGCATGGAATTTTTGAAAACCCTTTACCCCCTTGAGGAAAACCATGGCTAAAATACACAGGCAATGTCATCTCTATATTTGGTCTTCATCACTAACTCTATAATTTAAGAAGGGGATATTTTTGAGTATTTGAATAATAATTTCATCTTAGTTTGGTTATGACTTATAATTTTTTAACTAATAATCATCATCGTCATTATCATCATCACTAACTCTTATAATTTAAGAAGGGGATTTTTTTGAGTATTTAAATAATAATTTCATCTTAGTTTGGTTATGACTTATGTTTTTTTATCAAAGTTATTTCTAATAATTCTTTTATAGTATCAAAAAACAAAATAGTGAAGTTCAGAAATAAATAGGAGTATCAAAATTTTGTGAATTTTTTAAAACCCAAAGAATTACAAATGATGAAGTTCAGAAAATTTATTTTTATATATCTTCTTCTATAACACTATATTTTAGCAACGTGATATTTTAAAAGGGGAGGAAATTTAGTTGAGTTCCCTTTTAAAATTATTATAATTGGCAAAGTTCAGAAAATTTATAAAAATTTAATCATGGCTGCTTTTTTAAAGATTTTAAATTTTAATCTTAGTAGCGAAGCGCAAGCTCCCCCCAGCAGTGAAGCCATTGCCTGGTTACTTGATATTAAAATTATTTTGCACAAATGAGAACTCCATTAACTATTATAGACTAATATAAAGACCTATATTCATTGGTATAAGATATTTCTACAAAGAGAACAGTAATTCACTACCTTTCCTTAATAACTTATGGAATTTGCAGTCTGCCCTTAAGCTGATAAAATAACCATATCATAAGAGTTTTCATCCAATTAAAATACCCCATGTTGTTGTTAATTGCACTCACTAATGCCTAAATCAGTCTTTCTAAACTAAAAGATCTCAAAACATACTTGTCCCTAGAACAACTAGGTATCCTTGTGAACTTCAAAAGTCAAATAAAACTTACATTTTACCAAAACTTTTGCCAAAAAAGTCTGCTCAACCAAGGAGTCAAAATTACCAAGTGTAAAAAGTTCTTTGTGGGAAATTTAGGATATGGCATGAATATGTATATCCATAAATATGGGAATGAATTGCTTTGCAAAGAGAAACCCTTTTCACCCTAGTTCCAACTATAAATATGTCGAGGTTTAGTGAGTGGGTAATCCCAGTCCCACTTCCTGGACATATATTTTACTACTGCATCAAGGTGAAGCGGAGGTGAAGTGTATCCAATACACCTACTGTAGCCACTTCTGGTGAATAAGAATAACCCCGGTGCTTCCCTTTTGATCAAAATTAAGATAATGATCCCCTGAGTGTATCCTCACTCAGTAAAAGCCAGTCATGGGTGGACCTGTGTAATATCAAGATTTAAGCTGAGTAGATTGCTTATTAATTGCCAAAGGATCGTCCAAAATAGTTAAACACACAGCTACAAAAATAATCTTTAATGTACATGAATTAGAAATATGAAACAGCATATATAGGTATAAATAGAATTAATCTTTACACTAAATAAGTCTACATAATGTCGTGGGGATTACACTTGAAAATTACTCACTAGGATGCTTGTGTCTTAATGGCACCCGACAGAATGAATAGAATAATATTATTGAATTAAGCACTAAATTAATCACTTCTAATACTCGAGGTTATGAGCTAGCTCAGGATGAAATTCTAGTTAACGAATAAACTGGTTAAGTTAGGGGAGGGGATAATTCACTTTAACGATACCTTTGAGTTTGTAAGTATTTTTGAGAATGACGGTGAAGATCTTCCTCTGGTGACGATGATCGCAGTTAGTCTGGCCATCTGAGGTTACCAAATGAGAAGGTAATCCTAGACTGGTGATATAATGGTCCTATGCCAGATCACGAAGGTGAGCCAAACTGTGGCTCAAATCAAACCTCTTCTTCCTCGAAATGACTGTCTGATTATTCGGCTCCTAGAGTGGTTAGCCAAAACCAACTACCTAGCTACGTCTAGGGTAATCTGTAAAGGTAGGTCCTGTGTAACCTCTGAAGTTTGGTACCTACAAGTACTGAGATGGCAACACACAAATTCCCCCAAGTTTCTTTCTTACAATGGGTGAACTGTTTCCTTTGTGGGACTAGCTCTCCACACTCAACGTAGGTCCAAGATCTTCTGCTTGACTCCAGGGCAAATTTTCCCTTTTATTTCTCTCATGAGCAAAAATCGGGAGACAGCACCAAATTCTCATAAAATCTGTATCGCTGCGCTAAAGACCTTTTCATCTGCTGCCAGACAGAGTAAATCCTTCACATCTTCAAGCTATCCTTGCTCCATATTGTGGTTTATGATGGCGCAAAAACTTGGCCCTTCATCGGCTCGGGTATCTTTTAGCGGCAGACATTTTCCTGAGCGCAGGGCCGCAAATTTGGTCGTCTCTTTGGCGCGAAAAGGGGCGGAGGGAATTCAAGGCGAATTTGGGAATACAGGAGGGACTCACAGCTTGTGTCGGGGTATTTCTGCGTACACTAATGTACATGGTATTTAGACTTCTACAAAATATTTAATGGATTTATTAAAAGCCAAACTTATCTATAAGTGGCCTCATAAAGTCAAGAAGATTAGAATGGAAAGTTGAATATTAAGGAAACTTAAACTTCTGAGATGGCTCCCTTTAATCAATCAATCATCTCCAGCCCCTTTTAGTTTTTCAGGTTCTGCTGAAATCGAATTTCACCTAACTACCAGGATACAGATTTTTCTTGCAATCATGCTGCCTCTACCTTTGCTTTCATTTTCTTTTGGTACATAGTTCCTCTGTAATTTATTTTAATATGTATGCAGAGCTAAAAGATATATTCCAAATCAAACTTCAAATATATATATATATATATATGGGAAATATCACGAAAGTTAGCACATGATAACTATAAATATGAATATGTACCAAGGAAGGAAACTGAATAAAAAAAAGCAGATTGGAGTTAGTACTTTAAGCATCAGTGGTCTAAGGATAAAAAAAGAAAAAAAAGAAAAGAAAATATATTAAGGTCAGGTCAACTAAATCATCTATGGGCTTATTATACAAGCAGTTACCAACCAAGGATCGGTCCATTTTGCTTGGGTGGTCAAGTTTAAGGTACAACTAACACCATTGGATTAGTACTCTTGGTCCTACAGCTTTCTAGTACAAACAATATATCATGCTCTTTTGTGCATTATTTTGGATTGAGGAAAATATGAATATCCATTATATTTCATCTGATTTCCTTTGCCTATTAATAAACATGAAATATTCATTTTTTTTTTTTACTCAAATTTAAAGCGAATAGTAATAAGGTTATCACACTGATAGCTAGTAATGAGATCTATAAAGAAAATAGTGAAGGCAGACAAAGTGAAAATAGTTTAAGATATATAGTAGCAGGTCCTCCTACAGGCATTATAGCTGGGAAGATGCAAAATCATGGGTCTAAGGACCAGGAAGATGTGTCATTTTCAAGGTGTCACTTGTAGCGTGGGTATTACCGCTGCTACACAATCAACCCACTTAGGAGCAATTCAATTGTAGAAGGAAATATCAACTTACATGGAAACGCAGGGACCAACAATCAATTTAACCATCTGAATACTGATGCTTATAAACCGCTGCAAGAAAGTTTCTGTATATTCTCCAATGCACAGAAACACAAAATTTGAATACTGTAAAGAAAAAAAATAAACCCAACTCTAAAGAAGTGCATAAAAATTAGAGTGAAATCAACAAAGTTCAATACATTGTTACTGTGATTGACATCAGAGCACTCCACACATTTTGAAGTTGCAATAGCATGCCTCAATAGGATAGGAAATGTATATTGATAGAGCTTATTAGCAAAATGGCCAGCAAGTCAGTCGTTTCCAAGTGGATATAACATGACCACCCCAGCTGAATGCAATCATTGAGTTTATACCACCCTACTTGGATGTAATTTGCGTAAGGTTAAGTTGCAATTGAATTCCCAGTATTTAACTGCTACATTGGGCCACTAGCACAGGGGAGTGCTATAAAATTCTCATAGCATGCAACAGACTCCCTCCTTTTTATCCTGGCTCCTCAGGTCAGTTTCACAGAAAGCACAGTCCTACTTTTGCGCTAACATTGACGGGGCCTACAACACAGGTTGTAGGATAAAAGGCTTTCTCTCTTAATCTTCAAAGCGGTTGAAGGGAGCAATACAACAACAAGCTTAAGGAGAATGCCTGCCTGCCCCTGGCCTTCTCCTTTAACCAAGGAAACTTTTGGCTGAGCTCCTGCCTATTTCTGTGAAGCAGGCAAGAGAAAAACAAACCCTTCTATGAGCCTCACTGGGAAAGAGTGCTTATATCTCCTTCCTCTTTCCACTGGAAGTAAACTTGCTTGGGAATGGAGATTCTTCTTCAAATAGGGAACATGCCAGGCTCCCCCAATTTGGAGAGGAATAAAACTGGTTTGCTGGAAAGCACAAAGATCAGTCTAGAAGTTGAGTCAAGTTCCTGCACACATTGAGAAGACTAGCCTGCATCTGAGACTCTTTCTTCCTCTTATTGGCAAACATGATAAAAGCCCACTGCTAACTCCTTCCTCACTGCATTTCAAGGTCACCCTTAATCACTTCATTCCTCATTGTTGAGTTACTCCACATCAAATCCTACTTCCTCCATGGCCCAGCAAATTTTACACTCGCACTTCCATTAATTTCACAGAACTTAAAGACCCTTTTAATTCACTCTACACATTCACAAACTTTAATATACATTGAAAAACATAATTATTAATTTACATATAATTACAGTTTTTACAGTACCTAAAGTAAAGCTTATAAATTCACTGGGTTATAAATAATTCTCACTGTAGTGAATTCTATATTTTATGTATTACTAAACTATTTCACATAATACTTAAATTAATTTATCTGTCAAAGCACAAAATCCAATCTCTTTGCAACCTTCAAGAGTCAACATTAAATATCCTAAAAGAATAATCATTGAGCATTAAGTGACTCAAAGCAAAAACAAATAGGTCCTACTGGTATAGTTTAGTGTCCAGAAGAGCCAATCCTTTGGGTAACCACTGATCAGTTTGCAAAAATAAATATTTTTCCATGGTTATGCCTTGAATAAAGGTTGATTATACACACTACACTCAACACTGTGTATTCCAAGAAATGATAGTAATAAAAATCTTGTGCGATGGAACCTAATGATGAATCTAATCTCTTTCCAATCAAGAGATTACATATACCCTTACTCCTTTACCAAGAAAGCAACTCTTGTGGTGGTCACCAACAAGGATACAGCTTCCAAAATTACAGACGAAACTATTTTTGGCTACTCAAAAAAATGAATAAAAAACAAAAGTCCAAACAATTAAATAAACCTAAACAAAAAAAACAACAAAAAAAGAAGTCAGGTATGCTGAAGTCCCTCTCAGGGAGACAGGCAGTAGTGACCTTCTATGTCCCAGTATTAAGATAGGCCCCACTCATGAATCTCCCGCCAGACTAAGACATTCAAACTCCCTCCATGTACACCTATCATACAACCTTTCCTCAGTTAACCCTATCTCTCTCAAACACTCATTCCTGTAATTAACCCACCTTTACATGGTCTTCTAACCCTTTGTAAATCTCAAAACTTTCTTTTGTATATTCTATTCAGAAGATCATTTACACCCATTCTTACATGTTCACACCACCTGTCGTAAAGGGATAGGTACAGCTCATAAACCCTCCCTAGAGGGTTTATGAGTAAAAACCGAAAGGTTTTTACTATCTAAGGTGGCGGGGGGAGGGGCAAGTAATCTTGGTGGAAAGGTTCAGGATTTTTTTAATGGGGAATGGGAGGAGACAAGCCTTCGCAGCTCCTCCCAGTTGGCCCAGAGTCACGGCAATTCCATTGAAGGAAAATACCTTATAAGCCTAGCTTCAAGGAGATGCGGGAGCCCTCTTCGAAGAGAACACCCTCATGGAAATGGCCGTACGATTCCCGGAGGCAAAACTCCGGGCACTATTGCTTTCAAGGACTTATTGGAGGAGCTTGGGCTCGCCATGCAAGTCTTTTCCTACCTCCATCTCAAAACCTTAGGCAGACGGGGGTCCCTCTTTTGGAGGATCCACCATCTCCGAGCCACCCAGCCTACCATTCACCATCTCTGAGCCACCCAGCCTACCATCCACCATCTCTGAGCCACCTAGCCTACCATCCACCATCTCTGAGCCACCCAGCCTACCATCCACCATCTCTGAGCCATCCAGCCTACCATCCACCATCTCTGAGCCACCCAGCATACCACTGGGTGTGAGCGAAGGAGCTGAAGATCCTTTAGTGATGTCTTCTTTTCAGGGGGCAGCTTTAGGAACACCAGAAGATGGCCTTATGACCAACTTAGGGGGGTTGCCTCCTGTGTGTCTAACAATTTGGTGGAGGTGTACGGCCATTTTGCCTTACGAGAAACAGTCATGCTGGTGAAGGACCCCCTCCTTCACCAGCATGACTGTTTCTCGTAAGGCAAAATGGCCGCACACCTGGGGTTGGGTGTGAACCATTTATGCCACCAGCTCTACTAGGAGAGTGCCTGGGGTGGATAGAACCCGCAGAAGGGTTCCAAATGGATGCAGAAATGACTGTGCTTGTAGGCCTGGAGGGGCAAGGAGCAGAGGGTGCCTTTCTTAAAATTGAGACATCACAGATGCCATTTGAGGTTCTTTTTTAACCTAATGCAGGTGAACCAGCATACATCAAGGAAGAGAGGGGGGCAAATACAGAGACCCCTGTAGGCTCTGAGTGCACAAGTGCAGGATGTTAGGGGGTAAGACTGACAGGCCCTGCAATCCCTTACCCCCCTGAGGGAGTTGGCCACATTGACACGCTCCAACCGGGAGTGGTCAATTTTCAGATATCTGTGTGCTTTCTTGGCAGTCCCTTGTGAAAGACAAGGAGGGACTGCCTCTGGAAAGAGGGAGGCTGCCAAGGGCGCCTCAAGAGGGGGCGAGTCCCTTACACCGTAGGCCTGGGAGAGGAGTGAGCCTACTCTCTGGCAGAATAAATTTGGAGTGTCCCCTGAGAAAACAGGGGGGAAGACCTCCATTTTTTTCAGTGGAGCTGTCTGAAAGTGGCTCCGGTGATGGCTGAGGGGTAGTATTAGTTTTTTAAAAATTTAAATCATCATTGGGCATGGTGACCCTGTAATTGTCAAGGGATGCAAACACTCATCACCCCACTCTGCGATGGGTGAACAAGGGGGCGGCAGAACCAGCTACTGCCATTTGAGGTCACTTCTCCTGTCTAGCGACCTGACAGCCCATCAGCATGGTGGCTCCACCTTGGGCATGGCATAAAATTGATATATAGAAAAAGGAGGGTACAGTTAATAATAAAGTGTTATTTTTTGCAGATGATACCAAATTAGCAGCTGTAGTTAAAGATATTGATGATAATTTTAAAGTGCAGGGGGATTTAAATAAATTGTTATCCTGGGCACATAAGTGGCAAATGACTTTCAACCTTGATAAGTGCAAAGTTATTAACATGGAAAAAGATAATAGAGAATTTAACTATGAAATGGAGCTGAGCTCAGTAGAGGATGAGAAAGATCAAGGAGTAGTAATAGATAAGTCATTAAGCTTTTCTAAGCAGTGTATTGAAGCAAGAAATAGGGCAAATAGAGTGCTAGGTTTCATTAAGAGAAATGTCAGTTAGGCCACATCTAGAGTACTGTATACAGGCATGGTCCCCACATTTTAGACACGATATTAACCTTCTTGAGTCAGTGCAACAAAGATTATTCCTTCCCTGAGGCACCTTGAATATATAGATAGACTGAGGGTATTAAATATGTTCTCGTTCGAAAGGAGGTGTGTGTGAGGGGATATGATTGAGCTCTTTAAAAAATTTTCTGGGATAGATAAATTGGATGTTAGCAAGTTTTTTGAGTTAGATGATGGAAATCGGACTAGAGGTCACCACTTGGAAATTAAAAAGCAAGGGTGTAGGTTGGATTTAAGAAAATATTTTTTCACCAATAGAGTGGTAGACTTCTGGAACAAATTGCCGCGGAGGGTAGAAGGTAGTCCAAATTTAAATGTATTTAAGAGTAGGTTGGATGAATTTATGGGGAGGGGAGGTTGTGATGGTTCCTAAGTTTTATATAAATTAATATTGTTTGTATATATCTATAGCTGCATGATTTAGTTCTTGACAAGCCTTGATTAGTGATACCCTTGTTTCTGGATGTAGTTTTCTTGGGAGTTTGGGTGCCTTAAAAAAAAAGAGGCCATTTGATTCGGATGACCTATGATGGACCCTTGTGGCTTTTGTCATCTGTTATATTATATTGTGGGGGACTTTGATTTTGTCTTCCCCTGGCGATGGTGCTTTTTGTGGGTGGGTTTTGAAGGATGCAGATGACTTTTGATAGGCCTTTGTGGCTTTTGCCATCCGTGAAATTATGTTATGTTATGTTAAAAACCCACCATCCCAGGCTGGAGCTCAGGGTTAGAGAATGTTGTCCCCTCCCTCGTTAGCCCCAATCCAGGATAGTTAAGTGAGAGGAAGCTGGTGGGTGACTACCCTGTGAAATTAGAAGCTGACCAGAGAAAGTTGTGGGAGGGTTGTAGAGAAAGTAAGGAAGTAGGTTGGAAACACAGGCTGTCAGAAAGGAGGAGAAGAGGCTAAGCTGGGGCTTGATGGGGTGCTGTCCCATCAGCACAGCAGCCAGGAAGGCAAATTATTGTGCCCCTTATAGGGTAGAGGGCTGGGAGGACATGCTCCCCCTCCAGGTACCAATTGTAAGTCTACATAGCATAGTGCCTGGTGGGGCGACTTACTCTGGGTATCTTTCATCTGAATGCATGCCTTACTTCCAACATTAATTCCTTTCAAATCAACCAGCCATTTACCACTCACTCAATTCATTCTTAGAACCTGCCTTAATGCTACCTTATTCATTCACAGAACTTTTTACCGCATAAGCTAGAAAAATACAGACATTGAATCAATCACATTCGTTAAGAACCTGAAAAGGAAATGAGAGTAATTTTTGCTAGCAAAATAGTTTGAAGAATCGCATCTTACCTGTTGAAAAACAATGATTGTGCCGTCTTCACAGAAAATAGATTCATACGGGTTTTTAAATTGGGTTCCCATAATATGATGTGATGTTACCAGAGGAGAAAAAACCTGAACAATCAGATTTGGATTAAAGTATCCCTGAAAGAAAAAGCTTTAATTGATAAACTGCAAAATATTTGGTAAAGTTATACCCTCTTAGATGAGATAATTAAGATGAGATAATTAAGAATATATTATATGTTTTAAAATGGTTCATCTACTTCAGAAGTTCAAAGAAGAGATTTATTTCCAGAAATAACATGCTTGAGTTAGAAAATAGTTGATCATTTACTGGTTTTTCTTCCAGTAATTTTGCTGTTGATGATTTATCATCATCATCATCACTAACTCTATAATTTAAGAAGGGGATTTTTTTGATATTTGAATAATAATTTCATCTTAGTTTGGTTATGACATGTTTTTTTATCAAAGTTATTTCTAATAATTCTTTTATAATATCAAAAACCAAAATGATGAAGTTCAGAAATAAATATAAGTATCAAAATTTTGTGAATTTTTTAAAACCCAAAGAATTACAAATGGTGAAGTTCAGAAAATTTATTTTTATATATCTTCTTCTATAACTATATTTTAGCAACATGATATTTTGAAAGGGGAGGAAATTTAGTTGAGTTCCCTTTTAAAATTATTATAATTGGCGAAGTTCAGAAAATTGCTAAAAATTTAACCATGGCTGCTTTTTTTTGCATTTTAAATTTTAATCTAGGTAGTGAAGCACAAGCTCCCCCAATAGGGGGAGTAGTGTCTGGTCTCTTTAAAGAAATAAAATGACTAGAAGGAATTCAACTGTCATTCTTGCAGGTATGGTGAGCAAGAATTCTGAGTTGATTGCTGCATAATTGGATCAAGCAATATATATATATATATATATATATATATATATATATATATATATATATATATATATATATATATATATATATATCTGCAAGGTGAATGCATCCCTTCTTTGTATAATTGAAAAATATCAGCTAATTGTGGTTGGTGTGCAAAATACCAAGCATCTACCATGCTCACACTTATGCTGTCTGATAAAGAAATTGTGTGCCAAATGTTACACAGAAACAGATATCTTACAGGACAGGAGATGACCCCAAGAGAAGCCATGAGGAACCCCCCACCCCCTAAAAACCCCCCACTTCTCCGGCAAGGACTTGAACCTCATGCCTCTGGTTATCTAGACCAGCACTCAACCACTGAGCTAATGGGACCAATACTGTTAGCAGCACATTTTTCCTAAGTAAATTTTTCCATTTGCATCTCCAAAGGAAAATATAACTGCAGGATGGTATATGTTGAATCTGCAAGGTGAAAACATCTCTGCTTTGAATGACTAAAAGCCAACTCTCTTTTAAGCCTTGTTGAATTCTAGGACATATAGTGGTTTGATTATTGCTTTACCTTTACTATTTTCTTTCCTGGGGCAATTAATTGATCTGGTTGATCAGGACTGCTTGTCATCATAAGGACTAGACAGTTGTCACACCATTGGTATTCTCTTCTCAGTACAATTTGCCTTTATTCAGTTTTGGGGGGCATACTGCTTTTAGATTTCCCATATGATTCTACCTCAATCTTTCACATATGGCTTCTTCAAAAGTACTTCACATAAAGTTTAAACTAGCATAGAAATTGTCTCAACCTTCATGAGCTCATCCATTAATATAATTTATAACCATGTGCAAGATCTATATTTGGGTTAGTTATAGCCTCTTTTTCACAGTAGAAATTAAGCTACCAGGTTTTTCCTTCGGGAGTATATAGATTGTATATTATAATTTCATATGGGATTTTTCTGGAATGTTTTGTCTTAGTCTACCTTTCCATGGTATCATTGTCTTGTTGATTACTACTACTACTTCTGGTATCATGGCTTTTCTAAATGAGCAAGAAAAAGGCTGACTACTTTGGCTATCTTGTGAATCCTTCCTTTATTCCCAGGATCTTTCCCGTCACAGAAATGCAATCAATTCAGTAATGTGAAATCTTTCATGTTTCATAGATTATATAATGAGTTTATTGTGATACATTGGGTACCTTGACCAATATAAATGCAATCTTAGTCATGGTGCAAGTCCCATAATCTCTACGATGTCAATTAACATTTCCATTTCTTTCAGGTTGTTATCTCTCCATTTGCACATCAATGAATGATGATGAAGCTGAGTTTTACAATTTAGTTTGGAAACATTTTATATATATATGGTTCTGTTTCCGAGATGTAAACTTGTGATTTAGCACTATCAGTAAAACCAAACCAAATATGGTACACAAATTGGATTATTAATATCAAGCTGCACTTCATCTTTAATAATCTTATCATTTTCACTTACTCTGTGCCTTGTAAAGAACTGCTTCCATTGCCAGACGATGGTGATGATTCCAAAATTTTGTACTGTCAACAGTCCTCACTCAAATATCTGATGAATTCAAACTATACAACATTGAACTATCCATTTTAAGTTTAAATTGACTTATAATTTAAAAATCTGAAAAAAATATATACATGACTGGATCTATATTAGTGTACAGAACTTAGATGATCCATTATTGATACATTTGCATTCAAACTAGAGATATGACCTTGTACTTATAATGTTTATGGCTCTGTATGTTATTAATTTGTGTGATGTTGGATGAGGATATTTTTATAATACATATATACATCTCATCCTTTCAAATAGGAAGCTAATTTTTATGGAAGAATTGGTTGTGTAGAGTTGGGTTTTATTCATGGTGTCCATCTCTGCTTTAAATCATTCATCCATGGCCAACAATGGATTTGGGTCAAATTTTTAAGGTTGTAAAACACACTTATGGCTACGAGTGTGCTTCATACTATTATCTCAATGTGAATATTAGACTAAAAATACTAGTAACTTATTGAACATATTTTTAGTCTAATATTCATATTGATTGAGATAACAGTATTGCTGACCTGGCTGTGTATCCTTCTGCAATGTCCTTTGTTTCTGGTCAGCCAACCGCAACCTCCAAATGGCGGATCGTAGAAACGTTTAGTTTACTACAAATGTTGAGTGTGTATAGTCAACCAACATTTGGTAGCAGAGCATGGTTATAGCACCATTAACTAATGTTTGTTCATCTAAGTAGCCACCTAAATTTAATGATGAGTTGAGTTAAAAGAATAGGAAATGTGATGAACTAACTGATCTAGACAAAACTAAGTGTGTGCTGGCCATACAGCTCTGTCTGTCTGGTAGAGCTAGAGCTGCATCGTCGAAAATAAGTGTAGCAAATTTGAAGAAAGATGATAGGGTTGACACAATGAAGAAACTTGATTTGTTTTTAGCAGATCAAGGAAGAAGGCAATTTTATGCTTTTCCTAATTTATACAACCTACAGCATTCAGATGGTATAAAGATGGATGATTTTGTAAGTAAATTTGAACATATATTTTTAAGTTTACAAGTGAAAATTTGATGTTGCCAGATCCTGTTATGGCATTTATGCTGCTAGCTTCCTGCAATTTATTGGAAAGTGATGTACACCTGGTAATGTCTGCTATTTCTACAGTGACTTACGATGCTATTTCCTCTATAGAAGTGAAGGTAGAAACCAGTTTTTCATGGAACCAGTGACAATTCAGATTTCACATTGTTTGCTCATAATGGTCTCTGCGATTGGGGTCAGTCATATGATTAGGGTGCACATGGTTGCAGCAATCGTAGTACACAGGCCAAGACCAGCCCGCAACAGCTGGTGCACCCATTAGGGCATGATTCTAGGTGTCTGATTGGTGAATTCCATTTGCATTGGGCAAGGCACTGCCCCCGTGATTATGAGAATGCTATTAAAAATGGTAGGTAACAATGGAACTGAATTTGATTATGTTCAATTGTGACTTTTTGCAGGAAACAAAGCTACAGTCTTTAATGAGTGAATCGAAGTATTGTGCAGTACTAGATACTGGCTGTTCAACTACAGTATCTGGTAGCAGGAGGCTGGATACTTATTGGCATCCCTAATAGATTTTTGGCATTCACAGATTTTTAGGAACCCTCTAGTTCCACGTTTATCTTTGGTGATGGTGTGACTATCTCATCTCAGAAGCGTGTTACAAAACCCTGATGGATTGGAAATATGACAGCTAATATTTATTACCACTGATGTTGTTGACTGCAATATTCCTCTTCTAATGAGCTGTAAATCAATGAAGAGAGCTAAAATAATTTTGAATTTTGAAAAAAAAAGAAGAGACTTTCCAAATAGGGAAAGAAGTGATCAAACTTGTAAACACTACTTCTGGCTACTTCTTCCATTGTCATTGTGGCTAGATTGGGATTCTGTGGTTTTGTTATCTGCTGATGGTGATTTAAATAAAGTGTCTGTTAAATTACACAAGCAATTTGGACATCCAACTGCTAAAAAATTGAATATAAAGGGTCTTTCAATAAGGTTACTTGATTTTTAAATGTAAATAAAACAAGTTGTGTGTGATATATGCACTCAATTTATTTTAAATTTGAAAGTACATTTTACGGCATTAAGTGTGGAATATGACGTCGTTCAAATATCTGCCATGGCTTCGCTTGGTGGAATGTATTTGGGAGGCCATAGATTTTTAAAGTTGATTTGTGAACAAAATGCAAAACTATACCATGCAATTTTAAATATTTGTTAAAGAAAAAAAAAAAACGCGCCAAGAACTGGTTTATATTTTTAGCATCATTCAGAATACCCCTACCATTCACCTAACACCTCTACCCTCCGACTGAGAACAAAGCTTATAGTTGACCTTGTCTGAAAAATATATGCTTTAGTTCAATATTAACATAAATTTTAATGGAATTAAAGAAAACTGATTTCAAATGATAACTAAATCATATGTACATATTTTAATGATGAATTGAGTTCAATTGCTTATTTTTTAGTAATTCTATAGACATTTATATATCAGGTTTCAAGGGAGGGGGGGTTCTGAAAGAAACCCCTGTATCTCACAAACGGCGCCGTAGGTTAGTATGATTTTGGCAGGAATAAAAGGGCTTTTAATGATCTTTAATTTCATGTATGATAATCTAACATAGTATAAAGTTAAAAAATTGAATGTGATATCTCCTTAAAGGTAAAATATATAAAAACAAATTTCAAGTGATAATGTGGTTGTTACAATAAACACTAAAAAAAATATAGATCACTGATCAACAGGAAGGTTAAATATTATAGCATTTACAAACTCGGTTCTTACTGTTTAAATCAATAATATATATGACAATCAATATTAATCCTAAGGACTCCTGACAAATACCACATATAAATTTTAGATATACAAAGTTTAACCTTTTCCAATATAGCATTTTTTAATGATATAATAGTGACAATGTTAAAAGCATTATTATTTGTCATAGTACTTAATATAAAATGAACAAAATTCATCTTACCTGATTTACTAAGAAAGCGACTCGCTTTGATGAATCTTGAGATTCAGATGGCCAAGAATCAGTGTCAAATAAGGGTACAGGAAGAAGTCCTTGGGCTACTGCAATGGACTGCAGGTATTTCATAAAACTTTGATTCCATTTAACATAAATTACATCATTTAAATGATTGAAAATTAAGAGTCCAAGTTTCTTAGACATCTTAAAGATACTAGAAATAAAGACGTGAAAATAATGATTATTAAATAATGAATGGCTCATAAGAATTTTAAAAATTAAAAACTAATAAGGATATTTATTATTTACTTAAAAAAAAGGAACAAAAACCAATATAGAAATGTTAAAGTGCAATAGCAATGTGGTGAAGTTAGAGGAAGTGAAAATCTGTGGAACATACTGCAGCTCTTGGGGCTGAGAGTGCACACAAGCCTCCAGATGTACCCCAACACATTGTGGGTGGGTAAAAGTATAGAAAAAAAAGATGGGGACAGTGGGAGAAAAGGATGGGAAGAATGCAAACATATTAAAAGCCCACCCTATCAGAGCCAAGAAGGAGGGGGGGAACCAGTGCCCCCTCCCCCATCCAGGCCAACCAGAGATGAATGGATCAAAGCTAGTTGGCAACTAGTCTGCAAGCTAGCCGCTGACCAAGAAAATTGGCAAGAAGCTCGTAAAAAAAGTGTCAACCCCCCTCCCCTCCAACCTAGGACTAAAACCTAGGTAGTCTCAGGACCATGGCACCCTCAAGACCAAAAGAGTTAGAAGCTCAGCGACGTAGCTAGGGATTGGGGGCATCCAGGGACAATATCTTCTTTGGGGCTTCCCGGCATACGAATGTTTTATATTATGAATAACATGAAAACAACTACTCCTGCAATATTTTTGTGCACTCTGGTATGGCTGAGTGTATGTCAAATAAAAAAATAACAATAAGCAAGGCATTTTAATAGGGAATACTTATATATGATTAATAAAAAATTAAACTATGAAATATGAAACCAAAATATTACATATTGAACAAATATACAAGTCAAAATTCATATTGCTACATCCCATCAGTCTGATACAGCAACAATAAAAGAAAGTAACTATTAAGATGCTTTAGTACAGAATACTTATTATGTATGATGACTAGAAATAAACAACAAAATGTGAAACCGAGATATTGCATTTATCAAATATACCAGTCAAAATTTATATTGGAAACACCTGATTTCACTTTTAAGTAACTTCTTATACTTTGCTTGAGCTAATATTTGTCTATATTTTTATGGGCCTCTATATTTAACCATTTTATTAACTGTTTTTGTCATTCAAAAATGGGATAGGACGCTCATTTAGGGCCCGGGGTAACTCTTAAATTTGTGCCCCCTCCCCAGCTATACCACGGTACAAGTTATTTGAATTTGCTGGATGCATAAAAGATAAAGTGCAGTATGTGTATCTTGAACTGTCATTTTGTCATTGCCTATAAACAATACCTATTGTTCACCTGTTTATTATTAAATGATTTTTAAGATCTTAAACAAATGAAATACAGGTAAATAAAATACTGCAGTAATCATGATGTCTGTCTGTCCATCCAGCTATGTTCTTGTAATTGTTCTAATGAGTGTACAACACTCCTATTAACCTGTCCCCATGCTTAGAGGTTATCATTAGCTTTCATATATCTGCTGTCCATCCGCCAAATTCTGTTGGTTCATTCTTTATAAAATTTGCAAATATATACATGTCCTTGCAAAATTTGATCCGTGTAAGTTGTTAATTTGCTCATCCAAAAACCTGCCCTACTATAGGCACTTCTTAATTAGGTACTAGAATTTTATGATTTGGCACCAAATCTTTGCAATTACGGTTTCACCATCCTTTAAATATTACATCCATTTTGCCACTCTGTTATAAAAATATGTTGTGTGTTGCTCGAAGAGCATGCTTATACATGAGCTTGAAGATGTAATCTGTTATTCTTCAATAAAAAGTTTTGAATTCATCAGCTGACTTTGTTTCACCCAAAAGATCCAATTTTTAAATGAGTTAACTGTACTTCCAAAAAGTTCCCAGTATCTTTTATCTTTAGTTATTCAGCAAATTCATTGCCTTTCTCTTGAAATAAAGGACCACTAATACTAGCCCCACACTGTAAACCATTTCATAAAGAATTTTATCTAAACCCCCCAGTATTGCTTGAAGTAGTTAGGTGATAAAATTCCACTGCACGACTGCTTTCTGATTTCTTAAATTCACAAAGTTTATAGATTTGTGCTTTAATGTTATAAATGGGTGGCATAGGCCATTCCTGAAGCCTCTGAGAGAGCTCCCTCCACCATTTCAAGGAAGCAATGTCCTCTCACTTCCCAGAGAATCGAGTCTCCATGATATCATATGCTTTCTTCAGATTCAAAAACACTGGCAAGCAAATGCATTCCATGAAGAAAGGCTTCACACATAGCACTCTCCAGCCAGAGCAGAGCATCCAACATGGAGTGGAATTTACTGAAGCAGCCTGTGTAGAAGATATGTATCCTCTGCTGTAGTGTGCTGCCCCCAATTTGTGAAAAGCAAGGACAGTAAACCATTAACAAAGATTTTGGAAAGGTACTCTCTGACCAGATGCTACTGTACAGAGCTAGAAGAAATATATCTAGCTAAATCTTCATATGCTAGAAAGGAGAAGAGTTTGAGGGGGCTTGATTGAAGTATTCAAGTGGGGAAAAGGAAATAATAGGGGAGACAGAGGAAAGGTTCATATTTTTAGTGAATAAAATAGGGCACATAGCAATGGGTATAAGCTGGACAAGTTTAGGTTTAGGAAAGAGATGGGTAGAAAATAGTTTACAAAGTGAGTGGTAGATGAATGGAATAGACTCATAGGTCATAACATAATTCAATGGATGAGAAAAACCACACAAGCATATCAGAGGTCATCCAGGTGAACCAAAGCCCATAAACTGTATTTTTTAATATTTTATTTTAGGAGCCCATCTGGTGCCTACCTACTTGGGAATAAGTTGCCATACTCACTACAGCCTACGACTAGCTATATTAGAAAACAAATAACAAGGATATAAAGATCATAGGTTAAAGAAAAACAAAAAAAGCAAAAAGGTAACAAGAAAGAAGCACACTCCAACGTCGGGGGTAGGCCTGCAGGAGCATGCAACCGACAACAAACATTCCCGAGTACCTGTATTCCTGCCATGTAATAGGTATGGGGATGAGCATACGCTGGTCTGGTTATCCAGACTCTTTGCACCCTCATTCTCCGCACTTCCTTACATGTCCAGGAACCCAGCAGAAGATAATCTCGACATCTGCCTGGCTCACCAAAACCATGGTGTCACGGATATCGTGAACCAAACAAAAGATGTGAAGATTCAAATGCCCCAAGAGCACTTTGTGAGTTGCTATAAATCACAATCCGGTTTCCAAACTGGATATGTCGTGTTATCTCTCATACAAGGTGTATTGTAACCAGCTCAGCCATGAAGACAGACACAGCAGCAAGGCAGAGCCCCACTGACTTCAAACATAGGGGATATGGCATGGAAACCGACCCCCTCTTGGGACTTTGAGCAATCTGAATATACTGGCATGGTTCCAGCATGACACCTAGTGTGCTCCAAAAAGGTAGAATGCAATACTCCCGGCAATGTAGAAGCTTTGAGAGCAGGGGCATGGTGACAAATAGTCAAAGGTGGTACCCTCCTGGGTGGCATCCTGGGCAGAACCAGGGGCACCACTGGCCTGAGAGCTATACCCAGCTATAGAAGGAGTTCCCTAGCCCTAAACCCAAAGTGCTTAGGGTATGACTGGCATCACTCGGCAGCATAGGCACCATAAAGATCAGCTGCGAATGCATTGAGAGCTGTCAGCAACTGAGGGAGGCTCCGGGCTCGCCGGTTCAGGCAAATTATGCACTGTGTATGCAGAGTGAGTGGCATCTCCCCAGCATAAACAAGTAGGCTCTCAATGGGGGATGTGCGGAAGGCACTGGTCGCCAGGCGAAGGCCGGTGAGGTGGATCAAGTCCACCTTCCGCAATACATGCTCAGCTGCAGATACCTAAAACTTGCATTCATATTCAAGCTTCAAACGAACAAAGGATCGCTAAAAAAAGTAAGGCAGTAGCCATATCAGCACCCCAGGAGCTGAACATCATGGAACAAAGAATGTCTATGGCGTGGGAACATGAGACCCTAAGGCTGCAAATATGAGCATCCTAGGTAAGGCATCAGTCAAATACAAGACCAAGGAAATGGTGCGAGTTTACCACTTCCAGGCAAAACCCATTTAGAAACAAATCTGGGCCAGGGTGTAGCCTTGGATGGCGGCAGAAGTGCACCACCTTAGTCTTGACCAAGGAAACCAAAGCCTATGAGCTTCAGCATAGCGAGAGAGACAGTTCAATGCCTGTTGGAGTCAATGCTCCAGAGTTGGCATCTGGGCTGCACAAAAAAAAGAAGAGAGAGCAAAAGGTCATCCACGTAGAGGGTAGTGAAAACATCTTCAGGCAGCATTGAGGTGATGCTGTTGGTGCTCAGGGTGAAGAGTGCAACACTGAGGACACTCCCCTCTGGGACAGCCTCTTCCTTGCTCAATTGGGCCAGAGAGGGCTCCCTCCAACCCATATGCAAAATCAATGATCTTGCAAAAATTCAAATATAAAGATTGGGACACGTCCCCCATCATGTGGAGAGTTTTGATGATACCATATCGCCATGGAGTATCATAGGCTCCGGATCGAAAAACACTGGCGTAGTGCTGTCTACAAAGGCAGGACTCACAGACCACATTTTCTAGTCGGAGCAGAGCATCCAATATGGAGTGGAACTTGTGGAAGCCACATTGTGTAGAAGATAGATGGCTTCTGCTCTCCAGAAAGAAGGCTAATCTAACATTTAATAAGTTCTCCATCAACTTGCACATGCAAGAGATTAGAAACATTGGGCAGAAACTGGCTGGGGTAGAGTGGATCTCTCCCCGGTTTGCAAAAAGTAAGTACAGTAGTGATTTGCCAGGAATAAAGGAGAATACTCTCTACCCAGATCCTGTTGAACAAATCTAATAGAAAGGCGATGACTTGCTCACTCAGGTTGTGGTGGAGCGAATGAGTGTTTGAAGGGCCATTCTCCCACCCCTTTTCCAATACCCTATCCCTTCCTTTGTGCGAGCATGTGTGTGAATGGGGAGATGTTTATATATATATATATATATATATATGATTTTGTGTTATATTTTGTTAAATATTTTTTCTCTTTCCAGCAGCCACTCAATTTATTACTCTGATAATTTTTTTTTAGGATATTCCCTTGAGGACACTTCCTTCTGGGACAGCCTCTTCCTTGCTCCATTGAATTTACCCAATGTATATTGTATGAGCTCGGAGGCCAAGGCCTTTAAAAGATGTATACAATAATTGTGCCTGCACAAGTGGCAGCCAGCAAGATTATCCCCCTTGGGGACCCCAAATTGTAAGATAAAAAGGGGCGGGGAGGTGCTTCCGGTGTATTGTTAGGTCTCTTTTTTTATCATTGTGTAATTGTTTGTTTGCTTGTTCATCTGATTTTTCTTTGGTAAATATTTTTAACATGTTTGTATAGTAAATTTAATTATCCATATTTGTCTAAATAAAGGACTGTACATACAATCCGTTTCATTTCTCCCTCAATTTCTCACATCCAACTTAGTGTAGGAAGCGGGTCGGAACGATTGGGATTAGAGCGTAGGTTCGTGGCCCGCTACAAGGTGTTGAACCATGGCATACGGGACACAGTCTAGACCAAGGGCAGTGCCCATGCATGGAGCAAGAGCGGAACACATGTCACTCAAAATAAACATGTCCATGAAGGGTTCTCCGCCTCTGGAGATGAAGTCCAGTCTGCGACATCACGCTGCACATTGAATGCTGGTGGAGCAACATCCTGGCTAGAGAATGCATAACAAGCAGTCACGAAGGATTCAGCCATGGATGCAGGGTCCGAGATTGTGGTCACATTCTCCTACTAGGGGGGTCTTGCCATTAAGTGAAGACATGTATGCCCACCAAGAAGAGCGGCGGGCATGCTTCAAAATATACTGGAACCTAGCCCTAGCCTGATGAAATTGATCTAAAGTGAAGTCGTTTGGGCAGCGCTTATAACGCATGTAGGCTTCTGTTTGAGGGCTGTCTCATACTTGGTTGACCACCACAGGAACGGTAGTCATCCAGAGTGCTTTCGTCCTTTTTCCCAAATCTTTCATTGTATTTCTTATTCCCAAGGCAGGGGTGGATCAAGTGGTGGTGGTGGGGGGGGGGCTGCACCCCATGACTAGGGGACAATTCCACACAGTGTGCCTGGCTTGCATTGCTTTTCGAGGTGGCACCTAGTGTCTTGAGTCATGGCGGACACATAGGGCGTGCACTTGACTCGCTGACTAGGCAGATCACACATCCTGACTCACACCCCTTGCCCTTCCTCTCATGGTCAGCTGGCCTGAGCTAGGCATGTGCTTGCTGGCATCTTTCACTTTCAGAACTAATTCCAGCAGCATTCTCTCTCTCCTTGCAAATACACCAGCATCCTCTCTCTCCTCGCAAATACATCAGCATCATCTCTGCATCATCCTCTCTCTGAAACACAGCAGTGCAAAGTAAGTGATTTTTTTATTATATATTGTTATGGACATGGGGTGATGTGAGTGGCTGGGCTTTTCCATGTGATGCATTAGTTTCCTCTCATTCATAGGGAGTGTACCGTGAAGCGAACCGGCAATATGAAGATCACATCATTATTCCAGACCAAAGTGGCCAAGATGAGTGGTGATTGTGAGCGTAATGTCAATGAGCTGAAACAACAGCCAAGCACTTTAAAATCAACAGCCTGTAGATCCGACAGCAAAGCCGAATCTTACCATAACATAACACAATTTCACGGATGACAAAAGCCACAAGGGCCTATCAAAGGTCATCCGCATCCGTCAAAACCCACCCACAAAAAGCACCATCGCCAGGGAAAGACAAAATCAAAGTCCCCCACAATATAATATAATATAATATAATGAGGAGCAGGAGGGCAAGGAACTCGCTGGTCATTTTTCACATGGCACACACACTCCCCACATCTCCAGTGGAAGTTGCCAACTTTATTGAGAACAAGGTGGCCACAGATTCTGAGAAAGTGGCCTTAATCAACCAGATTGCCCCATCTGTTGAATCGCTACCCTTCATTGAAGGTGGTGGTTGTAAGAGGCAATTTCAACCAAGCATAGGTCACTTGAAGTGCATTGGGTGCATAAGTTGCATTGAGGCACTTGAATGTAAAATTTGTTTTCTGATAATAGTTGTTGGGGTCATAACACATAGCCTCTCATGTGCTCTCCCCACGGTGGGAGTCGGACGTGCCTTTCTGAGCTCCACTTTGTGAACTTGTTTATCGTCGCTTCACCACCGTCACCTGCCACGATTTCTCCTCCACAATCACACCCGGCCCTGGTATTGTCTGGTATAAGCCATCTGTCCTACTGCCATGACTGGTGAGAGAGGTAGGGGATGGGGTCAACTGGACAAAAAGGGTTGTGACCCTGGATCCAGTTTGGTTGCCGCGGGTGGGGTTGACATTTTACCAGTCACTGATGATGATGATAGTCCATGTGGTACTTGTGGCATAATAATTGGTAACGAAGACTCCTTGGAGTGTGAGATATGTTCTGTTTGGACCCACGGTGCTCAAAAGTGTTCTGGTCTTCCATATAATGCCTTTAAGATTATTGTTGAGTATTCTAACAAGGGTGCCACCTATGTGTGTACTGCCTGTCGTCTTGCTCGTAGCCAGGGTGTAAATAGATCTCCTTCTGGTACTGGCGGTAGGGAGTTCGTACAGCTTTTTGATACTGTCAAAGCACTATCCCATGAGGTATCAATTATGGCAAATGAATTAAGAGATCTAAAATCAAATGGACTTGCTGGCGGCCATAGCTCTACTAATCCCTCCCCCTCTGTTCAGTCTGCTGTCCCCAGTACATCTGTGATTAGAACTATTCTTCATGAAGAGGCAGTGGAGATAAGAGAGAGGGAAAGGAGAGCTGAATCTGTGATAATTAGAGGCCTTGGTTCCGATGCAGATACAGTAACTACCAAGTTTAATGATATTGTGTCTCATCTTTTCAACAGTAATAAAGTTATTCAGATTGAGGAAATAGTTCCCATAAAGCGTGATTTAGTTCGGGCTAAGATTAAAAACCCTACACTAAGGAAAGAGCTTCTATCTGTCGCTAAAAACCTGAAAAACTCTAACTACAACTCAGTCTATATAACCAGAGATTTAACATACAAACAGAGGGAGGAACTAAAAGCACACTTTGCTTCCCGCAACAATGATAACAGCACCCCCCTAACTACTGCTCCCAATGCCAATGCCACTGCTGCTGCTTCCGGCTCTACACGCGGCACCACTGCTGGCCATGTCACAAAAAACTAACGCGCAGCCTCACAACCCAACCTCACCATTTTTTGTTAAATATTGCACTTACTAATTTAAATTGTTTGTCTAATAAGGTTTCTTATGTCGAAGAGTTTTGTTGTAATGAGGAAATCGCTCTTTTCTCGATTACTGAGTCTTGGCTTCAACCTGTGGTAAATGACTCTGTTGTAAATATCAATGGGTACTCTATATTTAGGCATGACTTTGATTCCCTCATTCCTAAATTTGGCGTTTGTGTTTATGTAAAGAATAACATTAAGGTTTGTGTGGATGTCAACTCTGGGAGTTTTCCAAATACTTTGGTACTCTATCTTCCTACTTTCAACCTCTATGTTCTAACAGTTTATCGTCCTCCCTCCTATACATATGAGGAGAATGTTGCTCTTATTGACTTCATCTGTGAATTTAGCACTGGCAAAGAATTCGTACTTTTGGGTGATTTTAACCTCCCCTCAATCTCATGGCAAAATGACAATCTTCATATAAATATTTCACCTTTTGACTCCATGTTCCTCGAACTATTCCAGTCGCTCGGTCTCCATCAGTGGGTTTGTGAGCCCACCTTTGTCTCATCCGGCAATATTTTAGACCTTGTCTTTACATCTGACCCTGACCGGATTCAGGATGTGAGTGTGTATCCGCCTTTCCCCAAGTGCAGACACGTAACTATCAAAGCATCTTACTTATTCCAAAGTGAGCCTCCACCTGATGTGACTTCTGCCCCAACTTATGACTGGCCTAAGGGAAAATATGACAAAATACGAGTGTCCCTAAGACAGTATGACTGGGACTTCGAACTACTATACCTTAATATTGACGACGCATCACAAGTTTTTGTCAACATTTTAACTAAACTTGTTCAGCAGCATATCCCTAAGAGGTCCTACAGGAAAAAAACATCCCCATGGTTGAAGTCCATCCCCCGTAACCTCTATAAGCAGCATACCAAAATGTGGAATGAATTCAAATTAACGAGACAGACTTATGGCAGACATTCTTACTTGGCACTACAAAAACTATTTAAGTTTAATGAAGCTAATTCTGCACTAAGATTTGAAGTATTAACCGCCCAAATCAAATATGAAGAAAATCTTGTGCAGAACAGGGCTACTAAACCTAAACTATTTCATTCCTATATTCGGAACAAAAAACTCGATAGATCTAGAGTTGGCCCCCTTAGGGTTGACGGTGAACTATCTGATGATCCTATCACCATGGCCAATACTTTTGTTGAAGCGTTCTCTAAAGTGTTTGTTGTTGAGACATCTTTGAACCCTTTTCCACATCAAGCGTGCCAGGGCATACCAAAATGTGGAATGAATTCAAATTAACGAGACAGACTTATGGCAGACATTCTTACTTGGCACTACAAAAACTATTTAAGTTTAATGAAGCTAATTCTGCGCTAAGATTTGAAGTATTAACCGCCCAAATCAAATATGAAGAAAATCTTGTGCAGAACAGGGCTACTAAACCTAAACTATTTCATTCCTATATTCGGAACAAAAAACTCGATAGATCTAGAGTTGGCCCCCTTAGGGTTGACGGTGAACTATCTGATGATCCTATCACCATGGCCAATACTTTTGTTGAAGCGTTCTCTACAGTGTTTGTTGTTGAGACATCTTTGAACCCTTTTCCACATCAAGCGTGCCAGGGCATTATTTCATCTGTCCAATTTCACCCCGAAGATGTTGTATCCCAACTCAAATCACTTGATGTTGATAGTGCCATGGGTCCTGATAACCTCCATCCCCGCCTTCTGAAAGAATGCGCATCAGAACTGGCTTACCCTCTGTCAATCATTTTCAATAAGTCTATGTCATCTGGTGCCGTACCTCAGACTTGGAAAACATCTCATGTTTGCCCAATCTATAAGAAAGGATCCCGTAGTGATCCACTGAACTATCGCCCGATTAGTTTAAACCCCACTCCCTGCAAGACTATGGAACGCATTATTTGCAAGTCACTATTTGGATTCATAGAAGATCATCTAATTTTTGATGAGTCCCAATTTGGTTTTAGGCCCAACCGTTCAGTCACTGACCAACTTTTACTCACTTATGACTACATAACTTACTGGTATGATCAAGGACAAGTGGTTGATTTAATTCTATTTGACTTTGTTAAGGCGTTTGACCGAGTGCATCACCAGACACTCATTGACAAACTAGTGGCGATTGGTATCTCCGGCAATCTGTTCAGTGGATCAGCAGTTTTCTACTCGGCCGCTCAATGAAGGTCTCAATTAATGGATACACAAGCCTGGCAAAACCAGTCTTAAGTGGAGTTCCCCAGGGTTCGGTTCTGGGCCCATTGTTGTTTCTCATATTCATAAATCATACCTGCTTCCAAATTCAGTGCAACTTTAAGATGTTTGCTGATGACCTCAAATTATATTTTCACTCCTCAGCCCCATCCCTTGGCTGCTCCTTATCTCTTCCAGGTATGCAGGATAATATTGATTTACTATCTTCCACTGCTGCTTCTTGGGGGCTAAGGTTTTCTACCAGTAAATGTGTCCCTCTCTGCTTTGCTAGACAGCGCTGTGTCCAGTCAGATGATCTCCTTACTCCCATATACATCCTAAATGACATTCCTATAAATCAATGCTTCTCTCACAAGGATTTGGGAATAAATGTGGATAGGAAACTGAAATTCCACCAGCACATAAGCTATGCAACTGCTAAAGCCGGAGGTATTGCCACTAATCTTCTAAAATCAACTGTTACTCGCTCGGCTAACTTCATGTCAACCCTTTTCATCTCTGATGTCCGACCGATTCTAGATTTTGCATCTCCAATTTGGAATCTTGGGTTCCAGGGCCAAAATCAGATTCTGGAATCTGTTCAACGCAGATGGACAAAACAGGTTGCTGGTCTGACTGATCTTCCATACCTTGACAGGCTGACAACTTTGGGATTATTCTCCATGAAGGGTAGGCTGTTAAGGCAGGACCTTATTTATTGCTATCGTATATTCCACGATTTAACCATCATCTCCCCTACCGATATCTTCACAATGGCACCTACTGTTGGCACAAGAGGTCATAAATTTAAGATTCAGATGCAGCATTGTCAGTTGGAAGCTCGTAGACGATTTTTCTCTTGTCGAATTATCCAAAAATGGAATTCTCTTCCCCAAGATATTGTTGATGCTCCGAGCTTCACTGCGTTTAAGTCTAGACTGCAGTACTTTCTCGGTGAAGAATTGTTCCACCTTTGACCTACTACCAGTTCATTTCAATCTCAATTTGTTATATTTTCAGGGTATTTTATATGGAGGATACACTTAGCCAGTCATTAATGATATATTTGAGTAAACCTCCCGTGTAGCCTGACTGGAGTATCTGTCTTGGACTTTTGGGCCTGTCCCTCTCCTATCCGGTCTGGCTGGACTAGAGTGGTAGGGCCCTACCAGGTAATAGAATCCAGTCTGCACCTCGGTTTTTTAATCTTTAAGTGGTGGCCTTTAGTTCTATTACTACCTTCTAACTCAAATAACTTGCTGAAATCCAATTTATCCATCCCAGAAAAGATTTTAAAAAGCTCAATCATATCTCCCCTCACACACCTTCTTTCAAATGAAAACATATTTAATACCCTCAGTCTATCTTTATATTCAAGGTGCTTCAGGGATGGTATTATTTTTGTTGCCCTCCTTTGTACTGACTCTAATAAGTTTATAACCATGTCTAAAATGTGGTGACCATGCCTGTATACAGTACTCTAAATGTGGCCTGACATAAGAGTTGTATAGTTTAAGGATGACCTCCTTACTCTTGTAGCTAACATTTCTTTTAATGTAACCTAGCACCCTATTTGCTCTATTTTTTGCCTCAATACACTGCTTTGAAAATTTCAGTGACCTATCTACTACTACTCCTAAGTCCTTCTCATCTTCAATTACAGGTCAGATGATTAACATTCCCTATAAGGAGATTAGGACTAAAAATAATGACCCAAAATGGATGACAGTTAAAATTAAGCATTATATTGGCATTAAAAAGGGCATTCATAGGAAAATAAAAAATGGAGAGGATCACTTAAGGCAGAGATATAATGAACTAGCAAGAGATGTTAAAAAGTTAATTAGAGTAGCAATGAGAAATTATGAAATTAAAGTGGCAAATAGGGCAAAGGAAGATCCTAAAAGTTTTTATCAATTATACAAAACTAAGGTTAGAGATAAAATAGGCCCACTTATAGATTCCAATGGAGAATTAGTGAGTGATAGGGACTCAATGGTTGGAATGCTAAATGACTTTTTTCTCTCAGTATTTACACAGGAGGATACTCTAAATATGCCTGAGGTGTCAATGATCTTTCGGGGTAATGATGAAGAGAAATTAAAGGATATCTTGATCACAAAGGAGATAGTGACAAAGGAAATTGATAAAATCAAAAGTAGTAAAGCACCCGGTCCTGATGAGCTCTTTCCTAGAATTTTGAAAGAATGTAAGGATGTGTTAAGTGAGCCCCTAGCATGCATCTTTAGAAAATCATTGGAGAGTGGCATTGTGCCAGTGGCATGGAAGAAAGCCAGTGTGATACCTATATTTAAGAAAGGGGATAAAACAAATATGTCTAATTACAGACCAGTAAGTTTGACATCAGTGGTAGGGAAAATGATGGAATCTATTATAGCAAGGAATATTAGAGATCACTTGGATAAGCATAAGTTGATAAAAGAATCACAGCATGGCTTTAGTAAGGGTAAATCCTGTCTGACTAATTTGCTGTCTTTTTATAGTAAGGTGTATGAAGCAGCAGATAATGATGAAAACTATGATATTTTATACTTGGACTTTAGTAAGGCTTTTGATCGAGTGCCACACTTACGGCTTCTGAGCAAAGTTAAAGCACACAGGATCGATGGCAGTATATTTAGGTGGATTCAGTCATGGCTTGGTGACACACAGCAAAGAGTTAGTATAGATGGAGTTAAATCTGAGTGGGGGTGTGTTAGCAGTAGAGTTCCGCAAGGATCTGTTTTGGGTCCCTTGCTATTCTTAATTTATATTAATGATCTTGACATAGGTATAAGTAGTGACCTGAGTAAATTTGCTGATGATACTAAGCTAGGTAGGGCCATTAGGGCTGATTCTGATGCTGTAGTAATGCAGGAGGAATTGACCATTCTGTCTAATTGGGCCGAGAAATGGCAAATGAAGTTTAACATAGACAAATGTAGTGTACTTAGTATAAGTAGAAATAATCCATTGAATAGTTATAAATTAAATGGGAGAATTTTAGGGAGGACCGATTGTGAGAGGGACTTGGGTATTTTGGTAAGTTCAGACCTTCGTCCTAGAAAGCAATGCCTAAATGCTAAGAATAAAGCTAATAGGATATTGGGATTCATTAGGAGGAGTGTAAGCAATAAGAGTGCTGAAGTCATTCTAAAACTGTATCTGGCGCTAGTTAGGCCTCATCTAGACTATGCAGTACAATTTTGGTCACCATATTATAGGAAGGATATTCATTTGCTTGAGTCTGTGCAGAGAAGGATGACAAAGATGATTGGTGGGCTAAGGAACTTACCTTATGGTGAAAGGCTCAGAAAACTAAATCTACATACATTGGAAAGGAGAAGAGACAGAGGGGAATTGATTGAAGTCTTCAAATGGGTAAAAGGATATAATAAAGGGGATCTGGGTAAGGTTCTTATACTTAGTGAACATGACAGGACATGTAGCAATGGGTTTAAGCTTGATAAGTATAGCTTTAGGAAGGAGATTGGGAGGAATTGGTTTACAAATCGTGTGGTAGATGAATGGAATAGGCTCACTAGACATGTGATAGAAGCCTCCTCTCTGGGTAGTTTTAAGAATAGATTAGATAAATATATGGATGAAGCTGCTAGATGGGACTGACTTTTTTTTTATGTACATATGTATATATTTTTCTAAGGAGTGGGGAGATTATATTTTGCGGTTGCATGAATGGACATAATCCTCTGGATGCATTTTATGTATATTGTAGATTAGATCTGACGAAGAAATCTTTTGTGTGTTGACTGGAACAGGAGCTGCCAAGTGTAGGCCATGAATGGTCTTTTGCAGTCTCCTTCTTTTCTTATGTTCTTAACTGCTCATTCACGCCATACATGGCCTTGGTTTGGACATGTCAAACTCCCGGGGCCTCGGCTTCAATGGAGCGAGTGTCATGCTGAGGAAGTTCAGAGGTTAACATAACATAACATAACATAACATAATTTAACGGATGACAAAAGCCACAAGGGCCTATCAAAGGTCATCCGTATCCATCAAATCCCACCCATATAATGCATCCATAGGATTTTGTCAGATCATGCAGCTACAATATACAATTTAACAATCCATAAGAATGTCCAACCATGCATCTACAATATATAATTTAAAGCCTCCATAGGAGTCTGTCAAAAACAAAATCAAAATCCCCCAAAATATACAATAAAAAGAAACTGCATCCACAGGAATGAGTCAAGAAACATATCCACATACCAAAAAGTAAGAAATTAACCCTCCATCCCCATATAATCATCCAATCTGCGCTTGAAAACATTCAAGTTTGGGCTGTCTACAGTCTCAGGTGGCAAACTATTCCAATAATCCACCACTCTGTTAGTGAAAAAATATTTTCTAACATCCAGTCTGCACCTCTGTTTTTTAATCTTTAAGTGGTGGCCTCTAGTTCTATTACTACCTTCTAACTCAAATAACTTGCTGAAATCTAATTTATCCATCCCAGAAAAGATTTTAAAAAGCTCAATCATATCTCCCCTCACACACCTTCTTTCAAATGAAAACATATTTAATACCCTCAGTCTATCTTCATATTGAAGGTGCTTCAGGGATGGTATTATTTTTGTTGCCCTCCTTTGTACTGACTCTAATAAGTTTATATCATGTCTAAAATGTGGTGACCATGCCTGTATACAGCACTCTAAATGTGGCCTGACATAAGAGTTGTATAGTTTAAGGATGACCTCCTTACTCTTGTAGCTAACGTTTCTTTTAATGTAACCTAGCACCCTATTTGCTCTATTTTTTGCCTCAATACACTGCTTTGAAAATTTCAGTGACCTATCTACTACCACTCCTAAGTCTTTCTCATCTTCAACTGAATTAAGCCAATATCCATCCATCTCATAGCTAAATTCCCTATTATCTCTCCCCATGTTAATAACTTTGCATTTATTAAGGTTAAAAGTCATCTGCCACTTCTGAGCCCAAGCTAACAGCTTATCTAAGTCACCCTGCACTTTAAAGCTACCCTCAACCTCTTTGACTACAGCTGCCAATTTAGTGTCATCAGCAAAAATTGACACTTTGCTATTTACACCTTGCCTAAGATCATTTACATAGATTATAAATAATAAAGGGCCTAAAACTGATCCCTGAGGTACGCCACTAATAACATTCCTCCACTCTGACCTCACTCCATTCAGTACAACTCTCTGTTTCCTATTTTTCAGCCATTCAGTTATCCAATTTAAAACGTTCCCACATATCCCATGCAGCTTTAATTTATGAACTAGTCTTCTATGTGGAACCTTATCAAAAGCTTTGCTGAAATCTAAGTAGATCACATCAACTTTCTCACCCCTATCTAATTCTTTAGTTACATAATCCATAAAATCCAGTAAATTAGTTAAACACGATCTATCTTTTCTAAAACCATGCTGAGCATCATTAATTAACCTGCTACTCTCTAGATGATCAGAAATTCCCTTCTTAACCATCTTCTCAAGAATTTTACAGACTATAGAAGTTAAGCTTACTGGTCTAAAGTTATTTGGGTCCTCTTTGCTTCCCTTTTTAAAAATTGGCACTACATTTGCCAATTTCCAATCATTTGGTATTTCTCCAGACTCTAGTGATCTAATACATATCTTCTCGAGAGCTACTGCAATACTTTCTACACCTTCTTTGAGTATCCTAGAATGAATGTTGTCAGGGCCAGATGCCTTACTAGTATTTAACTGAATTATAAGCCCTTTAATTTCTTCTCTGTCTATATTAATAGAATTTATCACTACTTCCCTTGACCTAGAATTATCATCAATTAATCTAACTGGTTTCTCTTCTGTGAATACTGAAGCAAAATGATCATTAAGGACCTCTACTATTTCCTCATCAGATTCTTTCAAAACCCCTTCATATTTAATAGGCCCTATTTTATCACTGTTAGATTGATTATTGATTCTATAATAGCTAAAGAATTTTTTAGGATCTTTATTATTATTTTTAGCTAAATTAATTTCTGCTGTCCTTTTGGTCTTCTTAATAATCTTATTTAGTTCATTTCTGGTTGACCTATAATGGTTTAAATTATCTAAACTACTCTCACTTTGTAATCTCTGGTATGCCCTTTTTTTCTCTGAAACTTTATTAGCTATTTCTTGGTTCCACCATAATGGTTTCCTACATTTCTTCCTAATAGACTTCATCGGAATACACTGTTCCTGAACCATGTTTAATATAGTCTTAAAAATATCCCACATCTCATAAGTATTCTTTCCATGGAATTCTATATCCCACCTAATCTGATTTAGCATGCTGCGTAATTTATCGTAATCTCCCCTATAAAAATTTGGAATTTTCGTGGAGTTTGTCGTTGTTCTACCCTTAACTATTTGCAAATTAAACCGAACCATCTGATGATCACTGTTTCCCAATGATTCCCCTACACTCAATCCTTGAACTAAGTGATCATCATTTGAAAGAATTAGATCTAATATATTGGCACCCCTTGTTGGCTTATTAACAAATTGGATCAAAAAGTTATCCTCAAAACACTCCATAAACTTACAACTTGCTCTATCTCTTCCTATCATATTTTCCCAGTCTACAGAAGTTAAATTAAAGTCACCAAGAATAACTGTATCTTCTTTGCATCCTTTACTTATTTCCCTAATCATTAACTCATCGATACAATCAGTCTGTCCTGGTGGTCTATAAAAAGCTCCCAAGTGTATTTTCCTATTTTTACCAACCTTAATATCTATCCATAATGATTCACCTTCTCCTTGCTTTATAGAGTTATTTAGATTTGAAGAAATGCTATTTCTGATATAAATAATCAACCCACCACCAGTCCTATCTCTCCTTTGACTAATGTACATAGTATAACCCTCTAGTTCAAATTCACTGACATTATCATTAAATATATTTTCATTAACCCATGATTCAACTATACATATTATATCTATATCTTCATGAATGATATAACTAAATAATTCATCCTTCTTATTTCTAAGACTACGAGCATTTGTGTAAAGACAACTCAGCCCACCTATCCCTGAAGCACCTGAGGGCCTATCTCCTCTGCATCTCCTTTCTCTCTTTCCCCGACCCTGTACTCTTGTATTTCCCTGACCACTTTCACTACTCAAGTAGTTTAACCCTAAAGCACTTCCATTAGCCTGCCTACCTTCTACAAATCTGTGTTTGCTTCCTTTCCCTGCCTCACTTTGAGCCATTAAATTTCCCTGACCACTATCAAAACCTAGTTTCCCGCCTCTAAAGACCTAATAACACTATCTAATTCCCGCCACAAAACCTCAACCCCATCTCGGCTCAGATGGAGTCCATCCATCGCATACAAACCCTTATTCCCATAAAACCCACTCCAAACATCTACAAATACCAATCCTGACTCCTCGCACAAACCTTTCACATATTCATTCAACCCCATTGCACAAGACAACCATTCCATCCCCACATCCATTCTGGGAAGCACACCTGAAACAACGCCTTTTACTCTACTTTCACACATCCTTTCAATCAGCCTTTTATACCGCTGTCGTAACTCACAAGTACCCACCTTCTTTACATCGTTTACTCCGACATGTGTAATCACAACTGCTTCCCTCTCACACCCAGACACCAACCTATCATACCTCTCACACACATCATTTACACCAGCACCCGGCAGACAAACTCTCACTCCCTTCCATTTACTTTCATTCAACTTCCTATCTAAATACCTAATCTGAGAGTCACCCATCACAATCACCTCAGTCATTCTCCTATTCTCTCTAGGCCTAGTATTACCCTCCCTCCTGCTCTCACTCATTCGACCTCCTATTCTACTTTCAGGCACGGCCACACCAGGCAAATCTCTTTCAAATTCTTTCTCTCTCAGGGCATCAAATCTGTTAGTTAGCCTAACAGGTTCCATGTCCCTCTCATTCACACACCTAACCTGTCCTAACTTATCTATTCTGTTCACTTTCAACCACCACTCATCATCACTTACTTCACTTACTGCTTTCTCTCCAGTCCCTGTTCTAGGCCTAACTTCCTCCCTCCTGGTCCCAATCTGACTCTTCAAACGTACACTTGCATCTCTTCTCACTTCAGACACTAAATCGTTCAGTCTCAAGCATTCCGCACGTAATCGACTCACCTCCTCAGTCAAAGCACATACACGGCACTCAGACACATTCACTCTCCTCTCTACACCACAGACATCGCACACTACATACACACTACTTTCAAAAGGCATACTCTCTACATCCAAACAGTCAGCCATACTTAAACAAGAACAATAATAGAAACAAAAACTTACAAACAACAAGAATTTGACCCCAATTTGTGCGCGTAAGTTTAAAACCTGCTAATCAAGATGGCCCCGAAGTAAACAAAAGTCACTTTCTCACCAAAACAAAATAACCACAATTTATACAAAATAACCACAATTTAACTTTGTTATATTAACCAAATATATGATTTTATAACTTAATATTTATGTTTATGTCACACACCAAAGTATATCAAATAATCAAAATATTCTGCTAAACCAATCCACTGCTTTAATCACAGACTGAACCCGGTGCTGACCAAGGCCTGCGACATAAAAGTGAAACTGGTCCTTCAGACTCCAGCAACATGCAGATGCTCCAGTTCTTAAAAATTGTGAAGCTTTCCTCAGCTAAGTAGGAGAAGTTGGTGTCCTTTTGTCCCACCAGATGGGTTGAGTGGCATGATGCAGTCCTTGTGTTCATCGAGTTTCTGCCTCACCTCGTGGTTTTCATGGAAGAAGAAATGAAGCTGGATGCCAATGCTGGCATCTTACTCGCTGCAATTACAGACTCTCGCTTTCTCATTGGGCTGGTTGTGGCAGTCAGTTTTGGCCTACACACTTGAGCCGAGCAGGACCCTGCAGAAGGAGGATGGTGACTTGGCATCTGTAGGAGGAGTGTAAGCAATAAGAGTGCTGAAGTCATTCTAAAACTGTATCTGGCGCTAGTTAGGCCTCATCTAGACTATGCAGTACAATTTTGGTCACCATATTATAGGAAGGATATTCATTTGCTTGAGTCTGTGCAGAGAAGGATGACAAAGATGATTGGTGGGCTAAGGAACTTACCCTATGGTGAAAGGCTCAGAAAACTAAATCTACATACATTGGAAAGGAGAAGAGTCAGAGGGGAATTGATTGAAGTCTTCAAATGGGTAAAAGGATATAATAAAGGGGATCTGGGTAAGGTTCTTATACTTAGTGAACATGACAGGACACGTAGCAATGGGTTTAAGCTTGATAAGTATAGGTTTAGGAAGGAGATTGGGAGGAATTGGTTTACAAATCGTGTGGTAGATGAATGGAATAGGCTCACTAGGCATGTGATAGAAGCCTCCTCTCTGGGTAGTTTTAAGAATAGATTAGATAAATATATGGATGAAGCTGCTAGATGGGACTGACTTTTTTTTATGTACATATGTATATATTTTTCTAAGGAGTGGGAAGATTATATTTTGCGGTTGCATGAATGGACATAATCCTCTGGATGCATTTTATGTATATTGTAGATTAGATCTGACGTACTCCTGTTAAGGGTGACAATGTTGATGACTTTTCTCTGGTAAGAAATCTTTTGTGTGTTGAATGGAACAGGAGCTGCCAAGTGTAGGCCATGAATGGTCTTTTGCAGTCTCCTTCTTTTCTTATGTTCTTATGTTCTTATCTGTATACGCACTGATATGTGAGATCAAGACTGTTTTCGCCAAGTTCAGAAAGAATGCTGAGGAGCACTTCCACACTATATTTGCAAAAGCCAAGGATCACCTGATTGAAGTGGATTCAGCTCACGATGATGTCCCTGTTCCCTGAGTCTATGCACGACAGACACAGAGTGTGAATATCCTAGCCAGGACTGCTGATGAATACCATCGATGCTCGGTCTATATTTGGTTCATTGACAAAGTGATTGCTGAGCTGAAGATTTGAGGAAAATACCGTGCCAGTTGCTCTCAGGCTGTCCTTAATGCCACTAAGCTCTGCTCTACAGGAGTGATGATGAGTCACTGATGCTCATGCAGGTGAAGGCACAACAGAGGACAAATTCCACTTTGATCTTCAGGACTGTCAAGAATGCAAAGGAGTACGCCGAGACCCGTATGTTCCCGAATATTATGAAGCTCCTGAACATCTTAATGACTCTGCCGGTCTCAAATGCAGAGGCTGAACACTCATTCTCAGTCTTGAAATGGCTAAAGATGTACATGAGGAGCACTATTGACCAGGATCGCCTCAACCGCCTTGCACTAGTCGTTATCCGCAATGACATTCAAGTTTTGAATTATCAAGTGATTGATAAGTTTGCAGAGAAAAAACGCCATCTCCTCCTCGCTTAGGCAAATGAAGGAGGGACTTTGGGCATGGGCCTATGATTTTGAGAGAGCCTACTCTTGGAAAATAAAAATACTTTTCTATTATATGCCTTGTTACTTAAGTGGGCGAAATGACTAGCCTACATCATTATAGTCTACACTACATGTACATATTCATCATTTATGCCTATAACTTATTTGTATGTATTCAGCACTGATTATTTGTAGATCATACATGTATTATTCATAAAATATGTACCATAATAAGCAACTTTAACAAATTTCATCAGCCACTGTTCTGAGGGTGAGCGGGGGAGGGGAGGGGGAAGCATCCCCATATACTAACTCATAGCCCAGCTCCAAACCAGCTTCCAGTAACCAAACATATATATAATTAATCTATAAATTACCAGCTGAGGAGCTTATCTGCAACTTTACCAAAGGTTTTAAAATAAAAGTTTCCAATAGTGCATTGTTAATTATAAAGACTTATAAGTATCACTTTTGAGCTCATTTCATTATATAAGTTGAGTGGTAACTAAAATATATATTAACCCATAAGTAGGCATTCAATAAACTCGGTATAAACCAACATGAATTCTGGAGTTGCAAAGTACTTGATAGTGATGTTAAATAATTATGGAGGGTTCAGTACTTAAAATTCTAACCAAGATCGTGCCAACCAATCCTATCGTCACATAGTTGTTTATTGGAAGAAACGGTGAAAGATGTGTAAGCGACCCTAGCGTTTTCTAAGCTTAGGGCTAATACGCGTCGATTCGAAGATTTACAAAGGAATGGGCCACGAGGAAAATCTTAGTCATAAGTTTATTAAATTCCTGAAAAAAAAGAAGCGAATATTGCTGAAGAAAGAAAGAGCGAATATATGACAAATATCATGATGCTTTCTTCCAGCTAGTTTCGATCGGATGGTACAAGTCCCGGTATAGCCAAAAGACAAGGGAAAAGAGAAATATTTGATGTAACGTAGTTTTAGTTTCGGAAAAGCTTTACATTCCCATGATTAACACTCCCTGACTTAATCCAGGAACTGAAAAAGGTGATATGTTTATGTTCGCCAATATTACCTTTCCTTCTCTCAATTTTATTTTCTCCTTTAACATGAACTATCGCCTTTTTCAAAAATAAATTGTAGGTCAGATTTGAACAAATTACATTGATCCCTTCCCTTGAAAAGGATATTTCATTGTCGAAAATGAAGTTTACTATTTTGAATAGTGACCTAATTTATTTGCATCATAGTGCTTATACCTTTCTAGATTTTGCAGCTGAAAATAATTCGAGGATACGCTTAATGCGAAATTTTTGTCTCTCCCAAGCTGGTGTTAACTAATGGATTTAGTATCACCAGGTCCAATATGCCAACACCATAAAATATGGATATAAAATGAATTACTGCCTCAAATAAAATAAAAAAGACGAGAATTCAAAATAATTGCAAAGTGGAAGGGTGTGAGAAATATTGCTTAGCAATATAAACAAGAATATGTATTTTGGAATTTTACTCATTTTTTAACAAATCAGGAATTTTTATTTAGGGAACCTTTGACAGTAGTAACCAGAGTTTGATTTTCTCAGCAGAATGATTTAAATAAATTAATATTCTGGGCACATAATTGGCCAGGATAGCTATGAAATGGATGTCCATTGGTTTAACTCAGTAGAGGATGAAAAGTACATAGGCCTAATTATAAATAGGTCACAGATTTTCTAATCAGTGAATTGGGTAATTTAAGACAATTATAGGGTAAACCTGAAGATTGGTGGTGCGCCCCAAAAAGGGGTTTTTTTTTTGCATGTATGTTTCATTCACTGCGCATGCATATTCATGTGCGTTTGGTTAAATAAAAACGTTAGAACATTATTTTATAAACAATTTTTATTATATACTGGGGAGCTGTGCCCCCCAGACCCCCTAATTAATTGAAACTCAGGTTCATTGTAGGGGAGTCCCCCTGTAGTATTTAACCCCCCCATGAGCAGTCCCTTTGAATTTACTCCAAAAAGGTGAAACATATTGGAACACAGACAAAATAGTTTATTATAATGTTTACTGATTATAGTGCCGTCTACTTTAGGCTATTTGCGCCCCAAATTTACATTTTTAGGTACTTTTGATATTGCAAGCTTTGCCCTCGATATCCCCCCACCTTGCAGCTCCCACACCCCTCGCAATAAAAAAATAACTTGTAATATTCCTAATTTGAAGGCCTACCACAGATTCAAATGCATAAGGCGATTGTTAAACAAAAGTTTCATTTCCTTACCTTATAATGTTTCTGCCAGCGGATACAACATGCCAAATATCGTGATCAACTAAAAATGCAGCACTAGACTCGTGATTGCACAGAACTTTGGTAAATAAATGCTCAAAATTAAGGTTGCACCCTCTTTTACAAGTTATTTTGAATAGATGCACTTGGGCAAAAGCATATTGCGTCTAAACCTATCTGACTTGTGATTGGTCAATAGGGGATTCACAAGCTTCTAAAGTGATTTTCCCTTGTGCAACATGCAAAGAGAATGTAGGTAAAGATGATAAGGCACGGAATTGTGAGGTATGTATTCTGTAGTTCCATTGTAGCTGTCAAAAAGTG
This sequence comes from Ceratothoa steindachneri, assembly GCA_963969495.1. NCBI lineage: Eukaryota > Metazoa > Arthropoda > Malacostraca > Isopoda > Cymothoidae > Ceratothoa > Ceratothoa steindachneri. Next base: position 22,132,664 of record OZ018338.1, on the reverse strand, counting down.
TCTGACAAACTGTATGAATCATTGATGGAAAAAGATGAAGAAAAAGAAGACAGCTGCCCCTGGTATTGTTCTAATTGTAAGCATGGAGCAAAAAAACTTAGACTATAAGTAATTGCTATAGAACATGAAAATGAAGTTAGCATTAGAGAATTTGTCAGAACAGTGCTCAGACAATGCTAGAGAAATCACACAGCTAGACAACAATGTTAGGGACACTAACAACAAGCTGACAGAGATGGAGAAAACCCTAGACACACGTTTAACTGGGATTGAAGCAATGCTAAACAAACCTCCTGCACATGCACAGGATAAAACCTACCTGGAAACCCTGGAGAACTAGCTTGACTCTGTCGCTAAGAAAACAACTACAACACTACAGGCTCTCAAACAGAAAGTTTCTGATATCTCCCCACAGGGCCTGGGCCCCAAGGGATTAGTTTTAAGTTCTAGTAAAAAATTGACACCCAAGAATTGAGACAATGCCTGACCGAGCTAGAGCAAATTGAGCAGAGAAAATGCATCTTGATAATATTTAACTTGCCTGAAGAGGAGACACCCGAAGAATACCTACAGTCTGCTGTGCGTATGATTAGGGAAGAGTTCAAACTAATTGTTAAAATTACTAAGGCAACACATAACATAATTTCATGGATGACAAAAGCCACAAGGGCCTACCAAAGGTCATCTGCAACTGTCAAAACCCACCCACAAAATGCATCCATAAGATTGTGTCCAATCATGCATCTACAATTTAAACAATCCATAGGATTGTGTCAGATCATGCATCTACAATATACAATTTGAACCATACACAGGGATGTGTCAAAAACAAAAAGCATCATCATCAAGACTCGTCAAAATCCAAATCAATCGTAATATACAATAATAAAAAACTGCATCCACAGGAATGAGTCCAGAATCCCCCTCAAATTTAACCCCTCCCTCCCCATATAATCATCTAATCTGCCTTTGAATACATTCAAGTTTGAACTGTCTACTGTCTCAGATGGCAAACTATTCCAGTAATCTACCAATATTTTCTAACATCCAACCTGCGCCTCTGTTTTTTTAATTTTTAAGTGGTGACCCCTAGTCCTATTACTACCTTCCAACTCAAATAACTTGCTAAAATCCAACTTATCCATCCCAGAACAGATTTTAAAAAGCTCAAATCATATCTCCCCTCACACATTTTCTCTCAAATGAGAACATATTTAGTACCTTCAGTCTATCTTCATATTCAAGGTGCTTCAGGGAAGGTATTATTTTTGTTGCCCTCCTTTGTATTGACTCTAGTTGGTTGATATCATGTCTAAAATATGGTGACCATGCTTGTATACAGTACTCTAAATATGGCCTAACATACAAGTTGTATAGTTTAAGGATAACCTCTTTACTCTTGTAGCTAACATTCCTGTTAATGTATCCTAATACCATATTTGTTCTATTTTTTGCCTCAATACACTGCTTTGAAAACTTCAGTGACCTATCTACTACTACGCCTAATTCCTTCTCATTCTCCACTGAATTCAGCCAATGCCCATCCATTTCATAGCTAAAATTCCCTATTATCCCTTCCCATGTTAATAACTTTGCATTTTTTAAGGTTAAAAGTCATCTGCCACTTTTGAGCCCAAGCTAACGTGCTAAGAACCGTTTACTGAAAATTGAGCTGGATTCAACTGGAGATAGGAAAACTATTCCAGGCAAGGCTAAGGAATTGAGAAACAGTCACCATGAAATATATAAAAATGTTTTTATTCAACTGGACCTAACCAAAAAACAGCAAACAGAGTCAAAAAACAATACTATCTCTCAAAGAGGTAAAGAAACCTCAGACAGAAAAAAAAGTGGACAATCAGCTGAGGCAAAATAATGAAATCAAAGGGCAACAAGGAGCAAATCCCCAGTAAATAACCACAGCAGCTCACCTAGGCCAATCTATTCACACAAAGATCTAAGAGTTTATTACACTAATGTTGACAACTCAGTGATGAGCAAGTGCGATGCCTTAGTTACTTTAAATTTCATTAATAATTATGATATAATAGCATTAACAGAAATTAAACCTAAGATGGCGGAAATTCCTGACCAGTCAACAATGTCAATCTTAGGGTATGATTTATTTTTAAGTGATCTCACAGCTCTCAACGCCAGAGGAGTGAGTATTTATATAAAAAGTATGCACCATACAAGACAAAACATCCCAGAAGCCTACACTGACAGTGTGTGGGTTACAGTAAATGGGCATGGCAACAATAATTTGCTAATTGGTGGAATTTATAGAAGTAATACTCCAGCCCAAGCTATCCTACATGACAACAGTTTACATAACTCTTTAATATGGGTAGCCACAAGTAGCCACACTCACAAGCTAATAATGGGAGATTTCAACCATCCAAGCATAGCATTGGACTCTACATCACTCCTTCCATCAAATTTCAGCCCAAACAGTTCACACACTAAGTTTCTAGAATGTTTGAGGGACACTTACCTACATCAGCATATTACACGACCCACCAGATACAGCGAAGGACAAATACCCACACAAGATGACCTAGTATTCACTAATGAAGCAGAAATAATGAACAACTTGAGATGTTGGCCTGTTGGAAGCTAGTGATCATGTAGGAATACAGGAAAGCTCCTGGGGTTCTTACCCCCAACATTTACACTATACCATCCATCCTCATCTAAATCACTTTCCTCATCTTAATCACTTTCCTCATCAAATTGCCCGTCTTCCAACAGTTCCAACACATCCTCCCGCACCAATCGTTCACTTGTCAGCCTCATTCTCTCCTTTCTTTTCCCATTCAGCTATTCACTTACCTTTCGCAGGACTGTATCCAGGAATTTTCTCATCAATTTTTTACATTTATTCACATCATCCTCGCCATACCTCTTTCTTGCCATACTCTCAAGCCTATGTGCATACATGTTCACACTTTCACTCTTCCCCATTCGTTCCTTCTCAAATTCATTCACCTTTTTATACTTCACACTCTTTCATTCATTTCACCTGCCCAATCAATCTCTCCTTCACCACATCATACTTCGGTTCCCCCACACTTGTGATCACATGGAAAAACTCTAATATCTTTCCATCCAAACATTCATCCAGTATCCCTTATTCTCCGGGTACTTGAGCTTACAATATCGCTCAAATTCCCCGAAGAATTCTTCCACACTTTTCCCACCATGTAACCTAAACTTATCTACCTTTGGCACTTCCCTTATCAAAATACCCTTCCCCATATTCACTTCTCTCACTTGAGCTGCTCTCACTCTCACTCCTACCAATCATACCATTACTCTCTCCTTCATCCAAGTACAATGAGTCCACACTCTTCCCTCTTACCTTCCTATCCTTCCCCTTTGATCCAGTCTTCCTTCTTTTCTTGCATTCAACTCTCTTCCATTCTCTGTCCTTCCTATCACTCACAATCATCCTATCCTCTCTAGACTTACACACACTCCCATTGATCCCATTAGTCTTATCCCCTTCGGTCGGAGCAGGGGTCAGGGTCAAGGGTCCTTGGGCAGGTTCTGACCCCTTCATAATATCATATAGGTCCTGCGTCCTTTGGTCGATCTGTCTTTGTCTTTCATCCATTTTTACCTTCATCCAATCAGTCTTTTCATTCATACCCACCATATCACTCTTCAATCCCTCAATCACGCTCCTCAACATCATACATTCCTCCTCATTCTGCCTCAACTCCAGCCTCAGTCTCACAATCTCATCATGGAGGCCCTGTTCCACAGAAACCATCCTCCTAGGTTAGTAAAAAGATAGAAAAAGGGGAAAAACAACCAACTACCTGTCACTCTAATTGGGTGTGGACTGCAATCCAATCCTGTCATGCTCCCGGTTTTGAGATCTCACATCCCTATTCGGGTGCCAAATGTAGTGGCCCGAAAATCTATGCTCTAATCCCAATCGTTCCAACCTGCTTCCTACACTAATTTGGACGTGAGAAATCAAAGGAGAATGAAATGGATTGTATATACAGTCCTTTACTTACAAAAAAAATAATATTTACAGGGTGATTAAATTTGAGATCTCATTACTCATTTATATACAATTAATCCTATCTTATGAATACTAATCAATCAATCCTAAAAAATAATTCTATACAAAATTGAACAACCCCTTCCCCCAAAATTTGCAACTATAACAGTCAATAAATAAAACAACAAAAAGAAAGGCCTCACATGGTACAAAGGGGGGAGGGATGTCCTGCCATCCATCACTCAAGCGGGGAAAAATGCCTAGGACTTATTAACAAGATGGCGCCTCCAAGTTTGAAATAATGTTAAGAGGCTATATAGAAGCCCTCCTCCTTACAAATTGGACTTACAATATCTCTACTTTGTATTTTCCAAATCTAAAATGCCAGCCACTTTACAAAAGGCAGGCAATGTTTATCTATTTGGAATTTAATAGAGTGGCCCTTCAAAGCAATTACAAATTGTGAATAGTTTGTTTGCAATATAAAAATATATGAAACTTTTATTAAGAGTGGCCTGGCAAATTATAATATTAAATTTAAATAGCTGGGGGAGAGAAAAAACATTTTAGACAAACATGAAATCCCTAATAAATAATATAAATAAAAAATATTTAAAAAACTCTATTTCCTCTCACACACACATTCTTACAGAGGGAGGGAGAGGGTATTTGGAAAAAGGGTGGGAGAATGGCCATTCACATACATAATCACATTCGCTCCACCACAACTTGTACCAAATTAGCTGGGTGACTAAAGGGTTAAATAATCCTGTTGCAACATGTTGCTACTTGTACAGAATCAACACAGATAATTGTAGTTCCTAGTCTACAAGTTAGTACAGTTTCAGCTAGCAGTGTGTGTGGTGGGTTGTTATTGTCTTTCAATGAGCCTCAAAGAATATCAAGAATTAAAATATTCTATATAACTAATATATTCTAAAAAGTGTCATCTAATTGTATATGTTAAAATTACAGATTTATATAAATTACTTAGTAAAATCTACATCTCAGCTATTAGGCCTATTCACCAAAATACAATGGTTAGGCACTTGAAATACTACCAAGACCCTACTAAAAAACACAAGAAGCTCATAACAATCAATCTTAGAAAAGTGACTGATGTGCTTATTGAAAAAATGTGCTGGAAGATTGAAAAAAAGACTCATTGTTGTGTGTGAACTGTTGGGCACTAATGATGAAAACCCCCACAATACTTAGAACCACTGAAAACAATGAGAGTGAGCAAGATTCAATTGAATCATCTTCAATCAGTGATTTGAGTAACATATCTTCAGTTCGAGATCTGGACAGTGATTGCTTGGTTGAAGAAAATCCTTCAACCTCAATTGAACCAGTTCTAGCACTTTTGGACAAAAACTAGTCAAAGAAAGTAAGTACTAAGATAATATATTTTAATTTCACCAGAAAGGTGTGTTTGATCTATATGGCCTATTGAATAGAATTTAAGGTACAGTGGTACCTCTACTTACGAAAGGCTCTACATATGAAATTTTCAGGTTACGAAACACTTCTTCGGAAAAATATTGCCTCTTGTTACGAAAGAAATTCCAGGATACGAAAGGCGAAAATTTCAAAATACGCGCTGCTACTCAGCTCCCAGAGTCCACCGAGCGTAAACATACTTGTAGCATCCTGTATCTTGGTTTGAAAGTGGCGCGTCCGAGCTGCTCTGCCATTGGCTATTGCCCAGCATCTTCCTGGCATCCCATTGGCTAGGATGGACCTCTGTGTGTATGTGCGTATACCCAGAATCCCCTTCGTTTTCCTGTCGGCCCATGAGGATCACCGAAGCCTCAGTCTCATGCTATCAAAATTCAGTAAAGCACGAAGTGTTCGGACAGTTTTTCATCAGCTATTGTTAGTGTTTATTCCAACTTTACGTGTGCGTATTAACTTTTATTTACTATGCGCCCCAAGAAAGTGATGGAGAAAAGTGGTGAGAAGAAGAAGAGAGTTGTTTTGTCCATACAAACAAATCAAGAGATAATAGAAAAGTACGAAAAAGGGATGCGTTTGGTTGATCTCGCCAAAGAATATAACTGTAATCCATCAACGATCGGCATGATATTAAAACAAAAGGAAGCCCTAAAAGCTACGACTCCTTCCAAAGGCCTCTCTGTCATTTTGAAGAGGAGGTCGGCAGTGAACAATGAGATGGAGAGGTTGTTACTCATGTGGATAAAGGAGAAAGAGATGGCTCGAGACACAGTGACTGAGACCATAATTTGCGAAAAGGCGACCGCCATCTTTAATGACCTCATAAAGATGGATGTAGGCGAGGGAACTTTGGCGCAAGATCCACACCAGGAGTTTAAGGCATCGCGTAGGTGGTTCGAGAAGTTCAAAAGGAGGACTGGAATTCACTCTGTTGTTCGGCATGGCGAACAACCTTGGATCGGATCTTTACAAAATGTCAGGCAAAAACCACTGCTGAGAGTGAACCTGAACCAAAGAAGGCGAAAGGTGACAACGATAGCAGTTAAAGAAGAGAACCATTAAAGTAAAAAGGAAGAAAAAACCTTTATTCTTTACATTATGTACAACTCTCATTTTTATTTATATTGTGCAGTAATTTAATTCTAACATGTATTTGTTACAGGTTTTGATGCATTTTTGTAATTTATAAAAAAAAATGATGTCCGATTTTTAAGGGGCTTGGAACCGATTAGGGCATTTATAGGGTAAAAAGCGTTTCTACTTACGAAATTTTCACGTTATGAAACGATTTCCAGAACAAATTAATTTCGTAAGTAGAGGTACCACTGTACTGTATAACAAAAAATTGACAATTGGCAAGCTTTTACTTTGAAGGATTTATTCTTTAATGATGCTCTTTAGTCTACACAAAATGCAAATTTCGCTCTGTATAATAATTTAAATATATTCTTTTTGGTTCTTTTTAGAAGGGTTGTCATTGAGCGAGAAAAAGCGCAAAGCTTGTGGTAAGCTATCAGATGCACAGAAACACTGGAAGAAGAGGCTAGAAGTCAGTTATGGTATTCATATTAGCGAGGGGATAAGTGATGCTTCAAAACCTGAAACAGAATCTGAAAAACATTTAGAAACATTAATGAATGAATTGAAACAGTCATTCCTGGAGAGCAAATGTTATAATCACAAACTACAAATATTGACTTTCCCCATACACAATTGAAAAAACTACTAGTTTCTTTCAAACTACAACATATATGGTGAAAAAAAGCTGTTCACTAAAATCAGAATTTGGAATCCTTCCAAAGATTCCAATAATAAGCAAAGGAAAAGTGATATCTGAAGAACACAAAGATATAGTTAGAAGATTCTATGAGTTAGATGAGGTTAGTCGTATGTGTCCTGGCAAAAAGGATTGTGTGAAAGTCATCAGTGCTGAAGGTGCAATGAAGGTGCAAAAATGACTGGTCCTTGAGAATTTAAGAGAGTTATTTTAACTATAAAAAAATAAGAATCCCAAAATAGGATTTTCCATATTTGCTAAATTACAGACGTCATATTGTGTGCTTGCAGGTAGTGGTGGGACTCATTCTGTCTGTGTCTGCACATATCAAAACCCAAAAATACAGATGGCTGCATTGGGAGAAAAAGGTCTCATACAAAGATCCTATGGATTACAGTGTCTGCAGTACAGAGAGAGAGAGAGAGAGAGAGAGAGAGGCTTGCATGATGCAACTTTGCAAAGATTGGCCAAGAGAAGGTTTTCTGAACTTTCTTGAGTTGCTTGACAGTGTAAAATCAGTTCCAAATGAAATATCTTACAAGCAATGGGTGACTTGACCGTTGTATAATGGTAGACAAAGTGGAGCTACTTCATGAATACTTATCATCATTAAGCATAAAAATATCCTGCATGGTTCGTCATCATTTTGTTGCACAGCAGCAATCACAGTTGAAAGAAACACTACCACCTCAGAGCGAGGCGGTTATATTAGGTGATTTCTCTGAAAATTATTCTTTCATTGTCCAAGATGCTGCCCAAGGATTACACTGGGACAATTCACAATGTACAGTTCACCCTTTTGTCATCTATTATAGATCATCTGCAGACTAGGAACTTAACCATTTTAGTGTCTGTTTCTTATCTCCATCACTAAAACACAACACTATAATTGTTTACTCATTTATAATAAAGCTTATGAACTATGTTAAATTGAGATGCCCACAACTGAAGGTGTACTATTTTTTGGATGGATGGGATGGCCAATATAAGAACAGATACAACTTCACAAATCTCTGTTACCATGAAGAGGATTTTGGCTTGTCTTATGAATGGCACTTCTTTGCTACATGGTAAAAATGCATGTGATGGGATTGGGGGAACAGTGAAGAGAGCTACTGCTCTTACCAGTTTGTAGAGAAGTACAGATGCAAATTTTTACACCAGAAGACATATTTCAGTTTTGTGAAGAAAACTTAAGCAAGGCAATAATTCTTTTCTCTGTAAATACATCTGATTTGAAAGATGCAGAACAATGGTTAGAACCTTGATTCAAGGACAGTAGGGCTATTCTAGGAACTCAGAAATATCATAGATTTGTTCCCATAAACAAGGAAGAAGTGATGGTGTATCTCATTTCAAATAGCATTGGAGAAAAGAAAAAATCATATTACTAATGAACCTGCAATAGTTGATAACCTAAAATATGTCAAACCAGGAGAGTATGTTAGCTGAATTTATGACGGGCAAATTTGGTATGGAATTGTGGAGGAATTTGATGATTGCACATTGAACTTTTTACATCCATCTGGGTCATCAGGAGCAAGTGCATATCATCATCCATCAAATAAGGATCCATGTGCAGTGCCAGGACATCATATATTAACTGTCATGAGTTGTCCTACACTAAGGGGAGACAGCAGAATTAAATTAAATATATTTTTCCTCAGAAAGATATTGATGCAAGTATCGAATATGCCAAAATTGTATTAGGTTAACAGGTCTTCCCTATCATTATTGTAATTATTTTGTCAGTGAGAATTATCAGTGAAATATCATTTTTTTATTCTTGTAGATTTATGTCAAGTCAAAATGATAGCTAAAATAAATTCTTAAATTTACCTGTAATTTATAAATATGGTGTCAACATAAGTTAGTTACATGAAAAGTAATAGCATAAACAACCCTTTTTATGATTGTTTCTAATAGCCCAGACCTTTGACTATTTTTTCTATGCAAAAAAAAATTATAATTTCAATTTCTATAGGTCACTTTAAGAGCTTAAGTGTGAAAAATATATAGAATTGTCGGACAACTTAAAAATATAGTGCTCACATGTGTTAATTACTTGAAAATACTAGCATAAACAAACCTTTTTTTTTATTGATTCTAATAGCCAAAGCATAATATGCCTTCATTTTTCTCATTTAATTTTTTTTTCAATTTTGATACCCCCAAGGTCAAATCTTGACCTCAAATTTTAGCAAATGTATGATTTTTTAATTTTTTAACCTAAAGTACTAAAACTCATATTTGGATTCCTTGTCTTATTCTGATTCTAAATATATATACTTTTTTAGAATTATGACCATTATTACCCTAGTTATGGGTTGCCAAATGTTAGTGACCTTGCACGTGACCTCAAAATGCCCAAGATCATATTTTCTGAGCCATTGGCTGGATTGACCTTAAAATTTCAGAAGAGGGTTTAGGGCCTCAAAACTTTTTATAAACCAAATTTCAGCAAAATCTGAGATATGAGGTGTTAATTTGCAATTTTTCTGGTTGATCTCACAGATCATTTAAATAGTGCTCTAGGAGTAGTACTCTGATGGTGGAGGAGGTCTATCACCCTTTATAAAGTTAAAACATCAATATTTCAACCTGATTCTCTGCAACTCAAAAATTTTCCCACGGTACCATCTTGATTTATCAGGAGACCCCTAATTTACACTAGCGCATTTCTTTTTAATTTTCCACACATTTTAGGCTACTAAAGATTGTAATATTGCTTCATATTTTTGTAATAGTGTCCTAGGAGTAATATTTTGATGGCAGAGAAGGTCTATCACATGTTATAAAGTCACAAATAGACAATGTTTTAACCAGATGCTGGAACACAATCATTCTTATAACAATGCCACCTTGAAATATTAATGCTTGTATGTATGTTTCATTATTTATTTGAGTCACACTAAATTACTTCACTCCTGCATTTACGGTAAATTTCTTGACATCTCTACTACTATTTCTTTGGCCATAAAATGATTTTTATGACGTTTTTAGGCTTATTATTGAGTTAGCTTCATATTTATATGAGTAGGTTCAACTACCATGAAGAGTAAGTAATTTTGGGAGACCTAACCTAACTTAACCTTACCCCATAATCTTCTTTGTCCATCCACTTATCTAACCTGCCCTTGAATACATTTAAATTTGGGCTACTCACAACCTCTTGATGTAGTTTATTAATCTGCTCTTTTAAGTGTCTCATCATCATTGCACACCTACCAGCTTGGTAGATAACTTGGATACTGAGTACAACTTTATAAAAGTCAAGCTCCTGGCCCCCCAATATGACTACTCTGCTACAGCCTACAGGGTTGGCAAAAAACCCCAAATTTTGAAAAAACCCAATAAAACCCGGGTTTTATTCTGGGGGTTTTCAAATCTCGGGTTTTTTCAAAAAACAAAACACTACAAGCATTAGAATAACATAGAAAAAGAATAGTTACCTCTATAATATTAATAATTAATTAGTTTAATTAGGTAAGAACAGATCACTGATCGAGAATTATAGATACCCATGATAGCCATAACCTGTAAAAGAGAGATGAATTATGACTCAGTATCAGAGAAATAATCTTAATTTGATACATATTTGTTGAAATTATAAACAAATATGAATTTTGAATAAAATAATAATAAGTAGCATTCATTTCTTGAAAAAAAAGTGTAATTTAAAAAAAAAAAACAGTTTTTTTAATTTGCCAACTCTGACAGCCTATGAACCAGCAAGTCATTTCAATCCCTCAGGGGGTACCTAGTGCATAAATATGCATTTTGAATAAAATAATGATAAGTAGCATTCAGTTCTTGAAAAAAAAACCCAGGTTTTTTGATTTGCCAACCCTGACAGCCTATGAACCAGCAAGGCATTTCAACCCCTCAGAGGGTACCTAGTGTAGCCTGTTAGACTTGGTATCTGGAGGAGTCGCAGATCCTTGCGGCCTTAATGCAAATTAGGGAAGCCCTCTCACTCACTGGTTTGACGTGAACTCTGATGGGGCCTGGGAAAGTTGTTGGTTCTCTTTCCCCCCTCACTCCCTCTCAGCGGTACTTTTTTATTTTATTTTAATCAACTATTCCCTTGACCTTTTGTCTAACTGTACTTTGTACCAGGAGGAACGGTTCTCACATGGATAATGGAAATTAGGGACATCCCACCAGTGGGTTGAATTGTACTCATTGATGATGCCTAGGGAAGTTGTTGGTGCTCTTCCTCCTTGTTCTCTCTCTAAGCATTTCTTTTTTGTATGAATATCCCCTCCACCCAGGAGGGTGTGCAACCCCATCGCACTGCCATGTTCAGCTCACTAAACATGGTGCCTGGGTGGATTGCATGCCATCCCAGGATAACCTAGTGCCAGGGTATGATAGTAATAGGTGACTCCCCACCTTGCTGTTTAGTGGACCCACTTATCTCTACTTCTCTTTATTTCATACCTGCCTACTCCCTTCCGAACTTGCTCCTCTATCCACAAGAGCTTCTGGGTGCTCAATGCACATTAGTCCTCTTACCAGTCCTTAGTCGAGCGGCAGTGTAGACCATGAGGTCCCTACCTGCTGCAAGAGCCAAAAGCCTGCTGGTTAAAGGAAGGATAAGGCACGGGCTGTACTGATTTCTCTATTCCAATCGGGGAGCTTAGGTCGGATGAGGTTATTAAGTTCAACTACTATTCCTAGAATGTCATCATTTTGCACATCAAGCGCTTCTTTGGTGATCAGTCAAGTGTGAGACAGTGAATTTCATCGAGGTAGTGCCAGAATGCGGTATGTTTCAAAACACACACATCCCTTTTCTTGGTGGGCATATGTGTCTTCACATGAGAAGCCCCCTTGGGCCAACATATGGAAGTGAGGCAAAAGAATTCAGGGCAAGTTCTCACAGGACCTTGCTCCCATTCTCCAGGAGAATGAGACTGCAATCTCGGACCTCACATCCATAGCATAGTCTTGTGCAACTGCTTTCTCTACATTCTCAAACTGAGATGCTCTGCCAGCATTCATTGCACATTGTGATGTCACTGAAGTCCACAGACTAGACTTTACCTCGAGAGGCGGAGAACCCTTCAATTACAGGTTTATGTTGAGTAAGTTGCGTTCCGCTCTCACATTATGTACAGACACTGCCCCTGGTCTGTATGATGTCTTGTATACTAGTTTCAACACCTAAATGAGCAAGGCATTGCCTTTTTGATATACTTATTTTACAGGATCTGTTCAGAAGGTATCCTCCCAGACTCCTGGTGAATGGCTACTTTGCTCGCTTTTCACAAACTGGTGAGAGATCACTCTACTCTGTCCATTTTCCACCCAATTTCTCTAACCTCCTGCATGTGCAAGTTGATGGAGAAATTGGTAAATGTTAGATTAGCTTTTTATCTAGACAGCGAAGGCCATCTCTCTTCTGCACAGTGTGGCTTGACCAAGTTCCACTCCATATTGGATGCTCTGCTCCAATATGGAGCAGAACATCTACATGATGGGGGTGAGGGGCTGCCTCCCAATCTTTATTACTGTGATGTTGTTTATTCCACTTACAAGTTGGTGGGGAGCCTTCTCTGGCCCAATGAAGCAGGAAGAGGGTGTCCTGCGTGGAAGTATGTTCGTTTTCACACTCTTTAGTCATTACTTTGTCAAGGTTTTTAGTAGGATAATGATATTTTTCCCTAATATGCAACCCATCTATCCTTAATTTATTCTTTTTTTCTAAAATTATGTGAACTTAGGGATATTATTCATCTTGCCAGATCCATGAATGCAAGCTTCTCCAATCCATGATGGTATCACAGTGAAATTTGATTCATAATTGCATTACAATCTTGCTAAAACATTACACTTTTTATAGCTGATATTCCTTATTCTTGGTACCTGGAAGATCGGCCCTTTATAGACTGGTAGAACTGATAGCTTGAGGATGGGTATCTCCTCACAGTTCCATTGCCCTCAGTAGTATCAAACTAAATTGAAACTACCTGGGCTTTATTCCTTCTAGATGCTTTCATTTTAACCTTTTTTATCTATCCTTTTGCGTATGGATGAAGGAATGTTGGGTGGCATCTTTGAGCTTATGTGCCCTCCTAGCCTCAATTATTGGAAAGTATATTTTAGATTTTGTATAATGGAATTTATAGTAAAAAAAAAAACTATTAGTAAAGTAAGTAGGTGTATAAGTTAGGTTGTGGTGATAGAATTGGCTTGGGGTCATGTCTAGAAAGGTAGTAGTACAAAAAACTATGGTTGGCTAGAGGTACAAGCAGCATAGGAAGACCAACATAGACAATGAGAAGAGTGGTTTGGGCATAAAAAAAAGCATTGAACTTGGATAAATATTGGTAGAGTCCGATCATTAATGCTGTTTATATTCACTATTACTTTTTGTAGTCATTTTTATTTTGTTCTTTTTCAGAAAAATACTTTCTATGAGTTAAAGTTAGCTCCTTAAATTCACTTAGTTTAGAGTTCATTCATATTTGCCTGACTTGAATAAAAAAAAATGGATCTAAAGAATAGAAATGTACTTCTCGTTGGTGATAGCCATTTGGCAGCAAATATAAGTTTTCATGAGTTGGATTTATCAAATAAACCAAAGACTTTTAATACTGCAGTAGAACCATACGCAAATTTTAAAACTTGCATGAGAATGACTAGTGAATATTTAAGACACTCTCCCCAAATAGATCTTGTTCTGATATTTCCTTTTCTCTGGGAGTTAGTATTTGTAAAAATAAATAAGATAAATAAAAATAGCCCTGGAACTCTGCACCTTAAAGAATATATGGATTACAGTTTGAATGGTCTCATAAATGAAGTAAGTTGCATAACATCTCATTGGTGGAAAAAGTATCCAGGAATTATTATATGCTGGTTCCTTCCTTTTACACCTGACTTTGCACGATATAACAATGTTAGTTTATATTCAAAAAAGGAATTTATTGAAAATCAAGAACAAGCAAAAGAATTATACTCCAGAATTAAAAAGTTTGCTGAAAGATGGTCAGCAGAAATTCCTAAAATTCCCCTTCTGGAATTAAGTGAATGTTATTTTTTGAACGAACATTTAATGGAAGAATCCTTTCTTCAAACTAATTTTTCACTACCACACTTTCCAACTGTTTGTACTACTGATGGATTAACTCCGAGTCATGAATTTGTTTCACGATTCCTGAGTGTATTTTGTGCAAAAATGGATTCTCTTTTAAATGCTGATGATAATGAAGGCATCAGGAATTATATTAGGCCAGAACACCTGCCAGATATTTCATCAACCTTATCAACAGATGAAATTCATGGACATAAAGAAAGACAAAATTTTCAGTCGGGTATTGATGGTGATTACCATCACTTAAGATCCATAGATAATGTGTCATATTCTAGTTATGGTAATTCAGTGCATCCACCAAATACAACTCATTTTGATAATGGTACATCAACTTTCCGTAATTATGATTCTATAAGGCAGGAAGTTCCAATGTATCAGCATGATTCTATAAGGCAGAAAGTTCCGATGAATCAGCATGATTCTATAAGGCAGAAAGTTCCAATGTATCAGCATGATTCTATAAGGCAGAATGTTCCAATGAATCCACATGATTCTATAAGGCATAAAGTTCCAATGTATCAGCATGATTCTATAAGGCAGAAAGTTCCAATGAATCAGCATGATTCTATAAGGCAGAAAGTTCCAATGTATCAGCATGATTCTATAAGGCAGAAAGTTCCAATGAATCAGCATGATTCTATAAGGCAGAAAGTTCCAATGAATCAGCATGATTCTATAAGGCAGAAAGTTCCAATGAATCAGCATGATTCTATAAGGCAAAAATTTCCAATGAATTACCATGATTCTATAAGGCAGAAAGTTCCAATGAATCAACACGGTTATAATGAGCTAACTCATCCTGAAAATTGGCAACAACAACATTATAGTGATTATGATTGTCAAGATAAAAATGAGCGAACATTGTCCCCACCTATGAAGAATTACTCGGCTCCACAGCAATATGAAAGAAGTAATACCAACACTGGATTATCTGAATTTTTATCAGGTGCAAGAACTTGTAATGTAGACATCAAACCACCATTACCACAATTAAGTATTCCAGATATTCCAGATGCTTTGTTAAACCAGGTTAAAGATGTTTTGAAATCTCTTAAAAACACTGAACCTCAGCCAACAGAAAGAAAACCATCTCAATATGCACGTAAGGCTTTAATTTTTTGATGGGGGGAAGGGGTTGTAAAAATTACTTCTATTCATGATTAAAATTACCTATTATTTATTTACAATTTTGCTTTATTCTATTGAACTTATTTATCTATACAAGTATTCTTATTTTTTTCCAGAATATCTTGATAAAATTTATAATAAAGAATGGACTGATCTCTTTTTAACTGGTGGTCTTGCAGTTGCTTTTGATTGCCTTTATCACTGCGCTCTTGGTATGAATAAATTGTCATCAAAGAAAGGTAAATGTTTATTTAAAATATTAGTATTTTCCTTTTGCTCTACCAGAAGTTAAAGTTTTTATTGGAGTATATTTATTCTTATTTCATTGCACTCGTAGTCTTTAAAGTTTTATCCATCCTGTTCTCACATGGGAGTTAAGATTTATATATCTTTGAGTGTCTGTTTTGTATGAAATAATTGTTGAAAGGTTTATAATGCTCCTTGGCCTCACTATCTCGAAGTCATGAGGCTTACTAGTGCATGTTTTTGCTATGCCTAGCATTCTTCGATATTTATTCCCTAACCAGACTATCCCCTTTCATTTGTTTCCCTATAATCTCCAATTGAGGCAACTGCCCTCATCTGTTATATCACTTTTCTTCCTTTATCTTCCGTATATTTTCACTACATTCTTTACAGACCTCTCCTTGTCATTGCAGACTTTCTGGAGGGGGTATGCCTTTGTTATTTTTTTTTTATTTCTAAAAATTTCATAGGGCTTTCATTAGTGCATGTAAAATAATGATACTTCTTTCACTTAGCTGCATTTGATGATCACCAAGTAAACTGCACATGTATAATATGTGTGTATATATATATATATATATATATATATATATATATATATATATATACATACACTGTATATGCTTAGCAGCTAACATTGATAGACAAATAAAAATGACAACTTCAACAATTGTTAAGCTGTAACTTAGAAAAACATTTTAAGGCATTTTACCCAATCTACTAATAATTCAACAGATGACAAAAGCCACAAGGGCTTATCAGAGGTCATCTGAGTCAAGTATTGACTAGTTTTACATTTGTAACTAACTATAAGGGGGTGAATGGTGCAGCAGGGGTAAAACTCCTGCTAGACTTAAACCTTAAAAAAAAAGGGTAGCAACAAGAGAGCTTCGGCTCTACCCCTGTCGAAGGCTGGGTGGAGCTCTTTGGGAAAGTTGGGCCAAAGGTTTCAAGGAAGGAAGAGGTAGAGGCTCATATGCCAAACCAACCCTGCTCCATTAAGCCCTCAAAGGCAGCAGTGCATTTTGTAGGCTTGGCAGTCAATAGTTCTAGGAAGCGTACAGCCATCCGGTGAGGGTCTTCACTTCAAAGAGAACACCTACTGTGCCTTCTAAGTAGGCTTAGAGGACATTTTCCTTCACTAGAATTGCTAATTGGAAGGTGTGGAGGCTACCTTCCTCCCATTCCCCAATAGTTCTCTCCTTTCAGGAGACTTTGTTAGTTGCACTCATCTTGCCCACCTTCCCTGGGTACAAGGGTTTCATATCCTTTCCCCTCCCTACCCCAAGATGGATGATGGGCAGGCATGTGCACAATTTATACCCAATGCCATCTCTGTTCTTCCTTTACCACCAGAATATCTCCCTTCAGGATCTTGCAGTGCAGCTGCACATAAGCAGGAGGTACCACCATAGATTGGGTTGTAACATGGTTGCTAAGGAGCTTTCTCTTCCTGAGGCTTGAAAGTTAGGCCCCCCTCTGGGGTAGGGGCTTGACCAAAGAGCTGGAGATTGTATCTTTAGTGTGAATTACTTCACACACTAGTTTATAAGAAGTACTCTAATTTCCTCTCTTGGCCTGTCCCTGTGCTCTCTTGATGCACAAGTGAACTTGGATTGTAGGTGATTCCATGGGAGCGATTGCTTTCCTATACAAATATCCTTGGGTGTCAGGATCAGGTACAGTGGTTCACATTTGAGGAAATGACTTGAGTTCTCTCTCTCAGTTCAGTTGATGAGGCTGTTGAGTTTTCTGGTACCTTCATCACCACAGGCCTGACATATCTTTTGAATGTCTTGCCCCTTTTGCATACTGTCTGGTTCTTTGGTTGTTGGCCCTCGAAAGATAAGTGATATGCCTATAAGTGCCTCAGGACAGGGCGAGAGGGCCAGATTCCCTTTCATTTTGAAGCATACTTGCTGCTCTTCAATGGGATGATGCCTCTTGCTGAGGTGTACCGACATATCAAAAGGAGTCACTGTAAGTTGTCACAGGACCAGACCCATTCTTCAAGATGCTGCTCTGCCCAACATTTCAAGCATGTCACACTGTTACTGAAGACTGCTAACTATACTTCACCTCAAGAGGCAGGGAACCCTTCAATGATGTGTTTTCATTGAGCAAGTTGCATTTCACTCTCACTTCACGAATACTGCCCCTGGTCGGGACAATATCCTGTAAGCAATGGTTTGACGGGTGAGCCAGGCTTTGCTTTTCTGTTTGCTTTGTCCAACAGAATCTGGTTGAAGCGTTTCTTCCCAGATTCTTGGTTAATATCTACTGTGCTTGCTTTTCACAAGCTGGGGAGATATCACTCCACCTGTGCTGATTTCTGCCCAATTTCTCTAACCTCATGCATGTGCAAGTTGATGGGGAAAATAGTAAATAATAGGTTAGTTCATTTCCTGGACAGCAGAGGTCACATGTCTTCTTCACATTATGGGATACCACCTTAAAGAGTGTCTATCCAGTCTACCAATGAGGTTGTTGCTTGCCACAGACAGGTCTACTCTGAGTCTATTGATGAGTTTTTGCACTCCCTTCAAAATTTCAACCTGGAGTGCATTGTCTGCAGAAACCTACTGGAATATGTGTGTGTATGTGACACCTGGCTTATAACTGAATCCATGCATGGCTGGGAGAAAATTGAACTCTAACAGATATTTTTGACCAGACCTGAGCCTGGAAAATTGGTGAGCAAGATTCTGTTTCATTCCATCCCATCACCTTTTGCCTCTATTACACCCCATACATCTGAGCGGTCAGCCCCAGGGGGACTCCCTGGATGCCTCGACTGATAGACCAGAATACATTTGCCATAGTCTGCAACCCTTGTTACTTTTTGTGGAGAAACTCTCCATGAGTGTCTCGCTAGGTGTCTGGCCAAGGAGGAAGTATGCTGACGCTGTCCAAATAGGGGCACTTTGTGAAGGTATGCAAGTCAAATAAGAAAGAAGCTAAACCCTCTAGTAACCATAGCAACCAAGTTATGGCTCAAACATGCACATAGGCTTTGGTGCTATCTTCACTCTTGAATTCATCTATTATGATGGTCATCACAAGTGTGACACAGATAGCATAGTTGGACACACGGAGCTCAGAGAACTTCATCTCAAACAGAATTGTTTGCAGTCTTGAGCTCCCCATCAACAGATTTGATGAAGCAATTTCCATTGCATCCATAAAACTAAGTTCAATTCTTGGTACTCAACAACAGCTTATGTGATGTCATCCTCAGGATCCTGTTCCTCCATCAGCATTCATCGCTTAGGTTTGAATCTGCCATCCCTCATTCTAACTTGGAAGTTTGTTCTTTGGCAGCAATGTTATCAGATCCCCTGAGTTTGGGGAGTCCAATTGTGAGTTCATCCGATTCTAGATTGCTCGCATGCTTGAAGAGGGGATCATCAGATTTGCCATGTAGGGCACAAGTGTATGTTGTGAATAACAGAGAACAGAAAAGGTTGTTCATCAACTACTCTTGAACTATCAATAGGTTTAGCTACTTCAATTTCTACCCACTGCTGAAACTTTAGGACCTTTTCAACAATATTTAGGGCTGTAAGTTCTTTAGCATGATCAACTTATGTAGTGCATACCACTGCATCCTCTTACACTTAGAGGGTAAAATCTACACTGCTTTTGAGGTCAACAGATGACTTATCTTGTTCATGTGTAATAGACTTGAGTAGCACATATTACTGCATCCCCTTATACCTGGAGGATAAAATCTTCACTGCTTTTGAGGTCAACAGATGACTTTTCCTATTCAAGCGCCTAAGCTTTGTACTCACAAATAGAGTGGTTTGTCTCCAAAGAATCATGGATGACTTCATCCGCTCCAACTGGCTCAAAGCCACCTTTGCCTACTTGGATAATGTCATGATTTGCATGTGTACCTTAGAAGAGCACAGCTCTTTAGCCTGTTTCCTTGAAGCTGCAAACACCTACAACTTAACATGGAACAAAGAAAAATAGGTTCTCCACTGACACCATCAACCTTCTGGGTATATCAGGTGTGCCACAAGGAGCTCCAACCAGACCCTACTTGCTTGACCCCCCCCCTCTCTTTGACATGCCAGTCCCATCTGATAGAAAGTCTTTGTCACAGCTGCTCTGCCTCTGCATAATGCTGCAATCACCCCACAGTGAGCGCCAAGGGACTCATATGCAATCCATCCATCAGCCTCTGCTTACTATGCTAATGAGTCCCACATTTCTCCAAAGAATATGATTCTTAATTGATGCCTCATTCCCTTTGTCAGTAGAGGCTAAAGCAACCATTATCTCAGCAGTCAGAGTGAAGGTCACCGAAAAGGAACTGTTTACTGTTGAAACTGATGCTCCTGAGTCAGAGATCAGAGATACTCTCAACTAGAGTCGCAGGCATGTCACATTCTTGTCTCAAACTGTCAGTTCGTCTGAGAGAAGTACTGCACAGCAGAGAAAGAAGCTTATGCAATCGTTGAATCAGTTAAATGATGGCACCATTTCCTTCTTGGATGCTAGTGTACCCTAATCGCAGATCAGTATTCAGTCTCCTACCTGTTCGATGCCCAGCACCAGAGAAAAAATCTCCATTAGCATTTAGAACTTATGCCTTTGTGATACAAGGTTGTGTATAGGCCTGGATCCCAGAACTCGCTACTGATGCTCTTTCTTGTGGATTTTACACCTTTGTCATTCCCACTGTTGCATGTAATCTCGCTGAGTTACATCAATCTCTCTGCCATCCAGGTGTTGCATGACTACTGCATTTTGCGTGGACAAGAAATTTGCCCTTAGTCTGTGTCGGCTTACAACACCCACCACAGATTTAAGCCTCATTACCATTATCCAGAGAGGCAAGAGCTCATTTGATTGCTTTGCCATTGATTTTAAGGGACCCCTTCTTTTATTTTCCTGGAATAAGTACCTTGTGATCATTATTGATAGCTATTTGCCTTTCCCTTTTGTTTACCCCTGTACAGATATGTCACTGTCTACTGTAATCTGATGCTTGGCTAACCTGTTTTCCATATTCGGTGTGCCAGCATACATCCACTCCAGATGAGGAACATCCTTTTATGTCCTTGAAATGCAGATCCTTCATGTAAAGAGGGTAGCTATGAGTCGCACTACTAGTTACAACCCATCTCGAAATGTGAGCACTATGTGAGCATCCTTTGGAAAACAGTGACTCTTGAATTGGACTCTGCAAACTCTCCATTTCTGCCTGGGGATTAGTATTACCTAAAGATTTGCATTGTATTTGCTCTCTTCTATGCACTTTGACCAAGGCTACTCCTATAAGAGACTATTTTCCTACCCACTGAGAACTTTGTCAGGGCAGAGTATACCTGCTCGGCTTTCTTCTCAGGGTTGAGTTCTCCTCTGGAGGCATACATAGCTTCTGCAAGTACGAACCTTTGGTGCAAGGGGTGGAGCTCGTCAAAGCTAACCCTTGATATGCCCACATGCATTTTCCCAACAGTTACGAGGATACCATTGCCCTCCATGACCTTGCCCTGGCTGGAGAGACACGGAACAAAGGATAGATAGCTGAGAGAGTGACAATATGGAGACCCTCCCCTCAGACAGCCAGCATCTCGAGATCCACCCACCAGATGATGAAACTGAATTACTGATTCAGCCTGCTTCTGATATTCCTGACTTTTAAGGGTTTCCCCATCGCTCTGGATGCCTTTGAAGATGCATTGAGCACTACATGTCACCTTGATGCTGATTTATTTTAATGCTCACTATGTATATCCCTCTTTTAAGAGGGGGAGTGTGAAGTGATTTTTTACTAACTCTATTATTCCATAAATTATATAGATTTAAATCTAAATGTTGCTTTGCCTTAATTTAAGCACTTAGCCACTTGCATCATTTTAAATGTCTACAATACAGCACCTGCTCTCGTTTAAGGTGTAAAATGCCTATTGTTGATACCATTGCATGCATCTTGCCCTACTGTAATTTCTGTTTTGTTTCTTCTTTTCAATCAATTAAGGCAAAATGCGTATGGTGTTTCCTTACCTCAATGGTTGCGACTTCCCCCAACTTTCTATGACGAAGGTTTGGTTCACAACACTGTACACCACATTTTGGCTAAGAGAAACTTTGTGCTCAGTACCTGTCACAATAGCAGATGTAGTTCCAGCCTCCATTCTATTTTATAATTGTTTATAGCTTGTTTAGGTCCCTTCCCTGGTTCCCTGGCGCACCCAGGTGTACATTCTTTTAATTTGCCAGTGGCAACATTCCTTCCAGTGGTGCTGATGAGTGGAGGTTGCAGTGAGTAGAGAGCTGGTCATCTTCATGACAGGAAAACAATCCAGACACCCCAACATCAAGAGAACTCCATAACCTCACATCCATGATTCCCCAGGCAAAACTGTGTCCCTTTCCTCTACATCTCTTTTTCTAATTGGGCAAACCACCATTTGATGGAGTGCTCATCTGCACTTTATTACAATGGCTACATTGTCCTCCAGACCCATTTGGCACATTCTTGTTAACCCTTTCACTGCGGAATATAGATTTTGTAATATTCTCAATGGTGCATCATAACTACAGTCAAGTGAAAATGAATTTCATGTTACATAAACCTTTTATTTTACTTAATTAAATAGTATTATATCATTTTCATACATTTTTAATAATAATAAAAGAAAATGAAATATTTAAGGCTCACTATTTTATTTTTTAAAAGTTTAAAAAAAATGCAATCAATTAGTAAAATCTTTTCTATCACGGCTATTTCATTCATTTTCTGAATCTAGAATGATTACGCAATTCTCCAGCTTTTGCAGGGATTTACTGGCCATTTTTGGACTATATGAGAAATAAAGAACATAGAAATAAGCACACAACAGAACTAAGTAAACATCATAAGATGCATATATGTATAGAACTAAAAATACACATATATTAACTAAGTAACAGAAGAGATAAAAGGCACTGACTCCCCTACTTCATTGACTGCTCTTCAAGCACTAATGTATCATAAAAAACTTGTATTATAAAGCACACTTGAAACATCATACACCTGTCAGCGCTCTTCTATAGAGGAAGGGAATGTAGTTGAATAATGCAGTCAAAGGGGAATGTTTTTACGTACAATGTGGCTAAAGTTGCAGTGAATAGGAATGGAGTTCTCATGCTGAAAGTCGCATGTCACAGCAAAAGGGTTAAATGTCCCAATCTGGCTGATATTTGTGCATGTTACCTGTCCTGGTACTGGGTTTAGTTCCTATAGTTGAGATGGGTTTATATGCACAGACTCGGGGACTATCTGGCTTTTTGGAGGAGACTGGCCTCCCTCATTTTATTTGATTCTCTTTGTTGTAGGTCGCATCCTGCACCGGGGTAAGGCAGGCCTCCTTCCCCTGCCAGAGCATAATCCCTTCCTGTTTTTGCTTTGTTTGTTGTTTCGGGTTTTGGTTTTAAGTTGTTTGGATCTTTGACTTATTTTATATTTTAATATAGCCTAGTATTAGACTTGTAATTAATTACAGCGTCCGATACCCTTGTAAGCATTTATCAGGTAGGTATTAAAAAATATATTTTCTACCTCTGAGTGACACCTCAATAAACAAAGCCTTTGATACACTACTCAGACACATCAACAAAATACCTACCACTACACACAACTCCAATTTTCTCAAGGGAGACAAGCTCACATACCGATACAAGCTATCATGAACACACTACATACACAACAGAATCCAAGATGAATCTCTACTCTTTCCCTACTCTCTTTGACCTTTTCCTCCAAGAAATCTCCTTCCTCAACCCCAACATCACTCTCTACAACCTTGCGGAGGACACAACCAGCCATCTACAACTCTACATCACAAGACTAATACTGGTCGCAACCACAACCAAATGACACTCACCTTCTAAATCATATTATTTTCTTCAAAGTGGAGTATAATAAACATGCCTGTATCACTTTAACTAACACACCACTCCATACCACTTGTATAAATAAGAATACTTAATGTCTGGGACTAAATTTCTAAGAAAAACCTAAGAATCACGGCCCAAAAAAGCTAAGGAATACAGGACTCATATACAAGCAACATACCTGTCCTTCATTTGCCTATGCTTCCACAGCTTGGGGACCAAATCTCTCTCACTCACTCACCTCAGCACACCATAGAAGACACAAAGCACTTTGCCTTGCCACAGGTTGCACCCACAGCACTCCGATTTATTACTTACACCATGAAACAAAGTTCAGGTTACTAAAACTACATCTTGACCAACAGGGTAAAATGTTGGGTGGCTTTTGTGCATAAAGTGGGTAGGTTGGGCAGCATTGATGCACACTGACCATGGTGGGCATTGGGCATGTTTGGAACCCAATACCTCAACAGAGCACTGAACCCATCCCACCCCAAATATCACCTAAGGACCAGGTCAACAGACCTAAGTCATGTGCTTTCATTTATTTCAATAATTTAAAACAAAATTTAATTAACAAATGTATTATCAATTAACAAATATATCATTTGACCCTACGACTTTCAAAATTTAATTAACAAATGTATTATCAATTAACAAATACAGTAAACCCTTGATATAACGAACCAAATTTCCTGACCGAACTCCGTTGGGTTTAACAGGCAAGCATTACGACCAGCCTGAGTGAGTGTTGGTGTGTCACATGTCTCCTACAGTGCAAGGTTCATATCAATACTATGTTGTGTAGTCCAATTAACTTTATTAGTAATTACATACGTATTACATTTTCCTAACGAACTTGGTTTGTTATTTCCATTGCTTTTAACGCCCATCGGGTTTAACAAACTTTTGGCTTTAACAAATGACCCCCCTGCCCCATATAGTTTGTTATATCGAGGGTTTACTGTATATCATTTTACCTTACGACTTTCAACATTTAATTAACAAATGTATTATCAATTAACAAATATATCATTTGACCTTATGACTTTCAACAAGTGGGGCAATCCGACGCCTAGTTTGTTTTCTTATAATGATTCCTGGACTAACTTGGGAGGATCTTGGTAATTATATCATTCAAAAGAAAATATAAAAAAAAACTGTAAGGATTTCAAATTTTGTTAGAATTAGCCAAATAGTTGTGATGTTATTGTCAAAAAACCACATTCAAAAGTATAATGGTTACCATCCAACCGACCGACTGACCTACAGGTCAACATAGTAACTTATTAAGTCATTTGCACACTACTAAAAAGAAACAAGCCCCAGCACTATTTTCAACACCTGTTCCACAACCTAGCCCACCACTACCTATCCATAATCTAATAAAACCTCCACACCACCCTCCCTCAAAGACATCCTATCCCAAGTAAGGTCCGGCGATTCCACATTTACTCCACTAGATGCACAGCGCAATCACCACAGTGTGCGCCAAGGCACAAGATCATTGTGGGAAATTTCTAGATGTTGAAATTTTGAAGTAACTGGTTAATATAACTATATCACTAAACTATACTTTTGTATCTAATATTCTAGTATTTATGTTATTATCCTTATGTTTGAACAGAGTATTACTCCCATTATATCCAATTTGTATTATTTCTTTTCGAATATAACTTGATTTATTCAATATATGTTATTTTTTTTTAGGTTTAAAGCTTATTATGATCACATCATCTCAAGAATTTGTCAATGCAGCTGAAGAATCTCTTGATTACTTTGTTGAACAAAATAAACTTGGAGTCAATAATAACATTCCATTTGGTAAGTTACCTTGACTGTTTCTTTTTAGGTACTTTTTGTATGGTTTTTCATAAGACAAAGCGGCATATCCAATATATCAGATGATAAAAATTTGATGAATATATTTAATTTTATATTGGCTTGACAAATTATTGATATGTTGCACAAACAGTTATAATCATCTAAAAAGCCCAGCTCCATTGCTCTTATTTGCTTTTTGCATTAATTTGATGTAAACTATACTGACTTGTGATTACTGAGTCGAGTGGCAACTCTAAGCTGAGTAGTGTCTCTTGAGAGCTGGCTGCATACAAGAGGCAGGAAAATATTTCAGATCTACTTATCTTCCTAATGTGGTCAGATCATTCCCACTCTTTGTTCTATTGAAATGTAAAATTATCCCTCGGTCATTCCTGAGTCAGGATTTATTTTCATCTCTGTACATAGATTCTATCTTTTTTAAAAGACTGGAAAATGCCATCTGCGAGGCCTTCCTTCATAGACAGCACTACGACATGGTGTTTTTTGATCTGGAGAATGCCTATGATACCACATGGCGATACGGTACCATGGAAACTCTCCACATGATGGGGGCGAGGGGACGCCTCCCAATGTTTATATCTAAATTTTTGCGATATCGTTGATTCCGTGTTCAGGTAGGGGGTGCCCTCTCCGGTCCAATGGAGCAGGAAGAGGTTGTCCTGCAGGGCAGTGTCCTCAGTTTCGCACTCTTCACCCTGAGCATCAATAGCATCACCTTGGTGCTGCCGGAAGATGTTCTTGCTACGCTCTACGGGGACGACGTTTCGATCTCTTTTGTTGTGGCCCAGATGCCAACTCTGGGCCAGGGTGGAGCCATCCACAGCTCCACCCTGACCCAGACTTGTTTCTTAATGGGGTAGGCCTGGAAGTGGTTGAATCGCACTGTTTCCTTGGTCTTGTATTTGACTGATGCCTCACCTGGGAGTCTCATATCTGCCACCTTAGGGTCTTTTGTACCCGTGCCATGGATATTCTTTGCTCCATGATGTTCAGCGCTTGGGTCGCTGATAGGGCTACTGCCTTGCTTCTTTATCGATCCTTTGTTTGTTCGAGGCTTGACTACGCATTCAAGTTTTATGCATCTACAGCTGTGGGTGTGTATTGCGGAAGGTAGACTGGACCACACCAGCCTTCGCCTGGTGACCGGTGCCTTCCGCACTTCCCCCAT
Source organism: Ceratothoa steindachneri (assembly GCA_963969495.1). Lineage (NCBI taxonomy): Eukaryota > Metazoa > Arthropoda > Malacostraca > Isopoda > Cymothoidae > Ceratothoa > Ceratothoa steindachneri. Next base: position 22,106,032 of record OZ018338.1, on the reverse strand, counting down.
TGAGAGCCTACTAGTCGATGCTGGGGAGATGCCACTCGCTATATGCCATGCATAGTGAATTATTCGCCTGTATGCACGAGCCCGGCGCCTACCTCAGTTGCCAACAGCTCTCACTGCATTTGCAGCTGATTTCGAGAGATGCCAGTCATACCCTAAGCCCTTTGGGTTTAGGGGTAGGAAACCTCCCTGGTTCTGTCCAGGGCACCACCCTGAAGAGTACCACCTTTGGCTATTTGTTGCCATGCCTCTGCTCCCAAAGCTTCTACAGTGCTGAGAGTATTACGTTTGACGTTTTTGGAGCACACCTTGTGTCCCGCTGGAACCGTGCCAGTGTATACAGATGGCTCCAAGTCCCAAGAGGGGGTCGGCTTCCACGCCGTATCCCCTGTGTTTGAAGTCAGCGGGGCTCTGCCAGGCACTGCATTTGTCTTCACTGCTGAGCTGGTGGCATACAGCACTCGGTACGGGAGATTACGCGACATGCCCGGTTCGGAGACCGGATTGTGATCTATAGCGACTCACAAAGCGCCCTGAGTACTCTCGGGGCATTGGAATCTCTGCATCCCCCGGTTCGCAATATCCATGATGCCACAGTTTTGGCAAGCCGGGTGGATGTCGAGATTATCTTCTGCTGGGTTCTTGGACATGTAGGAATTGTGGTGAATGAGAGTGCCAAATAGTCTGCGAGGACTCGGCGACCAGACCCGCGTTTCGCTCTTCCTCACACCGACTACATGGCAGGAATATGGGCAGCTCTTCGGGCTGCTTGGCAAAGAAGATGGGAGACAGTCTAAGGGAACTTAAAGTTACGTGCCATTGCACCGCAACTATTCTCATGGACCTACCCCCAATGCCGCAAAGGCTTCAGGTTGCTTTTTGTCATCGCCCTGAATTGGACACACTTGCAGAACACACTGCCATTTGATAGAGCGCTCATCAGCACCCTAATGTGAAGACTGCGTTGTCCCCCAGACTGTTTAGCACATTCTTGTTGAATGTCCCAGTCTGGGTAAACTCTGCACACGTTACCTGTACCGTTACCGGGATGGGCGGGGGCGCTACTGCCTGTCCCTTGTACTTGGGATGAGTTCATTTACATTGACTGGTGGACTTATAGACTTTTGAGGCAGGCTGGCCTTCTCCCCTTTATTTAACTAGTTTTTTTTTAATTGTTTTCTTTGTAGGTCGCACGTTTCTGCGCTAGGGGGAGGCGGACCTCCCCCAGACGCCAGAGTTTGCTTCCTCCTTGTCATTTTCCCTTTTTATTGTTTTTTTTTGTATATTCTAGTGCTAGGCTGTCATGAGTGCGGCGACTTGTGCACAAGTGGGTAGTCGCCAGATAAGCTTGTAAAAAAATAAAAATAATTGAAAACCATCAATGTTTTCTGCACTTCAGAAAGAGTTTTAGCTTAATCTACCTCCAACCAGCTAAGCCAGTGAGTGATAATTGGCTATGGTTGATTTCTTCTTTCAATAAATATCTCATGGTTTTTTGTACTCAGGACATATTCGTGCGCATTGACTTATGGACTCTATACTTTTTGGAGGAGGCAGGACTTCTCCCCTTTATTTGACCTTTTTTGTGCTTCTTTCTGTAGTTGGCATGTTCCTTCACCAAGGAAAGGCGGGCCTACCCCCGATGCCGGAGCATGCTTCCTTCTTGTCCTATTGCTTTTCCTCATTTTTTATAGTATTTGTTAGTTACATATTATTTTTTCTCTGTTATTTTGTTTTCTAATATAGCCTAGTAGTAGGCTGTGTGGAGTACGGCAACTTATGCCCAAGTAGGCAGTCGCCAGATGAGTTCTTTAAAAAAAAAAATCATGGTTTTTATTTTAATTATTGATTTCTGAATGTGAATCTTTTGCTATCGTAGCACAATTATATAATAGGGGATAATATCTATAATATAAAACTGTCTTGGAATTTCCAAATCTTAAGCAGCACCATCAATAGTGGGCATAATTACCCATGAATTCACTTGTGTATTTTCTAAGGGTCATCTAAATTTTCGTCCAGAGACTTAACTCATTTGCCATTAGAATGGTCCAGAGACTTAACTCATTTGTCATTAGAATGGTCTAGAGACTTAACTCATTTGCCATTAGAATGGTCCAGAGACTTGACTCATTTGCCATTAGAATGGTCCAGAGACTTAACTCATTTGTCTTTAGAATGGTCCAGAGACTTAACTCATTTGCCATTAGAATGGTCCAGAGACTTAACTCATTTGCCATTAGAATGGTCCAGAGACTTAACTCATTTGCCATTAGAAAAATCTCTGCCATTCATTTTCAGCTTGATCAAATTCATCTTTTGCTACCTTATCAGTAATTAATATATACCTTGTTTTAGCCAGTATTGTTTTTTCCCACTTCAAAAACTTCCTTTATTCTAGAATGATATAATTTATGTAGTGGATTCAGGGCAATTTGGGCTTCTAGAAATTCATTTACAATTTTCTTTGAATTTTTTGGGGGAATGAAATATCTGTACTTGGCTATCCACGTTTATCTTTAGTACTATTTCTCTATTTGTAAACTCTAGGATTGCAAATATGTAGGTTAGCAAATTTTATTTTCTAGAGATACATAAAATTTGCAACTATATTCTGCTACTATTATAAGTTAGCTCATTATAATCTTTGTTAAGGAGTTTTCTAGACTTTTATTTAATGGATTAATAATTGAATTTCTTTGAAAAAAATTTTTAAGGAAATATCTGTACCTGGGCTATCCACATTTATCTGTAGTACTATTTCTCTATTTGTAAACAAATGTTTCATTACCAACTCTAGGATTGCAAATGTGTAGGTTAGCAAATTTTATTCTCTAGAGATACATAAAATTTGTAACTATATTCTGCTACTATTATAAGTTAGTTCATTATAATCTTTGTTAAGGAGTTTAATGGATTAATAATTGAATTAATTCATAGCAACTCCTCTCTTTTGTTGCTTACATAAATATTTTTCAGTAAGGTCATTTGAACAGATTTATTGTATTAAAAATGTGGGTTCATAACTTCATACTCTATTGCCTCTGATCATTCTTTATCATCCTTAACCTTCTATTTATTCTTTTCATTTATGCTTTTTTCATCTGCTTGTTTCTTTCCAATTTGCCTTCTGATTAAAAGTGTTAGCATTGGTTTCTCCAGTTTTTCTCCATTTTCTCAGTTAAAAAAAAAGAGCATCTTTGTTGGATTTGTTGCAAGTTGGGTATCACTTTGAGAAACATATATTTCTTTTAGCAAATTGGGGACCTTCTATAACTGCGCTGCACATTCCTATTAAAGATAAACAAGAGATTTCTAAAGCTGTGGAATTATATTAAAAAGTTTTACAAATAAATCATAGGGTTTATTCAAACGTTTTGCTCTGCATGGGAACTGGCCTCTATTATAAAATGGCAGCAGCCTCCCAAGAGTTCTCAGTTCATAGTACTTGAATGTTTACTTGGTATTACAGTCGACCCTCGGCTATTCACGGTTCGTCATCCGCGCCTTCAACTATCTGTGGAAAATTTTGCAGGGCCTTAAAATTCAAAATTTGCGCCATTTCCAGACATCCGCAGAAACCGATATACATAGTTGTAAAACGTAAGTGTTGGTTGGCTGAGATGGGACGATTCCAGACAATCAGCATTCAGATCTTACTCACTCAACTACAGTATGTACAGTATATGTACTGATTTCCTGCGCTCCATTCAGTATGCTTGTGTCCCATGTGTGTAAGCAGTGATTTGTGTATTTGTCATAATTTTCCGTGTTTTATTTCTCATTTTTCAATCGTTTTACAGCCTGAATAATTCTTTCTTTTTGCACCTTAATATTAACAATGCCTAAGCGCCCTGCATCATCTAGTGTTGCTAAAGACATGCCTAAGCGTGGCAAGAAAGGGGTGAGTTTGGAGGAGAAGGCGAAAGTGTTAGCTAGGTTGAAAGAAGGCAAGAAAAAGGCCGAAGTTGCTCGACAGTTTGGCATGAACGAAAGCACAATTTGATCAATTTTAAGCTGTGAAAAGGCTATTAGAGAGAGAGAGAGAGAGAGTGTCAGTGAGTGTAAACCAAGTGATGAAGACTAGCAAATCAGTGTGTGATAAGGTTCTTTTAGGATGGAGTCTGCTTTAATTATTTGGATTTCTGACGCTCATAAAAAAGGTGTTCCTTTGGATACTAATATCATTCATGAAAAGGCAAAGTAGCTCTATAAAACAATGGATGAACAGGAATCGAATCTTGAAGATGCTGACCATTCCTAATCATCAACATCTGAACGCCATCGTTCATGTGAATTTCAACTATGTGTGTATGAACATGACAAAACATAACTTCTTGAATTAATATGGGGAGCGTATTACGATGTTTGGGAAGGGTTGGGGGTAGCATCAACAATCCGCAGTTTTTTAATATTTGCGGGGGTTCATGGTCCCTATCCCTGCAAATATGGGGGGTCAACTGTATACCTTTCACATATCTTCTATTTTTTTTAGGGATCCTAATAATACTTTTTGACAGAGATACTCTCATAGGTTTTTGTTTTTTATATATGAAGTTAATATAATTGTGTTTCTATGATGCATACATAATATATGAGACCAGGATTTTTTTTCCATTATGTTCTGCAACACCATTCAGAATGTGTTGCCATTTTTAGGTTTTAAGATCAATTGTACAGAACTCTATTTTCCATTTAACTTACTACTAAAGAAACTCAGATCAGTTTGTATTTTTAATCATTGAGTTTTGTATCATCTGCAAGTTTTTATATTTTATTCCACAAATCTTTGTTTATATCATATATTAGGTTGAGGAATAAGTTCTTGCATTTTTTTTAATGTTGTGTTGATTTAAGTTTTGTTGACGTGATTTGTGCACATATTAAGAAACGATAATAAATAATGAGAGCAAATTTGCAAAGGTTAGGCTATGTCTCTTAACAGCGTAGACTATTAGGCTTTTGCTTAGGCTACATCTTGAAGTTGAGTAATAAGTCATTGTGGTTTATTTAAAAGTTGTTAATTTAATTTTTGTTCTGTACCCTCAAAATGGAATGTCAAGTTGAAAGAAAGGGGCATTTTTGGCACTTGTTGTTATTCATTTTCAATCGAGACGGGAACAATGCAAACGCAGCCAAAGCTCATCGTGATATTTGTGCTGTGTACAAAGAAAATGCTTTATCAGAAAGTACAGCTCAATGGTGGTTTTCACGTTGCAAAAACGGTCATTTCAATCTTAATGATGAAGAACATTCTGGTCACGCATTAAGTTGGATGAAGATCGATTGAATGACCTTCTTCATGAAAATCATCGTCACTCGACTAGAGAATTGGCTGTACAATTGCTGTGTGATCAGAAAACTGTAGTGAATCACCTTTATTCGATAGGGAAAGTTCAAAAACTCAGTGCATGGGTTCCGCATACTTTGAGCGAAAGCAACAAACTTCAATGCTCTACGGTTGCTGCAGGTTTGCTTGCTTGTCACAAGGCTACTTGTGGATATAAGGACAGATTTCTTCACCACATCATCACTGGCGATGAAAAGTGGTGTGTTTATGTCAACATGAACCATCGAAAACAATGGCTTAGCCCCAATAAAAAACCACTTCCGCAATTAAAGCAAGGACTTCATCCATGAAAGACGATGCTGTGTGTGTGGTGGGATTCTGAAAGTATCATTCTTTATGAGCTCCTTTGAACAACGAGATTGTCAATGCAGAACTCTATGTTCAACAAATGTATCGACTCACCAAAGCTATTCGTGAAAAGCGACCTCATCAATATTATGGAGTCCTTCTGCAACATGACAATGCTTGTCCTCACATTGCCAATATGACAAAAGATTCCATCCAAATGCTTAATTGGGAAATCCTGCCGCATCCTCCATATTCACCAGACTTGGCTCCATCGGATTTCTATCTGTTCCGATTGCTCTCCAACAATTTGCGCAGCATTTCATTCAATACTGGTGTAGAATTAAGAACCTGGTTAGATGAATTCTTTGAGTTAAAATCCAGAGATTTTTATTGCAGAGGCATCAAAAAACTAGTTTAACGTTGGGAAGAAGAGATAAATAACAATGGAGAATACATTATTGATTAAATTGCATATTGTTATCAATTAAAAATGAATTTTTTCTAAAATTGTTAATGGTAATGAATAAATTTGATAAAACTGCAAGAACTTATTCTTCAACTCAATACATCACATATCCATTTATATATAGCAATGGAGTTTGCTCCTGTAAGAAAATCATCATAAAGGGAGCTTCATTACAAAAAGGATATATTTGAAGGGTTGCCCATCCACTTACTCCTTCAATCTCTCTTTAGGCTATTTATGGTATATATTTTCCACATACAGTAAACCCCTGATATAACGAACTATATGGGACCGGGGTTCGTTTGTTAAACCCGATGGGCGTTAAAAGCAATGGAAATAATGAACCAAGTTCATTATGGATATGTAATATGTATGTAATTACTAATAAAGTTAAGTGGACTACACAACATAGTATTGATACGAACCTTGTACTGTAGGAGACATGTGACACATCAACACTCACTCAAGCTGGTCGTAACGCTTGCCTGTTAAACCTGATGGAGTTTGGCCAGGAAATTTGTTTTTTTATATCCAAAATTCGTTATATTGAGGTTCGTTATATCAAAGGTTTACTGTATCTGAATATTTCTTAATATATTACATTAAGGTTTTGACTAAAAATTTCTTCTTTTTTTTCAGGGGCTCCTTTTTTATTGATTGATCTTCCGTCTAACCTTCAAATGCGTTTGTCTCAGCCTAAATTTGAGAATTTATCTCAGCTGGTCGCTGTCCTAGTTTTTGGAGACTGCTTTCTGATAAACAAGGATCCTTCTACAAATCTAGAATTTACAGAAATGTTGAAGATTATATTGAATAAAGTACCAGGAGGTGAGATGGGGTTATTGTTTTTTGTTAGAATGTGTGTGTGAAAGGAAGCTGAGTTTTTGTAGGTAGCAAATAAATATTAATTATAGTAGTAAAAATCCCCACTACAGGCATTTTTTGCTAGGCCTGCTGCACTTATTTGCTTCACTCACAAAATTAAGAAGGTGTGTGAGAGAAAAGGGTTTTTTATTTCACAACACATTCAAAATTGATGTGCAAGAAAAAATCATGTCACAATTTTTTTCTTAAATGCACACACACACACATACACATGCTAGGATTATTATAATAAGATGACTTGTATAAATTTTATCAATTGAAAACTATAATTTTTTTATAATTGTTTAAAACATTATATTCATGGATTTGAAACCCTTTCCTATTGAGTACTATGGAGAGAAATGCACAAAAAAAGCATCTGTGATTTCAAGTCCTTTCATTGAGGGTCTTGATAATTAAAGGTAAAAGTACTTGGAATCCCACTTTTCATTTTTCCTGCTACTCTTCTATACTCCAAAAGTACAAGCACAGAGTAAATCTTCTACCTATACCAACATACATCCCATCTAACTGATACCAAGATGACACAAAACACCTTCTTGACTGCCCTAATCTTGCATTGGTTATCCATATGGGGGGATCTGGTGACATTTTTAAGGGCTGCCTGCATTACTGAAGAGAGCTAGGGATGTCACAAATTAAGTGGGTACCATATATTTCTTGTTCCTTTTTTATTTTTATCTATAAACTGTTAGATAAAATTAGAGAATATCTAAAAGAATATATATTTTCTTAAAAGTGAATAGTTTTAAGATTTTTTTTTAAGCGAGGTATGGAAAGATTTAGAATAATTCAGTTATTTTTGTTATATCTCATCACTTCGTACATCAGGTCTCAAATTAAGATTCTCCATGATTTTCTCTCCCTTAGAACTCGAGGGTAATGAGTGCCCTCCTTCCCTTCTATATAAGCTACTGTATTCTGCCTCCTTGTTCATGCCTTGGAAAGGTCTTCTTCCTAAAGATTAGAGCACTTGGAATCTGCTTTCCTTTTTCTTTGTTTGTCTGTTTTTTTACATATATAATGGAACAGCTTCTCCTCTATACAGATTGTATTTTGCCTTTACCACTTTTATTTGGCACAGTTCTAACTTGTGAATGCAGTTTTTAATATCTGGATGGAGATTAAAAATGTCTAGGAAGATCTATTCTATTTAAGACTTAATTAAAACTAAGAAAGAATTTGACCTTGAGCTTTAACTTTTCTTCAGATGTCTTCATTGTTTTTGAGGCAGCAGTGATGTTCTGTTTCCATTAAACTTACTTCTTTACCTGTATAGCAGTTGAGCAATGAATATTGGCAGCGAAGAATGAAGCTTGTTGTTCTTTGGCCCTTTTATAGGTTTAAGTTGTGATACCATCTCCTTGATCAGTAGAGCCTTAAGGATTTTCATGCAGTGAAGATCCAGTTTTCTTCTGAGGATGGTAGTCTTTTCAAGCAGTTTTTTCCTTGTGACTTTTCAGTTGTGTTTCTCACTATAGTGTGATTTAATTACACCTTCTTGCGGGTGCATTGTTAAATAGTGGCTGTAGTGATTATTGGGAAGGCTTGTAGTCATGAGGTCATTTGAATTTATATACCACATTAGTAGCCTTCAAGTTGGATTGTTTGGCTCCGAGGTTATTTTTTCAATAGGTTAATGAGTTTTAAGTTTTTGTAGTTGATTTATAGTAATAATTTCTTTTCATTTTCTAGGGTACTGTGGTTTTTCATATCTTGTACTATTCATTTGTCTGTTCTATAGGTGTCCATCATCTGATTCTTGTAGAGTTGTGCTGGTTTTCCTTTTCCTTTTTCCTCCTTTACTTTGAACTAGGAATTTGTTTTTTTCTTCTGTATTTTGTCAAACTCTCAGTTGGAGTAGCCATTGTTTATTATTATTTGTTTTAATCTTCTAAATACTTTGTCTAGTGCAGTCCACATTGAACAGTTATTGATGGCTCTTCTTATGTAGGAGCTCATTACCTATTTTTTGTAGTTCTCAGTACACTTACTTGAGGCATTAAGGCCAGCTGAGGTCCATTCCTTTTCAATAGATACCTGTGTTATATTTTTCATCACTTTTCTATGTCAACAGAGAGGAAGGGAATATGTTGGTTAACACTTAACTCATACTTGTACGTGAATTTGAATACAGAATGTCATTCTAAGATTCTCTTGAGTTGTAATAGTGAGATTTCATTGTTGATTTTAAGGTATATATCATCAATGTATCTCATATAAATTTTTAGTGGATTTGTCATCTTAAGACCATTTCTTCATTATATCCCATGCACCATAGTTATGAGCAAACATAGGGTCTAATGGTGATCCCATCACTACTCTGTCACTTTGACTACAGTTTCCATTGGAGCTTCAGAATGGGACTTCAGTTATGCATTAAGAAAATTCAGGGCCCTATCAGCCCTGGAGAAAAAAAAAAAAATGAAACATCCTCATTTTGAAAAACTCATAAGTAAATGATTTGAAAAAGGCAATATAAATAAAACTAAATGGTAGGTATGTTATGAGAGAAAATGCATTTGCCTCAAGAAAAACTATCATTAGGAATTCAATGGAATTTTCTATAGGCCTAAAACCATAGGAGGACCAATTGGTTCGAGTGGCAGTTGTACACTCTGGACATCAAGAGAAGCTAGGATACTATCTAATGGAGAGTTAGGAAGAATATTGATAAAATTGCCTAATAAAACTAGTAAAGGCAAATATGATCTGGTCTTCAATAAAATATATATATATATATATATATATATATATATATATATATATAAAATGGAAAAACTCACAAAGTGGCACATAAGGAAAGCAATAATATGAAAATTAACCCACAGGAAAATGAAAAGATGAATCCAAGCACTTTTGAACTTGCAAATATAGTTTGAAAGTGCTTGGTTGGATTCATCTTTTCATTTTCCTGTGGGTTAATTTATATATATATATATATGAGCTCTCACATATATAGTGTATGTGGGCTAAAATTGATGTTTTTTTAATGTGTCCTTTTTTCAGGAACATGTTAATGTATCGATGAACCGTCAACAGTGTTTGATAGCATATAGAGGACTGGAAGCCATCTGAATTTTAGAAAAGTTACCTGCATCATGATGATTCATGCAGGTTATCAAGACTGGTGCTCAATGCTCTGTAAAGGCTGTAAGACATGGTATGGGCAGCTGTAACAGAGACTATGAAGCTGTGGCCAGCAGAAAAGAGCACAGTAGGCATTTTGACTACATCCACATGCCAGAATTCATCCAACCGCTACAAGAGGTGATGGAAGACCTGAGCGAGGGAATCCATGCTTTGGAGAGAGAGATGGGTGTTGTAGTCATTACTTTGAAGCTGGCCCTGAATGAAGACCTCTACCACTTGAATAAGAGATGCAAGGGACAAGTTTTGATGGCCAAGGACAACTGTTTGACAAGGCAAAGAAACTCCTGAACATGCTGACGCATCCTGTTGAGTTGAGAATGATCTGGTTCTTCTCAGATGAAGAGAACTTATGCCAGGACCAGTTACACAGCATCCAGAACAACAGGTAGCTTGCTTATAATCCATCCGATGTTCTACGTATCATGAAGACCAAGTTCTCCCAAAGTGTAATGGTCTGCGGGTGTGTCTCCAGTGAGGGAGATGTCATTCTGCTCCACATGTTTGAGCAGGGTCTTAAGTTCAATTCAGATGGCTATTTGGAGCCGCTGGAGAGGGTTGCTGCTGGACAGCCATACCTCTAGAGAGCATCAGAAGTGGTTTTCAGAGAATTTCTACGACTTCACCAGCCCCACTTTCTGGCCTCCTTCCTAGATCCCCCATTGTAATCACATAGATTACTGTGTGGGGCTTGATTGAGAAAAATACCAACCCTTGGGCCTCTCTTCCAAGGATGAACTGGTGGCCAAGATCAAGCAGGTGCTCAAAGGTCTTCAAAGGGATAAAGTGAAGAATGCATGCGCCAGGTTCTGGAGCCATCTTGAGGCTGTGGCAACTACTTTGAGTAAACTTATCTCCCAGCTAAAATCTATTTGATAATTTTAAAATACATTTATTTATGTAGACCTTCATATTTAGCCTGATTACCATATATATATATATATATATATATATATATATATATATATATATATATATATATATATATATATATATATATATATGCGTGAGCTCTCACAAGCCTTATGTATACAGTGTTGGTCTTCTCACATCGAGGGTACTGGGTTCAATCATAGTATGAGGGGACACAAATGCCAGCACACCTAGACTGGTGGATGTGGTGTTCCTACCCTAGCAGAGTAGGTAGATCTTACACAGGTTATCACACACATAGACAATCACACAACACACTGCTCTCTTTCCTCTCTCACTACCACAGCACAACACACTCCTCTGTTCCACAGAATCCTGCCAATGGAGAATTGTATCAACATCCTCCAAACATGGAATAGGGCGCTCTTTCCCCAAGAGGACAGCACTTCCTCCCTTATCACTGGTTGGTATTAAAACAAATACTTCCCTGTACCTTCCCTCCCATTTGATTACTGACCCCTCTTACCCTTAGGCTCACCAGCATTTTTCATGCAGATCTTTAAATTGGTCTTTTGTCTAGTTTGGTAGTCCATCTGAGGGACTAATGACAATACTATAACATATATATATATATATACTAGGGTGATGCCACCAATGATGGTATTCTGCATTGCATTTTCAGTTCATAAACTAGCATTATTTTAAGTGGAGAGGGAGAATATGAGAAACCACAAGTGGTACAAGGTTCTTTATTAGTGACGTTTCATTCATTTGGAGCTTCCTCAGCATAACAAAAAACTAAGACAAGAAATGAATGGGATCATGATCTTTTATACGCATGGGATAGTGACTGTTCATTCTTGACTTAGTTTCTTTTTACTCTGAGGAAGCCTCAGAGGAACGAAACGTCACTAATAAAGAACCTTGTACCACTTGCGGTTTCTCTTATACTTCCTCTTCATTTGTTATCAAAGACAGCCATCAATTATTTTAAGTATAGTTGAAATACTTTATTGTATTTCCATGTGTGCTATAAAGTAAGTTATATCAAAATATGTTTGGTTAAGTGTGATAGGATATTTTCTAAATAATAGCAGTACTTTTCTTCAATTTTGTAAATTTTATAGAATTATAATTTAACCTTTTAATTTCATATAATTTCCTTTTTCTTAATATAGAAAAAATTACATTTTTTCTTTGAGAATCTGTATATAATGCCTATCCAATGGCATTAGTATTTGATTAGATATTTTCAAATGATCCAAGGTTTGTAACTTTGCTTTTTTTAAAAGGTTTTTTAACTTGTTTCATTTTCAGTTATTTTTAAATTTGAGTTTCCTTTTCAGTTATTTTTTTATTCAAGTTTCCTCTTTCTTTTTAAGTTATTTTTTTATCTTGTGAGTTTCATTTTCAGTTATTTTTTAAACTTGTGAGTTTCCTTTTTCAGTTATTATTAACTTGCAGATGAAAAGTTAGTACATATGGAAGACATGACTTTATTATAGAACAGGGCCATGGGTAGATTCAGGATATTTGGATGTCCCTGTGGTCTCTTTTTATTCATAAATTACTGTTAAAAAAACTTTCTAGGCAAACAGGCCCCCATTGTTATTGTGGCCAAGGAGCCCTGATACCCTGAGGGAGGACAGGGTTTTACTAGGTTTTTCCAAGATTCTTGAAGGAGTGTATATTTTATATAGTGCAGGTTTCCATTATGTGTTTGTGTAGGGCAGCTACATTGTGCTCCCCTTCCCCATAAACTGCAAGCTGTGAAAAGGTCCAAACTGCTGCAAAAACCCATTGCCCTTCCATCCCTCCCACATTGTATAAGACCCTCAAAGTTGGTCTTGTTGCCTGGGCAAGTACCAATTATATAGAGTATATCTTGTTTTGTTTTAAAGTATTATTGTTTCTGCCATACTTATGTTGCATCATTGAGAATATTTTTTATAATTACATAGTAGGGCTATCGGGATATTTTAGAGGCACCCTAAAGCTCTGTTTGAGTTAAGGGAAATAATGAACGTGAAGAAATTATGCAGCAGAAAAAGAAATTCAGTTTCTCTATTTTACATTTGATAATTTAGATAACTAATGCCAGGAGACAAAGTTCCAACAGAGGTCATCTGTTAGCCAAAGAATAAATTAAGCCTATTCAAAGAGCAACACCCTTAACCATAGTTCTATTCATAGTACTCACTAAAATAATACAAAGTGATACAAATCACTACCCCAATACCCAAAGCAGTAAGTTTTTTTTATATATATAATGTCTGCTAAATTTTACTATATTTATACATTTATGTACATATCAAGTCTATTTACTGACCCTCTTGGTCCTTAAATTTATCTAATTTTCCTTTGGTCATACTTTCACGTGTTATTAAATATCCACAAATCCACTACTTTTTTGAGTGGGTAAAAACTTGGGCGAGTCTAACCTACAGGTCTCCTTAATATTTATATTTGGTCCCCTCATCCTATTCTCTCTAACTTAAATTATTATGTTCTAATTTATCCAATACCAGTAAACATTTTAAATAACTATAGTCGCCCCTTAAGCATGTCCTTTCCAACAAGATGTTAAGTGCTTTAGCTTATTTCTATACTTAAGGTGTCTCAAGGAAGTTATCATCCTAGTTGCTCTCTTGAGTTGGGAGAAATCAAATATCTTTTGCTCCCATTAAAATACAAATAACTATAGCCCCAGCCAAAAGTTTTGGGACACCTGGAATTTTTCTTTTTGGGGTATGTCTATGAAAATGTTGATGTAAATTTGAATTTCTGTCCAATACATTTGGAAGGCAAAATAAAAGTATAAACTACCTTATAACTTTTTTTTAAATATCTAAAATAGAGATGCTTTTGAAATGTATGAAATCCTGGTATCAGTATACAGTATGTTACAGTCAATTTGTCTTATATAACACATCATCTTTGTTGATTAATATGAAATTCCATGTCAACAGGATTTGATAATATATGATAATGCTCATAACAGAACTATACTGTGGAGGAAAGCAGTTTGATATGCATGCTGATTGAGGAGGGTCTCAGCTATTGACAAATTGCCCTGAGAGTAAGTGTAGCACATTCCAGTGTTGAAGATGAGCTGAGAAAGTGGGAACATCCAAAACCATCCTCATTCTGGATGATCTGGGGTCAGTACACAATGGAACAACAGGTCTCTGCATCGTATTAGCCTTTGGGATCCTAAGAAAACCAGTCCAGCTGCAACATGAATGGACAGAGGGCAGCCAGATTAATGCATGTCAGAAAAATCCATTGCAGACTGCTTGCACAAGTTCTGATGTCATATAAAGCCTGTCAGATGACATTGATCAACCTATAGCAGGAGCCTGTTCACTAACTGGGCCATGCATCAGTGACATGTCTCTTACAGTCCAATGAGTCCACATTCCAGATTTTCTTGACCTCTTGCAACATTAGTCTGCAGGAGTCCAGGGGAGCAGTGGAATTGAGAATAGATAGTGCCATAGTGGTTCATCTCACTTTATGATGGTACCATGAATTCAGAGAAGTACCAAGGTATCCTGAGATTTACATACTGCCCTCAGCCCAAGATCTCTTTTGAAGTTCACGGCATATGACTTCCCAGCAAGACAATGGCTCTGGTCAAAAGTTTGCATCCATCATACAAGGATTCTGGGACAACAATATTATGATGATGGACTGGCTACTTCAGTCTTGAGATATGAATCAAATGGAAAACCTCTGGCAAGACATGAAACAGGCTGTAGGCATCGTCAGTCAGCCTCCACTGAGCAGCTGAAGGCAGTCATCACTGGGGAGTGGGCTAGCATCAATCCCCTCAGTTGTTGCAACCCTAGTGGAGAGCATAACAAGAATAAATGATCTCATCACCTCCAAGGGATTCACGACGCGCTACTGAGCATCCTTAATCAATTTTGTCTTGTAATTATCACAAAGCTTCATCTGCTTATGTTATATATTTTGTTGAATTTTGTATTTTCTTAATTCTTGTTGATTGTTTGGGTCATATACAACTTATTGCTATTTATTCCTCCTTATTTCAGTGTTAAATTCATATTGATATGCAAATAAAAACTTTACGACATTGCATTTATCTAATTTTATCAAATTTCCAGGGTGTCCAAAAACTTTTGCCCATGGTGTATTTGGTTAATATATAATATTTTAAAATACAAATAAGGTGGAAGGATTAAGGAAAAAAGGAAGCATTAAATTTTCATTAAACTTACAAAGACAGACGCCCATTCCTCTGTGCCTATGTTAAAAACTAGTGTGCATAAGAATACTTAGAAAAATATATACTTTAAGTTTTTGTTATTTGTCATTTCTAGAACTTATAAAAAAAATGTCTTATTGTTTAAATTGTTCCTAAGTTGTTGAAAACTGTTTGAAGATAACTAGTAATTCCTAGGGTTTTTCTATTAATCTACAAATACGGTGTTTGGGTGCCACATAAACTGTCTGAAGGACAATGTATGAGTATTTCTTCATCACTCTTGGCTCAAAATACCTATGAGCTATTTTGGGACAGAATTGTAAGAGAGTTAAAAAGTTAGTTCTTTTCTGCAATATTAGGCAGCAAAAAATGGCTTGATCGCAAAATAAACAAAAACCTATTCCTACTCGATCGTGTTTTGACAAAACAATGTAATTTCAAAACTAATGATTGGAAATTACGTTGTTTTGTCAGAACACGGTTGTACTCCTTGACATACTCCAGTAGTAGATTTAAAGATTTTAAAAAAGGCTATTCATTATGAGCTCATCAATAATAAGCTATCAGTTACTGCAGACATATATGTTCAACAATTGCAACATGTCATAAAGTTTTTGACAGATGCAGATGACCTTTTGACAGATGCGGATGACCTTTGATAGGCCCTTATGGCTTTTGTCATCTGTGAAATTAGAATGCTATAAAACACACTTTACTCACCTATCACTTCAAAACCAGCTGTAAAATACCTTAATCCGAAAGTATCTTCTGATATTCACCAATCTGAAGGAATCCTAAGATTGCAAACTAGCTTCATTGACCCATCTATATTTTGGCTCTCCCCATCACCCAACCCTCCATACAAAAATACATAAATAGATTAAACACTGACTGCTCCTACTACAACTTGAAAACACTATCCATCTCATCCTATCCTGTTCACATCTTGAACATCTCAGATCCACTTTTAATATGACCTCTAAAGAAGACCACATGCTATGGCATCCCAAGTGCTGCCAGATTGAATTGAAGAGAACCTTGAGCAAGATGAAGTAAAGTAAGTAAACAGATCAATTCTTCAAGAAATGTATCCACTGCTTAGTGAATGATGGAAGAACATTATCAATAAAGATCAAAACTACTTTACTGAGTGTTTTTTTGTTTATGTTAAAATTATTTTAATTTCCTTTACTAAAAAAAGCATTAATTTCTTGCCAATCTAATATATTCCAAATTATAGTAGTTGGAAAAAATTAGCTAATCTTGCTGTACTTGATTATCCATATTCTCCCTTTTTGTTCATACAAGTACAGTGTTCTTATTTACAAACGGTTGATTTTATTAATGGTCCAAAACTTTGCTCAAAAGATTTTATCTATTACTTCCTTGCAAATTTGTTAAAATTCAGAGTTCATCTCTATTCCCTGCAAATAGGTTCAAATTCAGGGCCCCATAAGGGGTGCAGCAATTTGCTTTCCTGGCCGCTGTGCCAATGGGACTCAGCGCCCCATCTGGCCCCAGCTTAGGCCCTTCTCCTTCTTTCAGACAGCCTGTATTTCTCCCCTACTTCCTCACTTCCCCTACAACTTCTTCCACAACTTTCTCTGGTTTGCCTCTATTTTCACAGGGTAGATACTGACCTTCTCAGGCAACTATCCCAGATTGGGGCTGAGGGGGGAGGGGACAATGTTCCCTAACCCCTGAGCTTCGGTTTAGGATGTGGGTTTTTAACAACCTGGTTCATATCCACCCATACCTTCCTCATATCCCCTTTCCTTCTCACTTCACACTCTATCCTTTTTACACTGTACCCAAGGTGGAGCCGCCAGGCCACCAGGGGAGAGGGGTGGCCTAAAATGGCGACACCTGACTCTGCCAGCCCCATACACACCCCTCGCAGAGCAGGCCACTGCAAGCGGTGATTAGCATTTGCTTCCCACAGAAAGAATAGGGTCCCCATGCCCAATGATGAAAATCTAACAAAAAAACATCTCTTCCTTTCCCCTTCATGATCGACAGAGCCACCTTCATGCAGCTCCACCGAAAAAATGGAGGTCCCCCCCTGTGCTTGCGCAGGGGACCCTCCATATTTCTCTAACCGGAGAGGAGGCTTACTCGTCTTCTTTGCCTATGGGTGTAGGGGGACTCCTCCTCACCCCCTTGTGGGCATCTCCCTCTTTCCAGTGGGCAGTCTTCCCTTTACTTTCCCAAGGGATTGGCAAGAAAGCGGCAGCCCATAGCTATCTGCTCCCCATTGAAGCAGCTTAGTAGGGCAAACCCTTTTTTAAGGGAAGAGGGAAGACAGGCCCCATCGATCGCTTCCCTCAAAAGACCTGCTGGCAAGAATATTAAACCTTGCCGGGGTCAAGGCCTGTGCCTCCCCACTAAAGACTTATGACGCTGCCAAGGGGACCTGCGATGTCCTGGGAGGGAATGGCCAACTGGAGGCCCCTCCTGTGATAGACACGGTCCTTGAGGAAACCCAGCCTCAGACGGTAGGGCCTTCCATGGGGGGGAATCCGGGCTCGGCGCCAAGCACCGAACCCGAATCCGCCCCTATGCAAGGTCCTCCTCAAACGGATGGGGTCTCTGAGGCAGTACTAGGAGGGGAGGGATCTCCTCTGACAGGGGCCCCCACGACTACCAGGACCTTCTCCATTTCGGAGAAGGACCTGGCTGAGGCCGGTCCATCTGGCCTGGGGGCTTCTCCGGCGGGGGTGAAAAGCGGGTTCATTCCCCGCCCTCCTCTCCAAAAAAGAAAAGGCCGAAGAAGACTCAGGGCTTCTCTCCATCCACGGAGCTTACAGGGACGGATGGGTCTGCTGCCACTTTGGCAAGCGACCAAGCCAAGATCGGCACATCCGGCCCCTCTGCCCCCCCGGGTACGGAGCTCCTGACTATGACAAAGACCAAAAGTGCACAGGGCAGAGCCTTGATGACATCGGGGTCCCTCATTTAGAGGTTACCTGGCGTTTTCGAGCCCGCTGGCTTCAAACGCTTCCTCGTTATTCGCTCCACTGATGGCAGCATGTTGTCCAAGGGCAACATGATCCATCAGAGGAGAGGATTAGCTAGTGCAATTGGTAGAGAGCCGAAGGTAACCCGTTTCTCGAACGGAAGCCTTCTGGCGAACGCGCGAATCCCGCCGAGGTGGCCAGGATAAGTGCTCTTCGGACACTTCATGGCACCCCGGTGAGTGTGACGCCGCACTCAACCATGAACTTTGTGAAAGGAGTAGTTTATGTGAGGGAACTCGTTGACTACTCCATTGAGGACATCACCCTAGAGCTGGCCGACCATGGGGCGACTGTGACAAGCTCCCTGAGTGGGTGCGTACCGGTTGGTACCGCTACCGCGTGAAGGCATTCGTGCCACTGCCGCGGCGGTGCTATTACTGTCACCGCTTCGGCCATACGAATCGCTCATGTAGACGTGCAAAGTCGGGATCCCCTGAAGTCTGTGTAAATTGCTCCAAGGTCGCACATGATAAGTCCAAATCGTGTGTGGCCAAGTGTGTCAATTGCGGAGAGCCGCACCCTGCTTCTTCGAAGCAATGTGGTGCATATCTCCTTGAGAAAGAAATCCTGGCCGTTCAGGCCCAGGATCGACTCTCATTCCGCGAGGCTAAGGACTTGGTCGTGGTGCGCCCGGCTCTGCCGGGGACGTCTTACACCTGAATGCATAGAAAGACACCCTCTGCTCGTGGCCCATCCTGGCCAACGAGCACGGTTGTTTCCGCACCCATTCGGAGCCCTTCTGCGGGCTCTACCCAACCCGGGCGCTCCCCTGGTAAAGCTGGCGGCAAAAAGGGTTCATACCCAGCCCCGGCTAAAACCAGGGCTCCCCCCTCTTCCCCCAGCGTGACCGTTTCCCGTAAGGCGGAACGGCCACGTGCCCCAACCGAGTCGTTAGACTCACAGGAGGCAACACCCCTGAAGATGGTCGCTAGGCCATCTTCCGGGGTCCTAAAGCTGTTCCCCGAAAGGAGGACAGCAACAAAAGAGCTTCAGCCCCTTCGCCCACGCCCCGAAGGTGGAGCGAGTGGCTCGGAGACGGTGGTTCCTCGAAAAGAGGGCCCCCCGCCTCCGAAGCCGCAACGCCCGCCTAAGGTTTCGAGGCGCAGGGAGGAAAAGACTCGCATGGCGAGCCCAACCTTCCCCAATAAGTCCTCGAAAGCGACAGCGCCTTCAGCGCTTTGTCCGGCCAACAGCGCCTGGGGTTCTGCCCCCGGGAAGCGTACGGCCATTCCCGTGAGGGTCTTCAGTTCGAGGAGGGCCCCGCGTCTCCTCCGAGCTAGGCCTGGAGGGCATATTCCTTTAATGGAATTGCCATGGACTCCGGGCCAACTGGGAGGAGCTGCGGAGGCTCGTCTCGTCCCGTTCCCCGTTAGCTATCTTTTTGCAAGCAACCATGCTAGGCGCGTCCCCCCT
This sequence comes from Ceratothoa steindachneri, assembly GCA_963969495.1. NCBI lineage: Eukaryota > Metazoa > Arthropoda > Malacostraca > Isopoda > Cymothoidae > Ceratothoa > Ceratothoa steindachneri. Next base: position 22,086,362 of record OZ018338.1, on the reverse strand, counting down.
GCCCGCCCTCCCGGGGGTATAAGGGTCTTGCGAACCCACCACCGCGGGATGGCGGGGCTGGGGGATGCGCGGTTTACACCCGGCATGATGTCTCCGTTCTTCCTTTCTCTTTAGATACCTCCTTTCAGGCAGTGGCTGTGCAGCTGCACCTGGATAGGAGGTATACTTTGATTTCTGCGTACATTCCACCATCAGCTGACTTCGACGCGGGGGACTTCCGTCGTGGCACGGTTGCCGAGGCCCTTTCTCTTGCTTGGAGATTTGAACGACAAGCATCCTCTCTGGGGAGATTACTCTATAAATCCCAGGGGACAAGTCCTTGCCGATCTGATCGAAGAGCTTGAGATAGGTGTCCTAAACGTGGATGAGTTTATGCATCACTGTCCGTGAACTGCTTCATTTTCTTGCCTTGACCTATCTTTGTGCTCTTCGGATGCACAGCCTGATTTTGATTGGGGGGTGGTCGATGACCTCCATGGCAGTGATCACTTTGCCATTTAATTATCATTTTCAGAGCAGCTGCCGCCTGAGAATCCACCTCGGTGGTGCTTGGCGCGGGCGCTGTGTCCTGCATTTCAGGAAATGACTGAATTCTCTATCTCAGTCGAGGAGTTTAGGTCGGTAGATGAGGCCGTTGAGTTCTTCTCCGGCAACCTCATCGCCGTGGGCCTGACTATTATTCCTAGGACGTCTGGCCGTTTTGCACACCGACCACTCACATGGTGGTCGACCCTCAAACGGAAGCTTTATGTCTACATGCGCTATAAGCGCCGCCCAAACGATTTCACTGTCGCTGAATTTCGTCGGGCTAGGACTTGGTTCTGGTTTATTTCGAAGCACGCCCGCCGCTCTTCTTGGCGGGCATACGTGTCTTCACTTAACGGGAAGACCCCTTTAGTAGAGGTGTGGAAGCGAGTCAAAAGGATTCGGGGCAAGTTCTCGCAGGACCCCCCTCCCGTTCTCCAGGAGAATGGGACCACAATCTCGCACCCCGCGTCCGTGGCGGAATCTTTCGCCACCGCTTTTCCGCATTCTCTAGCCTGGATGGTGCTCCGCCAGCATTCAATGCACGTCGTGATGTCGCGGAAGGCCGCCGGCTGGACTTTACCTCCAGAGGCGGAGAACCCTTCAACGACAAGTTTACTGTGAGTGAGTTAAGTTCCGCTCTCGCTTCGTGCGCGGACCCCGCCCATGGTCCGGATGATGTCCCGTAGGCCATGCTTCGACACCTGGGTGAGCGAGGTATTGCCTTTCTGTTAGATTTGTTCAACAGGATCTGGGTGGAAGGTCTTCTCCCAGACTTCTGGCGAATCGCTACTGTGCTCGCCTTTCGCAAGCCGGGGAGAGATCACTCTACTCCGACCGGTTTCTGCCCAATCTCTCTAACCTGTTGGGTGTGCAAGTTGATGGAGAAATTGGTAAATGTTACATTAGCCTATTTCCTGGACAGCGGAGGCCATCTTTCTTCTGCACAGTGCGGCTTCCGTAAGTTCCACTCCACGTCGGATGCTCTGCTCCGACTGGAAAATGCCGTCTGCGAGGCTTTCCTTCGTAGACAGCACTACGCCACGGTCTTTTTCGATCTGGAGAAGGCCTATGATACCGAATGGCGATACGGTATCATGGAGACTCTCCACATGATGGGGGCGAGGGGACGCCTCCCAGTCTATATATCCGAAATTTTACGAGATCGTCAATTCCACATACGGGTGGGGGCAGCCCTCTCCGGCCCAATGATGCAGGAAGAGGGTATCCCGCAGGAAAGTGTCATCAGTGTCACTGTCACACTCTTTGCCCTGAGCAGCAACGGCATCACTCGGTGCTGCCGGAAAATGTTCTCGTTCTCGCTACGCTCTACGTGGACGACCTTTGGATCTCTCTTGGCGCGACCCAGATGCCAACTCTAGAGCGTCAACTCCAAACACGCATTGAACCAAGTCTCTCGCTATGTCGAAGTGCACAGGTTTCGGTTTTGCTTGGCCAAGACTAAGGTGGTGCACTTCTGCCGCCATCTACGGCTCCACCCTGACCCAGACTTGTTTCTTAATGGGGTACGCTTGGAAGTGATTGAATCGCACGGTTTCCTTGGTCTTGTATTTGACCGACGCCTCACCTGAGAGGCTCATATTCGCAGCCTTAGGGTCTCTTGTACTTGTGTCATGGATATTCTCCCTTCCGCACTTCCCCCATTGAGAGCCTACTAGTCGATGCTGGGGAGATGCCAGGCACTCTCCGCTGTGCACAGTGCATTCTTCGCCTGTACGCGCGAGCCCTGCACTTCCTTCGGTCGCTAATAGCTCTAACTGCATCTGCAGCTGATTTTGACGGTGCCTATGCCGCCGAGAGACACTAGTTATATCCTAAGCCCTTTGGGTTCAGGGCTAGGAACTCCTTCGAGAGCTAGGTATAGCTCTCGAGTCGGTGGCTCCCCTGGTTCTGCCCAGGACGCCACCCTGGAGGGTACGATCTTTAGCTATTTGTTGCCACACCTCTGCTCCCAAAGCTTGTACAGCGCCGGGAGTATTGCATTCGACCTTTTTGGAGCACACATCGTGTCATGCTGGAACAGTGCTAGTGTATACGGATGGCTCCAAGTCTCAAGAGGGGATTGGCTTCCATGTTGTATCCCCTTTGTTTGATATCAGCCGGGCTCTGCATCTGTCCTCACGGCCGAGTTGGTGGCAATACACCACTCGGTACGGGAGATTACGCGACGTGCCCGGTTCAGAGAACGGATTGTGATCTATAGTGACTCACAAAGCACCCTGAGTGCTCTCTGGGCATTGGAATCTCCACATCCCCTGGTTTTCAATATCCGTGATGCCACGGTTTTGGCAAGCTTTGCGGATGTCGAGATTATCTTTTGCTGGGTTTCTGGACATGTAGGCATTGCGGTGAATGAGTGCACCGATGAGGGCGCCAAAGAGTCCATGAGGACTGGGCAACTGGACCAGCATTTCCCTCTTCCTCACACCGCTCTACGTGGACGACCTTTGGATCTCTCTTGGCGCGACCCAGATGCCAACTCTAGAGCGTCAACTCCAAACACGCATTAAACCAAGTCTCTCGCTATGCCGAAGTGCACAGGTTTCGGTTTTCCTTGGCCAAGACTAAGGTGGTGCACTTCTGCCGCCATCTACGGCTCCACCCTGACCCAGACTTGTTTCTTAATGGGGTACGCTTGGAAGTGATTGAATCGCACCGTTTCCTTGGTCTTGTATTTGACCGATGTCTCACCTGAGAGGCTCATATTCGCAGCCTTAGGGTCTCTTGTACTTGTGCCATGGATATTCTCCCTTCCGCACTTCCCCCATTGAGAGCCTACTAGTCGATGCTGGGGAGATGCCAGTCACTCTCCGCCGTGCACAGTGCATTCTTCGCCTGTACGCGCGAGCCCGGCGCTTCCTTCGGTCGCTAATAGCTCTAACTGCATCTGCAGCTGATTTTGACGGTGCCTATGCCGCTGAGAGACACTAGTTATATCCTAAGCCGGGTTCAGGGCTAGGAACTCCTTCGAGAGCTAGGTATAGCTCTCGAGTCGGTGGCTCTCCTGGTTCTGCCCAGGACGCCACCCTGGAGGGTACGATCTTTAGCTATTTGTTGCCACACCTCTGCTCCCAAAGCTTGTACAGCGCCGGGAGTATTGCATTCGACCTTTTTGGAGCACACATCGTGTCATGCTGGAACAGTGCTAGTGTATACGGATGGCTCCAAGTCTCAAGAGGGGATTGGCTTCCATGTTGTATCCCCTTTGTTTGATATCAGCCGGGCTCTGCATCTGTCCTCACGGCCGAGTTGGTGGCAATACACCACTCGGTACGGGAGATTACGCGACGTGCCCGGTTCAGAGAACGGATTGTGATCTATAGTGACTCACAAAGCACCCTGAGTGCTCTCTGGGCATTGGAATCTCCACATCCCCTGGTTTTCAATATCCGTGATGCCACGGTTTTGGCAAGCTTTGCGGATGTCGAGATTATCTTTTGCTGGGTTTCTGGACATGTAGGCATTGCGGTGAATGAGGGCGCTAAAGAGTCCATGAGGACTGGGCAACTGGACCAGCATTTCCCTCTTCCTCACACCGACTACATGGCAGGAATATGGCTGCTCTCCAGACTGCTTGGCAAAGAAGATGGGAGACTGTTGAAGGGAACTTAAAGTTGGTGATATTGCTCTGCGACTGTGCCCATGGACCTATACCCCAATATGGCAAAAGCTTCAGGTTGCCTTCTGTCATCTCCGAATTGGACACACTCGCGGGACGCACCGCCATTTGATGGAGCGCTCGCCAGCGCACTACTGTGAAGACTGCGTTGTCCCTCAGACTGTTCGGCACATTCCTGTTGAATGTCCTAGTCGGGTCGATCTTTGCATACATTACCTTGTGTCATTACCACTTATCCCTTGTACTCGGGACGTCTTTGTGCGCATTGACTTATCGACTCTGACTTTTTAGAGGAGGCCGGCCTTCTCCCCTTTATTTGACCTTTGTTTGTGCTTTTTTTGTGGGTCACATGTTGCTGCACTGAGGGGAGGCAGGCCTACCACCCATGCAAGAGCATGCTTCCTTCTTTCCTCTTGCTTTTCTCATTATTTTTTATAGTTATTTGTTTGTTATTTATTTCCTAATATAGCCTAGTATTAAGCCATATGCAGTCCCGTGAATTATGACAAGTAGACAGTCGCCAGATGAGCTCTTAAAAATAAAAAAAAATAAAAATAATCAAATTCATGATTTCTCTGGTTCTTCTCCAATATATGTTGAAGTTAAGAGTTTATCTCTGTTCTTCCCTATAAATAGGTTCAAGTTCAGCATTGATGAAAGAGCCTATATTCTTTGTAAAATTGTAGGTCCCCTTTGAGATGGAATTTACATAATCCAAATTAGTGTAAAAAATTAGGCAAAAACCTCCAGTCTTGGAACAGATCTATTGTGTTTATAATTTACTCTCTTATCCTGTTATTTTTTATTCAGCAAATTTTCTATTGTAATCTTTCTCATCTTATTACTGAAAGTATTGAATAACCTTTCCTTACTCAATCATACTGAAGTAAAATGGCTTCATTGGTTGCAATTATTTATTTTATTTATTTTTTTTGTACTTGCTAATATTATATATAAAAATCATTGTGTTTCAATGTAGTTTCACCCACCAAAATACGCCTTTAAGGCAATCTATCTCTGAGAATCCAAGAATGTTGTTTTTAAATCAATAAATTTTTCAAGATACCTGTCTTTTTATTTTTCCTTGTCTATTTGTGAACTAATAGATTCTTGTAAGTATTCTTGCCATCCTACTAGTATCAGATTAATCTGGATTCCTTTTTGTAATTATTCAAACAAATTACTATTTAGATAAAATATTTTTACTATTTTTATGTTTTGTATAGTGTTTGGTATGATTTTATTAATATGAAGGTATTTACAATTCCTTTTTTTATATAATTGCAAAATATTTTGATTTAAAATTCATATATATCTAAATCTACTAAATGATTTTGTGAATCTTTTTCAGAAAATCTCTGCAAAATTGTCATATCTGAGTCTGGAACTATAGAGGCAAAAGCTTATGCTCAAAATATCCTAAAAACAACTTTGTATAACCCCAAACCAGGTAATAGGAACTTACATTGTTGTATAATTTAAATTTTGCTTATAAAGGATTAATATATACTATTAAAAAGATTTTCTTAATTGTGTTGGATTTATCCTTCTGCATATTTTCAAAGCATTTAAAATTTAATTGATTTTTTTTTATTTAGTAGTAGTCATATACTTTGTTAAAGCCAATATTGATCAAACTGAAGATAGTGGATAGGAAATTTATTCAGAAATTTTGCATGTATCATATTACATTTTAAAGTTTAACTTAAACTTAAGTTTCTTTTACAAAATAATATCCTCAAACATCAAGTGATAACTTCATATATTTTAAATAAATTATTCAATTATTTTTCAGAAGCGGCTGAGAAAAAGAGGAAAGAAAATGATCATCAAAAGCAAAGCATGTCTGACTTGCTTGCTATCCAAGCCTCAGAGAAAGATTCAAGGGCTACAATTCCTCTCAATCTGTCCGAGTCTCACAAAAGTCACTCAAGAGAGAAGTCATTAAGTCTCTCCCCGAAGAGAAAAAAGAAGTCACACACTCCAAAACAGGATCACAAGGATTCTTCCTCTTCAATGGACAAATTGGAATCTATTTTCAAGTTGGCTCACATCCCTCTCCCGGTAGAGAAATTGAAAGAATATGAAGAACATGATAAAAATTTCATGCAATTTTTGTAAGTTTCTTAACCTCCATGTATAAAATAAAGTTCCATCTTTTGATGTTATTTTATGTTTACTTAATACTGGATAGTAAAAAAAAAATTTAAATATTGCTTGCAGGTAAGTACACTGATGTTTTGAATGTTATATGCTGGTTTATATCTAGGAGAAAAGGTTGATGGATCAACCATTCTGTTCTCTGTGATATTACCTGAAAGTTGGCAATGGTTAAGGATTAAACTGATGAAGCTGCTGCTAGGGAGTAGTAAGTAGGGACATTTATAACTTTTTTTCCACCCTTTTATCCACTCTTCTCTCACTCTTTGACATTGCGTCATTTTCTTAATCTTTTTCATTTCCAATCTCTATGCAGGGATTAAGAATCTACAAAATTTTAAGAAAACCCCATTTAGTTATCTTGCTATCAAAACTTAAAAAATAAATAGATAAAATTGATACAATGGTTTTGAATAGGTTGTACAAATGTTCTAAAAGGACCCATTAAAGTTTGGCAAGTGAAATAGCCTGGCAAATACATAATATCTCGTTCAACAATTTATAAGGTAGAATAATGTTTATCGCCCCCTCTTAAGTACCATTTCCACCCCCTTTTCCTATATATTCTATCTTATCTTTTTTCCTCACCATTGATTTTCTATAGCAATAAGGTGCTCCATGCTATTAGTACCATCTCCCCCACTCAAGGTTTATCCATGGGCAGAATTCCCCAAGCGGATGCTCTCACAAACGGCATCACTGCTCATCTATCATATACAACATCCATTTAAGCCCCTTTCTCTAAAACACATTTCAATCCTTTCCACACCAGTACATTCTTCTCTTTACAAATTAAGATAATCTCAACCATTTCTTCATGCTTACCCATACCACCTCAGAACATTTCTTGGCAAATATCAATGTTACCTATTATTTTTTTACCTGCTTACCCCTTCTCAAATACAATACTCCTCTCTATCCCTTTGCACTGATCTCAGTCTTTGATCTTCCCTCCTCCTTCTCATAGTCTCACTGCTATACACTAGTATTAGGGCAAACATACTCTCATGCAACTTCCTAACACATTGTTACAACATACTCTCATGCAACTTCCTAACACATGGTTACAAAATTAAGACCCAAAGGAATCCTAGAATTAAAGAGGGTGGCAAATATCCTCAATTCAATGCTTATACTGGGTATTGCAAAAGTCCTGTTACACTCATTATGATGCTCTCAACAAAGGACACAATGCTAGTTTTGATGCAGTTAGATACACATTGAGGACAAAGTTTTTCATGCTGGCCCACTGAGGTTGACAGAGGACTTCAGCTCTTTGACATTGCTGCGCTGGACCTTTCAGGCCTTGACCTCAACATGCACCCACATGCTGTAGTTAAGGGGATTGAGGTCCAGTGACTGACTTGCACCCACATGCTGTAGTTGGGATTTTCATGGCCAAGATGTTCCTGTAACTGGCTGCAAACCATACCAGCAGCACCTTCTCGCTATTCAAAACCACAATGCCAAACATCATTACAGAGACAGGGTAATTGGTCATGGCCATGTAGTGGACCTCAAAGACATCCTGGCTAAAGCGTATTACATGGTCATTCTTATGGTTGATGACAAGATCAATTGTGAAAGGTTTTTTCATCAGAAAAATTGAGAATTTGATTGCTATGACTCTTCAAGTCATTGAGAAGGCTATGACTGCCCTCTGACATTCTCACATACAGTCTGAGCCAAGGCCTTTCCATGCACCTCAAGCAAGCCCTTGTTCCCTGCTCCTTGACGCTCTAGACACCATGACCACTAAGATATTCTTTAAGACTGTAGTCATTTTGAGCACTTTTGAAGGCCTTTTTCACAGCCAAACAGTTTACAATTTGTGGTCTGCCTGAATGAGGTTCTTTGAGGTCCTCCCCATTCTTGAGCCTCTCCTCAACTTGATGTACAGTCATCCTACTGACATTAAGCCACTCGGTATGGGATCCAGCGCCCCGTCCAGCCCCAGCTTAGCCTCTCTTCCTTCCTTCAGATAGCCTGTATTCCTATCCTACCTCGTCGCTTTTCATACAACCTCTCCCACAACTTTCTCGGGTCAGCCTCTAATTTCACAGGGTAGAAGCTGACCTTCTTCTCAGCCAACCGTCCCGGATCGGGGCTGAGGGGGGAAGGGGACAATGTTCCGTAACCCCTGAGCTCCGGTCTGGGGTGGTTGGTTTTTAACAACCTGCTTCATCCCCACCCATACCTTCCTCACATCCATTTTCCTCTCGTCTTCAAAATCTATCTTTTTTACGCCATGTTCAAGGTTAAGCCGCCAGGCCACCAGGCGGGAGGGGTGGTCCCAAATGGCGGCGCCTGGCTCTGCCAGGCAGGTAAGCACCTCTTGCAGTGCGGGCTACTGCAAGAGGTGGTGAGCGATTGCACCCGTAAAACAAAGAGGGTCACCATGCCCAATGATGCAAAAAAAAAACATCTTCCCTTAATTCATCCTATAAGAACGACGGAGCCGCCCTCGTGCAGCTCCACAGAAAAGATGGAGGTCCCCCGTCCCCCCTGTGCTTGTGCAGGGGACCCTCCATATTTCTCTAACCGGAGAGGAGGCTTACTCCTCTCCTTCGCTTACGGGTGCAGGGGACTCTCCCTCACCCCCTTCTCTGGAGGTGCTTTCGGGAACCTCCCCTTTTCCAGCATCAGTCCCCTCTTTTCTTTCCAAGGGGACTGCCAAGAAAGCCAGCAGGCAGCCCACTGCCGACCGCTCCTCATGTAAGCGGCTCGGTAGGGCAAACCCCCTTAGGGGGGAGAGGGAAGCCAGGCTCCTTCGGTCGCTTCCCTCAAAAGACCTGCTGGCAAGAATATTGAACCTTGCTGGGGTCAAGGCCTGTGCCTCCCCACACAAGACTAGGGACTATACAGCCAACTGGAGGCCCCTCCTGTGACACACATGGTCCTTAAGGAACCCCAGCCTCAGGTGGTAGGGCCTTCCATGGGGGGAATCCTCAAACGGCTGAGGGATCTGAGGCAGTACAAGGAAGGGAGGGATCTCCTCCGACAGGTGCCCCTACGACTACCAGGACCTTCTCCATTTCGGAGAGGGACCTGGCTGAGGCCGGTCCATCTGGCATGGGGGCTTCTGCCGGCAGAGGTGAGAAGCGGGTTCATTCCCCACCCTCCTCTCCTAAAAAGAAGAATAAAAAGACAAGAAAGACCAAAAAGACTCGGGGCTCCTCTCCATCCGCAGGGGCTGCGGGGACGGATGGGTCTGCTGCCACTTTGGTAGGTGACCAAGCCAAGATCGGCACATCCAGCCCCTCTACCCCCCCGTGTGCGGAGCCCCTGACTAAGACCAAGAGTGCACAGGGCGGAGCTTCGATGACATTGGGGCCCGTCATTCAGAGGTTACCTGGCATTTTCGAGCCAGCTGGCTTCAAGCGCTTCCTCATATTCACTCCACTGATGGCACCATGTTGTCCAAGGGCAACATGATCCATCAGAGGAGAGGATTAGCTAGTGCAATTGGTAGAGAGCCGAAGGTGACCCGTTTCTCGGACGAGAGCCTTCTAGCGAATGCGGCGAATCGTGCCAAGGCGTCCAAGATAAGTGCTCTTCGGACACTTCATGGTACCCCGGTGAGTGTGACGCCGCACTCTACCATGAACTTTGTGAAAGAAGTAGTTTATGCGAGGGAACTCGTTGACTACTCCATTGAGGACATCACCCTAGAGCTGGCCGACCATGGGGCGGTCAAGGTCGAACGTGTAATGAGAAAACAGGGAGGGGCCTCGAGACCCACCCCTACATTCTTTGTCACGTTCGACTGTGACAAGCTCCCTGAGTCGGTGCGTGCCGGTTGGTACCGCTACCGCGTGAAGGCATTCGTGCCACTGCCGCGGTGGTTCTATTACTGTCACCGCTTCGGCCATACAAATCACTCATGTAGACGTGCAAAGTCGGGGTCACCCGAAGTCTGTGTAAATTACTCCAAAGTCGCACACGACAAGTCCAAATCGTGTGTGGCCAGGTGTGTTAATTGTGGAGAGCCGCACCCTGCTACTTCGAAGCAATGTGGTGCATATCTCCTTGAGAAAGAAATCCTGGCCATTCAGGCCCAGGATTGACTCTCATTCCACGTGGCTAAGGACTTGGTCCTGGCGCGCCCAGCTCTGCCTGGGACGTCATATGCCTCAATAGCTAGAAAGGCACCCTCTGCTCCTGGCCCATCCAGGCCAACGAGCACGGTTGTTTCCGCGCCCATTAGGAGCCCTTCTGCGTGCTCTACCCAACCCGGGCGCTCCCCTGGTAAAGCTGGCGGTAAAAAGGGTTTATACCCAGCCCCGGCTTAAACAAGGGCTCCCCCCCTCTTTCCCCAGCGTGACCGTCTCCCGTAAGGCGAAACGGCCACGCACCTCCACCGAGTCGTTGAACTCACAGGAGGCAACACCCCTGAAGATGGTCGCTAGGCCATCTTCCGGGGTTCCTAAAGCTGTCCCCCGAAAGGAGGACCGCAAGAAAGGAGCTTCAGCTCCTTCGTCCACGACCCGAAGTGGAGCGGGTGGCTCGGAGACGGTTGTTCCTCGAAAAGAGGGTCCCCCGCCTCCGAAGCCGCAACGCCTGCCTTAGGTTTCGAGGCGGAGGGAGGAAAAAACTTGCATGGCGAGCCCAACCTCCCCCAATAAGTCCTCGAAAGCGACAGCGCCTTCAGCGCTTTGTCCAGCCAACAGCGCCCGGAGCTCTGCCCCCGGGAAGCGTACGGCCATTCCCGTGAGGGTCTTCAGTTCAAGGAGGGCCCCCGCGTCTCCTCCGAGCTAGGCCTGGAGGGCATATTCCTTCAATGGAATTTCCGTGGACTCTAGGCCAACTGGGAGGAGCTGCAGAGGCTCGTCTCTTCCCGTTCCCCGTTAGCTATCTTTTTGCCGGAGACCATGCTTGCGTGTGCCCCCTGCCTGCCCTCCCGGAGTATAAGGGTCTTGCGACCCCACCACCTCGGGATGGCCGGGCTGGGGGATTCGCGGTTTACACCAGGCATGATTGTCTCCGTTCTTCCTTTCTCTTTAGATACCTCCTTAAAGGCAGTGCGTACATTCCACCGTCACCTGAATTCGACGCGGGGGACTTCCGCCGCGTCGTGGCACGGTTGCCAAGGCCCTATCTCTTGCTTGGAGATCTGAACCGCTGGCATCCTCTCTGAGGAGATTACTCCATAAATCCTAGGGACAAGTCATTGCCGATCTGATCGAAGAGCTTGTGATGGGTTTCCTAAACGTGGATGAGTTTACGCATCACTGTCCGAGAACCGCTTCATTTTCTTGCCTTGACCTATCTCTGTGCTCTTCGGATGCACAGCCTGATTTTGATTGGGGGGTGGTCGATGACCTCCATGGTAGTGATCACTTTGCCATTCAAATATCATTTTCAGGGCAACTGCCGCCTGAGAGCCCATCTCGGTGGTGCTTGGCGCGGGCGTGGTGGCCTGCATTTCAGGAAATGACTGAATTCTCTATCTCAGTCTAGGAGTTTAGGTCGGTAGATGAGGCCGTTGAGTTCTTCTCCGGCAACCTCATCGCCGTGGGCCTGACTACTTTTCCTAGGACGTGTGGCCGTTTTGCACGCCGACCACTCCCATGGTGGTCGGCCGAGTGTGAGACGGCCCTCAAGCAGAAGCGTTATGCCTACATGCGCTATAAGCGCCGCCCGAACGATTTCACTGTCGCTGAATTTCGTCGGGCTAGGGCTAGGTTGCGGTATATTTCGAAGCACGCCCGCCGCTCTTCTTGGCGGGCATACGTGTCTTCACTTAACGGAAAGACCCCTTTAGCTGAGGTGTGGAAGCGAGTCAAAAGGATTCGGGGCAAGTTCTTGCAGGCCCCCCCTCCCGTTCTCCAGGAGAATGGGACCGCAATCTCGGACCCCGCGTCCTTGGCGGAATCCCCTTAGCGACCGCTTGTTCCGCATTCTCTAGCCGTGATGCTGCTCCGCCAGCATTCAATGCACGTCGTGATGTCGCGGAAGGCCGCCGGCTGGACTTTACCTCCAGAGGCGGAGAACCCTTCAACGACAAGTTTACTGTGAGTGAGTTGCGTTCCGCTCTCGCTTCGTGCGCGGACACCGCCCATGGTCCGGACGATGTCCCGTACGCCATGCTTCGACACCTGTGTGAGCGAGGCATGGCCTTTCTGTTAGATTTGTTCAACAGGATCTGGGTGGAAGGTCTTCTCCCAGACTCCTACCGAATCGCTACTGTGCTTGCCTTTCGCAAGCCAGGGAGAGATCACTCTACTCCGACCGGTTTCCGCCCAATCTCTCTAACCTCTTGCGTGTGCAAGTTGATGGAGAAATTGGTAAATGTTAGATTAGCCTTTTTCCCGGACATTGGAGGTCATCTGTCTTGTGCACAGTGCGGCTTCTGCAAGTTCCACTCCACGTCGGATGCTCTGCTCCGACTGGAAAATGCCGTCTGCGAGGCTTTCCTTCGTAGACAGCACTACGCCACGGTCTTTTTTGATCTGGAGAAAGCCTATGATACCGCATGGCGATACGATATCATGGAGACTCTCCACACGATGGGGGCGAGGGGACGCCTCCCAATGTTTATATCTGAATTTTTGCGAGATCGTCGATTCCGCGTACGGGTGGGGGGAGCCCTCTCCGGCCCAAAGGAGCAGGAAGAGGGTGTCCCGCAGGGAAGTGTCCTCAGTGTCACACTCTTTGCCCTGAGCATCAATGGCATCACCTCGGTGCTGCCGGAAGATGTTCTCGCTACGCTCTATGTGGACGACCTTTCGATCTCTTTTGGCGCGGCCCAGATGCCAACTCTAGAGCGTCGACTCCAACAGGCATTGAACCGCGTCTCTCGCTATGCCGAAGCGCACAGGTTTCGTTTTTTTTTGGCCAAGACTAAGGTGGTGCACTTCTGCCGCCATCCACGGCTTCACCCCGACCCAGATTTGTTTCTTAATTGGGTGCACCTGGATGTGGTTGAGTCGCACCGTTTCCTTTGTCTTGTATTCGACCGACGCCTAACCTGGGAGGTTCATATTCGCAGCCTTAGGGTCTCTTGTACCCGCGCCATGGACATTCTCCGTTTCGTGACGTTCAGCGCTTGGGCGCTGATAGGGCTACTGCCCTACTTTTTTATCGATCCTTTGATCGTTCGAAGCTCGACTACGGATGCGAGTTTTATGCATCCGCAGCCGAGCGTTTATTGCGGAAGGTGGCTTCGATCCATCATACCGGCCTTCGCCTTGCGACCTGTGCCTTCCGCACTTCCCCCATTGAGAGCCTGTTGGTCGATGCTGGGGAGATGCCACTCGCTCTCCGCCGCGTGCAGTGCATCACACGCCTGTACACGTGAGCCCGGCGCCTCCCTCAGTCTCCAATGGCTCTCACTGCATCCGCAGCTGATCTCGATGGTGCATATGCCGCAGAGACACGCCAGTCATACCCTAGGGCCAGGAAATTCCTTCGAGAGGTAGATATAGCTCTCGGGCCAGTGGCGCCCCTGGTTCTGCCCATGACGCCACCCTGGAGGGTACCACATTTGGCTATTTGTTGCCACGCCTCTGCTCCCAAAGCTTGTACTGCGCCGGAAGTATTGCGTTCGACCTTTTTGGAGCACACATCGTGTCACACTGGAACCGTGCCAGTGTATACGGATGGCTCCAAGTCCCAAGAGGGAGTCGGCTTCCACGACGTATCCCCTCTGTTTGAAGTCAGCGGGGCTCTACCAGGCGCTGCGTCTGTCTTCACGGCCGAGCTGGTGGCAATACACCACTCGGTACGGGAGATTTCGCGACGTGCCCGGTTCGGAGACCGGATTGTGATCTATAGCGACTCACAAAGCGCCCTGAGTGCTCTCAGGGCATTGGAATCTCCGCATCCCCTGGTTCGCGATATCCGTGACGCCACGGTTTTGGCGAGCCGGGCAGATGTCGAGATTATCTTCTGCTGGGTTCCTGGACATGTAGGAATTGCGGGGAATGAGCGCGCCGATGAGGGCGCCAAAGAGTCCGCGAGGACTCTGCGACCGGACCAGCGTTTCGCTCTTCCTCACACCGACTACATTGCAGGAATACGGGCAGCTCTTCGGACTGCTTGGCAAAGAAGATGGGAGACGGTCGAAGGGAACTTAAAGTTGCGTGCCATTGCGCCGCGACTGTTCCCATGGACCTATCCCCCAATGCCGCGACGGCTTTAGGTCGTTTTCTGTTATCTCCGAATCGGACATACTCGTGTGACGCATCGCTATCTGATGGAGCGCTCTCCAGCGCCCTATTGCGACGACTGCGTCGTCCCCCAGACTGTTCGCCACATTCTTGTCAAATGTCCCAGTCTTGGTGATCTTCGCGCACCACACCTGTCCTGGTACTGGGTTGGGCAGGGTCGCTACCGCCTGTCCCTTGTACTCGGGATTAGTGCGTGCACATCGACTGGTGGACTTATTGTCTTTTGGGGCGAGGCCGGCCTTCTCCCTATTATTTAAGCAGGGTTTGTTTTTTTGTTTTGCTTTTTTTTTGCATTTGTTTTTGTTTTTTTGTTTTGTTTTTTTCCTTTAGGTTGCACGCTCCTGCGCCCGGGGGACCTCCCCCCGATGCAGGAGCTTGCTTCCTTTCCCCCATTTGGGGTGGGGTTTTTTTTTGTTTAATTTTATTTTTAAAGTAGCCTAGAACTAGGCCAGTTTTAATACGGCGACTAATGCCCATGTAGGCAGTCGCCAGATGAGCTCTAAAAAAAAATAAATAAAAAATAAGCCACTTGGTGATGCTGGACTTGTGTCCTGCATACAGGAGAGTAGATATCTCAATTCTTTCACTTCCATCTTAACACATTTGCGCACAATGGAAAAAACATTTTAATGGAAGTGCTAGAAAAGTACAACTCCAAATAAAGTAGAACTTCAAAGAAAAGTAGAATTTCAGAAGTTTGTTCAATGGAATGTTTTCTATCACAGACAAAGCCTCTTGAAAGATTAAAAAATATCAACTGTAACAACTTTTGCAAAACCTGGTACTATTTTACAGTAAATACCCTCAATTTAATGCTAATACTATTTTACAGTAAATACCCTCAATTTAATGCTTATACAGTTTTACAGTTAATATTTTTGGTTTCATATAATTATTTTACTCCTTTTTTTTTCAAGCATTCATTGACAAATATAAATTAGGCAATAATTTATCTATAACACAAAATATTAAAAACAATTGCATCTATCCCCCAAATATTTTATGCAATGATGAATTTAATTCCAACCAAGCACTCATTCAATCATGATACAGTAATATCTCAATTAATGTATCTGTGAGTGCATTTATATTTTTTTTATATCTAAATTTAATATACACTAAACCCTTGATATAATGAACTATATGGGGCGGGGGGTTATTCGTTAAAGCTGAAAGTTCATTAAACCCGATGGTCGTTAAAAGCGATGGGAATAATGAACCAAGTTTTTTATATCCGATGGTTCGTTCATTAATCTGTATACATAAATATGTATATAAAGACTATTGCATAGATATGTAATATGTATGTAATGTAATTATTAATATTACTAATAAAGTTAAGTGGACCACATAACATAGTATTGATATAAACCTTGTACTGTAGGAGACACGTGACACACCAACACTCACTCAGGCTGGTCGGAACAACACTCACAGACAAGGGAGGGCAAATAAACACAGGACTTGCCTGACTTAACACGATGCGACGACTGAACCAACCATCGGATTTAACGAACTTCGGTTCATTAAACCCGATGGAGTTCAGCCAAGAAATTTGGTTCGTTATATCTGAAATTTGTTATATTGAGGGTTTACTGTACCTCCAAAATTTGATTGGTGTGCTTATGTATGTATAGCTTTCAAGCAATATTGCTAGTATATGTACAGCATATATTAAAAAAAAATTCTTATTACAAAACATACAGAAATTTTCTCTTTGAAGTTTACTATTCTTTTTTTTTAATCTTAACTATTTTTATCATCTTTTAATTGCATATTGCATGTATCTATCACATGCCTCCTTGCATTTGTCTAACTTTTTTTTTTGGGGGGGGGGTATTTTTCCAACTTGTAATCAATAGGATCTAGTCAGAGGTCATCTTACCAGACAACTGGTAAATGGCTACTGTGCTTGTGTTTTGCAAGCCAGGGAGAGATCATTCTTTACCTGTAGTTTTTACCCATTTTTTCTAACTTCCTGCATGTGCAAGTTAGAGAAAATAGTAAACAGGTCAGCTTATTTCCTTGACAGTGACATAACATAACATAACATAATATCACGGATGACAAAAGCTACAAGGGCCTATCAAAGGTCATCCGCATCCGTCAAAACCCACCCACAAAAAGCACCATCGCCAGGGAAAGACAAAATGAAACTCCCCCACAATATAATATAACAGATGACAAAAGCCACAAGGGCTCATCATAGGTCATCCAAGTCAAACAGCCTCTTTTTTAAGGCACATAATGTAGCTTCAGTAGGTTCTAATCCACATTGGATGCTCTGCTTCAGCTGGAGAGTGTGATTTGTAAGAGATTCTTTTTCTGGTAGCATTTTGCCATGGTATTTATTGATTGGGAGAAGGTCTATGATAATGTGTAGTGGTAGGGTAGCATAGAGACCTTCCATTCCTTGTAAAGAGGTAATTCTACAATTTCCTGAGTTTTTTACTGGCTCATCAATTTCATACCAAGCACATAGGGTAAGAGGAGGAAGTCTCACAGGAAAGTATCCTCAGCATCATTCTCTTCACTGTGAACATCAACAGTATCTCAAAGACTTGTGGGGTTTTGTTTTCTTTGGCCAAGACTAAGATAGTTCACTTCTGCCATCACAGTCATCACCTCAACATGGTGGACCCGTACCTAAATAGGGCTTATCTGCCCCATTTAGTCATCTAGCATATGTGGTATTGATGTTACCCTACTTGTTTTGTAGTTCCTTTGTTCACTCAAAACTTGACTATGGATACACAGTTCACTCCTCCACCCTAACATCTATTGCAAATGGTGGATCTGATCCACTACGCTGGTCTCTGGTTGGTGGCTTGTGCCTTCCACACATCTCTTATAAAGAGCTTTCTTGATTTTGATGCAGGGGAAATGGCATTTGCTTTATGTTGTACACAGTGCATACATGCATAGATTTAGCATTTTCTCCAGTCCCCAATGGCTCTTATTTCGTCCACAGCCTATCTTGACCAAGCATTTGTCAATGAAGTATGCTATTGAGTGCCATGAAATTCCTTTAAGTTTAGTGTAACTCTTGGACCAGTGGCACTGCTTCTTCTGCCCAAGATGCCACCTTGGAGGAGACCCCCTTTGAATGCTTGTTACCTACATCTCTGCTCTTAAAACTACTACAGAACTGGGAGTATACATTCTTTTGTTTTTATTATACATCACGTTACATGAGTCATGCCCATATACATAGATAGCTTCAAGTCTGACAGGGCAGTTGGCTTTCATGCTACCTTCTCCATGTTCTTGATACAGCCAGGACTCTTCCAGGCATACCATCTGTCTTGACAACCATGCTAGCTGCAATATACTGTTTGATACAAGAGATTATGCACTGTACCTGAGTTAGAGACAGTTCATAGAGAGTCTGCTAATTGCCCTTGAGTCATTAGAATCTCCACATTTCCTGGTTTACACTGCAATGTGATGCAAGTTGGGTAGCTGTCAAGAGTGTCGCCTTCTGGATTGCTGGGAACATGCATGCTGATGAGCTGACCAGGCTATCTGCACAGACAGCAACTGGATTCATATTGCAAGTAGTCTTCAGTCTACTTGGCAAAGTTAATGAGATCCAACACACATGAATTTAGATGTGTGCCATTGTTTCCTGACTTTTTCCATCGACTTATCTCCCAATTCCTTGATAGTATCGCATCATTTTTGTTGCCTCTCAATTGGACACACTTGCAGGATGCAGTCTCATTAGATGGAGTGCTCCCTTGAACCTTGCTCCAAGGACTGCTCGGTCCTCCTAGTCTGGGGGTGCTTCATGCATGGTACCCATTGTGGTGCTGTAACAAGTGGGGCTGCTAAAGGTTGTCCCTGGTGTTGGGGTCTTGCTCCTGCACACCAGGTTGAGATGTGATAGCATTTTTAGAGGCCCTCCTCCATATTACTTGAATTTATTAAATTGTTGGTTGCAAAGGTAACTGTACCTCTTAATGTTTATTTTCTTATGTAGTTGGTATGGTATTTATAGTAGTTCATTTGTTTTTTAATGGCTGTACATACACTCAGCAGCAACTACCAGAAGAGAGCTATAATTAAAAAACATTTATTCCTCCACTAACAGCATTCATAGTCTTCTTCCTTATGACTTAGTAGCATATATTTTAAATCTTATTAGAAGTTTGATAATTTGGCCAGTCCACTAGCAATGGATCTGGGAATTTGATACAAAACCACTGAGACATCCTGCCAATACAAAACCACTGAGACATCCTGCCATAACAAGTATCCTTTACATAAGATATAGAAAAGCAAAAATCCAGACTAATATAAAATTAGTGCGAGCGACAAAAATCTATTTTAGTGTTGCAAAGCTTCACTCAGCCATCAATGAAATCAGTTAGTCAATCAATGTGCCTGTGAGACTGGGATTATCTAATGAGGTGATCAACTGATTTTAAACTCATCATAATGAAAAAGCTACATTCTAAGGCTGTTAGGCAGGATACTAAAAAATTTGTATACTTTCACCACCCTGTAGAACAAGAGGAAAAAAGTTGTAAATGGTCAGTCTTTCCTAAGTGGATATGACATCACCACCACACCTGGATGCAATCATTGAGTTTATACCACCCCTCCTGGATGCAATCATTGAGTTTATACCCACTTGGATGTAGTCCGTGTGAGGTTGCTGCAATATAACGCTAGCACAGGGGGTTGTTATAAAATTCCTGCAGCATGCAACAGCCTCCCCTCAAAAGTGCAGCCCCACTTGATTGTGCTAACATTGGCAGGGCCCTACCTCACAGGCTGTAAGATCAAAGCTTTCTCCCTTAATTTCTGAATTGGTTGCAGGGAGCAAAGAGGCCATCTTCTCTCAGGAAGCAATAAACATCAACTGAAAATGACCTTGATCACAGACTCAAATTTTGTGAATAGTTTGTCAATGGAAGCCAAAAACTTAAAAATTCCCTCCCTAAATTGTGTGGTCTGATGAACCTGAGTGACACAATAAATTGACACAACTGAAGGTATTAATCACTAAATAATCAACCTGTTTATGCAGATAGGCATGTTAATTTACCAGGATTAAGAGTATGGTGTAGTTTATCATCCAGGGGTTTGGTTGGATCATTTTTCTTTAATGGGAAAGTTAATGATTATGTATATCTCAACATGCTACAGGCAGAAACTATATCTGCAGTATGGATGCTGTTTAGAAACAACTTTACTTCCACCAAGATAAAACCCATTATTATTGTGATGTCAGAAGGCACCGCACTGAAATGTTGCCTAACAGTTGGATAGGATGAAGAGGAAGCATTGTATATTCTCCACATTCAACGGACTTGTCTCGAGTTGATTTTTAATTGGGCTACCTGAAGGATGCAGTTAATGGTACCCAGACCTACAATGCTCAAACATCTGAAGCATAAAATTAGTGAAAAGTGCAAGACCATCACAGGTTCTACAAACAATGTTTGCAAATTAGTTAGTCAATGCATTCAGTGGTAATTCGTGCCACTGGTGGACACCCTGTAGACGTTTTATGAATTGCAAACACCAGAGTTCACTCATCCAGACTCCAAGTCTGGCCATCACCAATCCCTAGAGTACCACAACACCAAACACAAAACACCTGATAGAACACAGCCCAAACTCAAACCCCATAGACAAATACTCAATGTTTCCTCAGAGACTTTGGGTCTGCCCCATCATAGTGCAGCTTTCCTGAGGGATGTGAATCGACCCGATCATGATACCAGCCCAGGGCTCAAAATGTAAAGTGATTAAAATATTTCATACATTTAAATAGGCCTATTGCAAACATTTCATGCTCAAACACTTTCAGCTTATGGATAATGGTGTAAAAGAAAAAAAACAACATTTTATGAAACTTTTGTTGGAAGACAACTGCACTGAAAGTCATTTTTTAATGTAGGACATGGGAATAAAAAGAGAAGTATGTGCATGACTGAAAAAATGCACAATGTTAAAAACCCTATATGTATGTATATGAAGGAGCTGGTCCCACTCCCCTACTGTGTTGATTTCCACTACAGGCATCATACATATGACACTCATTTCACTTACACCATATACACAACTCACACAGTCCTGCTTATCAACCCCCCAATATCTATTCACCCCTGCCAGTCAAATAGGGCATTCTACAGGTATGTGCCTCTGTTTTAGTGTGTCAATACTGTCACCTCAGTGCTGCCAGATGTATCACTACATTATACATAGACGACCTTTCAATCTCTTTTTGTGCGGCCCAGTTGAAAACTATGGAGCATTGACTCCAGTAGGCTCTGAACAGCTTCTCTCGCTATGTTGAAACACACAAGTTTGTTTTCTTTGGCCAAGACTAAGGTGCTGCACTTCTATCGCCATCCTATGGTTTCACCCTTTAGTCTGGCAACTTACTTAAGAGTTTCTTCAGCACACACCATAGACATTTTTCATTCTGTGACATTCAGCTCTTGCGGTGCTGATAAGGCTACCACTTATTTACTGCTCATTTGTTCATTCCAAGTTAGTCTATGGATGCGAGTTCTATGGATCTGCAGCCTAGTGTGAATTGCAGAAGGAACTCAATTCAACACTGGTTTCTCTGTTTATTGATAGCTCATCCGCTATAGAGAGCCTACTTGTTGATGCAAGGGAGATGCTGTTTGCTTTGCCCTGTCAACAGTTCATTATGCTCTTTGTCCCTCAGTCAGCAATGGCTCTCATTTCATAAGCAGCCAATCTTGATGTTACCTATGCCACTGTGAGACATCCATCATACTCTAACCCTTTTAGATTTAGAGCAAGGAAAGTGCTTTGAGGGCTTGATGTAGCTCTTGGGCCAGTGGTAATTCTAGTTCTGCCCAGGATAACACCCTGGAAGGTACCACCTTTGATTATTTGTCACCACACCTCTGATCCCAAGGCATCTAGTGCCAAGAGTATTGCTTTCAACCTATTTGAGCACACACTGTGCCACAATGTAGCTATGTCAGTTGTACACGGATGGCTCTAAATATGATGGGGGTCGGCTCTTGCATTATCTCCCATTTGTTTGAAATCAGCAGAGCTCTTCCAGGTTTTAAGTCTGTCTTCACACTTGAGCTGGTTGCAATACACCACTTGGTATTTGAGATTAAGCTCTGTGCTTAGTTTGGAGCTTGGATTATTAATATATAGTGACTCACAGTGCCCTGAGTGACCAAGTCATTGAAATCTCTGTACCCCCTGGACAAGTTAGGATTTACAGAAAATGAGCTGGTTGATGAAGGCACCATACAGTGCATTGACTGGGTGTGTGATTGAACCAGCATTTCACTCTTTTTCACTCTACTCACATGGCAGGAATCAGGTCAGCCATTCAGGCTGCATTGCAAAGAAGATGGGAAACAGCCAGTGGGAACTTAAAGTTGCATACCATTGTGCTGCAACTTTTTCGATTAAACCTACCTCCCACTGCCTCCAGGTCATTTACTGTCACCTCCATATTGGACACAATGCCATCTGATGGAGCGCTTCCCCATCTTACTGTTATGACTGCTTGGTCCCCCACACTCACATTTTTGTTGCATGTCTCAATTAGTCTGGCAGATCTTTGCACTTTACTTATCCCATTATTAGGACAAGTGGTGGTGCTTCATCTTGTCCCTTGTACTCAGGTTTAGTTTGTGAACAGATTTTCTAGGGGTGGCTGGCCTCCTCCATTGTTTTGTCTTTGTTTTTAGTGTATGTTCAGGTCTTAGCAGGGGCAGACCTCCCCCTGGCACCTAATCATGTTTTTGTTTTTAAGTGAAATAACCAGCGATTAGGCTAAAGTTAATTTTGATGACTGCTTGATAGCAGTTGCCAGATGGGATCCCCTTTAATTGAAATAAAAACAAACACATACTTGAAGAGATTTTCTGTGCGAAAATCCCTTATCTTTCTCACATGCTCAATTAGAATTCCTCGATACACCTTGTCTATAACATACTACCTATCCCATTACTATTTTTGCATTCACCTTTCTCCTGGGATTAAACTAGTTAATTATACCACTTGTCTCTTTACAGTAGTACTTTCATAATATTCAGCCATACTTCAGGACCTGTTTCCTTTTTTTAAAATTTACAGCACAACCAATAGCCACTAGATCCATTTAATTATACAATCACCAGTTTTTAGGCATCTTGGCTACTATACCATTCACTCGAGCTGATTTCATAATTTTCTAAGCTATTCTATGCTCTAATTTTTGTGCCCCCCTAGTTTGCATCCCTTATCTCAATCATATATTTTTAGCATAGATCCATTATACAGCTCATCAACACACTTATCTACTTTTAAACTCATTGCTTGAAAGTACCCTACCGATTCTTGGCCTTGATGTTCATACAGCAATTCATCTCTTGTCATCTACTTTTAACCTCATCACTCACAAGTACTCTCCCCATTCGTGCCCTTATTGTTCACCCAGCAATAGTTCTCTTGTCATCTACTTTTAACCTTATTGCTCACAAGTTGTCTTCCCCATTCGTGCCCTTAATGTTCACCCAGCAATAGTTTTCTTGTCATCTACTTTTAACCTCATCACTCACAAGTACTCTCCCCATTCGTGCCCTTATTGTTCACCCAGCAATAGTTCTCTTGTCATCTACTTTTAACCTCATTGCTCACAAGTACTCTTCCCCATTCATGCCCTTATTGTTCACCCAGCAATAGTTCTCTTGTCATCTACTTTTAACCTCATCAATCACAAGTACTCTCCCCATTCGTGCCCTTATTGTTCACCCAGCAATAGTTCTCTTGTCATCTACTTTTAACCTCATTGCTCACAAGTACTCTTCCCCATTCGTGCCCTTATTGTTCACCCAGCAATAGTTCTCTTGTCATCTACTTTTATCCTCATTGCTCACAAGTACTCTTTCTCATTCGTGCCCTTATTGTTCACCCAGCAATAGTTCTCTTGTCATCTACTTTTAACCTCATTGCTCACAAGTACCCTCCCCATTCTTGCCCTTGATGTTCGCACAGAAATTCTCTTCTTGGTTTCTTAAATTTGCCTTAAATTAACTCCCTTTTCCAGATCCCCATTCATCTTGTTTTGTGTGCTACTTTCTCACCCTTACTAATCGCTCTTTTCTCATCTTTTCTCCTTTTAAGCCATATGGGGTGTATGTTTAGTCACTGAATGGAGTCCTGATTCTGGTTGACCACAGTGTCTGCCATATGGCGCAGATGCCTGTTGTTGAGATTCTATGTTAAACTGTAGATCCCAACTGAAAAATAAAAGGAATCTTACTAAGTGCAGATCAGTGGTAAAACCTCTACCAATTTCTTCCTCTTTTTCACTCTTGATTCACTTTTGTGCCAAGTGCAGCTAAAAGCTCTTTTATCCTCTCACCTATCCAGCCATTTATATCTTCTATAACCACCTTCCAGTTCCATCCACTACTCACCCTTCATCATTCTACATGCTGTCCTTCTCCGCCTCACTTTTATCAATACAGGGACCATACACTACAGCCATGAATAGTTCTACCTTTGCATATCTCAAATTTACCCACATAATTCTCATTTTCAATTTGTCGAGTAAAAATTAAATTTTTGCCAATTCCTTCACTAAGAGGTTCTAACAATATGTGTTTGGATGTGAGGAATTCAAATCTTATATGTTTTGTGATTGCTCAACATTTAGTTTGGTAAATCTACATTTGAAAAAAAAACCCCTTGAAAATTTGCTCTCGGAAAACAACATTTATTAATTTTAGTTTCTTAAAATGGCAGGTAATGTTATAGACATTTAATTTATCTGCATAAAACATATTCCAATAATTAGAAAACATATTGTAATCATACAACCTTAGAAAGTGATGATATCAGTAAAAAAAATTAATCAAACAAGTTTTTTCATCTTGCTTTGATTCATTCTTGGACATCAGCCAGCAACTTGCTTCTTAGCCTCTGATATAGCCCTCACATTTCTCATGTGTATACACCCTGCCCTCTGCCTCTGTGGTTTGTTTTATACACACCTCTTTTTGTCTGAGCATGACGGCTACTGTGAAACTTTCATAGGTTTGTCGAGGAACTTCTTTACTTCTGCTTTAGCCAGTTTAAATGTCAAAGGAGGGTTGAATACCCCATCAGACCAGTCTGTCAACTCCAACAGGTAAGAACCACTGGGGTTAATAGGTATCTTCCTGGGACATACAGAAAGATCTCCAAGTGCATGATTACCTCCACCTCTCATGTCAACAATCTTTTGGAGAGCACCTCTCTTATCCTCACTGTCATTTGAGCACAAGAGTGTCTTGGATTATTATTATTTCGCTGAATGAATTCCATTCTGAGCAATCACTGGTTGGCAAAACAACATCCACTACAGCCTTCGTTTGTGCTTAATTAGCTGCACAGGAAACAAGATGTGGTGCAGGCCTTCCACCCAAGAAGGTTTTACTTTGATATTGAAGCAACAGCGGTATTACATACCAACACTGTATTCCATTATCAGTCTTAAGTTGTTGGTGATTCTACCTTTAAGGCCATGCTTCAAAACCCATATGCGACAAGGCCTGTTTGCTGTTGTCAACCCCCTAGAATGACTCACTTGACCAATTTCAAAAAAGGCCAAATCTGTGGAAATTTTCCTGTCCTTATGGCCTGTGTGATCCTATACCTGTATGCTTGATCAGTAGAGAGATCCTTTACTACATTGTCATTCAGTAAAGTAAGAGGCTCCAATTGAGAGTTTAGTAGATGAAGGATAGATTTCCAGTTAAACATAACATAATTTCACGGATGACAAAAGCCACAAGGGCCTATCAAAGGTCATCCGCATCTGTCAAAACCCACCCACAAAAAGCACCATCGCCAGGGAAAGACAAAATCAAAGTCCCCCCACAACATAATGCAGTGTCGCATCTTTTCAATATTGCCTGTCCACTTGTTGTTAGATGTCTTCTCATCAAGTGTGACAGGGGTAATTCTGTGTGTAGGGCAAAAATCAACTAGATCAGTGTACAGCTAAGTTTGACTTATAGCCAATTGCATGGAACCACCATCTCAACCAGTAGAATCACCTCCAATGGCTTGCAGGCCATTAAAGGTGCCCTCTTGCCATCTTCAGCATCAATGCCTTTCTTCATGAAATCTACAAATTATCAGCAATAACCAGTAGGGTTTTTTTTACTCATTGAGCCTTTCTCAAGAGTGAAGCAGTAGAGATATATTCCACCTGGTTAATTGCACACAGAAACATGCTCTTTTTTGATAATGCTGTGGAACTGACGATCTGAATTGTCTACTTTTAGCATAACCTTAGTTTTATCTTGATGGTGGTCGTCATAAAAGATTTAGTCACTTTCACCCTTCTTAACAAAGTTCATCAAAATCCTAAGCCAAGGATCTCCAACTTTTTCTTGGGCCTTCTTGACTTTACTTTGATCAACTATGTCTTGTCCTTCCGTGATCAAGCAAACATCCATAAAGGCAACAGTGATGATGGCAGATGTGGCATGCAGGCTAACACCATATCTGATGCTATATATAGCAGCATTAGGTATTTCTTATGTTGTACTGTGGCTTTTTAATGGAAGTTGAAGATGGGCTTGATATTTTTAATGTCCTTTCATAACTTCCATCCTTTCCATCTTGAGCATCAGCTATTTGTCCTTCATTTTCATCAGCAGAAAAAATGATTTCACTTGATTGCATTTGAACATTGGCCTACTTGTCAGCTTATATTCAGCAACTCTTCTTTGTTTACCTTCTTACCACCTCTGCTTTTGGACTTTTCTGTTTTACTCAGGTTGATCTGGTAAGCCAATCTGCTGCAGTCTAATTGAACCAAACTTTTGTTTCTGACCGTTAATGAAAGCAAGTTCCTTAACAGGAATCTTCATCTTCCTAGGGCATGTAGCATTAATGTTTTGTTTTTGCAACCAGTGCATCCAAATTCGCAGCAAAGAACAATTTTACACTTGCAACTGAGGATGTCAAAAGGGTTGTCAAGTTTTGTATTGAAAGCCTCTTTGACATGTAGCTATCCTCTGCCAAGAAATATGTTTTTGGCCTGCTCCAAGTTCTCTTAGATCTTGCTTAAGATTGTAACTCGTGAATATATGTTTTTGGTTTCTCCAAGTTCTCTTAGATCTTGCTTAAGATTGTGACTTGTTAATATATGTTTTTGGCCTGCTCCAAGTTCTCTTAGATCTTGCTTAAGATTGTTACTCATGAATTTACAATGGGAGCTACTAAAGAACTGTTCGCTCATTCCCACTTTTCAAGCACTTTAGGGTAAATGTACTTGCAAGACTGGCCCCTGGGTAGTTTCTTCCTTCCTCACTACTTTGTTCTCTGAGAAATAGCTCATACTTCAGAATATCACGCAAAGTTAGAAGATCAGAGGCCAACAACCTTCTACCATTTCCAATTAAGTTACTCATATGTGTAAATGTCCCCAGTTTTGTCCTAATTTTAAAAGCCATTGTAGGTCAATTCCCACTAGTTAGGATGGTAGCACTAACAGCAAGTAATATTCAGCACACTGATGAATATGTTTCAACCTGTGCAATAAGAAAAAAGCAGTGAATTAGATATAATTATTAATATGATGATTATCATTTAATCCTCCCAAGCAGTCGAAAAAGTCAACTTTCAAGTAGCTTATTACCAAAGAGAACTAAATTATATTAAAATTCATAAGTCATGCTGCAACATTTTAGCCCCCTTATTTATGGAATTTGAAAGTTGAAAAATTGACATACCCTACCATACCTTTTCTATCGTACCCCTCTTCATTCTCTATACTACAGTCAATCTCTCTAATCCTACCACAAAAAGTCAGACCAAATACTACTCTGCTTACTCAATTCTACACAAACTTCACTCCCTTTCAAGTTCCTCTTTAATCATCTAAGCATCAGCATTCTTGCTCTTTTGAACATATCCACTGCTTCTCTCTACTTTTAGCAAATTTTCCCCTCACTTTATACACTCACTCTATTCATGCATTGGCATAATTCAAAAGTATTAACTGGATGGGGTTAATACTTAGTAAAATTTGATCTTTTGACATTTATTCTTGAGCCTTTACTAATATTTTTCAGTAAACTCATATGCGTAGATTAAGTATGAATAGTTGTCAATTACATGCCCAATTTTGGCCTAACTTTATGGCTGCTGCCATATAATGTAGCTACCAATAATTTAGAAATGCTTTAAAGCGTATGTTCTTATTGAGATATTCACCATTCATTGATTGAGCATATGATGGAAAAAGTTTGCCTCCCTTACCTGTCTATTTATAAATAAAAAAAAAAAATTAATTTTATGGAGCCCATCTGGCAACTATTTATCAAAAAATTGCCCACTAGTCATTACCCAATTTAGTTGTAAATGCTAGTATGTTTTTCTGATTTGTTTTTGATTTTCCTTCCTTTTGCAGGGAACATCTGGGAAATACTGCTGAAAAGGAATACCTGTCACTAGGAAGGAATGCGTTGCTATCGCATAAAGCAGATTACAAATCCTACAAAGAAGTGCCTGATATTCACCCGGCATTTGAAGAGAAATATGAACTCTTTGTTAAACGTTTTGAAGAAGTTTATGGTCAGGATTATAATCATCAGAATTTGCAGAAGACCTGGAAATACTTCTGGGAAATGACAGTTACTTACCTTGAGGATCAAGATTGGAAAGAGAAAAGGAAAAATCTTCAAGAGGAATTCAGGACAAAGTATGCCCCCAAAGCTGCTGAAATATTGGCTTCAAAGACGAGATCAAAAGGTAAAGGCGGAAAAAAATCAACATCAGGGAAAGATGGTAACAACAAGAAGCTTAAAAATCCATCTCCTGCCACCAATGATGTATCTACTATTATACCTTCAAGCAATACTTCACTCCACCTTGGAAAGATAACAGAGGATGAGTCTGGAACTCTGAAAAGTAACGAAGTTGAAATATTACAGGCTTGTGAAAGTCAAAATAAGAGTACAAATGAAAATGATGATGAAGAACTCAAGAGAATTTATCTTGAGAGT
Source organism: Ceratothoa steindachneri (assembly GCA_963969495.1). Lineage (NCBI taxonomy): Eukaryota > Metazoa > Arthropoda > Malacostraca > Isopoda > Cymothoidae > Ceratothoa > Ceratothoa steindachneri. The sequence goes on along the minus strand of OZ018338.1, from coordinate 22,057,863 downwards.
TGTTGCAAAGTTGCTCAGAAAGCCAACGCCAAAATAACCACAAATTCTCCCCTTTTAGTCTCTGATAATTCAACTAAACATCATACTGCCCGGCAAGCAGTGGAGAACAAACCCAAGATTGTCTTTAATCTTAGTCGGCCAAAAAGCAAAGAGGAGAAACCTGTATTTTCCTTGGAGGTGGCATTACGTTATTTAGAGACAATTTGTAACAAGATTGGAGTGATGGGTCCTGCTTTACTTTCCATCGTTGATATTTCTAGAAAAAAGCTGACAATTTCCCAACATGAAGCACTTAAAGTGTTTACAGATAAAGAAAGTGAGATGCTTGTTAATGTCGCTATCAATAAAATAAAAGCTCTCATTGATACAAGTCCATGGTCTGAGGCTGAAGTGTACCGAAGTGCACTTCCTTTATTTCAGAAGCTTTTGTCTGAAGCAAAGAAAATAGAAAATCAATCGTCTTCTCAAGCAAAAAAGAAAGAAACCAAAATGACTTACTCTCAACTTGATTTACGAGCCATTGCAAAAGCAACAGTAAATTTTGATACCGAAACTACATTCGATTTTATCAAAAATACTTTTCTTTACAAAGGACTCCAAGAACCTTCAAAAGAAGAATTAGACAATGTCTTTAAAGAGATATCTGCAATCCACTTCCAGCTAACAATGTCCTGAACGCGTTTTAATAGTATCAAGAGAAATCTTGTATTAACTGCTCTGGTGGAACTTAGAGTTAGTTATTTCTACCATGTTGCTACCATACATACAAATTTTTGCCGAGAATAGAAGTAGGGACTCGTACATTGCGAGCCTTCTTCCTCAATAAAAAAAGCAGTTGTAATTTTTATTTGAGATGGGTTGTCAAAGATAAGGGTATAATATTCAGGGATGGCATATGTGAAAGTGAAAAGAAATGAAGATACTTTCATCTTAATAATATTGTTTCTGTCTCAATACTATTCAGAAATATATTTTTTATTCATTTTGTTTCTTTACCTCATAATCATTTATGTTGTGTCTGGAAATCAACTTTTAGAGTGGTAAGGCGAGTCCCTCAATTACTTTGTTGTATTAGTAGAAAACACTTCACTATCCTCTAATAGTTTTCATGAATTTGCATGGGCATACACATTTGATCCTTAGATGCGTGTACACATTATTTTCTTAAGAGTAAAGTTTAAATTAGTGTAGGGTAAGGCTATTTAGAAACAGAATAATTTTATAGTTCCTGTATTAAAAAGCCATCATTATAATTTTACTTAATACCTGTATAGTAATCTTTCTGCTATTAAATTCTTTGATATTATTGATTATTTTTAACCTTGGAACTGGACCAGAATAGATGAAGAATTGTAGCTCTTTGGAGAGCAGTTTGACGGTCACAACTATTCATATTTTCATTTTCAGAAGAATGTATGGAAATCGACTTGTGAGAAGAATATACAAGTAAATAGTATGGTGCACAAAGGGTTGGAAGGAGTAAAAGGTGGGTTGATTGTGAATGAGTATTCTCAAAGATAGATTAAAAGGTGGGTTGATTGTGAGTGAGCGTTTTCAAAGATAGAGTAAAAGGTGATTTGATTGTGAAATAGCGTTCTCAAAGATGTAGTAAAAGTTGGGTTGATTGTGAATGAGCGTTCTAGGAGATGAAGTAAAAGGTGCATTGATTGTGAATGAGCATTTGAAAGAGGGTTGACTGAGGAGAAGATGAATGAGATTGTGTATGAAAGGTATTCACAGAGGGGGTTTGAGAGGAAGCATGCTTGGAGTTGTCCTCCCAGGGGTGAACTCTGATTGGATATACTACAAAGGGCCTTTCTAGCATGAAAGAGTGGCGGATGGTTTGGTGTTTAATATGGCACAAATGGGTGGTAATTTTTTAGTAGCATTGATGACTGCCAAACCTACTTCGTAGGAAAGTTCTTGAGGATGAATGAGCGTTCTAGGAGATGAAGTAAAAGGTGCATTGATTGTGAATGAGCATTTGAAAGAGGGTTGACTGAGGAGAAGATGAATGAGATTGTGTATGAAAGGTATTCACAGAGGGGGTTTGAGAGGGAGCATGCTTGGAGTTGTCTGCCCAGGGGTGAACTCTGATTGGATATACTACAAAGGGCCTTTCTAGCATGAAAGAGTGGTGCATGGTTTGGTGTTTAATATGGCACAAATGGGTGGTAATTTTTTAGTAGCATTGATGACTGCCAAACCTACTTCGTAGGAAAGTTCTTGAGGATGACTTCATGGCACAATGAGTTTAAGACAAAAGTGTATAAAACCTTGCATGTATTTTTCTCATCCTTCTGGAGTAAAAATAAGCTGCTCAATTTCATATTGATGAATGATACGAGTATCCTTTGCTTGGGTCAGCCCAGAATCTGCAAAATAATTTTAGATAATCAATGTTAATTCACTGAGTCCTGTAATAAAACCAAGCTTCTACTTCCCATCTGTTTTTAATTCCACCACTAATATTTTGGTATATACAGTCTCTTCCCTTGAAGATTTTCAGGCCTTAACAATTTGGGTTAATGTTTGTGTGGCGCACACCCTGTCATCTTGAAGTAAAATTGTTCCTGTTTAGTGCCATTCCAATTTAGCATTTCATACTGTTTTGTAACCCCCATTACTGAATTTGGACATACAATCCAACTTGAGACAAAATAACTTATTTTGATCTCACTACCTATACAAGTTTAGGTTTATCCTTTTCATATGGAAATATCCTTGCTAGGTGCCATTACAAATTCAACCCATTATGAAAAATATTAGTTTCCAGCTCCAAAGAATGAAGTTTAAATTTGAAGTATTCATTTTGATCCCTTACGTATACTAATGTCAATGAGTATATATGCATTCTAAAACCTTCTTGGACATTGGAATAACAGCCCTTGAAAATTAAGGGTTCCTAAACTGTACGTTTAATTTTAATTGAAAATATGTTATTGTTTGATTAGATTATTAGAACATGATGATATCAGAGAGATTACATTCTTGCATTATTAATTGTCCATTTATTGCGCACAGTCCATAAATTGAGTCTTTTCCTCAACATGTTTAAAAGTAAATTTTGGTAGAAATAAATGGCTTTTGAATAACCTTGATTACTTTATACTGTCCAAATTTAAGTGCGCTTAGACAGGAGTAATTTCAGCAAGGACTTGAATACTTGTTTCTAATAACTTTGATTCCAAGTCATGGTGGTTTTCAGCAGGAAAGTGTCTGATGGTTGTAGAGGTTTAAAGATTGAACTTCACCTCCCTAGAACTCAAGCCTATTCTTGTTCTTTTTCTAATAATGAATGAAAGTATTGCTTCAACTTATCCAACTATGCCATACACATGTTTGTTTCTATATTAACATATAGGATAATCAAATTAATAAGTTTCATCTCTTTACCCCTTCTATAATCCCCATCTTTTTATCTATCCTTTTGTTGCTATGGCACAAAATGTTTGGGTACTGGCCCCAAAAAAGGTGCCCCTGAGTGTTACCGGCTACGGCAACCAGTATCCTATGCACTGGACTCCATTTTGAGCTATCAGAGATAAGTTAACATATGCCACCCAGGTTAACAATGGGTTCCCATGCCTAATGATGCTTAAAATGAATAAAAACTAGATGGATTATAATGACGAGGCAATTGTTCCTACGTTGAGGGTTACCGTGACTTAGAACAAAGCATTTTCTCCTTGACCCATCTTTTCTGGTAGAGGGGTAACCACATTACCAAACCACAGTTGCCATAAGAGACTATTATGTTTAACCTCATTGGTTACCCTCAATGAGTAGGATATAGTTCTTCACTCCCGAAGGGAGGTTGGAGTAATTTTAGAATCTATGGGAAGGAGGGAGAGTGGTAACCCTTGGAGATACCACAAATTAGTCACTTTCCAGAGGATCAGGGTCTCATTTTCCCGAGTTCTTCCATTTGGGTGCTCTCTGGGTGGTCCTTATGAGTTAGACAGTGGCATAATGGTTAAAACTGTCTGCTACCAAGATCAGCTGTGCATGGAAATCCCAGATGGGATTCCAATACATTGAAGGACAAGGTTGCTTCTGAGGTGAATGATGACCCTAATATTGGGACAAGGTGGCCTTACACTAGCACGCAGAACCCTGCCCTGGACGAAATCATTGCATAGTGTGGGTAGCAAATTCCACTCATGGGCAGGAAGGGCTCCCAATAAAACCTATGCCCCAAGGAAAAATGGTTCCAAAGATGAGTAGGTCCTTTGTCATAGTGGTGAAGGACCGGAACAATCAGGGACACCTCATAAGAGTCAAACCCACCCAAAGAGAAAAGTGAAGCCTCTATGTTGTCCAGGCCCATCATTGAGAGGTTGCTATCTTTGATCCCGCCAGTTTCAAACATCTGCAAAGTATTCTCTCAATAGATGGAGCAGTTTTCCGATGGGCACATGCTTTGTCAGTCTAGTTTCAGTGGTAGGGAACCGAAGGTGTCTAGTTTTTCGGATAGGACCATTTTCATTAATGTAGCTAATTGAACCCAAACTGAGTGATCTTTGGACCCAACTTTACAAGGGCATACCCTGTGTAGACTTAACACCTGTTACCTGGAAGAGTGGCACAGCCAATCCTATTGCCCTAAACAGCCCATAAGGGGGTGATGGTATAACAGGGTAATACCCCAGCTACAGTTGAAACCTGGAGGAAAGGCAACCCCTCCCAGCCCCAGTGACCCCAGTTGTACCCACTCCCACCACCATTGAATGGGAGGACCTGTTTCTATATATATCTTCCACTATTTTCACATGATCTACCTTCACTACCTTTACAGATCTCTACTTACAAACTTTCAGCATGGTATTATGCCTTCAATGGTACACTTGTGTGTCTGATCCCCATACTCTACCTTGAAAGTCAGATTGAGTGTGGAAGAGGAGAGGCTTAAGAACCTGTATAAACACACCCACAGGGGTGTAATTACTGGAATTAGTGCTTTCGCACCTTAGTAACTGCATCCCTGTAGGTAGTGGTCTGACCCCCTTCCCCCTGTGACCATTCTTGGGTTTATAAGGCTCTATTGCCTATGGCTGTTGGGTTTTACATCCTTGTTAGCTGGCAAGCCAATGAAAAGTCTCAAATCCCACCTCTGGGTCTGCCAAATGGCAAATATTATAAGGTTCTATTGCCTATGGCGGGTGGGTTTTACATCCTTCTTAGCTGGCAAGCCAATGAAAAGTCTCGGATCCCACCTTTGGGTCTGCCAAATGGCAGATATTTAGATCTTTGCTGTCCTCTCAACGCATAGTGAGACTTGAGAAGGGCTTCTTCCCTAACCCAGCCCTCTTGGCTTTTCAGTCAAGAGCTGCATGCTGCCTTTGGGGAACTTGACTGATGCTTTCAACTTTGGCCATGAGATTAGTATGAACATAACCATTGATGCACCAAAAGATGTAGCACCTGTAAGGTCTGAAAATCATGGATGGGATAGTGGTGAGGAGGTTTCCCCCCCCCCCCCCCCCCACCCATGTCCCTCTAGCAGAGAGTTAGTCTGTTACACTTTGTACCTGGAGGAGCTACACATTCTCCCGGCCTGAATGCAAATAGGGTTGTCCCTGCTCACAAGATTGACTTGATCTCTTTGACAGGGCCTGGGAAAGTTGGTGAATTTCTTGCCAAGTCCCTCTCAGGACCCCTTTTCTTTTCCCTCTTGCAAGAAGGACTATCCCTTCAACCATTTCTTGACCTAGGACTATCCCATGAACCATTTCTCTACCTAGGAATATCCCCTGAACCCTTTTTTTTTACCCACAGGAGGGTGGATGCTACAACAAACCTGGATCACTAGCACAGCCTCCTGGACCAAGTGCCTATAGGGGGAAGGTTTCTTGTGTATAATGTGACATGGTCTATCCATTGGAACCACCACCTCATAGCCTGAGTGAAAATAGGGAAGGTCCCATCACTGGGTTGACTGGAACTCACTGATGAGACCCAGAGAAGCTGATGTTCTTCCTTCTTTGTCTTTCTACCACTGTTCTTCCTCATTTGTCTTTCTACAACTTTTCTTCCTCCTTTGTCTCTTTACAACTGTTCTTCCTTATTTGTCTCTCTACCACTGTTCTTCCTCCTTTGTCTTTACAACTGTTCTGACTCCTTTGTCTTTCTACAACTGTTCTGACTCTTTTGTCTTTTTACAACTGTTCTTCCTCCTTTGTCTGTCTACAACTGTTCTTTCTCAATTGTCTTTCTACAACTGTCTGACTCCTTTGTCTTTTACAACACTTCTCCCTCCTTTGTCTTTCTACAACTGTTCTGACTCCTTTGTCTTTTACAACACTTCTCCCTCCTTTGTCTTTCTACAACTGTTCTGACTCCTTTGTCTTTCTATAACTGTTCTTCCTCCTTTGTCTTTCTATAACTGTTTTCCTCCTGTCTTTCTACAACTGTTCTCCCTCCTTTGTCTTTCTACAATTGTTCTTCCTCCTTTGTCTTTGTACAACTGTTCTGACTCCTTTGTCTTTCTACAACTGTTCCTCCTCATTTGTCTTTCTATAAGGCCGCTGTGCTGATGGGATTAAGCACCCCGTCCGACCCCAGCTTAGCCTCTTCTCCTTCCTTCAAAACTTGTTTCCCCCGGTTTCCTCACTTTTCATACAACCTCTCCCACAACTTTCTCTGGTCAGCCTATAATTTCACAGGGTAGATGCTGACCTTCTCAGCCAATCGTCCCAGATCAGGGCTGAGGGGGGAGGGGACATCCCCTAACCCTTCAGCTCTGGTTCGGGATGATGTTTTTTTTAACAACCTGCTTCATCTCCACCCATACCTTCCTCACGTCCCTTTTCCTTTTCTCTTCACACACTATCAATTTATGCCATGCCCAAGGTGGAGCTGCCATGCTGAAGGGCTGCCAGGACACCAGGTGGGAGGGGTGGCCTTAAATGGTGGCACCTGGCTCTGCCAGGCCTGTGCGCACCCCTCGCAGAGCGGGCAACTGCGAGGAGTGATGAGCTATTGCTTCCCGTGGAACAAATAGGGTCACCATGCCCATGGATGAAAATTTTTAAAAATCCAAATCTCTCCCCAATTCCTCTTGCTCATCAACGGAGCCGCCCTCGGGCAGCTCCGTTGATGAGCAAGGGGAATTGGGAAGAGATTTGTTTTTTTTTAATTCTCCCTTTTTCCAGCGGCAGTCCCCTCTTTTCTTTCCAAGGGGGCTGCCAAGAAAGCCATCAGGCAGCTCATAGCCGACCGCTGCCCAGTGAAGCGGCTGGGTAGGGCAAACCCCCTCATGGGGGAGAGGAAAGCCAGGCCCCTTCGGTCGCTTCCCTCAAAAGACCTGCTGGCCAGAATACTAAACCTTGCCGGGGTCAAGGCCTGTGCCTCCCCACACATGACTGGTGACGCTGCCAACGGGACCTGCGATGTCCTGGGAGGGAATGGCCAACTGGAGGCCCCTCGTGTGATAGACATTGTCCTTGAGGCAACCCAGCCTCAAACGGTAGAGCCTTCCATGGAGGGGAATCCGGGCTCAGTGCCAAGCACCGAACCCGAATCCTCACCTATGCAAGGTCTGCCTCAAACGGCTGGGGTCTCTGAGGCACTATGAGGGAAGGGATCTCCTCCAACCAGTGCCCCTGCGACCAGCAGGACCTTCTCCATCTCAGAGAAGGACCTGGCTGAGGCCGGTCCATCTGGCCTAGGTGCTTCTGCCGGTGGAGTGGAGAAGTGGGTTCATTCCCCGCCCTCCTCTCCTAAAAATAAAAAAAAATAAGAAAAAGACTAAAAATACTCGGGGCTCCTCTCCATCCGTGGGGGATGCGGGGATGGATGGGTCTACTGCTACTTTGGTAGATGACCAAGCCAAGATCGGCACATCCGGCACCTCTGCCTTCCCGGGTCCGGAGCCCCCGACTATGACTAAGACAAAAAGAGCACAGGGCAGAGCCTCAATAACATATGGGCCCCTCATTCAGAGGCTACCTGGCGTTTTTGAGCCCGCTGGCTTTAAATGCTTCCTAATTATTTGCTCCACTGATGGCAGCATGTTGGCCAAGGGCAACATGATCCATCAGAGGAGAGCATTAGCTAGTGTAATTCGTAGAAAGGCCAAGGTGACCCGTTCCTCGGATGGGAGCCTTCTCGCGAATGCGGCGAATCCCCCCGAGGCGGCCAAGATAAGTGCTCTTCGGACACTTCATGCCACCCTGGTGAGTGTGACGCCGCATTCTACCATGAACTTTGTGAAAGGAGTAGTTTATGCGAGGGAACTCGTTGACTACTTCATAGAGGACATCACCTTAGAGCTGGCCAACCATGGGGCGGTCAAGGTCGAACGTGTGATGAGAAAACAGGGAGAGGCCTCGAGACCCACCCTTTGCACTCTTCGTCACGTTCGACTGTGACAAGCTCCCTGAGTCGGTGCATGCCGCTTGGTACCGCTTCGGCCATACGAATCATTCTTGTAGACGTGCAAAGTCGGGGTCACACGAAGTCTGTGTAAATTGCTCCAAGGCTGCCCACGATAAGTCTCAATCGTGTGTGTCAATTGTGGAGAGCCGCACCCTGCTTCTTCGAAGCAATGTGGTGCATATCTCCTTGAGAAAGAAATCCTGGTTGTTCAGACCCAGGATCGACTCTCATTCCGCGAGGCTAAGGACTTGGTCCTGGCGCACCTGGCTCTGCCTGGGACGTCTTATGCCTCAATGTTTAGAAAGACACCCTCTGCTCCTGGCCCATCCAGGCCAATGAGCACTGTTGTTTCCGTGCCCATTCGGAACCCTTCTGCAGGTTCAACTCAACCCGGGAGCTCCCCTGGTAAAGCTGGCGGCAAAAAGGGTTCACACCCAGCCCCGGCTAAAACCAGGGCTCCCCCCTCTTTCCCCAGCGTGATCATTTCCCGTAAGGCGAAACGGCCACGCGCCTCCGCCGAGTCGTTAGACTCACAGGAGGCAACACCCCTGAAGTTGGTCGCCAGGCCATCTTCCGGGGTTCCTAAAGCTGCTTCCCGAAAGAAGGACAGCAATAAAGGAGCTTCGGCTCCTTCGTCCACGCCTAGTGGTGGGCTGAGTGGCTCGGAGACGGTGGTTCCTCGAAAATAGGGTCCCCCGCCTCCGAAGCCGCAACGCCCGCCTAAGATCTCGAGGCGGAGGGAGGAAAAGACTCGCATGGCGGTCCCACCCTTCCCCAATAAGTCCTCAAAGGCAACAGTGCACGGAGTTCTGCCTCCAGGAAGCGCACGGCTATTCTCTTGAGGGTCTTCTGTTCGAGGAGGGCCCCCGCGTCTCCACCGAGCTAGGCCTGGAGGGCATATTCCTTCAATGGAATTGCCGTGGACTCCGGGCAAACTGGGAGGAGCTGCGGAGGCTCGTCTCATCCCGTTTCCCGTTAGCTATTCTTCTGCACGAGACAATGCTAGGCGCGCGCCACCTGCCCGCCCTCCCGGGCTATAAGGGTCTTGCGACCCCACCACTGCGAGATGGCAGGGCTGGGAGATGCGCAGTTTACACCTGGCATGATGTCTCCATTCTTCCTTTCACTTTAGATACCTCCTTTCAGGCAGTGGCTGTGCAGCTTCACCTGGATAGGAGGTATACTATCATTTCTGCGTACATTCCACCGTCAGCTGACTTCGACGCGGGGGACTTCCGGCGTGTCGTGGCACGGTTGCCGAGGCCCCATCTCTTGCTTGGAGATCTGAATGGCAGGCATCCTCTCTGGGGAGATTACTCAATAAATCCCAGGCGACAAGTCCTTGCCGATCTGATCGAAGAGCTTTAGATAGGTGTCCTAACTGTGTATGAGTTTCTGCATCAGTGCCCGAGAACCGCTTCATTTTCTTGCCTTGATCTATCTTTGTGCTCTTTGGATGCACAGCCTGATTTTGATTGGGGTGTGGTCGATGACCTCCATGGTAGTAATCACTTTCCCATTCAATTATCATTTTCAGGGCAACTGCCGCCTGAGAGCCCACCTCGGTGGTGCTTGCCACGGGCGCGGTGGCATGCATTTCAGGAAATGACTGAATTCTCTATCTAAGTCGAGGAGTTTAGGTCGGTAGATGAGGCCGTTGAGTTCTTCTCCGGCAACCTCCGCCCTGGGCCTGACTACTATTCCTAGGACGTCTGGCCGTTTTGCCCGCCGACCACTCCCGTGGTGGTCGGCTGAGTGTGAGACGGCCCTGAAACAGAAGCGTTATGACTATATGCGCTATAAGCGCCGCCCGAACGATTTCACTGTCTCTGAATTTCGTCGGGCTAGGGCTAGGTTCCGGTATATTTCGAAGCACGCCCGCCGCTCTTCTTGGCGGGCATACGTGTCTTCACTTAACGGGAAGCCCCCTTTAGCTGAGGTGTGGAAGCGAGTCAAAAGGATTCGGGGAAAGTTCTCCAGGAGAATGGGACCGTAATCTCGGACCCCACGTCCGTGGCCGAATCCTTCGCGACTGCTTTTACCGCATTCTCTAGCCGGGATGCTGCTCCGCCAGCATTTAATGCACGTCGTGATGTCGCGGAAGGCCCCCGACAGGACTTTACCCCTAAATGCGGAGAACCCTTCAACGACAGGTTTACTGTGAGTTGCGCTCTGATCTTGCTTTGTGCGCGGACATCGCCCATGGTCCGGACGATGTCCCGTACGCCATGCTTCGACACCTGGTTAGCGAGGCATGGCCTTTGTGTTAGATTTGTTCAACAGGATCTGGGTGGAGGGTCTTCTCCCAGATTCCTGGGGAATCGCTACTGTGCTCGCCTTTCGCAAGCCGGGGAGATATCACTCTACTCCTCCGGTTTCCGCCCAATCTCTCTAACCTCTTGCGTGTGCAAGTTGATGGAGAAATTGGTAAATTTTAGACTAGACTTTTTCCTGGACAGCGGAGGCCATCTGTCTTCTGGACAATGCGGCTTCCGCAAGTTACACTCCACGTCGGATGCTCTGCTCCAACCGGAAAATGCCGTCTTCGAGGCTTTCCTTCGTAGACAGCACTACGCCACGGTCTTTTTCGATCTGGAGAAGGCCTATAATACCGCATGGCGATACGGTATCATGGAGACTCTCCACACGATGGGGGCGAGGGGACGCCTCCCAGTCTTTATATCTGAATTTTTGCGAGATCGTCGATTCCGCGTACGGGTGGGGGAAGCTCTCTCCGCCCCAAAGGAGCAGGGAAGTGTCCTCAGTGTCACACTCTTGGCCCTGAGCATCAACGGCATCACCTCGGTGCTGCCGGAAGATGTTCTCGCTACGCTCTACGTGGACGACCTTTCGATCTCTTTTGGCGCGGCCCAGATGCCAACTCTGGAGCGTCGACTCCAACAGGCATGTAACCGCGTCTCTCGCTCTGCCGAAGCGCACAGATTTCGGTTTTCTTTGGCCAAGACTAAGGTGGTGCACTTCTGCCGCCATCCACGGCTCCACCCCGACCCAGATTTGTTTCTTAATGGGGTGCACCTGGATGTGGTTGAGTCGCACCGTTTCCTTGGTCTTGTATTCGACCGACGCCTCACCTGGGAGGTTCATATTTGCACCCTTAGGGTCTCTTGTACCCGCGCCATGGACATTCTCCGTTCCGTGACGTTCAGCGCTTGGGGCGCTGATAGGGCTACTGCCCTACTTTTTTATCGATCCTTTGTTCGCTCGAAGCTCGACTACGGATGCGAGTTTTATGCATCCGCAGCCGAGCGTTTATTGCGGAAGGTGGATTCGATATACCACACCGGTCTCCGCCTTGCGACCGGTGCCTTCCGCACTTTTCCCATTGAGAGCCTGTTGGTCGATGCTGGGGAGATGCCACTCGCTCTGCGCCGCGTGCAGTGCATCACTCGCCTGTACGCGCGAGCACGGCGCCTCCCTCAGTCGCCAACACCTCTCACTACATCCGCAGCTGATTTCGACGGTGCCTATGCCACCGAGAGACGCCAGTCATACCCTAAGCCCTTTTGGTTTAGGGCTAGGAAACTCCGAGAGCTAGGGATAGCTCTCGGGCCGGTGGCGCCCCTGGTTCTGCCAAGGACGCCACCCTGGAGGGTACAACATTTGGCTATTTGTCGCCACGCCTCTGCTCCCAAAGCTTGTATTGCATTCGACCTTTTTGGAGCACACCTCGTGTCACGCTGGAACCGTGCCAGTGTATACGGATGGCTCCAAGTCCCAAGAGGGGATCGGCTTCCACGCCGTATCCCCTCTGTTTGAAGTCAGCGGGGCTCTGCCAGGTGCTGCATCTGTCTTCACGGTCGAACTGGTGGCAATACACCACTCAGCACGGGAGATTACGCGACGTGCCCGGTTCGGAGAGCGGATTGTGATCTATAGCGACTCACAAAGCGCCCTGAGTGCTCTCGGGGCATTGGAATCTCCTGATCCCCTGGTTCGCGATATCTGTGACGCCACGGTTTTGGCGAGCCGGGTAGATGTCGAGATTATCTTCTGGTGGGTTCCTGGACATCTAGGAATTTCGGGGAATGAGGGCGCCAAAGAGTCCGCGAGGACTCTGAGACCGGACCAGCGTTTCGCTCTTCCTCACACTGACTACATGGCAGGAATACGGGCAGCTCTTCGGACTGCTTGGCAAAGAAGATGGGAGACGGTCGAGGGGAACTTAAAGTTGCGTGCCATTGGTTCCGCGACTGTTCCCATGGACCTATTCCCCAATGCCGCGGCGGCTTCAGGTTGCAGGTTGCTTTCTGTCGTCTCCGAATCGGACACACTCGTGTGACGCTTCGCTATTTGAGGGAGCGCTCGCCTGCGCCCTATCGCAACGACTGCGTCGTCCCCCAGACTGTTTGACACATTCTTGTCGAATGTCCCAGTCTGGGTGATCTTCGCGCACGATACCTGTCCCGGTACCGGGATCGGCGAGGTCGCTACCGCCTGTCTCTTGTACTCGGGACAGATTCGTGCACATTGACTTGTGGAATTGTTGACTTCTTGGGGGAGGCTGGCCTTCTCCCTATTATTTAAGCAAGTTTTGTTTTGTTTTTTGCATTTGTTTTTTTTTGTTTGTTTTTTTCCTTTAGTTGCACGCTCCTGTGCCGGGGGGACCTCTCCTCGACGCACCAGCTTGCTTCCTTTGCCCCTTTTTGGGGTGTTGTTGTTTTTTTTCTCTTTAATTTTATTTTAAAGTAGCCTAGAATTAGGTCAGTTTTAATACGGTGACTAATGCCCATGTAGGCAGTCGCCAGATGAGCTCTTAAAAAAAAAAATGGAGTTGTGGTGAAACCGTATACTGCACATCCTAGCGGTATTGGCCGGGACACTCTAGAGCCCCCATTAGGCTGATCACTCGTTGGGTCAAAATAGTAATTGCTCAGGTATGGGCAGCAAATACTTTGTTAATGGCCATGAGGGTTTATGTCCCCCATGAACAAAATCTCACCTAAACTTGGTGTTATGACTGGTTTGGAAGGGTACAACGCATCTCTGACTGGTGGATGGGCTCACCTCTAATCGTTTGTCAATGGTATAGTTGTTTATCCCTTTATTACTTTTGGAACCACCCTCACACAGCTTCACCTTTTGGAGGTTGTGGCTCCCACAGGGGGGTTAGCCTGTTAGACTTTGTACCTGGAGGACCTGCACATGTTACCAGCCCTAGTGCAAATTAGGGAAGCCCTGTCACTGTGTTCTTGAACTCTGATGGGGCCTGGGAAAGTTATTGATGCATTTCCCATGCTCCCCTTCATTACTTTGTCTTTACTTATTAATATTATTGTTATTATTATTAATTATTAGGTATTATTTTTATTTATTATTATTATTACAGCTATCTCCCTCAACCTTTTCTCTACCCACACTTTGCACCAGGAGGGTAAACTCTGTCCAGGTGAGAACAGTTATTCTCACCTGGACAGAGTTCAGCCTGCTAGACATAGTATGGTGCCTTGATATGGTGTGTGGACATGTGCTGGCACCTACTAACCACTGCCTTGTGGGTTCTGCCCTTTTAGGCAAAGGCTAGAGGAAGGATACCTCGATCACAAACCAGGATCGGGAGTACTTTTAGGCGAGCACCAACAGATCAGTGTCTTGGCAGCTCCTTGCAGCCGAGGATGAAGCCTGGTCGTCTTGAGCCTCTCCTGCCACCAGAGTCTTTATCCCCTCACTCAAGATACGGGTCTGAAGACTGCACACATTCCTACCTGTTTAAACCTAGTGCAGGTTGATGCCCTCAAGAGGGGCATCCTTCATCATGACCTTGATGAACTTCCCCCAAAAAAGCCTTGGTGGACTGCATGCCATGCTGGGATCACCTCTCACCAGGGTAATATAATAAGTATAGGTGATCCTCTTCCTCCCCACACTACTCATTAGTGGACCCACCTATCTCTACTCTTTATTACATACCCACCTACCCCCTTCTAACTTTGCTCTTCTATCTAAAGAGGTTCTGGCTGCTCAGTGCACTTTCATCCTCTTATGGGTTCTTAGTTGAGTGGCAATGTATACTATGAAGTCACTACCTAGTGCAAAAGCTGATAGCTCACTAGGTAAGGCAAGTATTAAGCCAGGATGTGTTAGTCAATTGACTTTGCACACCTTCCAGTACACATATAAGGTGGCTATGTTGGCACCATCCTTTATGGTTAAAGCCTGAGGAGAATTTTTCCGGAATGGGAAGGGCCAGGTTGTCAGAGCCCATTTTAGCTTGTACCTGTTGGCGTATGTGTAAATGATTACATCCTGGAACTTTCTGATCCTATGGAGACTCTTAATCTCCTAGAACATTGGGAGCTCATAATATCTACTTTCCATGCGTTCTTTCTTTTTTTATAAACTTACCATAGCTACAATAGGGAGGAATAGCGGGTGACTGGAAATATATGAAGATCTGCCTCCAAGTGCGGCCTCAGCCTCCCTAGGTGTGGAGGATGAGGTAACACAAGACAACCATTCAACCGGTGGAGGGGGCTCCCATCTCACCATACTCTTTGCTATCTTTGGAACCACCCACAGGCAGTTCCAGCTTAGAAAAGGTGTCCCTCCCCCCCCACCTCTGTACTTTCTCAGGGGCACCTCCAACCCTCTTCAATGGAAAGGAAGTTTACTCTTCTCCTTAATCCATAGGGTGTGTTGGCTTTCCCCTCACCCGCTTTACTATTTCAGGTGACTAACAAGAGAACCCATGTGCAGCCCAGAATTGAGCGCTCCCAGTTAGAGTGGCTCAATAGAGCCAAAGGGATAGTGGGGGGGGGGGTAATAACTTGCCTCACCACCTTCCTCATGTACCCTTTCTTTCTCCTTTCATGTTATATCAATTTTATGCCCAGGCGAAGATGGAGATGTCTGACCACTGAGCAGGAGTGGTATCTGATGGTGGCAGCTGGCTTTGCCGGCCCCCTATTCACCCCTCGCAGAGCGGGCTACTGCATTGGGATGATTAGCAATTTCATCCTGTGAAAATACCCTGTAAGGGGGTGCGGCGATTTGCCATCCTGGCCTTTGCTCTACCAGGCGCTGCGTCTGTCTTCACGGCTGAGCTGGTGGCAATACACCACTCGGTACGGGAGATTACGCGACGTGCCCGGTTCGGAGACCGGATTGTGATCTATAGCGACTCACAAAGCGCCCTGAGTGCTCTCGGGACATTGTAATCTCCGCATCCCCTGGTTCGCGATATCCGTGATGCCACGGTTTTGGCCAGCCGGGCAGATGTCGAGATTATCTTCTGCTGGGTTCCTGGACATGTAGGAATTGCGGGGAATGAGCGCGCCAAAGAGTCCGCGAGGATTCTGCGACCGGACCAGCGTTTCGCTCTTCCTCACACCGACTACATGGCAAGAATACGGGCATCTCTTTGGACTGCTTGGCAAAGAAGATGGGAGACGGTAGAACGAAACTTAAAGTTGCGTGCCATTGCGCCGCGACTGTTTCCATGGACCTAGCCCCCAATGCCGCGGCGGCTTCAGGTTGCTTTCTGTCGTCTCCGAATCAGGCACACTCGTGTGACGCTTCGCTATTTGAGGGAGCGCTCGCCTGCGCCCTATTGCAACGACTGCGTAGTCCCCCAGACTGTTCGACACATTCTTGTCGAATGTCCCAGTCTGGGTGATCTTCGCGCACGACACCTGTCCCGGTACCGGGATGGGCGTGGTCGCTACTGCCTGTTCCTTGTACTCGGGATGAGTGCGTGCACATCGACTGGTGGACTTGTTGACTTTTGGGTGGAGGCCAGCCTTCTCCCTATTATTTAAGCAGGATTTGTTTGTTTTTTTGTTTTGTTTTGTTTTTTGCATTTGATTTTTTTTGCCCTTTAGGTTGCACGCTCCTGCGCCGGGGGGAACCTCCCCCCGACGCAGGAGCTTGCTTCCTTTCCCCCCATTTGGGGCGTTTTTTTTCGTTTCTTTAATTTTTTTTTAAAGTAGCTTAGAACTAGGCCAGTTATAATACAGCGACTAAGGCCCATGTAGGCAGTCGCCAGATGAGCTCTAAAAAAAAAAAAAATGCCATCCTGGCCGCCGTGCTGACAGGATCCAGCGCTCCATCCGGCCCTAGCTTAGCCACTCTTCCTTCCTTCAGATAGCCTGTATTTCTCCCCTACTTCGTCGCTTTTCAAACAACCTCTCCCACAGCTTTCTCTGGTCAGCCTCTAATTCCACAGGGTAGATTCTGACCTTCTCAGCCAACCGTCCCGGATCGGGGCTGAAGGGGGAGGGGACAATGTTCCTTAACCCCTGAGCTCCGGTCTGGGGTGGTTGGTTTTTAACAACCTGCTTCATCCCCACCCATACCTTCCTCACATCCCTTTTCCTCTCGTCTTCAAAATCTATCTTTTTTACGCCGTGTTCAAGGTGGAGCCGCCATGCCGATGGACTGCCAGGCCACCAGGCGAGAGGGGTGGTCCCAAATGGCGGCGCCTGGCTTTGCCGGGCCTGTAAGCACCTCTTGCAGTGCGGGCTACTACAAGAGGTGGTGAGCGATTGCATTCTGTAAAACAAAGAGGGTCACCATGCCCAATGATGCAAAAAAAAACATCTTCCCTTAATTCCCCCTATAACAACGACGGAGCCGCCCTCGGGCAGCTCCACCGAAAAAATGGAGGTCTCCCTTCCCCTGTGCTTGCGCAGGGGACCCTCCAAATTTCTCTAACTGGAGAGGAGGCTTACTCCTCTCCTTCGCTTATGGGTGCAGGGGACTTTCCCTCACCCCCTTCTCTGGAGGTGCTTTCGGGCACCTCCTTTTTTCCAGCGGCAGTACCCTCTTTTCTTTCCAAGGGGACTGCCAAGAAAGCCAGCAGGCAGCCGATTGCCGGCCGCCCCTCGTGTAAGCGGCTCGGTAGGGCAAACCCCCTTGGGAGGAGAGGGAAGCCAAGCCCCTTCGGTCGCTTCTCTCAAAAGACCTGCTGGCAAGAATATTGAACCTTGCCGGGGTCAAGGCCTGTTCCTCCCCACACAAGACTAGTGACAATACAGCCAACGGGACCTATGATGTCTTGGGAGGGGATGGCCAACTGGAGGCCCCACCTGTGACACTCATGGTCCTTGAGGAAGCCCAGCCTCAGACAGTAGGGCCTTCCATGGGGGGAAATCCGGGCTCGGCGCCAAACACCGAACCCGAATCCGCCCCTAGGCAAGGTCCTCCTCAAACGGATGGGGTCTCTGAGGCAGTACAACGAGGGAAGGGATCTCCTCCGACAGGGGCCCCTACGACTACCAGGACCTTTTCCATTTCGGAGAAGTACCTGGCTGAGGCCGGTCCACCCCGTAAGGGGCGCGGCGATTTGCCATCCTGGCCGCCGTGCTGACGGGATCCAGCGCCCCGTCCGGCCCCAGCTTAGCCTCTCTTCCTTCCTTCAGATAGCCCGATTTCTCCCCTACCTCGTCGCTTTTCATACAACCTCTCCCACAACTTTCTCTGGTCAGCCTCTAATTTCACAGGGTAGAATGCTGACCTTCTTCTCAAGCCAACCACCCCGGATCGGGGCTGAGGGGGGGAGGGGACATTGTTCCCTAACCCCTCAGCTCCGGTTCGGGATGGGGTTTTTTTAACAACCTGCTTCATCCCCACCCACATCTTCCTCACATCCCTTTTCCTCTCCTCTTCACAACCTATATTTTTTACGCCGTGTCCAAGGTGGAGCCGCCATGCCGAAGGACTGCCAGGCCACCAGGCGGGAGGGGTGGTCCCGAATGGCGGCGCCTGGCTCTGCCGGGCTTGTAAGCACCTCTCGCAGTGCGGGCAACTGCGAGAGGTGATGAGCTATTGCGTCCCGTAATCAAAAGAGGGTCACCATGCCCATGTATGAAAAAAAACAAAAACCCCAACCCCCAACTTCCCCAAAAACATCTACGGAGCCGCCCTCGGGCAGCTCCACCGAGAAAATGGAGGTCCCCCCCCTTGTGCTTGCGCAAGGGACCCTCCATAATTCTTTAACCGGAGAGGAGGCTTACTCCTCTCCTACGCCTACGGGTGTAGGGGACTCCCCCTCACCCCCTTCTCTGGAGGTGCTTTCGGGCACCTCCCTATCTCCAGCGGCAGTCCCTCCTTTGCTTTCTAAGGGGACTGCCAAGAAAGCCAGCAGGCAGCCCATTGCCGACCGCCCCTCGTGCAAGCGGCTCGGTAGGGCAAACCCCCTTAGGGGGGAGAGGGAAGCCAGGCCCCTTCGGTCGCTTCCCTCAAAAGACCTGCTGGCAAGAATTTTGAACCTTGCTGGGGTCAAGGCCTGTGCCTCCCCACACCACCTGACTAGTGACAATACTGCCAAGGGGACCTGCGATGTCCTGGGAGGGGATGGCCAACTGGAGGCCCCTCCTGTGATAGACATGGTCCTTGAGGAGACCCAGCCCCAGACGGTAGGGCCTTCCATGGGGGGGAATTCGGGCTCGGCGCCAAGCACCGAACCCGAATCCGCCCCTATGCAAGGTCCTCCTCAAATGGCTGAGGGCTCCGAGGCAGTAGAAGGAGGGGAGGGATCTCCTCCGACAGGTGCCCCTACGACAACCAGGACCTTCTCCATTTCGGAGAGGGACCTGGCTGAGGCTGGTCCATCTGGCCTGGGGACTTCTGCCGGCGGAGGTGAAAAGCGGGTTCATTCCCCGCCCTCCTCTCCTAAAAAGAAAAAGACTAAAAAGACTCAAAAGACGAAGAAGACTCGGGGCTCCTCTCCATCCGCGGGGGCTGCGGGGACGGATGGGTCTGCTGCCACTTTGGTAGGCGACCAAGCCAAGATCGGCACATCCGGCCCCTCTACCCCCTCGTGTGCGGAGCCCATGACTACGACTAAGACCAAGAATGCACAGGGCGGAGCCTCGATGACATCGGGGCCCCTCATTCAGAGGTTACCTGGCGTTTTCGAGCCCGCTGGCTTCAAACGCTTCCTCGTTATTCGCTCCACTGATGGCACCATGTTGTCCAAGGGCAACATGATCCATCAGAGGAGAGGATTAGCTAGTGCAATTGGTAGGGAGCCGAAGGTAACCCGTTTCTCGGACGGGAGCCTTCTGGCGAATGCGGCGAATCCCGCCGAGGCGGCCAAGATAAGTGCTCTTCGGACACTTCATGGCACCCCGGTGAGTGTGACGCCGCACTCTACCATGAACTTTGTGAAAGGAGTAGTTTATGCGAGGGAACTCGTTGACTACTCCATTGAGGACATCACCCTAGAGCTGGCCGACCATGGGGCGGTCAAGGTCGAACGTGTGATGAGAAAACAGGGAGGGGCCTCGAGACCCACCCCTACACTCTTCGTCACGTTCGACTGTGACAAGCTCCCTGAGTCGGTGCGTGCCGGTTGGTACCGCTACCGCGTGAAGGCATTCGTGCCACTGCCGCGGCGGTGCTATTACTGCCACCGCTTCGGCCATACGAATCGATCATGTAGACGTGAAAAATCGGGGTCACCCGAAGTCTGTGTAAATTGCTCCAAGGTCGCACACGATAAGTCCAAATCGTGTGTGGCCAAGTGTGTCAATTGCGGAGAGCCGCACCCTGCTTCTTCGAAGCAATGTGGTGCATATCTCCTTGAGAAAGAAATCCTGGCCGTTCAGGCCCAGGATCGACTCTCATTCCGCGAGGCAAAGGACTTGGTCCTGGCGCGCCCGGCTCTGCCTGGGACGTCATATGCCTCAATAGTTAGAAAGGCACCCTCTGCTCCTGGCCCATCCAGGCCAACGAGCACGGTTGTTTCCGCGCCCATTCGGAGCCCTTCTGTGGGCTCTACCCAACCTGGGCGCTCCCCTGGTAAAGCTGGCGGCAAAAAGGGTTCATACCCTGCCCCGGCTAAAACCAGGGCTCCCCCCTCTTCCCCCAGCGTGACCGTTTCGCGTAAAGCGAAACGGCCACGCGCCTCCACCGAGTCGTTAGACTCACAGGAGGCAACACCCTTGAAGATGGTCGCTAGGCCATCTTCCGGGGTTCCTAAAGCTGTTCCCCGAAAGGAGGACAGCAACAAAGGAGCTTCGGCCCCTTTGCCCACGCCCCGAGGTGGAGCGAGTGGCTCGGAGACGGTGGTTCCTCGAAAAGAGGGCCCCCCGCCTCCGAAGCCGCAACGCCCGCCTAAAGTTTCGAGGCGGAGGGAGGAAAAGACTCGCATGGCGAGCCCAACCTCCCCCAATAAGTCCTCAAAGGCGACAGGGCCTTCAGCGCTTTGTCCGGCCAACAGCGCCCGGGGTTCTGCCCCCGGGAAGCGTACGGCCATTCCCGTGAGGGTCTTCAATTCGAGGAGGGCCCCCGCGTCTCCTCCGAGCTAGGCCTGGAGGGCATATTCCTTCAATGGAATTGCCGTGGACTCCGGGCCAACTGGGAGGAGCTGCGGAGGCTCGCCTCATCCCGTTCCCCGTTAGCTATTTTTTTGCAGGAGACCATGCTAGGCGCGTGCCCCCTGCCTGCCCTCCCGGGGTATAAGGGTCTTGCGACCCAACCACCGCGGGACGGCCGGGCTGGGGGATGCGCGGTTTACACCCGGCATGATGTCTCCGTTCTTCCTTTCTCTTTAGATACCTCCTTTCAGGCAGTGGCTGTGCAGCTGCACCTGGATAGGAGGTATACTATCATTTCTGCGTACATTCCACCGTCAGCTGACTTCGACGCGGGGGACTTTCGCCGCGTCGTGGCACGGTTGCCGAGGCCCTATCTCTTGCTTGGAGATCTGAACGGCAGGCATCCTCTCTGGGGAGATTACACCATAAATCCCAGGGGACAAGTCCTTGCCGATCTGATCGAAGAGCTTGAGATGGGTGTCCTAAACGTGGATGAGTTTACGCATCACTGTCCGAGAACCGCTTCATTTTCTTGCCTTGACCTATCTTTGTGCTCTTCGGATGCACAGCCTGATTTTGATTGGGGGGTGGTCGATGACCTCCATGGTAGTGATCACTTTCCCATTCAAATATCATTTTCAGGGCAACTGCCGCCTGAGAGACCACCTCGGTGGTGCTTGGCGCGGGCGCGGTGGCCTGCATTTCAGGAAATGACTGAATTCTCTATCTCAGTCAAGGAGTTTAGGTCGGTAGATGAGGCCGTCGAGTTCTTCTCCGGCAACCTCATCGCCGTGGGCCTGACTACTATTCCTAGGACGTCTGGCCGTTTTGCACGCCGACCACTCCCATGGTGGTCGGCCGAGTGTGAGACGGCCCTCAAACAGAAGCGTTATGCCTACATGCGCTATAAGCGCCGCCCGAACGATTTCACCGTCGCTGAATTTCGTCGGGCTAGGGCTAGGTTCCGGTATATTTCGAAGCACGCCCGCCGCTCTTCTTGGCGGGCATACGTGTCTTCACTTAACGGGAAGACCCCTTTAGCTGAGGTGTGGAAGCGAGTCAAAAGGATTCGGGGCAAGTTCTCGCAGGACCCCCCTCCCGTTCTCCAGGAGAATGGGACCGCAATCTCGGACCCCGCGTCCGTGGCGGAATCCTTAGCGACCGCTTTTTCCGCATTCTCTAGCCGTGATGCTGCTCCGCCAGCATTCAATGCACGTCGTGATGTCGCGGAAGGCCGCCGGCTGGACTTTACCTCCAGAGGCGGAGAACCCTTCAACGACAAGTTTACTGTGAGTGAGTTGCGTTCCGCTCTCGCTTCGTGCGCGGACACCGCCCATGGTCCGGACGATGTCCCGTACGCCATGCTTCGACACCTGGGTGAGCGAGGCATGGCCTTTCTATTAGATTTGTTCAACAGGATCTGGGTGGAAGGTCTCCTCCCAGACTCCTGGCGAATCGCTACTGTGCTCGCCTTTCGCAAGCCGGGGAGAGATCACTCTACTCCGACCGGTTTCCGCCCAATCTCTCTAACCTCTTGCGTGTGCAAGTTGATGGAGAAATTGGTAAATGTTAGATTAGCCTATTTCCTGGACAGCGGAGGCCATCTGTCTTCTGCACAGTGCGGCTTCCGTAAGTTCCACTCCACGTCGGATGCTCTGCTCCGACTGGAAAATGCCGTCTGCGAGGCTTTCCTTCGTAGACAGCACTACGCCACGGTGTTTTTTGATCTGGAGAAAGCCTATGATACCGCATGGCGATACGGTATCATGGAGACTCTCCACACGATGGGGGCGAGGGGACGCCTCCCAATGTTTATATCCGAATTTTTGCGAGATCGTCGATTCCGCGTACGGGTGGGGGGAGCCCTCTCCGGCCCAAAGGAGCAGGAAGAGGGTGTCCCGCAGGGAAGTGTCCTCAGTGTCACACTCTTTGCCCTGAGCATCAACGGCATCACCTCGGTGCTGCCGGAAGATGTTCTCGCTACGCTCTACGTGGACGACCTTTCGATCTCTTTTGGCGCGGCCCAGATGCCAACTCTGGAGCGCCGACTCCAACAGGCATTGAACCGCGTCTCTCGCTATGCCGAAGCGCACAGGTTTCGGTTTTCTTTGGCCAAGACTAAGGTGGTGCACTTATGCCGCCATCCACGGCTTCACCCCGACCCAGATTTGTTTCTTAATGGGGTGCGCCTGGATGTGGTTGAGTCGCACCGTTTCCTTGGTCTTGTATTCGACCGACGCCTCACCTGGGAGGCTCACATTCGCAGCCTTAGGGTCTCTTGTACCCGCGCCATGGACATTCTCCGTTCCGTGACGTTCAGCGCTTGGGGCGCTGATAGGGCTACCGCCTTACTTTTTTATCGATCCTTTGTTCGCTCGAAGCTCGACTACGGATGCGAGTTTTATGCATCCGCAGCCGAGCGTTTATTGCGGAAGGTGGATTCGATCCACCACACCGGCCTTCGCCTTGCGACCGGTGCCTTCCGCACTTCCCCCATTGAGAGCCTGTTGGTCGATGCTGGGGAGATGCCACTCGCTCTGCGCCGCGTGCAGTGCATCACTCGCCTGTACGCGCGAGCCCGGCGCCTCCCCCAGTCGCCAACAGCTCTCACTGCATCCGCAGCTGATCTCGATGGTGCCTATGCCGCCGAGAGACGCCAGTCATACCCTAAGCCCTTTGGGTTTAGGGCCAGGAAACTCCTTCGAGAGGTAGATATAGCTCTCGGGCCGGTGGCGCCCCTGGTTCTGCCCAGGACGCCACCCTCGAGGGTACCACATTTGGCTATTTGTCGCCACGCCTCTGCTCCCAAAGCTTGTACTGCGCCGGGAGTATTGCGTTCGATCTTTTTGGAGCACACATCGTGTCACGCTGGTACCGTGCCAGTGTATACGGATGGCTCCAAGTCCCAAGAGGGGGTCGGCTTCCACGCCGTATCCCCTCTGTTTGAAGTCAGCGGGGCTCTACCAGGCGCTGCGTCTGTCTTCACGGCCGAGCTGGTGGCAATACACCACTCGGTACGGGAGATTACGCGACGTGCCCGGTTCGGAGACCGGATTGTGATTTATAGCGACTCACAAAGCGCCCTGAGTGCTCTCGGGGCATTGGAATCTCCGCATCCCCTGGTTCGCGAAATCCGTGACGCCACGGTTTTGGCGAGCCGGGCAGATGTCGAGATTATCTTCTGCTGGGTTCCTGGACATGTAGGAATTGCGGGGAATGAGCGCGCCGATGAGGGCGCCAAAGTGTCCGCGAGGACTCTGCGACCGGACCAGCGTTTCGCTCTTCCTCACACCGACTACATGGCAGGAATACGGGCAGCTCTTCGGACTGCTTGGCAAAGAAGATGGGAGACGGTCGAGGGGAACTTAAAGTTGCGTGCCATTGCGCCGCGACTGTTCCCATGGACCTATCCCCCAATGCCGCGGCGGCTTCAGGTTGCTTTCTGTCGTCTTCGAATCGGACACACTCGTGTGACGCATCGTTACTTGGTGGAGCGCTCGCATGTGCCCTATTGCAACGACTGCGTCGTCCCCCAGACTGTTCGGCATATTCTTGTCGAATGTCCCAGTCTGGGTGATCTTCGCGCACGATACCTGTCTCGGTACCGGGATGGGCGGGGTCGCTACCGCCTGTCCCTTGTACTCGGGACGAGTGCGTGCACCATGACTGGTGGACTTATTGACTTTTTGGGGGAGGCCGGCCTTCTCCCCTTTATTTAAGGTTCCTTTTTTTGTTATTGTTTTGTTTTAGATTGCACTCTCCTGCACCGGGGTGAGGGGGACCTCCCCGCGCTGCCGGAGATTGCTTCGATTGTTAAGTTTTTCAAATTTATATTGATTGTTAAGTTTTCATATTTTAACTTTAAAGTAGCCTAATTCTAGGCTGTCGTGTTTTTCGGCGACTTATGCCCAAGTGGGTAGTTGCCAGATGGGCTCTATAAAAAAAAAAAAAAAAAAAAAAAATGAGGCCGGTCCATCTGGCCTGGGGACTTCTGCCGGCGGAGGGTAGAAGCGGGTTCATTCTCCGCCCTCCTCTCCAAATAAGAAAAAGACTAAAAAGACCAAGAAGACTCGGGGCTCCTCTCCATCCGCGAGGGCTGCGAGGACGGATGGGTCTGCTGCCACTTTGGTAGGCGACCAAGCCAAGATCGGCACATCCGGCCCCTCGATGAGATCGGGGCCCCTCATTCATAGGTTACCTGGCGTTTTCGAGCCCGCTGGCTTCAAGCGCTTCCTCGTCATTCCCTCCACTGATGGCACCATGTTGTCCAAGGGCAACATGATCCATCAGAGGAGAGGATTAGCTAGTGCAATTGGTAGAGAGCCGAAGGTGACCCGTTTCTCGGACGGGAGCCTTCTGGCGAATCCCGCCGACGCGGCCAAGATAAGTGCTCTTCGGACACTTCATGGCACCCCGGTGAGTGTGACGACGCACTCTACCATGAACTTTGTGAAAGGAATAGTTTATGCGAGGGAACTCGTTAACTACTCCATTGAGGACATCACCCTAGAGCTGGCCGACCATGGGGCGGTCAAGGTAGATCGTGTGATGAGAAAACAGGGAGGGGCCTCGAGAACCACCCCTACACTCTTCGTCACGTTCGACTGTGACAAGCTCCCTGAGTCTGTGCGTGCCGGTTGGTAACGCTACCGCGTGAAGGCATTCGTGCCACTGCCACGGCGGTACTATTACTGTCACCGCTTCGGCCATACGAATCGCTCATGTAGACGTGCAAAGTTGGGGTCACCCGAAGTCTGTAAATTGCTCCAAGGTCGCACACGATAAGTCCAAATCGTGTGTGGCCAAGTGTGTCAATTGCGGAGAGCTGCACCCTGCTTCTTCGAAGCAATGTGGTGCATATCTCGTTGAGAAAGAAATCCTGGCCGTTCAGGCCCATGATCGACTCTCATTCCGCGAGGCAAAGGACTTGGTCCTGGCGCGCCCGGCTCTGCCTGGGATGTCATATGCCTCAATAGTTAGAAAGGCACCCTCTGCTCCTGGCCCATCCAGGCCAACGAGCACGGTTGTTTCCGCGCCCATTTGGAGCCTTTCTGCGGGCTCTACCCAACCCGGGCGCTCCCCTGGTAAAGCTGGCGGCAAAAAGGGTTCATACCCTGCCCCGGCTAAAACGAGGGCTCTCCCCTCTTCCCCCAGCGTGACCGTTTTCCGTAAGGCGAAACGGCCACGCGTCTCCACCGAGTCGTTAGACTCACAGGAGGCAACACCCCTGAAGATGGTCGCTAGGCCATCTTCTTGGGTTCCTAAAGCTGTTTCTCGAAAGGAGGACAGCAACAAAGAAGCTTCGGCCCCTTCGACCACGCCCCGAGGTGGAGCGAGTGGCTTGGAGACGGTGGTTCCTCGAAAAGAGGGCTCCCCGCCTCCGAAGCCGCAACGCCCGCCTAAGGTTTCGAGGCGGAGGTAGATAAAGACTCGCATGGCGAGCCCAACCTCCCCCAATAAGTCTTCGAAGGCGACAGCACCTTCAGCGCTTTGGCCGGCCAACAGCGCCCGGGGTTCTGCCCCCGGGAAGCGTACGGCCATTCCCGTGAGGGTCTTCAGTTCGAGAAGGGCCCCCGCGTCTCCTCCGAGCTAGGCCTGGAGGGCATATTCCTTCAATGGAATTGCCGTGGACTCCGGGCCAACTGGGAGGAGTTGCGGAGGCTCGTCTCATCCCGTTCCCCGTTAGCTATCGTTTTGAGGGAGACCATGCTAGGCGAGTGCCCCCTCCTGCTCTTCCGGGGTATAAGGGTCTTGCGACCCCACCACAGCGGGATTGCCGGGCTGGGGGATGCGCGGTTTACACCCGGCATGATGTCTCCGTTCTTCCTATCTCTTTAGATACCTCCTTTCAGGCAGTGGCTGTGTAGCTGCACCTGGATAGGAGGTATAGTATCATTTCTGCGTACATTCCACCGTCAGCTGACTTCTACGCGGGGGACTTCCGCCGCGTCGTGGCACGGTTGGCGAGGTCCTATCTCTTGCTTGGAGATCTGAACGGAAGGCATCCTCTCTGGAGAGATTACTCCATAAATCGCAGGGGACAAGTCCTTGCCGATCTGATCGAAGAGCTTGAGATGGTTGTCCTAAACGTGGATGAGTTTACGCAACACTGTCCGAGAACGGCTTCATTTTCTTGCCTTGACCTATCTTTGTGCTCTTCGGATGCACAGCCTGATTTTGATTGGGAGGTGCTCGATGACCTCCATGGTAGTGATCACTTTCCCATTCAAATATCATTTTCAGGGCAACTGCCGCCTGAGAGACCACCTCGGTGGTGCTTGGTGTGGGCGCGATGGCCTGCATTTCAGGAAATGACTGAATTCTCTTTCTCAGTCGAGGAGTTTAGGTCGGTAGATGAGGCCGTTGAGTTCTTCTCCGGCAACCTCATCGCCGTGGGCCTGACTACTATTCCTAGGACGTGTGGCCGTTTTGCACGCCGACCACTCCCATGGTGGTCGGCCGAGTGTGAGACGGCCCTCAAACAGAAGCGTTATGCCTACATGCGCAATAAGCGCCGCCCGAACGATTTGACTGTCGCTGAATTTCGTCGGGCTAGGGCTAGGTTGCGGTATATTTCGAAGCACGCACGCCGCTCTTCTTGGCGGGCATGCGTGTCTTCACTTAACGGTAAGACCCCTTTAGCTGAGGTGTGGAAGCGAGTCAAAAGGATTCGGGGCAAGTTCTCGCAGGACCCCCCGCCCGTTCTCCAGGAGAATGGGACCGCAATCTCGGACCCCGCGTCCGTGGCGGAATCCTTAGCGACCGCTTTTTCCGCATTCTCTAGCCGTGATGCTGCTCCGCCAGCATTCAATGCACGTCGTGATGTCGCGGAAGGCCGCCGGCTGGACTTTACCTCCAGAGGCGGAGAACCCTTCAACGACAAGTTTACTGTGAGTGAGTTGCGTTCCGCTCTCGCTTCGTGCGCGGACACCGCCCATGGTCCGAGAGATGTCCGTACGCCATGATTCGACACCTTGGTGAGCGAGGCATGGCCATTGTGTTAGATTTGTTTAACAGGATCTGGGTGGAAGGTCTTCTCCCAGACTCCTGGCGAATCGCTACTGTGCTCGCCTTTCGCAAGCCGGGGAGAGATCACTCTACTCCGACCGGTTTCCGCTCAATCTCTCTAACCTGTTGCGTGTGCAAGTTGATGGAGAAATTGGTAAATGTTAGATTAGCCTATTTCCTGGAAAGCGGAGGCCATCTGTCTTCTGCTCAGTGCAACTTCCGTAAGTTCCACTCCACGTCGGATGCTCTGCTCCGACTGGAAAGTGCCGTCTGCGAGGCTTTCCTTCGTAGACAGCACTACGCCACGGTGTTTTTTTGATTTTGAGAAGGCCTATGATACCGCATGGCGATACGGTATCATGGAGACTCTCTACACGATGGGAGGGAGGGGACGCATCCCAATGTTTATATCTGAATTTTTGCGAGATCGTCGATTCCGCGTACGGAGGGGGGAGCCCTCTCCGGCCCAAAGGAGCAGGAAGAGGGTGTCCCGCAGGGAAGTGTCCTCAGTGTCACACTCTTTGCCCTGAGCATCAACGGCATCACCTCGGTGCTGCCGGAAGATGTTCTCGCTACGCTCTACGTGGACGACATTTCGATCTCTTTTGGCGCGGCCCAGATGCTAACTCTGGAACGTCGACTCCAACAGGCATTGAACCGCGTCTCTCGCTATGCCGAAGTGCACAGGTTTCGGTTTTCTTTGGCCAAGACTAAGGTGGTGCAATTCTGCCGCCATCCACGCTTTCACCCCGACCCAGATTTGTTTCTTAATATGATGCGCCTGAATGTGGTTGAGTCGCACCGTTTCCTTGGTCTTGTATTCGACCGACGCCTCACCTGGGAGGCTCATATTCGCAGCCTTAGGGTCTCTTGTACCCGCGCCATGGACATTCTCCGTTCCGTGACGTTCAGCGCTTGGGGCGCTGATAGGGCTACTGCCTTACTTTTTTATCGATCCTATGTTCGCTCGAAGCTCGACTACGCCAGCATTCAATGCACGTTGTGATGTCGCGGAAGGCCGCCGGCTGGACTTTACCTCCAGAGGCGGAGAACCCTTCAACGACAAGTTTACTGTGAGTGAGTTGCGTTCCGCTCTCGCTTCGTGCGCGGACACCGCCCATGGTCCGAGAGATGTCCGTACGCCATGATTCGAAACCTTGGTGAGCGAGGCATGGCCTTTGTGTTAGATTTGTTCAACAGGATCTGGGTGGAAGGTCTTCTCCCAGACTCCTGGCGAATCGCTACTGTGCTCGCCTTTCGCAAGCCGGGGAGAGATCACTCTACTCCGACCGGTTTCCGCCCAATCTCTCTAACCTGTTGCGTGTGAAAGTTGATGGAGAAATTGGTAAATGTTAGATTAGCCTATTTCCTGGACAGCGGAGGCCATATTTCTTCTGCACAGTGCGGCTTCCGTAAGTTCCACTCCACGTCGGATGCTCTGCTCCGACTGGAAAATGCCGTCTGCGAGGCTTTCCTTCGTAGACAGCACTACGCCACGGTCTTTTTTGATCTGGAGAAGGCCTATGATACCGCATGGCGATACGGTATCATGGAGACTCTCTACACGATGGGGGCGAGGGGACGCCTCCCCAATGTTTATATCTGAATTTTTGCGAGATCGTCGATTCCGCGTACGGGGGTGGGGGTGGGGAAGCCCTCTCCGGCCAAAAGAAGCAGGAAGAGGGTGTCCCGCAGGGAAATGTCCTCAGTGTCCCGCTCTTTGTCCTGAGCATCAACGGCATCACCTCGGTGCTGCCGGAAGATGTTCTCGCTACGCTCTACGTGGACGACCTTTTAATCTCTTTTGGCGCGGCCCAGATGCCAACTCTGGAGCGTCGACTCCAACAGGCATTGAACCGCGTCTCTCGCTTTGCCGAAGCGCACAGATTTCGGTTTTCTTTGGCCAAGACTAAGGTGGTGCAATTCTGCCGCCATCCACGGCTTCACCCCGAACCAGATTTGTTTCTTAATGGGGTGCGCCTGGATGTGGTTGAGTCGCACCGTTTCCTTGGTCTTGTATTCGACCGACGCCTCACCTGGGAGGCTCATATTCGCAGCCTTAGGGTCTCTTGTACCCGCGCCATGGACATTCTCCGTTCCGTGAAGTTCAGCGCTTGGGGCGCTGATAGGGCTACTGCCCTACTTTTTTATCGATCCTTTGTTCGTTCGAAGCTCGACTACGGATGCGAGTTTTATGCATCCGCATCCGATCGTTTATTGCGGAAGGTGGCTTCGATCCACCACACCGGCCTTCGCCTTGCGACCGGTGCCTTCCGCACTTCTCCCATTGAGAGCCTGTTGGTCGATGCTGGGGAGATGCCACTCGCTCTGCGCCGCGTGCAGTGCATCACTCGCCTGTACGCGCGAGCACGGCGCCTCCCTCAATCGCCAACAGCCTTTACTGCATCCGCAGCTGATCTCGACGGTGCCTATGCCGCTGAGAGACGCCAGTCATACCCTAAGCCCTTTGGATTTCGGGCCAGAAAACTCCTTCGAGAGCTAGATATAGCTCTCGGGCCGGTGGCGCCCCTGGTTCCCCCCAGGACGCCACCCTGGAGGGTATTAAATTTGGCTATTTGTCGCCACGCTTCTGCTCGTAAAGCTTGTACGGCGCCGGGAGTATTGCGTTCGACCTTTTTGGAGCACCCCTCGTGTCACGCTGGAACCGTGCGAGTGTATACGGATGGCTCCAAGTCCCAAGAGGGGGTCGGCTTCCACGTCGTATCCCCTCTGTTTGAAGTCAGCGGGGCTCTGCCAGGCGCTGCGTCTGTCTTCACGGCCGAGCTGGTGGCAATACACCACTCGGTACGGGAGATTACGCGACGTGCCCGGTTCGGAGACCGGATTGTGATCTATAGCGACTCACAAAGCGCCCTGAGTGCTCTCGGGGCATTGTAATCTCCGCATCCCCTGGTTTGCGATATCCGTGACGCCACGGTTTTGGCGAGCCGGGCAGATGTCGAGATTATCTTCTGCTGGGTTACTGGACATGTAGGAATTTCGGGGAATGAGCGCGCCAAAGAGTCCGCGAGGACTCTGCGACCGGACCAGCGTTTCGCTCTTCCTCACACCGACTACATGGCAGGAATACGGGCAGCTCTTCTGACTGCTTGGCAAAGAAGATGGGAGACGGTCGAAGGAACTTAAAGTTGCGTGCAATTGCGCCGCGACTGTTCCCATGGACCTATCCCCCAATGCCACGACGGCTTCAGGTCGCTTTCTGTCGTCTTCGAATCGGACACACGTGTGACGCATCCCTATTTGATGTAGCGCTTGCCTGCGCCCTATTTCGATGACTGCGTCGTCCCCCAGACTGTTCGGCACATTCTTGTCGAATGTCCCAGTCTGGGTGATCTTCGCGCACGTTACCTGTCCCGGTACCGGGATGGGCGGGGTCGCTACCGCCTGTCCCTTGTACTCGGGACGAGTGCGTGCACATTGACTGGTGGACTTGTTGACTTTTGGGGGGAGGCCGGCCTTCTCCCTATTCTTTAAGCAGGGTTTGTTTATTTTTGTTTTTTTGCATTTTTTTTTTCTCCTTTAGGTTGCACGATCCTGCGCCGGGGGGACCTCCCCCCGACGCAGGAGCTTGCTTCCTTTCCCCCTTTTTGGGGTGTTTTTATCGTTTCTTTAATTTTTTTTTAAAGTAGCTTAGAACTAGGCCAGTTTTAATACGGCGATTAATGCCCAAGTAGGCAGTCTCCAGATGAGCTCTTAAAAAAAAAAATCCTGTGAAAATAATGAGGTTACTATGCCCAAGGATGAGATTTTTCAAATAAATATTCCACTTTACCATTGTCGATCCGCTCTCAGGCAGATCCACAACATAAAAGGAGATTCCCTTTTCCCCTTCTGCTTTCTCAGGGTCCCCCTCCAAACTTCTCTGATCTGAGAGGAAGCTTAAGGGTGCATGGGACTCCCCCTTTTCTGTAGTCGCCTTTCTCCCTCTTCCCAGCGGCAGTTCCTTCTTTGCTTTCACAGGGAAGTATCAAGAAAGCACGCAGGCACCCCAATATTAACTACTCCAGGTGGGAGCGGCTCGATCGGGCCAACCCCCTTAGGGGGGCAAGGAATGGCAGGGGGTCACCTTACCTGCCCCCTCTCTTTCTCGATGGATGCTGGTTCACTGGTATTAGGCAAGACAGAAGGAACCTTGATTGAGATCCGTAATGACTTTTCCCGGGGGAAGGGGCATATGGAGGCTGCCCTTGAGATGGACATGGTCCCAGAGGTGACCCAGTCTCAGACGGCGGGATCTAACCCGGGCTCGGTGCCAAGCACCAAACTTTAGTCCGCCCCTGTGCAAGCTTCTCCTCAGAAAGCTTGGGCCCCCAGGACTTAGAAGGAGAGGAGGGATCTCCTTCCCTGGCTGGTGCCTCTGACAGCCAAGACCTTCTCCATTTCAGAGAAGGATCTTGTTGAGGGGGCACAAATATAAAAGTTAACCCCAGCCCCCATTGGAGGGGGCCCCAAACGAGGGCCCTATACCTTTTTTGAATCACAAAAACGGTTAAATATAGACAAATATTAGCTCAAGCATGAGTCAAGCAAAGTATAAGAAGTTAATTTAAATTTTTGTGATGCCATTGCTACAGGTTTTGTTTTATAATCGGGAGTTTCCAATTTTTATGTTTCTCTGTATTTGGGCATTTTTATAGCCTCATGAGCCATGTGTATCCTTAAATTTAGACACAAACAGTATAT
The DNA here is from genome assembly GCA_963969495.1 of Ceratothoa steindachneri. Classification (NCBI taxonomy): domain Eukaryota; kingdom Metazoa; phylum Arthropoda; class Malacostraca; order Isopoda; family Cymothoidae; genus Ceratothoa; species Ceratothoa steindachneri. The sequence goes on along the minus strand of OZ018338.1, from coordinate 22,025,494 downwards.
TTGCAAATGGTTGCTTTACTGCAGATTCGATATTCCGGCTTTTCCTCCAACGTGACCGTTTTCCGTAAGGCGAAACAGACGCGGACCTCCAATGAATCGTTAGACTCGCAGGAGACAACACCCCTAAAGTTGGTCGTGAGGCCATCTTACGGGTTCTAAAGCTGCTTCCCGAAAGGAGAGCACCAAAGGAGCTTCGGCTCCTACGCCCACACCGAGTGCTAGCCTGAGTGACGAATGCGCTTTATCTTCCAAAGGAGGGACCTCTGCCTGCCTAAGGTTTCTAGGCGGAGGGATGAAAAGAATCGCATGGCGAGCCGAACCTCACCCGATAAGTCCTCGAAGGCAACAGCGCCCCGAGTTTTGCCTCCGGTGAGCGTACGGCCATTCCCGTGAGGGTCTTCTTTTCGAATTTCGCACCCGCATCTCATCCGAGCTAGGCCTGTATGCCATATTCCTTCAATGGAATTGCCGCGGACTCTGGGCCAACCGTGAAGAGCTGCGGAAGCTCATCTCCCGTTTTCACTTAGCTAATTTTTTTTACAGGAGAGCATGCTGAGGGCGTGCACTCTACCTACCCTCCCCGGATACAAGGGTTTTGCGACCCCATCTTCACGTGATGGGGGACGTCAGGAGATGTACCATAACGATTTCACTGTCGGTGAGTTTCGTCGAGATAGAGCTAGGTTCCGCTATGTTTCGAAGCACGACCGCCACTCATCCTGGTCCGCATAAGTGTCTTTACTTAACGGGAATACCCCTCTAGCAAAGGTGTGGAAGCGAGTCAAAAAGGATGCAGGGCAAGTTCTCACAGGAGCCCCCCTCCTCTTCTCCAGGAGAATGGGACGTCAATCTCGAACTCCGAATCCGTGACGGAGCCCTTCGCGACCATTCAATGTGCGTCGTGATGTCGCGGAAGGCCGCCCAATGGACTTTATTTCCAGAGGCAGAGAACACTTCAACGACAGGTTTAGATTGAGTGAATTGCGTTCCGCTCTTGCTTTGTGCGCGGCTACCGCCCCTGTTCCGGACGAGGCATGGCCTTTCTGTTAGATTTGCTCACAGGTTTAGGGTAGAAGGTATCCTCTCATACTGCTGCCGAATCGCTACCTGTGCTCTCTTTTTCGCAAACCGAGGAGAGATCACTCCAACCCGACCGGTTTTCACCCAATCTCTCTAACCTCCTGCGGGGGGAAGTTGATGCAGAAATTGGTAAATGTTAGATTGTCACTCTTCCTGGACAGCGAAGCCCACCTGTCTTCCGCACAGTGCGGCTCCCGCAAGTTCCACTCAACGTCAGATGCTCTGCTCCTTAAAAATGCCGAATGCGAGGCTTTCTTTCGTACCCATCACTACCCCACGGTGTTTTTGATCTGGAGAAGGTCTTTGATACAGCATGGCGATACGGTATCATGGAGATTCTCCACACCATGGCTACGAGAATACTCTCAATCATTTTTGCAAGATCGTCGAATCCACCTACGGGTGAGAGGAGCCCTCTCCGGCTCAATGGAACAGGAAGAGAGTGTCCTCGGTGTCACACTCTTTGCCCTGAGCATCAACGGTATCACCTCGGTCCTGTACCGATTACATGGCAGGAATACAGGCTGCTTGGCAAAGAAGATGGGAGACGGTCGAGGGGAACTTAAAGTTGAGCCGCGACTGTTCCCATGGACCTAGCCCCCAATGACACGACGGCTTCAGGTTGCTTTCTGTCGTCTCCGAATTGGACACACTCGCGGGACGCACCGCCATTTGATGGAGCGCTCGCCTTCGCCATTCTGTGAAGACTACGTTGTCCCCCAGACTGTTTGGCACATTCTTGTTTAATGTCCCAGTCCTGTGAGTTCGTGCACATCGAATTGTTGCATTGACGATTTTTTTGGAGGAGGCTGGCCTCCACTTTATTCGACCTTTTTGTTCGTTTCTTTTTGTACGTCGCATGTCCCTGCCCCGGGGGCGAGGTGGGCCTACCCCGGATGCCGGAGCACGGTTCCTTGCCTTTTTGCTTTTTCTCGTTGTTTTTTAGCCTTTGTCCTTTTTTATCGTTGTTGTGTGTTATTTAGATATTTATTGTTATTTTTTTTTTAATATAGCCTAATAGTATACTGTAGTGTACTGCGACTTATGCCCAAGTAAGCAGTTGCTAGATGGGCTACTACAATGAAAAAAAACCTCGCTCCTCCCGGAAGATGCTCTCGCAATGCATTATGTGGACGACCTTTCGATCTCTTTTGGCGCGGCCCTGATCCCAACTCTGAAGCGTCGACTCCAACTAACATTGAACCACGTCTCCCGGCTCTGCGAAAGCGCACAAGTTTCGGTTTTCCTTGGCCAAGACTAAGATGTTGCACTTCTGCCGCCATCCCCGGATCCACCGCGACCCAGACTTTTTCCTAAACGGGGTTCGCCAGGAATTGGCGGATTCACACTTTCCTTGGTCTTGTTTTCGACAGACACCTCACATAGGAGGCTCATATTCGCAGTCTTAGGGTCTCCTGTACCCGCGTCATAGACATTCTTTGTTCTGCAACTTTCAGCACTTAGGGTGCTAATTGGGCTACTGCCTTGCTTTTCTACCTATCTTTTGTTCGTTCGAAGCTTGGATACAGATGCGAGTTTTAAATATTCGTAGTCGAGCGTGTATTGCGGGAGGTGAATTCGATACTTACACCACACCTGGCTGCCGGTGCCTTCCGCACGTCCACCATTGAGAGACTACTTGTCGATGCGGGTGAGATGTCATTCGCTCTGCGCATTTTAGGCCTGTACGCGCGAGCCCGGCGCCTCCCTCATTCGCCAACGGCTCTCACTGCATCCACTCGATTTCGTCGATGCTTATGCCACCGTGAGACGCCAGCCATACCTAAACCCTAGAGTTTAGTACCCTAAACTCCTTCGAGAACTTGATGTAGCCCCTGGGCCGTTTGCGCCTCTGGTACTACCCACAACGCCACCCTGGGGTGTACCACGTTTAACTATTTGTCGCCATGCCTCTGCTCTCAAAGCTTCTACAGGTTCCGGATTGTTGCTTTGTCCTTTTTAAAGGATATATCGTGTCACGTTGAATCCGTGCCAGTGTATACTAATGTCTCCAAGTCCCAGGAAGGAGTCTGTTTCCACGCCATATTTCCTCTGTTTGAAGTTAGCGGTGCTCTAGTATACGGTGCGTCTGTCTTCACTGCCGAGATGGTCGTAATAACCACTCGGTACAGGAGATTACGCGTCGTGCCCGGTTCGGAGACCGGATTGTGATCTATAGCGACTCACAAAGCGCCCTGCATGCTCGTGGCATTGGAATACCCACAACTCTTGGCTCGCAGTATCCGTGATGTCACAGTTGCGCGAGTCGGGTGGATGTTGAGATTATCTTCTGCAACGGATTTCTTAATTCGTTTATCAGTTAAGAAATCCTTGGTCCTATCACAAATCTTAAGAGCTTATCGCATCTGCAGCCCTTGCATCTTTCAAGACGAACTTATTTTCATTAGTTGTACGTTTATTGATTTATTTTATCCCTTATGGTGTTTATTGAATGATGTCATTCCAGAGTCAGACGGATTTATTATTTCTCTGATAACACCAAAATATTTATTAGATTACCTTTTGCCCCACAACTTTCCAAACTAAACGACTTCGCCACAAATATCAATATTAAGATAGGCTTTATATAACCAGAATATATAAAATTGCTTTTCAAAGAAAAAATGTAACTAACAGTATGGAGTGCACATCATTCCATGCAAAAATTGCAATAAATCTTATGTAGGGGAAACTTAGAACTTTAATAAAGGCATATATGCACATTGGGGAAGATATACGAACAAGTTCTTCTCGTTTGTTCGACCACACGACTAATTGTGATCACCAAATTGATTTTAATAATGCCAAACTAGTCTATAAGTCTGATAATTATTACAAAAGACGTATAATTAGTCAATATTGGTTGAACAAATTAAAATATTTAAGGGTTCATTAAAATTTAATAAAGTTATTCAAAATTTTGTCGGCCCAAAACTTGTTTCGAAAATCGTCACAAATTTAATTTACCTGTTAGTTAATCTATGTTTTCCTTCGCCCCCCTCCCACTTCCCTTCCTTGTGATCCTTCCTCATTCGCTTGTATATCTAAAGCATTTTTGTCCAGTCTTATTGTACGAGACCGAAACTAGTCCTGTAATGTAATAAACTGATTCTCCTATCCTAAAGTTATATATATATATATATATATATATATATATATATATATATATATATATATATATATATATATATATATATATATATATATATATATATATAAAAATATCAGTGGCGACTCCGTCATTCGGGCTTAGCCCGAGCATAAATTTAGTAAAGTGAACGTGTATTTGCAAGCTGATTTAATTTCGGCCAACACTGACTTCAAGTAAGCAATTGCAGCCAATAACTCGGGCTCTTTTATTGAGCCTGGTGCCAGTTCATATATTTTCGTTCAGCGTCTGGCGGTCGTCTTAGAGGTGCCCTGTGTCAAAAAATAACATTCGTAGCAGACGTTCTCTCGACATCGTTCATATGCGCTTGACTCGGGCTCAGAAGTTACACCCTGAGTTGTTATCTATAATCGTAAAAATTAAAAGTAATTAAAATTCAATGTTTTTTGAAACAATATATTTCTATAGAAATTAGGATTTAAATTCCAATCTATGAAAGGTTCCCGTTCTACAATATTCTTCAAGAAACGAAAAATTATCCAGCCACTCGGGCTAATACGAACGATCTTGTTGGGTGTAAAAGACTAACTGGCATCTCTTATCAAGGGTATAGTACAGGCGATAGTCAGATGGTCTCTGGCTATTTTGTTATGCACGCCGCTGTCGTTATTTGATTCATGTTCTGTGTGTAAATCCATTTTTTAAACTAGATTTTAATAAGTTTGAAGAGTTTGCTAATTCATTTCCCATGCAACATATGGACTCTAGAAAACAAGTATCACTGTATTTTTGTTAACTTAGTGAACGAGCTAAAATATATGTATATTGATAGTAATTTCAAAAGATACAAGTCAATCAGCTCCATTTTAGAATTACTGTCTGAATTGGAGTTTAGTTCCGTTATGCCAGGATCCATTAAACTAACTAAGCTAGTGCTGACCATTCCCTTAACATTAGTCGCTAACGAGAGAAGCTCCTCAACGTTGGATAGAATCTGCTCATATCTGAGAAGCACAATGGCCCAAGAACAGCTATCTTCACTGGCTCGTATTTTCATCAAGAAAAACATTTTGAACGACTTGGACAAGAAGAAGGAGCTGCACGGCAGGATATTATATGAGTTCGCCATCAAACCAAGACGACTGGATTTCATTTATAAATGAAGTGAGTAATTTTATATTAAAACTATATTTCTGTCTTATTGTTAAATTATCAGTGCACATATAAGTCTACGGCATAAGTGGGTGTTATCGCGGTAATGATATCGGGTTATCGGTTATCCGAAATTTTTTTCGGCGTTATCGATTCATCGGTATCGCCGATACTTTTGATTCCAAACTAGCGATAATCGATAATTTCAGATTTGGTTCCAGTTTAGCACAGGGGCGAGCCACGCGTGCCTTGGAGGCAGAAATAGGTAGGTCGGAAGTTTTTCTAAGATAAAAATAAAGATGTGGATTTATTGATTTTTTTATTTATAATATCAATATCGTTATCGCTAGTATCGGAATTTTAGATTTATCGGTTATCACCTTATCGGGTGATAAATTTATCACCAGTTATCACCGATAAGGTTATCGTGATACATTTTTTTCGTTATCGCACCCATCACTGGTCTGCAGTGTGCATTACGTCTCTTATCTTTTATATATGTCATGCGAAATCTATCAGTGATGAGCCCGAGTGACGCTGATGACCTGGAGTCTCCTCTGATTTATATATGTACGACCGATAACTATCGGCAGTTGTGGTTGGCGTGCAAACTAGCAAGCATCTACCACGTTCAGGTTTATGCTGCCTGATGCAGGTAATGTGAAATTTTACACAGGCACAGAAGATCAGAGATCTTACAGGAAAGGGCCACGAGAAAAAAAAAATTGTTTCCAAACAGCGTTCTAATTTCAGGTATAATTTCTGGCTTTACCTTTAATGGTAACTGTCTCATTAAAGAAAAACGATCTAATTAAACCCCGCGATGATAAATCATGTCATACTGTTCATCTTGGTAAATTAACATGTGTGGATTATAAAGGGACCAATACTTACAATTGCGTCCATTTACTGTCATTCAGCTTGAATATAGATTCATCGGGACCAGACGATTTTCTTGGCAAACTATACTTCTTTGGCTTCCAGTGACAAACCATTCACAAAATTTGAGTCTGATCAGGATTATGTTGACTCCTGGTGTGTAACAAATAGCCTAGCTTTTCCAATTTGACTTTAAAATGGGGGTGAACACCTGATCTGTCAATCCCCGTTGTATGCGTGCATTCCAGGTTAATATCTGCGGTGAGCGAGTAAATCTTTGCAACAGTAAAGTGGAGTGTTCGCCGCTCGCAGTATATTTGCACCGTTCAGGTATTTGCTTGAGCAGTACCTTCTGCGCGGCGATTTGCAGTCCTGGCAGCCGTGCTGACGGGATCCAGCGCTCCGTCCGGCCCCAGCTTAGCCTCTCTTCCTTCCTTCAGATAGCCTGTATTTCTCCCCTACCTCGGCGCTTTTCATACGACCTCTCCCACAACTTTCTCTGGTCAGCTTCTAATTTCACAGGGTAGATGCTGACCTTCTTCTCAGCAGACCGTCCTGGATCGGGGCTGAGGGGAGAGGGGACAATGTTCCCTAACCCCTGAGCTCCGGTCTGGGGTGGTTGGTTTTTAACAACCTGCTTTATTCCCACCCATACCTTCCTCACATCCCTTTTCCTCTCCTCTTCAAAATCTATCTTTTTTACGCCGTGTTCAAGGTGGAGCCGCCATGCCGATGGACTGCCAGGCCACAAGGCGGAAGAGGTGGTCCCAAATGGCGGCCCCTGGCTCTGCCGGGCCTGTAAGCACCTCTTGCAGTGCGGGCTACTGCGAGGGCTGGTGAGCGATTGCGTCCCGTAAAACAAAGAGGGTCACCATGCCCAATGATGCAAAAAAAAAACATCTCCCCTTAATTCCCCCTATAACAACGACGGAGCCGCCCTCGTGCAGCTCCACCGAAAAAATGGAGCCCCCCCGGCCTGTGCTTGCGCAGGGAACCCTCCATATTTCTCTAACCGGAGAGGAGGCTTACTCCTCTCCTTTACCTACGGGTGCAGGGGACTCCCCCTCACCCCCTTCTCTGGAGGTGCTTTCGGGCACCTCCCTTTTTCCAGCGGCAGTCCCCTCTTTTCTTTCCAAGGGGACTGGCAAGAAAGCCAGCAGGCAGCCCATTGCCGACCGCCCCTCGTGTAAACGGCTCGGTAGGGCAAACCCCTTAGGGGGGAGAGGGAAGCTATGCCCCTTTAGGCGCTTCCCTCAAAAGACCTGCTGGCAAGAATATTGAACCTTGCCGCGGTCAAGGCCTGTGCCTCCCCACACAAGACTAGGGACAATACAGCCAACGGGACCTGCGATGTCTTGAGAGGGGATGGCCAACTGGAGGCCCCTCCTCTGACACATATGGTCCTTAACGAACCCCAGCCTCAGACGGTAGGGCCTTCCAAGGCGGGGAATCCGGGCTCGGCGCGAAACACCGAGCCCGAATCCGGCCCCTATGCAAGGTCCTCCTCAAACGGATGGGGTCTCTGAGGCAGTACAAGGAGTGGAAGGATCTCATCCGACAGGTGCCCCTACGACTACCAAGACCTTCTCCATTTCGGAGAGGGACCTGGCTGAGGCCGGCCCATCTGGCATGGGGGCTTCTGCCGGCGGAGGTGAGAAGCGAGTTCATTCCCCGCCCTCCTCTCCTAAAAAGAAAAAGACTAAAAAGACGAAGAAGACTCGGGGCTCCTCTCCATCCGCGGGGGCTGCGGGGACGGATGGGTCTGCTACCACTTTGGTAGGCGACCAAGCCAAGATCGGCACATCCAGCCCCTCTACCCGCTCGTGTGCTGAGCCTCTGACTAAAACTAACACCAAGAATGCACAGGGCGGAGCCTCGATGAAATCGGGGCCCCTGATTCAGAGGTTACCTTGCGTTTTCGAGCCCGCTGGCTTCAAACGCTTCCTCGTTAGTCGCTCCACTGATGGCACCATGTTGTCCAAGGGCAACATGATCCATCAGAGGAGAGGATTAGCTAGTGCAATTGGTAGAGAGCCGAAGGTAACCCGTTTCTCGGACAGGAGCCTTCTGGCGAATCCCGCCGAGGCGGCCAAGATAAGTGCTCTTCGGACACTTCATGGCACCCCGGTGAGTGTGACGCCGCACTCTACCATGAACTTTGTGAAAGGAGTAGTTTATGCGAGGGCACTCTTTGACTACTCCATTGAGGACATCACCCTAGAGCTGGCCGACCATGGGGTAGTCAAGGTCGAACGTGTGATGAGAAAACAGGGAGGGGCCTCGAGACCCACCCCTACACTCTTCGTCACGTTCGACTGTGACAAACACCCTGGGTCGGTGCTACCGGTTGGTACCGCTACCGCGTGAAGGCATTCGTGGCACTGCCACGGCGGTGCTATTACTGTCACCGCTTCGGCCATACGAATCGCTCATGTAGACGTGCAAAATCGGGGTCACCCGAAGTCTGTGTAAATTGCTCCAAGGTTGCACACGATAAGTCCAAATCGTGTGTGGCCAAGTGTGTCAATTGCGGAGAGCCGCACCCTGCTTCTTCGAAGCAATGTGGTGCATATCTCGTTGAGAAAGAAATCCTGGCCGTTCAGGCCCAGGATCGACTCTCATTCCGCGAGGCTAAGGACTTGGTCCTGGCGCGCCCGGCTCTGCCTGGGACGTCATATGCCTCAATAGTTAGGAAAGCACCCTCTGCTCCTGGCCCATCCAGGCCAACGAGCACGGTTGTTTCCGCGCCTATTCGGAGCCCTTCTGCGCGCTCTACTACACCCGGGCGCTTCCCTGGTAAGGCTGGCGGCAAAAAGGGTTCACACCCAGCCCCAGCTAAAACCAGGGCTCCCCCCCTCTTCCCCCAGCGTGACCGTTTCCCGTAAGGCGAAACGGCCACGCGCCTCCACAGAGTCGTTAGACTCACAGGAGGCAACACCGAAAGGAGGACAGCAACAAAGGAGCTTCGGCCCCTTCGCCCACGCCTCGAGGTGAAGCGAGTGGCTCGGAGACGGTGGTTCCTCGAAAAGAGGGGCCCCCCGCCTCCCAAGCCGCAACGCCCGCCTAAGGTTTCGAGGCGGATGGAGGAAAAGACTCGCATGGCGAGCCCAACCTCCCCCAATAAGTCCTCGAAGGCGACAGCGCCTTCAGCGCTTTGTCCGGCCAACAGCGCCCGGGGTTCTGCCCCCTGGAAGCGTACGGATATTCCCGTGAGGGTCTTCAATTCGAGGAGGGACCCCGCGTCTCCTCCGAGCTAGGCCTGGAGGGCATATTCCTTCAATGGGATGGCAGTGGACTCCGGGCCAACTGGGAGGAGCTGCGGAGGCTCGTCTCATCCCGTTCCCCGTTAGCTATTTTTTTGCAGGAGACCATGCTAGGCGCGTGCCCGCTGCCTGCCCTCCCGGGGTATAAGGGTCTTGCGACCCCACCACCGCGGGATGGCCGGGCTGGGGGATGCGCGGTTTACACCCGGCATGATGTGTCCGTTTTTCCTTTCTCTTTAGATACCTCCCTTCAGGCAGTGGCTGTGCAGCTGCACCTGGATAGGAGGTATACTATCATTTCTGCGTACATTCCACCGTCAGCTGACTTCGACGCGGGGGACTTCCGCCGCGTAGTGGCACGGTTGCCGAGGCCCTATCTCTTGCTTGGAGATCTGAACGGCAGGCATCCTCTCTGGGGAGATTACTCGATAAATCCCAAGGGACAAGTCCTTGCCGATCTGATCGAAGAGCTTGAGATGGGTGTCCTAAACGTGGATGAGTTTACGCATCACTGTCCGAGAACCGCTTCATTTTCTTGCCTTGACCTATCTTTGTGCTTTTCGGATGCACAGCCTGATTTTGATTGGGGGTTGGTCGATGACCTCCATGGTAGTGATCACTTTCCCATTCAAATATCATTTTCAGGGCAACTGCCGCCTGAGAGACCACCTCGGTGGTGCTTGGTGTGGGCGCGATGGCCTGCATTTCAGGAAATGACTGAATTATCTATCTCAGTCGAGGAGTTTAGGTCGGTAGATGAGGCCGTTGAGTTCTTCTCCGGCAACCTCATCGCCGTGGGCCTGACTACTATTCCTAGGACGTGTGGCCGTTTTGCACGCCGACCACTCCCATGGTGGTCAGCCGAGTGTGAGACGACCCTCAAACAGAAGCGTTATGCCTACATGCGCTATAAGCACGCCCGCCGCTCTTCTTGGCGGGCATACGTGTCTTCACTTAACGGGAAGACCCCTTTAGCTGAGGTGTGGAAGCGAGTCAAAAGGATTCAGGGCAAGTTGACGCAGGACCCCCCTCCCGTTCTCCAGGAGAATGGGCCTGCAATCTCGGACCCCGCGTCCGTGGCGAAATCCTTAGCGACCGCTTTTTCCGCATTCTCTAGCCGTGATGCTGCTCCGCCAGCATTCAATGCACGTCGCGATGTCGCGGAAGGCCGCCGGCTTGACTTTACCTCCAGAGGCGGAAAAGCCTTCAACGACAAGTTTACTGTGAGTGAGTTGCGTTCCGCTCTCGCTTCGTGCGCGGACACCACCTATGGTCCTGACGATGTCTGGTACGCCATGCTTCGACACCTGGGTGAGCCAGGCATGGCCTTTCTGTTAGATTTGTTCAACAGGATCTGGGTGAAAGGTCTTCTCCCAGACTCCTGCGAATCGCTACTTTGCTCGCCTTTCGCAAGCAGGAAGAGATCACTCTACCCCGACCGGTTTCCGCCCAATCTCTCTAACCTCTTGCGTGTGCAAGTTGATGGAGAAATTGGTAAATGTTAGATTAGCCTATTTCCTGGACAGCGGAGGCCATCTGTCTTCTGCACAGTGCGGCTTCCGTAAGTTCCACTCCACGTCGGATGCTCTGCTCCGACTGGAAAATGCCGTCTGCGAGGCTTTCCTTCGTACACAGCACTACGCCACGGTGTTTTTTGATCTGGAGAAGGCCTATGATACCGCATGGCGATACGGTATCATGGAGACTCTCCACACGATGGGGGCGAGAGACGCCTCCCAATGTTTATATCTGAATATATGCGAGATCGTCGATTCCGCGTACGGGTGGGGGGAGCCCTCTCCGGCCCAAAGAAGCAGGAAGAGGGTGTCCCGCAGGGAAGTGTCCTCAGTGTCACACTCTTTGCCCTGAGCATCAACGGCATCACCTCGGTGCTGCCGGAAGATGTTCTCGCTACGCTCTACGTGGACGACCTTTCGATCTCTTTTGGCGCGGCCCAGATGCCAACTCTGGAGCGTCGACTCCAACAGGCATTGAACCGCGTCTCTCGCTATGCCGAAGCGCACTTGTTTCGGTTTTCTTTGGCCAAGACTAAGGTGGTGCACTTCTGCCGCCATCCACGGCTTCACCCCGACCCAGATTTGTTTCTTAATGGGGTGCGCCTGGATGTGGTTGAGTCGCACCGTTTCCTTGGTCTTGTATTCGACTGACGCCTCACCTGGGAGGCTCATATTCGCAGCCTTAGGGTCCCTTGTACCCCCGCCATGGACATTCTCGGTTCCGGCGCGTTCAGCGCTTGGGGCGCTGATAGGGCTACTGCCTTACTTTTTTATCGATCCTTTGTTCGCTCGAAGCTCGACTACGGATGTGAGTTTTATGCATCCGCAGCCGAGTGTTTATTGCGGAAGGTGGATTCGATCACCACACCGGCCTTCGCCTTGCGACCGGTGCCTTCCGCACTTCCCCCATTGAGAGCCTGTTGGTCGATGCTGGGGAGATGCCACTCGCTCGGCGCCGCGTGCAGTGCATCACTCGCCTGTACGCGCGAGCCCGGCGCCTCCCTCAGTCGCCAACAGCTCTCACTGCATCCGCAGCTGATCTCGATGGTGCCTATGCCGCCGAGAGACGCCAGTCATACCCTAAGCTCTTTGGGTTTAGGGCCAGGAAACTCCTTCGAGATGTAGATATAGCTCTCGGGCCGGTGGCGCTCTGGTTCTGCCCAGGACGCCACCCTGGAGGGTACCACATTTGGCTATTTGTCGCCACGCCTCTGCTCCCAAAGCTTGTACTGCGCCGGGAGTATTGCGTTCGACCTTTTTGGAGCACACATCGTGTCACGCTGGTACCGTGCCAGTGTATACGGATGGCTCCAAGTCCCAAGAGGGGGTCGGCTTCCACGCCGTATCGCCTCTGTTTGAAGTCAGCGGGGCTCTACCAGGCGCTGCGTCTGTCTTCACGGCCGAGCTGGTGGCAATACACCACTCGGTACGGGAGATTACGTGACGTGCCCGGTTCGGAGACCGGATCGTGATCTATAGCGACTCACAAAGTGCCCTGAGTGCCCTCGGGGCATTGGAATCTCCGCATCCCCTGGTTCACGATATCCGTGACGCCACGGTTTTGGCCAGCCGGGCAGATGTCGAGATTATCTTCTGCTGGGTTCCTGGACATGTAGGAATTGCGGGGAATGAGCGCGCCAAAGATTCCGCGAGGACTCTGCGACTGGACCAGCGTTTCGCTCTTCCTCACACCGACAACATGGCAGGAATACGGGCAGCTCTTCGGACTGCTTGGCAAAGAAGATGGGAGACGGTCGAAGGGAACTTAAAGTTGCGTGCCATTGCGCCGCGACTGTTCCCATGGACCTATCCCCCAATGCCGCGACGGCTTCAGGTTGCTTTCTGTCGTCTCCGAATCGGCCACACTCGTGTGACGCATCGCTATTTGATGGAGCGCTCGCCTGCGCCCTATTTCAACGACTGTGTCGTCCCCCAGACTGTTCGGCACATTCTTGTCGAATGTCCCAGTCTGGGTGATCTTCGCGCACGATACCTGTCCCAGTACCGGGATGAGCGGGGTCGCTACCGCCTGTCCTATGTGCTCGGTTCAGATTCGTGCACATTGACTTGTGGACTTGTTGACTTCTTGGGGGAGGCCGGCCTTCTCCTTATTATTTAAGCAAGGTTTGGTTTTTTGTTTGTTTTTTTTTCATTTGTTTTTTTTGTTTGTTTTTTTCCTTTAGTTGCACGCTCCTGCGCCGGGGGGACCTCTTCCCGACGCACCAGCTTGCTTCCTTTCCCCCCTTTGGGGTGTTGTATTTTTTTTCTCTTTAATTTTATTTTAAAGTAGCCTAGAACTAGGCCAGTTTTAATACGGCGACTAATGCCCAAGTAGGCAGTCGCCAGATGAGCTCTTAAAAAAAAAAAGGGGGCAGACTGACGGAAGTGAGGCTTCCAATATGCGCCAAATGCACTTCCGACTGCCACCAACCACTCACTCACACCACATTCATACATAGGCAAGGTGGGTGAAGTGTTTTGCACAAGGACACAACGACAGTCTGCACCTGTGAGAGCCAGGATTCGAACCGCCAACCTTCTGGTCATAAGGCTACCCGCTAAACCATCTGAGTCACTGTCGAAAATTTCAGTAATTCTTGAATATATTACTCAACAGTACTGATATGATTGAAGGTATAATCTGGCCTGGGGGTATGAAATGGCCTTGGCCATAATATAACCTGGAGTATAAATCGCCCCAGGCCATAATATACCCGGGGTATAAATTGGTCTAAGCCCCTTTAACCCCGGATAGAGTCCAGACAAGGAGTATTTTTTGGCCTGTTACACAGGAAGAAACTGTTAAAAATTCGGTCGCAATTGTAATTTAAATAATTTAGGAACAAAGGCTGTTGTACAATTCGTTTTTTGCCTTGTTCTCAAAAACTTTTTCTTCCCTCAAGAAATGAGCATATTGTAGCGTGCCGAAAATTGTAAGCAAGCGGTTTAAAAGCTTCGCTTGAATGAGTCTCTCTTTTTTGAGAATCAAGATGCACAGTGGATTCGCCGCTCGCCGCCAATGGTCCGGTGACACAGGAAACTAGTCGCAACGCAACTACGCTACTTTCGTTCTCGATTTTTTTTTCCGCCCCTTTCCTACACCATCTCTCTACAAATACGCTCCGTTTCTAGTAAAGGTTGTGTATCGTGTCGAGAAGTGCAAGTAAGCGGTTTAATAGCTTTGCTTAAATGAGTATATATTTTTTTAGCCTTAAGTCGATAGGCTCGATAGGCTGCTCGCCAACAGTTCTCTGAGGCACAGGAAGCTGTTCACAACTCGCTTACACTACTTTCGTTTTTTCTTTATTCTTCGCGCCTATTTCTACATCCCCTATTTACAATGGTGCCCAAACGAGGAAGAGGGAGCGTTATTCTTGAATAATTTTTCCCGGCTGTGCTCGTCTTCATTTCTTCATAATATGGTCCGCTTCTAGGAGGTAGCTGTGTAACCTACCGAAGAATGTAAGAGGGTCGTTTAAAAGCATCGTTTGAATAATTGTTCTTTAGACTCATGGTGACGTAGTGGGTTCACCGATTACCAAAGGTCCTCCTGCGACGCAGGAAGCTGTTCGCAACTCGACTAAGCTTCCCTTGTTTATCTTTTCTTTGCCCCTTGTTTTCCCCCTCCCCATCGACAATATATAAGCTATTTATTCGCTGATTTAAAGGAAATAAAACTTAAGTACAGAATAGCGGTATGGAGCTTCTTTTTTAAAAAGTATGTGAGTGATATAAAGTTATGGTTAATTGAATTTTCAAAAATTCCATTTTTTTTATAATTAATAATAAAAAAAACCTTTACTTCGAATTTTATTTGCTAATCGAAAAAATCAGTCTATAGCTTTATAAGATCGAAGTAAAACTACTAGTATAAAAAAAAAACCAGAAGATTCTATTCGGTAGATAAAAATATATGCTCTTTCAACGAGCCTCGGAGTCTTCGTTTAAACGAATCGGGTGTATCCCAAGTTATCGTGTGAACAGTTTGGTTCAAATATTTAACTGGGAATTGCTAAAGTATTATTTGTTTCTAACAAATGTAAGTGTTAACTTAATTTTCTTTTATAGTGTTCTTGTTCACCTTTAGTATTACCATATTCGTGACCCTATACTGATTTAATTAAAATCCTATTTTATGCTGATTTAATTAACTTCTTTTCCTATACGGATTTAATTAAAATCTTATCCTATGTTTGTTTGTTTATTTTTGCATTCCAATTATTATTTCCATTCATTGTCGTCTTATTCATTTTCCGTGAAATGTTCTTTATTTTACAAGTTACCACATTTATCCTATATTAAAATCACTGGTGGGCACCCGCTAAGTTTTGTTAGTCCGCAGTTCGCAATTCCGCTAACTTTGTTGGGCGTTTTGCTAATTGCTAATACACAAATTTTCCGGCTTCGCCGGTCCGCTATAGTATATCCGCTAATGCTAATATTTTATTTTTAGTCCACTAATGAACTCTGCAGCAGTCCGCTAACCCTTTATTGGTAGTTAAAAACATAATTCACAATAAAATTACCTTACAATTTATATATTTATTTATTTTATATTTTCTATATATAACAAAACTTTTAAAACAAAAGCAAAATACAGAATCCTCATTTTACTCATTCATGATTTTGGCTGTTTCCTCAATTCATGTAGGGATTAACAAATAATTTATCGGCCGCTATGGCTATCTACTCTATATTCAAGGTGTAGATAGAGGAGAGTAGGAAAAGGAGCAAAGAAAAAAATAATAGCGTATGCGAGTTGCGAACAGCTTCCCGCGTCGCTGGACCAGTGTTAGACAGCGGCGAGTCTACTCGGCAAACATGAGTCTCAAAATAGATTCATTCAAGCAAAGCTTTTAAGCCGCTCGCCTGCACTTTTCGTACGCTACACAACCACCCTCCTAGAAGCAGAGCGTGAATGAAGAGAACCCGTTTGGAAATGTTATCCAAGGACTAACGCTCCCCTTCCCGGGTCTGGGCGCCATTGTAGATAGAGGAGAGTAGGAAAAGGGGCAAAGAAAAAAATAATAGCGTATGCGAGTTGTGAACAGCTTCCTGCGTCGCTGGACCACTGTTAGACAGTGGCGAATCTACTCAGCCATCCTGAGTCTGAAAATAGACTCATTCAAGCAAAGCTTTTAAGCCGCTCGCCTGCACTTCTCGTACGCTACAGAGGGGCTTGAGTTTAAAATACGTGGCCTGATCCCCTCAGTGACTCCCCTCATGAAAATCTCGGGGAGGAGAGTGCTAAAAAGGTCTGTTTGTGCACCTTTGACCCTGATAAGGTCCTTTAAGAAGGTCGAAGGACTCCTATCTCCCATTTCCTGAGTGTTCAGGAGATCTCTCAGGTCGTCTACTTGGGACCTGCCATACTTCATGTGCAAACCCTCCCTCAAGCGGTCCAAAACGCCATCCCATCACCCGTTAAACAAAATCTCCCTGAATTCAACGAATGTACTTATTGGGAGACGCTGGATAACTGCTGCTGGCTTTTCTTCTTCCGTGATGTTCTAGTGGTTGAGAAGGAGGGTTGAGACTTCTAGCCATAGGATTGGATTTTCTGCATCGAATGTGGAAAGCGAGAAGTATGCATGTGGCTGCCTGTGTAGGTTTTTAGATGAATATTGCGTCAATATTGTAGATAGCTATGATCACAATAAACATAAATACCTATATTTTGTTATTCAAGGGAATGAAGTTAAATGCTAACGCGAAATCTAAATTTTTGCAGACGAAATTTCCTTAGGCCTAAATCTGAGGGATGTTGAGGAAAACGTGTATTAAAAACAAAGAGTTACGAAAAATATATATTATTGAATAAACAGTTATTATTGAGAAGTGAAATAATACAGTAACAGTTATGATTGGATTGAATTACGCGTGTGAATTAAATTTGCATGAGTTAACGAGAATGGATTTACAATTGATAAATATTAAATATTAAATAGATTATAAATTGGTAAATGTTTTCTAAGTAATTGGATAATAAATTGGATTAAAGTTAAATGGGTAAATAGTTAAAAGGTATGATAAATAGTTAATTTGGATATATGGATTAAATTGATAAATAGTTAAATTGGATATATGGATTAAATTGGATAAATAGTTAATTGGATATATGGATTAAATTGGATAAATAGATATATGTATTAAATTGATAATTAGTTAAATGGTATGATAAATAGTTAAATGTGTAAACGGATTATATGGTTAAATTGGATAAATAGTTAAATGGTATCATAAATAGTTAAATGTGTAAACAGATTATATGGTGAAATTGGATGTGTAGTTAAATGGATTGATAAATAGATTACAACGGAGTTGGGAGGGTCTGTAAATGAGAAAAGAATCACGGTTTAAATCGGGATTCTTTTGGGAAATTTTTAGCTAAACAATTACGATTCAAATATTAAAGACCTGATTCGCCGATGCGAGGACAACGAATGAACCTCATGGTTAATTTTAAGACGTTTGGGAGAGCGGGTGTACCAATCTCGATTTAAGTCATGTTACCAACACTTCTTGAAATTATATATATATATATATATATATATATATATATATATATATATATATATATATATATATATATATATATATATATATATATATATAGGGTGTCCACAAAGTCTGGGTACATAGGAATTTTAATATTTTATTTATTTATGTTATTTTTCCTCCTCAGATCGAATGATGGCTCTGTCTAAAGAAGAAAGAATCGAGTTGGTACTCTTAAGTGGACGAGAAGGATGGTCTTATCGCAAAATCGCCGATGAATTTAACCTTCGACACCCTGATCGGCAACCTATTTATTTTACTGCCGTCGGAAAATTGGTCATGAAGTTTAAAGAAAAGGGCAGTGTCCTGGACAAACCCCGTTCCGGGCGACCAAAGACTTCAGACGAAACGAAAGAGGTTGTCATGACCAAGATTGCTGCTAGCCCAAAGAAATCACTTCGTCGGACATCCATGGAGTTGGGTGTTCTAAGGTCAACTATCCACAAAATCTTGGTAGAGCAGAATTCCCATCCGTAAAAATTACAGATATTGCATCACTTAAATGAAGACGACCCCGATAGACGAATGCAGATGTGTGAATGGTTTTCAGATAAATTGTATGAAAATATCAATTTTACTAAAGACCTTTTGTTGTTCAGTGATGAAGCTTTATTTTATGTTAATGGTGAAGTCAACAGACAGAATCTTCGATACTGGTCTCAAGACAATTCACATTGAATGGATCCATCCAAACAGCAAGGCTGCCAAAAGTTGATGGTGTTGGGGTTTGTGGAAAGCTCATGTGCCAGGACCCTTCTTCTTTGATGAACATGTAACCGGTGAGACTTATCTGAACATGTTGAGAGACAAATTAATGCCTCAAATTGAGCGGCTAGGCGAGGGACTTCCGGACTGGTTTCAGCAGGATGGAGCCCCTGCCCATTTTGCTACAAATGTTAGTGTGTTAGAACGGTCTGAGGCCGCTTAAATTCATCCGCTATCACATGTTGTTTAGAAACACGTTGCTACCCACGTGCATCTTCGCGTCGAAGCCGGGTGCCTTATCGCCACCTGAGTCAATATTTAACCAAGGAGGTTCATCCCCCCCCCCCTCGTTTCGCCCCATGCGTCGATCTCGCCAGATTGAGTTAGGCTTATGGGCAGATTAGGTATGTTCCAAGGCGCGGCTGGGGCAGTCCCTCGAAGCCCCCACTCCATTGTCCCCTACGCCAAGGGGATGGCTCCGACTATTTATATGGAAACTTTACCGATTAGATCAGATCAGATCCAGATTATCTTCGCGAGACATCACGCCGATCCGGTCTCACCTTGTGCACCAGGGGCCCTCTACCTCCAGATCCACTATTTTTGTCCAGAAGAGGACAATATCCCTCGAGTGCCAAGGTTCGAGCTTTAAAGACGCCAAGTCCACAAGGCCCCCCTGTTCAGAAAGAGAACAACGTTAGAACAGCCATTGTTCTTTGAGCCCGTTGACAAGAAACGGTTCTCACACTCCCCCCCTTCCTGTTGTTCAGAAAAAGAACAACGTTAGAACAGCCATTGTTCTTTGAGCCCGTAGACAAGAAACGGTTGTCATCCCCCCCTGTTGTTCAGAAGAAAACAACGTTAGAACAGCCATTGTTCTTCAAGCCCGTTCGTCAAGAAACGGTTCTCATTCCCAAGACGTCACGACAGGATAATTTAATCCCCCCCCCCTCCCCTTAGGCTGGAACTCGCCAGCGGACCGAAGATTCCTTCGCGTCGCCTTCCTCTGCACAACAACTTGTAATTACGTAAGCTGAGCATTACCTTTGAGTATCTAACCTTTCGTTAACCCTACCCTGTGCTTTAAATGGTTTAGCGATCCATCCCATCCCTAAATTTTTATTTGTTTACCTTTTTAAATCTCTCCTAATCTTAATCCTCGGATTAGTCAGATATTTCCCACGACCCTTTCCATTCTCCGTTTATTTAAACATTTTCCGTTTTGTGTGTTGTTGATAGTTTAATTAATAAAACTCTATTTTATTAATGATAGCCATATTATTATCCTTGAGCTCAGTTCCACTTCTTAAGCATATTGAAGATAAATAACATCGGTCAACCGGATAACCACGCACTCGAAATATAAGAATAGTTCCCACAACGAGTAGTTTTATATGGTATAAGGTCGAGAGTCTAGTCTACGACATATATATATATATATATATATATATATATATATATATATATATATATATATATATATATATATATATATATATATATATATATATATATATATATATATATATATATATATACTATTTAAATTTGGTATCAAGTGTGTAAGGTTTAACGCTATATCTTTGCAAACACTGGTCTCAGTCGAGTAAAACAGAGTGTTATTTGTTATAAGAATAGAGTATAGTAGTTCTCTTTCGTTTAGACGATTGCTACCCCTTTTTTTTAAAACTTAAGAAGCTGGAGTAGCTCAAGGAACTGTTATAATAATTTGTTTGTGTATTTTTTGTGTAATTTTAGTCATTGGTTATCTAGATCGAGAAACCAATTACGAATAGGTCAGTGCCCATATTTAGGTAGGCTAACACTCTAGAAGGCATAATTCTTATTGCAAGGAATTTAGTGGGTTGACTATTGCGCCCCCAAGTGCAAATATGACTCAGTTCGAAATCTTCAAAGCGCAAGGAGAATCCTTGGGACTTTCCGGAAGAGAATTGATTTAGTACGTTCAAGAGGAGCAACGAAAAGAAGAGAAATCCAACGAGAAGAAAGAGAAAGAGAAATCTAACGAGAAGAAAGAGAGGAGCGAAAAAGACAAGCTGAGCTTCACCATCAGATTGAAATGGCTCGTGTAGAAGCTGAAATACAATCAGCCAGTTCACGTTCAGATGCCCCGCCCAATCTCCCACTTAAGCTCCCCAATTTCAGGGGTGGAGAGGATTTCCGAGCATTTTTAGCCCACTTTAAAAAGATCCTCGAAATTAACCTGGATCTGGAGGTTGAAGGTGTAGCAAGATTACTTCCCTTGTTAAATTGTAAATTGCGTGAGATTTTCATATCTTTACCATCTGAAAGTACAATTAACTACAGCACCTTAAAAGCTGAGTTATTGGCCGCTCATAATATGACTCCCGATTTCTACCGACAAGAATTTCGAGGAGGTCGTATTAAACCCGGACAGACGTTCAGTCAATTCGGATACATTCTTCAGAGGAATTTTAAATTCTGGTTAGAATCCTCAAAGGTTGATCCCAACTACGAGTCCTTAACAGACTTCGTGTTGCGGGATCAATTTTTAGAGTCTCTCCAGACGGAGATCCGCGCGTTCGTCAAGGATCGTCGGTGCCAGACCTTTAAAGAGTGTACCGAATAAGCGGATGTCTATGCCGCAAGCCATAGTTTATACCCCAAGGAGAATCGAACTTCTCACCAACCCCCCAACATGGAAAGAAGGAAGGATTCGCGCCCTTTCCCAGGAAAGCTGACGAAGTTTCCGGGGCCCGTAAAACCCCAAAACTTCTTCCCTCCAAACCAACAACGGGACACCAAACCTCCCGTTAAGATTTCTCCTCCATCACTCTTCCCGGAACGACCAATCATATGCTTCACCTGGGTGTAGAAAACCACATGAGCTGGAATTGCCCCCAAAATTCAGGGCTTAAAAGCGGACCAGCCCATCAAGTTCACCAAATTAATGCCACCCCGTCTTTTTCGGTGGTGCAGACCCAAGCAGCAACTTCTTCCCCTCCGTCGGGCCACCAGGTAAATTTTATTTTTGACAAAAGTTCACCGGGAACTTTGAAATTTGAGGAGGGCAGCGTGAAAGGCTACCGTGTATCGACTCTCGTCAGGGACACAGGGTGCACGTGTTTCATCGTGTCCGACGAGCTCCTCCTCCTCCTAGTAGACCCTAACCACGAAAAATTTGCGGTGGTACATGACTACTTTGGGCGGGCGAATCAATTCCCCGTCTTTAGATGTTACCTGCAGTGTCAGTATTATGATGGCTGGGCTGAAGTCATTTCAGCACCCATAAAATTCTGTTCCGTACTTATAGGGCAGAGCCCTCAAGTAAGTTCCGACCCTGTGTCCCAGGCCGCCCTTCCTCGAGGCCAATATATATATATATATATATATATATATATATATATATATATATATATATATATATATATATATATATATATATATATATATGTATATATGTCGTAGAATGGACTCTCGACGATATACCATATATGACTATTCGTTGAGGGAACTATTCAATTATATTTAGAGTGCGTGGTTATCTGGTCGACTGATTTTATTTATCTTCAATATGCTTAAGAAGTGGAACTGAGCTCAAGGATAATAATATGGCTATCATTAATAAAATAGAGTTTTATTAATAAAACTTTCAACAACACACAAAACGGAAAATATTGACATAAACAGAGAATGGAAATGGTCGTGGGAAAGCTAGCTAATCCGAGGATTAAAATTTAGAAGAGATTTAAAAAGGTAAAACAAATAAAAATTAAATGGATGGGATGGTTCGCTAAACCATTTAAAGCACAGGATATGGTTGACAAAAAGGTTAAATGCTCAAAGGTAATGTTCAGCTTACGTAATGACCAGTTGTTGTGCAGAGGAAGGCGACGCGAAGGAATCTTCGGTCCGCTGGCGGGTTCCAGCCGAAGGGAGGGGGGAAATTTAATGATCCTGAGGTGGCGTCTTGGGAATGAGAACCGTTTCTTGGCGAACGGGCTTGAGGAACAATGGCTGTTCTACGTTTTTCTTTTCTGAACAACAGGGGGGGGGGAGAACCGTCTCTTGTCTACGGGCTCAAAGAACAATGGCTGTTCTAACGTTGTTCTCTTTCTGAACCACCGGGGAAGCCTTGTGGGCTTGGCGTCTTGAAGGCTCAAACCTTGGCACTCAAGGGATATTGTTCCCTTCTGGACAATGATGGTGGATCTCGAGGTAGAGGGCCCTTGGTGCACAAGGTGAGACCGGATCAGCGGGATGTCTCGCGAAGATAATCTGGATCTCGAATCTACTCTTAGTGGTAAAGTTTTCCTATAAATAGTCGAGCCATCCCCTTGGCGTAGGAGACAATGGAGTGGGGGCTTCGAGAGAATGCACAGCCGCGCCTGAGAACAATACCTTATCTGCCCATAAGCCTAACTCAATCTGGCGTGATCGGCACATGGGGCGAAACGGATGGGGGGGGATAAACCTCCTTGGTTAAATATTGGCTCAGGTGGCGGCGATAACGCGCCCGGCTTCAAGGCGAAGATGCACGTGGGTAGCATCGTGTTTCTAAACAACATGTGATAGCGATTGAAATTAAGCGGCCTCAAACCGTTCTATCACAAGCATAAAAGAGGACAAAAACGGAGTCCCGTCAAAGAGAGGTATTAGATGCCTGGATAAAATGAAAGAAAAGTAAAAGAGGAAATAGATGGAGTGATTGACTCTTCTGTTGTTACAATGACGCCAATTCAACATAATACTATCTTTTTTCAATATTTTTGTCAGAATTCTGATTCGGGTGAAGAAGATAAAGGTGATTTGAACATATTAAAGAAAAAGCTGATTTGGACTATTTGAAGTTTTTAAATGGGGTTCGCCTAGAAGTGGTGGAATCGCATCGTTTCCTTGGTCTTGTTTTTGACCAACGCCTGACCTGGGAGGCTCATATTCGACGCCTTAGGATCTCTTCTACCTGCGCCATGGTTATTCCTCGTTTCGTGACATTCAGCACTTGTGGTGGTGAAAGGACTACCGCCTTACTTACTTATAGACCCTTTTTTTGTTTGAAGCTCGACTCCGGATACGAGATTTATGTATCTGCAGCCCAGCGTGTATTGCGGAAGGTGGAATCGATTCTCCACACTGGTGTTCGCCTGGCGACCAGTGCCTGTTGATGTTGGGGATATACCGCTCGTGCTGCACCGTTCACAGTGTATTATTCGCCTGTACGCGCGGGCCCGACGCCTCCCTCAGTCGCCAATTGCTCTCATTGCATCCGCAGTTTATCCCATTGGTGCCTATGCCGCCAAGAGACGTCAGTCATACCCTAAACACTTTGGGCTTAATGCTAGGAAATTCCTTGCAGAGCTCGGTATAGCTCTCGGATCGGTAGTGCCCCTGGTTCTAGACAGGACGCCACTCTGAAGGACACCAACTCTAACTATTTGTCGCTGCGCTTCTGCACTAAAAGCTTTTACAGCACTGCGAGAATTGCATTCGACCTTTTTGGAGCACACCTCGTGTCACGCTGAAACCGTGTTGGTGTGTACGGATGGCTCTAAGTCTCAAGAGGAGGGGTCGGTTTCCACGCCGTATCTCCACTGTTTAAATCCAGCGGGGCTCTGCTAGGCGCTCCGGCCTAACATGTGGCAATACAGAGCTCAGTCCTAGAAATAACGCGTCGCGTCCGGTTCGGGGATCGGATTCTGATCTTTAGCGACTCACAAAGCACCCTTAGTGCTCTCGAGGCATTGGAATCTACACATCCCATTTTTCGCGATATCCGTGAGGCCACGGTCGTTGCGGGTTGGGTCAATGTCGAGATTATCTCCTGTTGGGTTCCTGGATATGTGTGAACTGCGGGGAATGAGCGCGCAGATAAAGGCGCCAAAGAGTCCGCAAGGACTGCTCGATCAGACTATCGTTTTGCTCTTCCTCACACCGATTACATGACAGGAAAACTGGCAGCCCTCCGGACTGCTGAGTAAAGAAGATGGGAGAAGGCAGAGGAGAACTTAAAGTTGTGTACCATTGTGCCGCGACTGTTCCCTTGTACTCGGGACTGGTTCGTGCACACAGACTTGTGGACTATGTATATGAATTTTTGGAGGAGAGTGGCCTCCACCACTTTATTTCACTGTTTGTTGTAGGTCGCATTTTCGTGCGTCGGGAGCAGGCGGACTTAACCCCGACGACGGAGTGTGCTTCCTATTTGTTTGATTTCTAACTTGTCTTGCTTTTGTTCCTTTTGAATCTTTGTTATTTACTTGTTTTTTTAATTTATCCTAGTATTAGGCTTTGCCTGAATTTTGAGGTCATTTGCCCTAGTAGGCAGTTGCCAAATAGGCTCTTAAAATAATAAAAAATAATCCTATAATATGGTGACAAAAAATGCAGCGCATATTCAAGATGAAGCCTGTTATAATATATTAAGTTATAATTAACTAAGTCATAACAAACCTGTGTTTATTTTTTATGTTTGAATGTTAAATAAAAGTAAATATATAATGTATGAAAATGTACGATAATGTAGGAAGATGAAGATCTTGCAGTTTCTTTTACTAACTGGACTCCTAGGTTTGTGAAACAAACATTATGCGACATATATATATATATATATATATATATATATATATATATATATATATATATATATATATATATATATATATATATATATATATATATATTAATCCCTTGTTTGTGAAATGTACATGTTTCCCATTATTTGTGTGTGCTTATGCGAGAGTGTGTTCATTCTTTGTATACCTTTGTCCTGTAATTGTTTATTTCAGTGAAATTAAGCAAAACCTATGCCAGGTGCAGTTTAAGAATGACATCAGTACTCCCATTACCTACACTCTTCCCAATAAACCCAAATACCTTATTAGCTATAGTCCTAACACTTTTGCACTGATTTCTATGCCAAGAACCTGAACTCATAATTTTGACCTTCATAAAACTCTTCTATTCAGTTCATAATTTATTCATTGGATTACACATACCTATAGTAAGAACACTACCTTTGCCTATTGTAAATTCCATTTTTTATTTCTCTGCCCATCAGGACAATATGATAAATTCATTTTGTAATGCCTCATCATAAGAGTCTATCCTTATAATCCTACCTAACTTAATATTATCGTCAAACTTGCTCTGGTAGCTACTTATACCTAGGTCAATAGTGAATATAATTAATATAAAGCAAGGAAGAAAACGACTCCCGCACCCACACATGAGGATCCCCACAGGCAGGCATTCCCGCAGATTTTTTTTAGAGGTGACCATAGGGGAGGGGGCAGAGAAAATAGCTGGGTGGCCAAGGGTTATTAAGTCAACGATGCATAACTACAAAAGTCCAGGCAGTCTGTGGGCAAAAAACTTGAATTGGGTCGGTTTACGTTGTGATGGCACAGAAGAGCTCCTGATCGACATTTTTCCTAGGAAACAGACAGAATGAGCTTATCTGCTATGATCTAGAGAAGGCTGTATCTATGATTACAACAGGGGGGGGGAGGAGCAAATTCAGCTAGGGTGGTCTAGGAGCATGCCCATCACCCTGGAAGAAAAAATTGAATATTATAAATTAAAATGCTTCAATCTGGTGCACCCTGAGAGCAAAATCAAAATTACTAACCGCCATTCTTCAAGAACTAAAACTGAAAATTAACTTTGAAGCCATAAAAATTAGATTTTTGGAATTTAGACGAAGGTTTTGAAGACCAGCTTGAGTAGGATTTTGTGTAGCGTACGAGAAGTGCAGGCGAGCAGCTTAAGGGTTCGCTTGAATGAGGCTTTTTTTTTTTAGATTGAGGATGGCCGAGGGGATTCGCCGCTGGCTAACAGTGGTCCAGCAACACGAGAAGCTGTTTGCAACTCGCCTACGCTATGATTTTTCAATACCCCTTTTCTAACCCTCCTCTATTTACAATGGTGTCCATACCCAGGAGGGGTAGCGTTAGCCCTTGGATAACATTTCCAAACGGGTTGTTTTCATTTCTGCAAAATACGCTCCGCTTCTTGGAGGGGGGTTGTATAGTGTAAGAGAAGTTAAGCCCCGTAAGGGGCGCGGCGATTTGCCATCCTGGCCGCCGTGCTGACGGGACTCAGCACCCCGTCCGACCCCAGCTTATCCTCTTCTCCTTCCGTCAGACACTTGTGTTTCCCCGCTGTTTCCTCGCTTTTTATACAACCTCTCCAACAACTTTCTCTGGTTGGCATCTAATTTCACAGGGCAGATGCTGACCTTCTCAGACAACCGTCCTGGATCGGGGCTGAGGAGGGAGAGGACAATGTTCCCTCACCCCTGAGCTGCGGTTTGGGATGGTGTTTTTTTTAACAACCTGCTTTATCCCCACCCATACCTTCCTCACAACCACTTTCCTTCTCACTTCACCATCTATCTTTGTTTTTACGCCATGCCAAGGTGGAGCCGCAATGCTGAAAGGTTGCCAGGTCGCCAGGCGGGAGGGGTGGCCTTAAATGGCGGCACCTGGCTCTTCCAGGCACGTACGCACCCCTTGCACAGCGTGCTTCTGCGAGGGGTGATGAGCTATTGCATCCCGTAATAAAAAGAGGGTCACCATGCCCAATGATGAGTCAAACTAAAAAAATCCCCTTAAATCCCCCTCTTCCATCGACATAGCCGCCCTCGGGGAGCTACACAGAAAAAAATGGAGTTCTCCCCTGTGCTTGCGCAGGGGACCCTCCAAGTTTCTCTAACCGGAGAGGAGGCTTACGTCACCAGTTGGACGGATGGGTCTGCTGCTTCGGTAAGCGACCAAGCCAAGATCGGCACATCCGGCCCCTCTGT
Source organism: Ceratothoa steindachneri (assembly GCA_963969495.1). NCBI lineage: Eukaryota > Metazoa > Arthropoda > Malacostraca > Isopoda > Cymothoidae > Ceratothoa > Ceratothoa steindachneri. The sequence continues at coordinate 21,998,446 of OZ018338.1, read as the reverse complement.
GTCCCCCCCCCTCCCGCCGGATTCGGAGCCCCCGACTAAGAAAAAAGTGCGCAGGGCGGAGCCTTAAGAATATCGGGGCCCCTGATTCAGAGGTTACCTGGCCTGGTCGAGCTCGCTGGCTTCAAACGCTAACTCGTTATTCGCTCTACTAATGGCAGCATGTTGGCCAAGGGCAACATGATCCATCAGAGGAGAGCATTAGCTAGTGTAATTGGTAGAGAGCCGAAGGTGACCCGTTTCTCGGACGGGAGCCTTCTGCCGAATGCGGCGAATCGCTCCGAGGCGGCCAAGATAAGTGCTCTTCGGACACCTCATGGCACCCCGGTGAGTGTGACGCCGCACTCTACCATGAACTTTGTGAAAGGAGTGGTTTATCGAGGGAACTCGTTGTCTACCCCATAGACGACATCACCTTAGAGCTGGCCGACCATGGGGCGGTCAAGGTCGAACGTGTGATGAGAAAATAGGGAAGGGCCTCGAGACCCACCCCTACACGCTTCGTCACGTTCGACTGTGACAAGCTTCCTGAGTCGGTGCGTGCCGGTTGGTACCACTACCGCGTGAAGGCATTTGTGCCACTGCCGTGGCGGTGCTATTACTGTCACCGCTTCGGCCATACGAATCGCTCATTTAGAAGTGCAAGTTCGGGGTCACCCGAATTATGTGTAAATTGGTCCTAGGCCGCACACGATAAGTCCAAATTGTGTGTGGCTAAGTGTGTCAATTGCATAGAACCGCACCCCGCTTCTTCGAATCAATGTGGTGCCTATCTCCTTGAGAAAGAAATCCTGGCCATTCAGGCCCAGGATCGACTCTCATTCCGCGAGGCTAACTACTTGGTCGTGGCGCGCCCGGCTCTGCCTGGGACGTCTTATGCGTCAATAGTTAGAAAGACACCCTCTTCTCCTGGCACATCCAGACCAATGAGCACTGTTATTTCCGCGCAAATTCAGAGCTCTTCTCCGGGTTCTACTCAACCCGGGCGCTCCCCTGGTAAAGCTGGTGGCACAAAGGGTAAATATCCAGCCTCTGCCTAAAACCAGGGCTCCTCCCCTTTCCCTAGCGCGACCGCTTCCCGTAAGGCGAAACTGTCACGCGCCTCCATCGAGTTGTTAGACTCACAGCAGGCAACACCCCTAAAAGAGGTCGCGAGTCCATCTTCCGGTGTTCCTAGAGCGGTCCCCGGAAAGGAGGACTGCAACAAAGGAGCTTCAGCTCCTTCGCCCACGCCTAGTGGTGGGACGAGTGGCTCGGAGACGGTGGATCCTCGAAAAGAGGGCCATCCGCCTCCGAAGCCGTAACGCCCGCCTAAGGTTTCGAGGTGGAGGAAGGAAAAGAATTTGTCCGGCCAACAGCGCCCGCGCTTCTGCCTCAGGGAAGCGTACGGCCATTCCCGTGAGGGTCTTCTATTCGAAGAGGGCCCCAGGGTCTCCTCCGAGCTAGGCCTGGAGGCCATATTCCTTCAATGGAATTACCGTGTACTCCGGGCCAACTGGGAGAAGCTGCGGAGGCTCGTCTCGCCCCGTTTCCCTTCAGCTACTTTTCTACAAGAGACCATGCTAGGCGCGCGCCCCCTGCCCGCCCTCACGGGGTATAAGGGTTTTGCGACCTCACCACCACGATATAGGGGCCGGGCTAACGGATACGCGGTTTACACCCTGCATAAGGTCTCCGTTCTTCTTTTTACTTTAGATACCTCCTTTCAGGCAGTAGTTGTGCAGCTTTACCTTGATAGGGTGTATACTATTATTGCTGCGTACATTCCACCGTTAGTTGACTTCGACGCGGGGGACTTCCTTCGCGTCGTGGCACGGTTTCTGGGGCCCTTTCTCTTGCTTGGAGAGCTGAAAGGCAGACATGCTCTCTGTGGGAATTACGTAATAAATCTCATGGGACAAGTCCTTGCCGATCTGATCGAAGAACTTGATAGAGATGTCCTAAATGTAGATGAGTTTAAGCATCACTGTCCGAGAACCGCTAAAATTTCTTGCCTTGATCTATCTTTGTGCTCTTCGGATGCACAGCCTGATTTTGATTGCAGGGTGGTCGGTGACCTCCATGGTAGTGATCACTTTCCCATTCAAATATCATTTTCAGGGCAACTGCTGCCTGGGAGCCCACCTCGGTGGTGCTTGGCGCGGGCGCGGTGGCCTGCATTTCAGGAAATGACTGAATTCTCCATCTCAGTCAAGGAGTTTAGGTCGGTAGATGAGGCTGTTGAGTTCTTTTCCGGCAGCCTCGTTCCTGCGGGCCTGACTACTATTCCCAGAACGTCTGGCCATTTTGCACGCCGACCACTCATATGGTGGTCGGCCGAGTGTGAGACAGCCTTCAAACAAAACGTTATGCTTACATGCGCTATAAGCGCCACCCGAACGATTTCAATGTCGGTGAATTTCGTCGAACTAGGGCTAGGTTCTGGTATATTTCGAAGCACGCCCGCCGCCCTTCTTGGCGGGCATACGTGTCTTCACTTAACGAGAAGACCCCTCTGGCAGAGGTGTAGAAGCGAGTCAAAAGGATTCGGGGCAAGCTCTCGCAGGACTCCCCTCCTGCTCTCCAGGAAAATGGGACCGCAATCTCGGACCCCGCGCCTGTGGCGTTATCCTTCGCGCCCGCATTCTCCGCATTCTCTAGCAGGGATGCTGCTCCGCCAGCATTCAATGCACGTTGTGTTGTCGCGGAAAGATGCCGACTGGATTTTACCTCCAGAGGCGGAGAACCCTTCAACGACAGGTTTACTGTGAGTGAGTTGCGCCCCGCTCTTGCTTCGTTCCTGGATACCGCCCATGGTCCTCTCGATGTCCCGTACGCCATGCTTCGACACCTGGGTGAGCGAGGCATGGCCTTTCTCTTAGATTTGTTCAACAGGATTTGGGTGGAGGAGCTCCTCACAGATTCCTTGCGAATCACTACTGTGCTCGCCTTTCGCAAACTGGGGAGATATCATTTTACTCCAGCTAGTTTCCGCCCAATCTCTCTAACCTCTTGCGTGTGCAATTTGATAAGGAAATTGGTAAATGTTAGAATAGCCTTTTTTCTGGACAGCGGAGGCCATCTATCTGCATAGTGCGGCTTCCGCAAGTTCCACTCCACGTCGGATGGTCTCTTCTTACTGGAAAATGCCGTCTGCGAGGCCTTCCTTTGTAGACAGCACTACGCTACGGTGCTTTTAGATATGGAGAAGGCCTATGATACCACATGGCGATATGGTATCATGGAGACTCTCCACACGATGGGGGCGAGGGGACGCCTCCCAATGTTTATATCTGAATTTTTGAGGGATCGTCGATTCCGCGTACGGGTGGGGGAAGCCCTCTCGGGCCAAAGGAGCAGGAAGAGGGTGTCTCGCAGGAAAGTGTCCTCAGTGTCACACTCTTTGCCCTCATCATCAACGGCATCACATTGGGGCTACCGGAATAAGTTCTCGCTACGCTCTACGTGGACGACCTTTCGATCTCTTTTGGTGCGGCCCAGATACCAACTCTGGAGCGTCGACTCCAACAGGCATCGAACCGCGTCTCTCGCAATGCCGAAGCGCACAGGTTTCGGTTTTCCTAGGTCGAGACTAAGGTGGTGCACTTCTGCTGCCCTTCACGGCTCCATCCCGAACCAGATTTGATTTTTTAATGGGGTGCGCTTGGAAGTGGTTGAGTCGCACCGTTTCCTTGGTCTTGTATTTGACCGATGCCTCACTTAGGAGTCTTATATTCGCAGCCTTAGGGTCTCTTGTACCCGCGCCTTGGATATTCTCCGTTCTGTGACGTTAAGCGCTTGGAGCGCTGATAGGGCTAGTGCCTTACTTTTTTATCGATCCTTTGTTCGCTCGAAGCTCGACTACGGATGCGAGTTTTATGCATCCGTAGCCAAGTGTTTATTGCGGATGGTGGACGCGATCCTCCACACCGGCCTTCCCCTGACGACCGGTGCCTTCCGCACTTCCCCCATTGAGAGCCTATTACTCAAAGCTGAGGAGATGCTACTCGCTTTACCCCGCGTACAGTGCATCACTCGCCTGTACGCGCGAGCCCGACGCCTCCTTCAGTCACCAACAGCTCTCAATGCATCTGCAGCTGATCTCGATGGTACCTATGCCGCCGAGAGACGCCAGTCATACCCTAAGCCATTTGGGTTTAGGGCCAGGAAACTCCTTCGAGAGGTAGATATAGCTCTCGGGCCAGTGGCGCCCCTGGTTCTGCCCAGGACGCCACCCTGGTGGGTACCACATTTGGCTATTTATCGCCACGCCTCTGCTCATAAAGCTTGTACAGCGCCGGAAGTATTACGTTTGACTTTTTTGGAGCACACCCCGTGTCACGCTGGAACCGTGCCAGTGTATACGGATGGCACCAAGTCCCAAGAGGGGGCCGGCTTCCACACAGTATCACCTCTTTTTAAAGTCAGCGGAGCTCTGCCAGGCGCTGCGTCTGTCTTCACGGCCGAGCTGTTGGCAATACAATACTCTGTATGGGAGATTACGCGACGTGCCCGGTTCGGAGACCGGATTGTGATCTATAGCGACTCACAAAGCGCCCTGAGTGCTCTCGGGGCATTGAAATCTCCGCATCCCTTGGTTTGCGATATCCGTGACGCCACGGTTTTGGCAAGCCGGGCAGATGTTGAGATTATCTTCTGCTGGGTTACTGGACATGTAGGAATTGCGGGGAATGAGCGCGCCGATCAGGGCACCAAAGAGTCCGCCAGTACTCTGCGCCCGTACCAGCGTTTCGCTCTTCCTCACACCGACTACATGGCAGGAATACGGGCAGCTCTTCGGGCTGCCTGGCACAGAAGATGGGAGACGGTCGAAGGGAACTTAAAGTTGCGTGCCATTGCGCTGCGACTGTTCCCATGGAACTATTCCCCAATCCCGCGACTGCTTTAGGTCGCTTTCTGTCGTCTCCGAATCGTGCACACTTGTTTGCCCCATCACCATTTTTTGGAGCGCTCGCCTGCGCTCTATTGTAACGACTGCGTCGCCCCTTAGACTGTTCGGCACATTCTTGTCGAATGTCCCAGTCTGGGTGATCTTCGCGAACGTTACCTGTCTCGGTGCCGTGATAAGCGTGGTCGCTACCACCTGTCCCTTGTGCTCGGGACGAGTTCGTTCGCGCTGACCTGTGGACTTTTAGACTTTTCGGAGGAGGCCGGCCTTCTCCTTTTTTTTTGAATATTCAACTATGGATCGCCGTCTTCTTCGCCTGGGCAGGGCGCGCCCTTCCCCTTCGATGGAGCTCGCTCTATGTTTTTCAACTCGTTTGTTTTTTCCTTTTTTTAATTTTGCTTTTAATACAGCCTAGGTACATGCTAGCTTGAGTACGGCGACTTATCCTGTAGAAGGCAGTTGCCAGATGAGATAATAGGAAAAACAATAAAAAATAGAAGTGTAAGCGAGCGGCTTAAAAGTTTCCCTTGAATGACTCTTTTTTTGAAACTCAGTATGGCCGAGTGTACCCACCGCTGGCTAACAGTGGTCCAGCAACGTGGGAAGCTTTTCGCAATTCGCCTAGGCTATAATTTTTTATTTACCCTTGTGCCTTCTCCTCTATCTATAAAAATGGCGTCAAAGCGTGACGAAGGAAGATGAAAAGCGACAAGAGGAGCTTTGTGTGACGGTGGACTTTGGCGCGCTGGTATGGCAGATATGACTGAGCCTATTTGGTCACATCGGCATTCATACCTGGCCACACGAAGCGTTGTGTAACGAGTTTGCCTGTTGCATTGACGCCAGGATGAGAGATTGTGAATTTGGTCGAAAATCTTGCCGACGGTATGCAGAAGGAATTAGAGGGTGAGGACAGTCAGGTAATGAATAATCGACCAGGATGCGCTTGGAAGGCCTGACCGGTAAGTCGATCTCGCGAATGACTAGTTGAGAAGAGCGACGATGTTTTCTCGTGTCTTCATCTTGTTCCTGGGCTAGCGCTATTGTTGCATAATCGATGGGCGTAGTGTGAGAGAGATGCGTGCCCGAAATCGCGCAATGCGGGAAAGCGCATCCGGTACGACGTTTGAAGAACTATGAACATAGTGAATATCATTCGTCATCTGCAGGATGAAGTCAAGATGACGAGCGTCAACTGCAGTGTGTACTGGCGAATTACCACTATAGCGAGACGAAGGCAACACTAACCCCACGTTCCAACCTTTTCCTAGAATTGATGAACCTTGAGAACCCCGAGGAAGAATTGACACGATTTTACATACCGTCCTTTACTTACGATAAAATTTCAAATATATTTACAATTTCGTCACTCAAGTGTATTTACAAAAATAATTAAATTCAAATAGGCAAGAAAATAACAAACAGGTACGCACCCAAATAAATAACCAGGGCCTAAAATTTTAAAAATAACATATATATACACATACACTCGATGGGTACAATATGTACATAAACAAAAATAATAACCTATAATTACAACTCTCCCAACCGAGACTTTCCAACAAAAAAAAATGTCGTACCAGACCCAAGTATGCGCAATTTTGGGTAAGTGGGGGTATCCTCGTGAGTTGAATGGGGGGTGGTAGTATTCCAAAAGGGGGTATGCTCCTCAGTCAAATGCAGGTGGGCAGTAGAGGTGGCGAGCGATGTAGGAAAAGCCCTCCGTGTCAGTGCTGGGCAGAACACACACCTCGAGAACTCCTCTCGCAGTCCGTTCGTTCGCTTGTATCCGCACAGCCTGCACGCCTTATGTGAGTTTGTCCGACACTTTGTTCTACACGTCTGATCACAGTTAAAGCTTCCACTCTGTAACAAAGATGTATATCCCATTTATAATCAATTTACAATAGAGGGAAGGGAAACAAATATGTGGGCATTTGACCCGAGGAAATACCATTTACTAGCTTACCTAAAGTGTATATACAAGTGCGGGCGACAAATTCTATGAAAACTCTCTCTGGGGGTGGGAGAATGGCCCGACACACACACTCACATCGCTCCATCCATACCACGAGACGAACATGCACCGACTAAAGGCTTATGGTCCGTAAAAATGATGAAGTCACGTGCTTTTCAGTGATGGTGGAAGTGGCGGATTGCAAGGTATATTCCGAGGAACTTGCGAAATAACCTACTATACCTTTGTTACGTATGAGAAGTGCAGGCGAGCAGCTTAAAAGCTTCGCTTGAATGAGTCTTTACTGAGACTCAGGATGGCCGAGTGGATTCGCCACTGGCTAAGAGTGGTCCAGCGACGCTCAAAGCTGTTCGCAACTCGCCTACGCTATATTTTTTTCTTTATCTCTTTTCCTACTCTCCTCTATCTACATCTGCATGGCAAAAATAATCAAAATATTACCTTTTCTCCCTTTATCGATTTATATCATTATTGTTGATCATGGTGTGCCTCCATAATAGATATGCCCAAAATGTACCTCCCAATATATTCCGGGAAACCTCTCTCACCATTGGGTGGGACTTGTACCTCGCAATGTATATGGCGGCTACAGCCTTGGTCTATTCAAACAACCTAAATGAACACGAGCACACTGACACGTCTTTCCATTAAGATTTACATTATTGTCAACAAATAATTCTGTTGCTTGGTTAATCAATAGTCCAGTCCTAAAACATATAAAAGTACAATTTAATTAACAATGGAAATAAAAAGCATGTCAGATGAGTTCGATTTGCCTGTTTTTGTGTCTTTTAGTAAACACACTCATAAAAGTGTCAAGATTGATGGCCCTTGCCCTTTGTGACTCCACACTTAATACCTCTAAATTACCTAAAAGCTCATAAGTTATTTTATTTCTTAAATGAGTTTTGATCAACTTAAGTACAAAAAAAAAACTACGTTCACATATCGCAGTTTTAAGAGGTAATGCAAGTGCAATTTTGCATAATTTGAACAACTCATCAAACACCTCACTATATGGTTGAAGATAGACTCTGAGTTCCATTAAACTAGAAGGTGTTTTCTCTCTTTTAGATTTCTTCCTCTCAATTTTTCTCTTACGCTCCCTCATCTCAGGTTTCAGGTCTTTTGTGTTACAGCTATACTGCAAAACAAATGGAAACACTCCTTCTTCAACACAGAATGTAAGACTATTTGGATTCAGGGCTTCTATCCCTTCCGTGTATAGGTTTTAAATGAATATTGCGGCAATAGCCTAAATAGCTCTAGATCAAAATAAAGATAAAAACCTATATTTTGTTATTCAAGGGAATGAAGTTAGATGCTAACCCGAAGTCTAAATTTTGCAGAAGAATTCTTTAGGCCTAATCTGAGGGACGTTGGGAAACTCGAATTAAAAACAAAGAGTTACGAAAATATATATTATTGAATAAACAGTTAAATTATTTAAAGGTGAATTTATACAGTAACAGTTTATTATTGGATTGAATTTTTACGTGTGAATTAAATTTGCATGAGGTAACGGGAATGGATTTACAATTGGTAAATTTGGTTTGGTAATTAGAGTATAACAAATAATGATTGATAATTGGTAAATAGATTATAAAAAATGGTGATTGATAATTGGATAATTGTTAAATTGGTAAATAGATTGTATTATAAGTAAATTTGGATTATCGTAATTGATAAATTGATTGTATAATTGTTAAATTGTAATTTGTAAATAGTTTGGTAAATAGATTGATAAATTATAAATAGTAATTGGTAAATTGAGTATAACAATTGATGATTGATAATTAGATTGGCTAAAGTGTTAAATGGTTTGATAAATTAATTCTTAAATGGGAATTGGTAAATTGATTGGCAAATAGTAATGTATTTATATATTGGATAATTGTTAAATATATTGATAAATATATTATAAGTAATTGGATAAATAATAATTTGTAAATAGTAATTGGTAAATAGTTTGATAAATAGATTATAAGTAATTCGATGATATGTGGTTGGTAAATAGTTTGATAAATAGATTATAAGTAATTGGATGATAAGTGATTGGTAAATATTGGTAAATAATTTGATAAATAGATTATAAGTAATTGGGTGATTGGTAAATAGTTTGATAAATAGATTATAAGTAATTGTATGATAAGTGATTGGTAAATAGTTTGATAAATAGATTACAACGGAGTTGAATGGGTCTGTAAATGAGACAAAATAATCAAGCATTAATTCAGGATTCATTTGGGAAATATTTAGCTAAACAATTACAATTCAAATATTTACAGACCTGTTTCACCGATGCGGGAATGCAAAGCGAATGAACCTCATGGCTTAATTTTATGACGCTTGGGAGAGCACGTGTAGCAATCTCCCGATTTACGTCAGGGTAACAAACCCTTTTGAAATTATATATATATATATATATATATATATATATATATATATATATATATATCAAAGTAGTGCAAGAGAATGATGAAAATGAATCCATTAAACCACATGGAAAGAGAAAACGAAATAATTTTTCCTTGCAGTAATATTTTTATAACCTTTTTTCGAAAAAATCTGTGCAGGGAAGCGATTCGAACCATGCACACTGAAGCAACGAGCACCGCTTTGATTACAGTTAAAAGTAGTGCACTAAAGGCATACTTTTAACTGTGATCAAAGCGGTGCTTGGAGCCTCAGTGTCCATGGTTCGAATCGCTTCCCTGTACAGATTTTTTTCGAAAAAGGTAATAAAAATATTACTGCAAGGAAAAATTATTCCGTTTTCTCTTTCTATGTGGTTTAATGGATTCATATATATATATATATATATATATATATATATATATATATATATATATAATACAGGAGGGAATTCAATATTTACATTTGTAGGGGTATAGACCACTACACATGATAGCCCACTTTCTTTAGAAAAGCGTGGGTTATCTTGGTATAAGTACAAAAAATAAAATTTTGGGCAGGGGTGGTCAGTAGGGTGACCTTGGCTGACTTGGGGGTTTCAATACCCAGAGGTAACATTCCCCCACTCAGATTAAACCATATCTTCACTAACTCTTTGCTGTCTGTCTCTAAGCCACGACTGAATCTACCTAAAAGTACTTCCATCGATCCCATACGCTTTAACTTCATTTAAAATTTGTAATTGAGGCATCCTGTCGAAATCCTTATTAAAATCTAAATACCCAATATTGTAATTCTCAACTCTATTGGCAGCATCATGCACCTTTCTATAAAAAGACAGTTAAATAGTCAAACATAATTTACCCCTAGTAAAGACATGTTTAGATTCATTAGGATTGGTGTTTGTAGATGTCTGGGGAGGGTTTTACGGGAATAGGAGGTTGTATGCGATGGATGGGCTCCATCTTAGTCGGGCAGGTGTTGAGGTTCTATGGGGGGAGCTGGATAGTGTGATTAGGTCCTTACGGGTGGGAAACTAGAAGCTGTTAGAGGCAAGGGAATAACAGTAATAGAGGGCAGGTGTAGGAAATGGAAGGGATGCAGAGATAGAGGAATAGCTAAGGGAGAGGGCATACTGATGCGTTATAGGGGGACTAATGCACAAGTGAATGAGCAGATAATTAGGAATAGAAAAGCACGATGCAATGAAGATGGGAATAATAAAAAAAACTTAAAAATATACTACACAAATGGTCGGAGTATAAGGAATAAGATAGATCTCTTAAGAGCGTTAGCGAGTGAAGAGAATTTTGATATAATTGCGATAACAGAGTCATGGCTTGATTTGGCAGGAAATCACTTTAAACCTGAGGTTGAGATTGAGGGCTTTAACATGTTCCATACAGATAGGAATAGGAAGAGAGGAGGAGGGGTTATTATTTATATTAAAGATAATCTCCAGTGTTGTGTAAACAGTACAATTAAATTAGATGATAACACAGAGTCATTATGGCTAAATGTAAAGGAAGGTAAAAACAAGCTTGTCATAGGATTATTATACAGACCACCAAATCTTAGTAAGGAAGCTTCAAATCTTCTGTGGCAGGAGATTGAACGGGCATGTAGAAGTAAGCATGTGTGTATAATGGGCGATTTTAATTACAGAAATATAGACTGGGAAGCTCTTGTGGGTGATCAGGAAGCTGAGGAATTTTTGAATGTTGTCCAAGATAATTTTCTGAGGCAGATTATTAACGAACCCACTAGAGGTAATAATATACTGGATTTAGTTCTGACAAATAGGGAAGAAGTTATTAAGGATACTGAGATTGGAGGAAATTTGGGTAATAGTGACCATTGTGAAATTAGATTCAAGATGAAATGGAATGGTATTGATAGTAGCATGAACAATGTTAAAATTCCTGACTTTAGAAGAGCAAATTATAATGGGCTAAGGACTTACCTGGAGGCAGTTGTACAGAAACCAGGCAATGAAATCAATTCAGGAATAGATTCAATGATATCAGTTAGTGGAGACAATAATCACCAGGAGGAAGAGATTACAATTGAAGAGGAGTATGAAAGAATAATTGAGCAATTAATTACAGGTCAGATGATTAACATTCCTTATAAGGAGATTAGGACTAAAAATAATGACCCAAAATGGAGGACAGATAAAATTAAGCATTATATTGGCATTAAAAAGGGCATTTATAGGAAAATAAAAAATGGAGAGGATCACTTAAGGCAGAGATATAATGAACTAGCAAGAGATGTTAAAAAGTTAGTTAGAGTAGCAAGGAGAAATTATGAAATTAAAGTGGCAAATAGGGCAAAGGAAGATCTTAAAAGTTTTTATCAATTATACAATACTAAGGTTAGAGATAAAATAGGCCCACTTATAGATTCCAATGGAGAATTAGTGAGTGATAGGGACTCAATGGCTGGAATGCTAAATGACTTTTTTCTCTCAGTATTTACACAGGAGGATACTCTAAATATACCCGAGGTGTAATGATCTTTCGGGGTAATGATGAAGAGAAATTAAAGGATATCTTGATCACAAAGGAGATAGTGACAAAGGAAATTGATAAAATCAAAAGTAGTAAAGCACCCGGTCCTGATGAGGTCTTTCCTAGAATTTTGAAAGAATGTAAGGATGTGTTAAGTGAGCCCCTATCATGCATCTTTAGAAAATCATTGGAGAGTGGCATTGTGCCAGTGGCATGGAAGAAAGCCAATGTGATACCTATATTTAAGAAAGGGGATAAAACAAATATGTCTAATTACAGACCAGTAAGTTTGACATCAGTGGTAGGGAAAATGATGGAATCTATTATAGCAAGGAATATTAGGGATCACTTGGATAAGCATAAGTTGATAAAAGAATCACAGCATGGCTTTAGTAAGGGTAAATCCTGCCTGACTAATTTGCTGTCTTTTTATAGTAAGGTGTATGAAGCAGCAGATAAGGATGAAAACTATGATATTTTATACTTGGACTTTAGTAAGGCTCTTGATCGAGTGCCACACTTACGGCTTCTGAGCAAAGTTAAAGCACACGGGATCGATGGCAGTATATTTAGGTGGATTCAGTCATGGCTTGGTGACTGACAGCAAAGAGTTAGTATAGATGGAGTTAAATCTGAGTGGGGGTGTGTTAGCAGTGGAGTTCCGCAAGGATCTGTTTTGGGTCCCTTGCTATTCTTAATTTATATTAATGATCTTGACATAGGTATAAGTAGTGACCTGAGTAAATTTGCTGATGATACTAAGCTAGGTAGGGCCATTAGGGCTGATTCTGATGCTGTTGTAATGCAGGAGGAATTGACCATTCTGTCCAATTGGGCTGAGAAATGGCAAATGAAGTTTAACATAGACAAATGTAGTGTACTTAGTATAGGTAGAAATAATCCACTGAATAGTTATAAATTAAATGGGAGAAATTTAGGGAGGACCGATTGTGAGAGGGACTTGGGTATTTTGGTAAGTTCAGACCTTCGTCCTAGAAAGCAATGCCTAAATGCTAAGAATAAAGCTAATAGGATATTGGGATTCATTAGGAGGAGTGTAAGCAATAAGAGTGCTGAAGTCATTCTAAAACTGTATCTGGCGCTAGTTAGGCCTCATCTAGACTATGCAGTACAATTTTGGTCACCATATTATAGGAAGGATATTGATTTGCTTGAGTCTGTGCAGAGAAGGATGACAAAGATGATTGGTGGGCTAAGGAACTTACCTTATGGTGAAAGGCTCAGAAAACTAAATCTACATACATTGGAAAGGAGAAGAGTCAGAGGGGAATTGATTGAAGTCTTCAAATGGGTAAAAGGATATAATAAAGGGGATCTGGGTAAGGTTCTTATACTTAGTGAACATGACAGGACACGTAGCAATGGGTTTAAGCTTGATAAGTATAGGTTTAGGAAGGAGATTGGGAGGAATTGGTTTACAAATCGTGTGGTAGATGAATGGAATAGGCTCACTAGACATGTGATAGAAGCCTCCTCTCTGGGTAGTTTTAAGAATAGATTAGATAAATATATGGATGAAGCTGCTAGATGGGACTGACTTTTTTTTCTTTCTTTTTTTATGTACATATGTATATATTTTTCTAAGGAGTGGGGAGATTATATTTTGCGGTTGCATGAATGGACATAATCCTCTGGATGCATTTTATGAATATTGTAGATTAGATCTGACGAACTCCTGTAAAGGGTGACAATGTTGATGACTTTTCTCTGGTAAGAAATCTTTTGTGTGTTGACTGGAACAGGAGTGCCAAGTGTAGGCCATGAATGGTCTTTTGCAGTCTCCTTCTTTTCTTATGTTCTTAATTAACCTATGTTTATCTAAGTAATCCTTAATAGATTTCGCTACTAGAGATTCTATCATTTTTACAAATACTCATGTCAAACTTACTGGACGGTAATTGGATATATTTTTTTACCCCTCTTCTTGAATATAGGTATCACCATAGCTTTCTTCCATTTCGTTATATTTGTTAGGTTATTATTGCGCCAATACACTAGATAGCTCAGGTCACAATAAATCCCCAAACCTATATTTTTGTTATTCAAGGGAATGAAAAGTACTACGCGGAGTCGGAATTTGCAGACGAAATTTCGTTAGGCCTAAATCGGCGTAGTCGTGGGAATACGTGAATTAGAAACAAAGATCTACGAAAAATATATATTATGGAATGAACAGTTATGATTAGAAAGTGAAATTATACAGTTTATGATTGTATAGGATTACGCGGGTGAATAAACTTTGCATAAGTTAATGAGAATTAGAGTACACATATGATAATTGATTATTAGATTGACAATTATTAATTAGATTATAGTTGAATATTAAATAAGTAAATATTATAAATGTATGATAAATATTTATATGGATTGATAAATAGATTATATGAGCAAAGAGATTATATAGTTAAATGGATTGGGTAAATATTAAAGATTGGGGTAAATATTAAATAGATTGATATGTATAAATATTGGTATAAATAGATTGTATGGATTAAATTGGATACATTAATAGATTGTAATTTGGATACATAAATAGATTAAATAAATGGATTATATAAATAGATTGAATAAATAGATAATATAAATCGATTACATAAATAGATCACTTTGCCGAGCAGCAAAGTGAATGAATCTAATGTTTGATTTTAAAACGCATTGGAGATCGGGTGTACCAATCACACGATTTAAGTTATGGTTACCAACCCTTCTTGAAATAATATATATATATATATATATATATATATATATATACAGTTATAATTAAATATTTCCACTTGTAGGGGTATAGACCGCTACATCGTTGCTACAATGCTAGTCTCTAACGATTTTATAAATAGTCATGCTAGAGGCTCACTTAACAGATCTTTACATTCCTTCGAAATCTTAGGAAAATAGCACCAGGGTCCGGTGCTCCACTAAATTTAATTCTTTCTATTTCTTTTGAGACTATCTCATTTGTAATTAAAATATTTCCTAGTTTCTCTTCATCTTTACATCTGGAGATCATCTGTAAGCCTAAGATAGACACAACTGATGTTTTTACTTTTGATTTATAGCCAATATTATATTATTGCTAAACTTCAGAAAATCTACGCCGTGGTTTTTATAATAAAAACAGTACTAATGGTGTTATAAGTCATTTTAGTCGTCATTTACGGCTTCAGTTAGGCGCGGAAAGCAGTTATTTCAAGATACTAGCACTCTGAGTACGGCTCTATTTGCCGTGATATTAACTTAAAAATAACTGCTTTCCGCGCGAAAACGAAGCCGTACATGAAGACAAAAATGCTTAAAAAATACTATTAGTACTCATTTTACCTACTTACTATTTATTTATAGATTATTCGTATATGCGTTTGGTTACTGGAAGTGAATATCGAGCCGTGCCATGGCTTGTCATTATGGGGAGCTCCGGCCCCCCATAGTTCCCCGCTTGCTCCGCTCGCGCCTCAGGAGCAAGTAGTACAACGAAACCTAATCTTAAATACCTAGTAGTATTAATAATTCGAAAGCCTAGCCTTAAGTTCGAATCCAAAAACAAAACAAACTTACTATTTAGTGATGGGACCATTATAATCAACCCGCGTCTCTTTCTCACATCTGTCGCAACGCTTCACTTTCAATTGCCCGAGGAATTATCAAAAGACTTATTAAAGCTTAAAAAAATCAATACGCACACGCCACACGACCCCTGGACCAACGTTAGACATACGGGGTTTTGACGTTACAATCGAAAGCAGCGATGTTATAAATGCTTCTCTCCAGGATTGCCAATGTGTAAATTAAATTCGAATTAAGTTCGAATGTGCAAAATGCATGGTTTCTGATCGCTTTAGTAGATGGTAATACGGATCTATTTTAATTTCAATATTAACCCCATCAATGCGTAGTATCTAAAAAAATATGTACTTTCCGCGCCAATACGCAACCCTATATGACAACTGGAATGCCTATTTATAATACTAAAAGTACGATTCACGTTTTCTGAAGTTCGACCATATTATTCTTCCTATAAAATTTTACAAACCGAAATAAGTCGAAATAGAAAACATAATTAACTCGGTTTTATCAGACCCCCTCTTCTATTATTTTTTTTTAGAAACAGGAGCAAGAGACTTAGTTATATTGTTCTAAAGGGTAGAGCTTTTGATGATTTACTCCCCCTCTCCCCCTACCCTCTCCAAACCCCCACCATAAACAAAGGTTCTCTTTTGAACTATTCTGAATGTAATGAGTGATTAAAAACAATTTTACTGAATAATAAATAAGTTGATATACTCGTGATATGCCATATTTTCATAAGCTATGGGAGATAAGTCTTATACATTCACTGAAAATGGAATACAGCTTAATACAGAGAATACTGTTCTCACACCAAAGAAAAATGAAATTATTTTTAATCCTGACATGCTAATCAATAGGTAAGAATATTAGTATGGCCTCTAGTCTTGTAATTCTGTTAGTTTTCAATAGATTAATCGGGTGGAGAAAATGAGTAAATATTTGTTAAATGACCCACCAACCAACAATTTTCAGTTATATATTATTAATCAACAAACTCAAAATGGCTTGAGAAAAGTTCCCAAACCTTTGGCAAATGGTTCTTTATGCTATAATGTTGGGTAAGAGTAATTGTGGGTAAATATTACAATCGGCAGGGCGAACACTGGGACGTAAACTATTTTGTCCATGTTCCAATATGTTTCACCTTTTTGAAGTAAATTCAAGGGGACTGCTCATAGGTGGTTTAAACATTGTGGGGGGACCCCCTATGATGATTCTGAGTTTCAATCAATTTTCTTTAACATAACATAACATAACATAATTTAACGGATGACAAAAGCCACAAGGGCCTATCAAAGGTCATCCGTATCCATCAAATCCCACCCATAAAATGCATCCATAGGATTTTGTCAGATCATGCAGCTACAATATACAATTTAACAATCCATAGGAATGTCCAACCATGCATCTACAATATATAATTTAAAGCCTCCATAGGAGTCTGTCAAAAACAAAATCAAAATCCCCCAAAATATACAATAAAAAGAAACTGCATCCACAGGAATGAGTCAAGAAACATATCCACATACCAAAAAGTAAGAAATTAACCCTCCATCCCCATATAATCATCCAATCTGCGCTTGAAAACATTCAAGTTTGGGCTGTCTACAGTCTCAGGTGGCAAACTATTCCAATAATCCACCACTCTGTTAGTGAAAAAATATTTTCTGACATCCAGTCTGCACCTCTGTTTTTTAATCTTTAAGTGGTGGCCTCTAGTTCTATTACTACCTTCTAACTCAAATAACTTGCTGAAATCTAATTTATCCATCCCAGAAAATATTTTAAAAAGCTCAATCATATCTCCCCTCACACACCTTCTTTCAAATGAAAACATATTTAATACCCTCAGTCTATCTTCATATTGAAGGTGCTTCAGGGATGGTATTATTTTTGTTGCCCTCCTTTGTACTGACTCTAATAAGTTTATATCATGTCTAAAATGTGGTGACCATGCCTGTATACAGTACTCTAAATGTGGCCTGACATAAGAGTTGTATAGTTTAAGGATGACCTCCTTACTCTTGTAGCTAACGTTTCTTTTAATGTAACCTAGCACCCTATTTGCTCTATTTTTTGCCTCAATACACTGCTTTGAAAATTTCAGTGACCTATCTACTACCACTCCTAAGTCTTTCTCATCTTCAACTGAATTAAGCCAATATCTATCCATCTCATAGCTAAATTCCCTATTATCTCTCCCCATGTTAATAACTTTGCATTTATTAAGGTTAAAAGTCATCTGCCACTTCTGAGCCCAAGCTAACAGCTTATCTAAGTCACCCTGCACTTTAAAGCTACCCTCAACCTCTTTGACTACAGCTGCCAATTTAGTGTCATCAGCAAAAATTGACACTTTGCTATTTACACCTTGCCCAAGATCATTTACATAGATTATAAATAATAAAGGGCCTAAAACTGATCCCTGAGGTACGCCACTAATAACATTCCTCCACTCTGACCTCACTCCATTCAGTACAACTCTCTGTTTCCTATTTTTCAGCCATTCAGTTATCCAATTTAAAACGTTCCCACATATCCCATGCAGCTTTAATTTATGAACTAGTCTTCTATGTGGAACCTTATCAAAAGCTTTGCTGAAATCTAAGTAGATAACATCAACTTTCTCACCCCTATCTAATTCTTTAGTTACATAATCCATAAAATCCAGTAAATTAGTTAAACACGATCTATCTTTTCTAAAACCATGCTGAGCATCATTAATTAACCTGCTACTCTCTAGATGATCAGAAATTCCCTTCTTAACCATCTTCTCAAGAATTTTACAGACTATAGAAGTTAAGCTTTTTTCTGGATGCAATCCTCTGGATGTAGTTTTCCTGGGAGTTTGGGTGCCTTGAAAAAGAGGCCGCTTGACTCGGATGACCTATGATGAGCCCTTGTGGCTTTTGTCATCCGTTATATTATATTGTGGGGGACTTTGATTTTGTCTTCCCCTGGTGATGGTGCTTTTTGTGGGTGGGTTTTGACGGAGGCGGATGACCTTTGATAGGCCCTTGTGGCTTTTGTCATCCGTGTAATTATGTAAAAAAGCTTACTGGTCTAAAGTTATTTGGGTCCTCTTTGCTTCCCTTTTTAAAAATTGGCACTACATTTGCCAATTTCCAATCATTTGGTATTTCTCCAGACTCTAGTGATCTAATAAATATCTTCTCGAGAGCTACTGCAATACTTTCTACACCTTCTTTGAGTATCCTAGAATGAATGTTGTCAGGGCCAGATGCCTTACTAGTATTTAACTGAATTATAAGCCCTTTAATTTCTTCTCTGTCTATATTAATAGAATTTATCACTACTTCCCTTGACCTAGAATTATCATCAATTAATCTAACTGGTTTCTCTTCTGTGAATACTGAAGCAAAATGATCATTAAGGACCTCTACTATTTCCTCATCAGATTCTTTCAAAACCCCTTCATATTTAATAGGCCCTATTTTATCACTGTTAGATTGATTATTGATTCTATAATAGCTAAAGAATTTTTTAGGATCTTTATTATTATTTTTAGCTAAATTAATTTCTGCTGTCCTTTTGGTCTTCTTAATAATCTTATTTAGTTCATTTCTGGTTGACCTATAATGGTTTAAATTATCTAAACTACTCTCACTTTGTAATCTCTGGTATGCCCTTTTTTTCTCTGAAACTTTATTAGCTATTTCTTGGTTCCACCATAATGGTTTCCTACATTTCTTCCTAATAGACTTCATCGGAATACACTGTTCCTGAACCATGTTTAATATAGTCTTAAAAATATCCCACATCTCATAAGTATTCTTTCCATGGAATTCTATATCCCACCTAATCTGATTTAGCATGCTGCGTAATTTATCGTAATCTCCCCTATAAAAATTTGGAATTTTCGTGGAGTTTGTCGTTGTTCTACCCTTAACTATTTGCAAATTAAACCGAACCATCTGATGATCACTGTTTCCCAATGATTCACCTACACTCAATCCTTGAACTAAGTGATCATCATTTGAAAGAATTAGATCTAATATATTGGCACCCCTTGTTGGCTTATTAACAAATTGGATCAAAAAGTTATCCTCAAAACACTCCATATACTTACAACTTGCTCTATCTCTTCCTATCATATTTTCCCAGTCTACAGAAGTTAAATTAAAGTCACCAAGAATAACTGTATCTTCTTTGCATCCTTCACTTATTTCCCTAATCATTAACTCATCGATACAATCAGTCTGTCCTGGTGGTCTATAAAAAGCTCCCAAGTGTATTTTCCTATTTTTACCAACCTTAATATCTATCCATAATGATTCACCTTCTCCTTGCTTTATAGAGTTATTTAGATTTGAAGAAATGCTATTTCTGATATAAATAATCAACCCACCACCAGTCCTATCTCTCCTTTGACTAATGTACATAGTATAACCCTCTAGTTCAAATTCACTGACATTATCATTAAATATATTTTCATTAACCCATGATTCAACTATACATATTATATCTATATCTTCATGAATGATATAACTAAATAATTCATCCTTCTTATTTCTAAGACTACGAGCATTTGTGTAAAGACAACTCAGCCCACCTATCCCTGAAGCACCTGAGGGCCTATCTCCTCTGCATCTCCTTTCTCTCTTTCCCCGACCCTGTACTCTTGTATTTCCCTGACCACTTTCACTACTCAAGTAGTTTAACCCTAAAGCACTTCCATTAGCCTGCCTACCTTCTACAAATCTGTGTTTGCTTCCTTTCCCTGCCTCACTTTGAGCCATTAAATTTCCCTGACCACTATCAAAACCTAGTTTCCCGCCTCTAAAGACCTAATAACACTATCTAATTCCCGCCACAAAACCTCAACCCCATCTCGGCTCAGATGGAGTCCATCCATCGCATACAAACCCTTATTCCCATAAAACCCACTCCAAACATCTACAAATACCAATCCTGACTCCTCGCACAAACCTTTCACATATTCATTCAACCCCATTGCACGAGACAACCATTCCATCCCCACATCCATTCTGGGAAGCACACCTGAAACAACGCCTTTTACTCTACTTTCACACATCCTTTCAATCAGCCTTTTATACCGCTGTCGTAACTCACAAGTACCCACCTTCTTTACATCGTTTACTCCGACATGTGTAATCACAACTGCTTCCCTCTCACACCCAGACACCAACCTATCATACCTCTCACACACATCATTTACACCAGCACCCGGCAGACAAACTCTCACTCCCTTCCATTTACTTTCATTCAACTTCCTATCTAAATACCTAATCTGAGAGTCACCCATCACAATCACCTCAGTCATTCTCCTATTCTCTCTAGGCCTAGTATTACCCTCCCTCCTGCTCTCACTCATTCGACCTCCTATTCTACTTTCAGGCACGGCCACACCAGGCAAATCTCTTTCAAATTCTTTCTCTCTCAGGGCATCAAATCTGTTAGTTAGCCTAACAGGTTCCATGTCCCTCTCATTCACACACCTAACCTGTCCTAACTTATCTATTCTGTTCACTTTCACCCACCACTCATCATCACTTACTTCACTTACTGCTTTCTCTCCAGTCCCTGTTCTAGGCCTAACTTCCTCCCTCCTGGTCCCAATCTGACTCTTCAAACGTACACTTGCATCTCTTCTCACTTCAGACACTAAATCGTTCAGTCTCAAGCATTCCGCACGTAATCGACTCACCTCCTCAGTCAAAGCACATACACGGCACTCAGACACATTCACTCTCCTCTCTACACCACAGACATCGCACACTACATACACACTACTTTCAAAAGGCATACTCTCTAGAATAATGTTCTAACGTTTTTATTTAACCAAGCGCGCATGAATATGCATGCCCGGGTGAAAGAAAGGTAATACTTCAGATTCGGGGCGCACAGTAGATGGCGCTGTTAGTCGGCTACAATTTTGGGCTACAGCATATCTCTTATGACGTCAGACGGTAGCGTGAGATGTGACAATCACTGCGTTATATTTTTTTGTTGTTTGGGGGATTTGTAACTTTTAGTGTATTATTTACTAAATATCTGCGCTCTGCTCGTTTATAGTTTTTTTCTAAGTTAGGTAAGGTTTCTTGATGTCTTTTATTGTTTTTTTTGTTTAGTGCGAACAATAACAGCTTCTTACTGGCAACATTGTAGCTTATAAATAGAACGGGTTTTGCAATGTTTTTCTTTCGTTATTGTTTTTGTGCTCTCCATGTGCTTCTTTGTTATTCGAATTCGGCTTTACTTTATATACTCGCGAAAAACTTTTAGACTATCTAGAGGTGCATAATCTAATCAAGAAACCTATAAAAGTAAGAATTGTTTGTTATTAGGTTAGGTTTTTCTGCCAGTAAAAAGCTGTTGGGGAGAAAACACCCCCAGTAAATTCAAGGGGACTGCTTGTGGGGTAGATATCACTGCAGGGGCACCACCCTGCGATGATCCTGAGTTTCTTTCAATTGGAGGGGGTCTGGGGGGTGCAGCCCCCCCATTATATACTCCTACAAAAAAATATTACGCCGATATTATTCACATCTGACGCTACCGTCTGATGTCATAAGAGATATGCTGTAGCCCAAAATTGTAGCCGACTAACATCGCCATCTACCGTGCGCCCTGAATCTGAAGTGTTACCGAAAGAAACATGCAGCAAAAAAAATCAACTTTTTTGGGCACGCCGCCGATCTTCATGTTTACCTAATTATGTAGAGTATGGCTGGATCCGAGACTTAGCTTATTTTGGGGCTATTTTTCCTAGTTACTTTTTCTGGACTCGTGAAATCTCTCTTTCATGTCTGGAGATTTCTTCATAAAAAGTGCGTTGGTGAGATACCCATCCATATGTTCCTCTTTTTGTCCCTAATAGGGAATATTGGCTCTCATATCCCACCTTACTCTTTCTATATTTCTGGATCTACAAAATTCTGGGAGTGGTTGATGGTTAGATATTTGTATCCTTCAGATGACAAATTGGAATAGGCTGCCCATCTGTCCGATACAACTGTTGTTCCTGGCAAAATCCACTTTTTTATTGCTGCCAGGAGGGTTTCGCGATTTCTATTTTTGACTGAAACAATGAAAATTTTCTTTGATTCACGTTCAAACCCTCCCAAAACCCACTGTCCTTCCATGGTAAATGTTTTGAGTATGGGTGGATGCGATTCTAGCTTATTTTGAGGGGCGGCTCATCGGGGGGATGGACCTATGATGATCCTGAGATTTCAATCATTTTGGGGGGGGGGTTCCAGGAGGCACAGCCCCCAGTATATAATCTGAAATCACTATAAATTTTGTACATATAGATTTCAGCTCAGAAAAAGTAACTAGGAAAAATAGCCCAAAATAAGCTAGGACTCGGATCTGCCATATTCTACACAATTACATAACATAACAACAACATAATTACATGGATGACAAAAGCCACAAGGGCCTATCAAAGGTTATCCACCTCTGTCAAAACCCACCCACAAAAAGCACCATCACCAGGGGAAGACAAAATCAAAGTCCCCCACAATATAATATAACAGATGACAAAAGCCACAAGGGCTCATCATAGGTTATCCAAGTCAAACGGCCTCTTTTTTAAGGCACCCAAACTCCCAGGAAAACTACATCCAGAGGATTGCATCCAGAAACAAGGGTATCACCAATCAAGGCTTGTCAAGAACTAAATCATGCAGCTATAGATATATACAAACAATATTAATATATACAAAACTTAGGAACCATCACAACCTTCCCTCCTCATAAACTCATCCAACCTACCTGACTGTGGTTATATTTGTATCTGCCAAATTTTGCCTGTTTTGCCAGGACCTACAAACGGTGAAGAAAAAGTTTCGAAATAATGTACCCCGTCCCCCCATCAAAACCTAAACCAATCGACGAGGGTTTTTTGAAAATGCTTGTATGTGTGGCTATTATGGTCATAGGTACCTGATTCACAATGAACCACAACAAAACAACATAATATAACATAATTTCATGGATGACAAAAGCCACAAGGGCCTATCAAAGGTCATCCGTATCCATCAAATCTCACCCACATAATGCATCCATAGGATTTTGTCAGATCATGCATCTACAATATACAATTTAACAATCCATAGGAATGTCCAACCATGCTTCTACAATATATAATTTAAAGCCTCCATAGGAGTCTGTCAAAAACAAAATCAAAGTCCCCCAAAATATATAATAAAAAGAAACTGCATCCACAGGAATGAGTCAAGAAACATATCCATACCAAAAAGTAAGAAATTAACCCTCCATTCCCATATAATCATCCAATCTGCGCTTGAAAACATTTAAGTTTGGGCTGTCTACAGTCTCAGGTGGCAAACTATTCCAATAATCCACCACTGTGTTAATGAAAAAATATTTTCTAACATCCATTCTGCACCTCTGTTTTTTAATCTTTAAGTGGTGGCCTCTAGTTCTATTACTACCTTCTAACTCAAATAACTTGCTGAAATCCAATTTATCCATCCCAGAAAAGATTTTAAAAAGCTCAATCATATCTCCCCTCACACACCTTCTTTCAAATGAAAACATATTTAATACCCTCAGTCTATCTTTATATTCAAGGTGCTTCAGGGATGGTATTATTTTTGTTGCC
Source organism: Ceratothoa steindachneri (assembly GCA_963969495.1). NCBI lineage: Eukaryota > Metazoa > Arthropoda > Malacostraca > Isopoda > Cymothoidae > Ceratothoa > Ceratothoa steindachneri. The sequence continues at coordinate 21,974,456 of OZ018338.1, read as the reverse complement.
CTCCTTTGTACTGACTCTAATAAGTTTATAACCATGTCTAAAATGTGGTGACCATGCCTGTATACAGTACTCTAAATGTGGCCTGACATAAGAGTTGTATAGTTTAAGGATGACCTCCTTACTCTCGTAGCTAACATTTCTTTTAATGTAACCTAGCACCCTATTTGCTCTATTTTTTGCCTCAATACACTGCTTTGAAAATTTCAGTGACCTATCTACTACTACTCCTAAGTTCTTCTCATCTTCAACTGAATTAAGCAAATACCCATCCATCTCATAGCTAAATTTCCTATTATCTCTCCCCATGTTAATAACTTTGCATTTATTAAGGTTAAAAGTCATCTGCCACTTCTGAGCCCAAGCTAACAACTTATTTAAGTCACCCTGCACTTTAAAGCTACCCTCAACCTCTTTGACTACAGCTGCCAATTTAGTGTCATCAGCAAAAATTGACACTTTGCTATTTACACCTTGCCCAAGATCATTTACATAGATTATAAATAATAAAGGGCCTAAAACTGATCCTTGAGGTATGCCACTAATAACATTCCTCCATTCAGTACAACTCTCTGTTTCCTATTTTTCAGCCATTCAGTTCTGTTCTGTTCTGTTTGAGGTTCGAGATATTGCCTTTACTTCGGCATCTCTTAAATATACATTATGTCTTGTTTATTTCTTTTTGTATTGTTTGTTTTGCAGAATTTATTATCTTTGTCATCTTATTAAGCTTTTTTCACCCTTGTCATTGATAACTATATATTTACGTATCAGGCACACTTGATTAGGATTGTCCTTGTCATCACTTGATTAGGTTTTTCACCATCGTCATTATTAATTAGATAAGATATTTACATACACATACTGGTGCCTATTGTCATTATTAGTTATATATTTACATACACATATATGAGTGCCTATTTTTCATCATTTACTTTGGCTATTTATCAATCTTATTAAATTGCTTTATCCATTAGTTTTTTTCTCATCATCCAAGCCTCTTTCAGGAAATTTTTACATTTATATTCTTCTTCCTCTTGGATATTATTAAATAGTAGTAACTTTTCTATTCTTATCTCTCTTATTTCAAATTTTTTTCTGATTTTTTCCAATTTGCTACATTTTATAAGAAAGTGTTCCAAAGTTTCCTCTTCTTCATTACACAGTTTACACTTTGTATCTCCTCCTACATAAATCTTCCTCCATTCAAGGTTCAAAGTGTTTGTTCTACATTTAAACATAAGAATTGATGGAAAATCATTACGATAAATTTTTTCTTCTTTAATCTCTCTTTTATTTTCCTGGTATAATTTGAGAGTGTGTTTTTTATTCAAATTCTCAATCCATAACTTGGTATCAAAATTCATTGTCAGTTCTTTTAGTTTTTCTTTATTTATTTCTCTTAGCTTCTTTGTATTTATTTCAATAAACTCCATATATTTCCTTACTATGTCATTCCATTGTTTGTCCAGTTTTTTGTCCATCATTTCTTTCATGATTGTTTTACTCAATGGTGTACCTTTATCCAGAACATATTTAATGTAACCCAATTTTGTTTCTATATCTCTTTTTAACATGGATGATGCTCCAATTTCGCCACGAAGAACAACTGTAGGTGTAAACCCTGGGGCTCCTAATATATTCCGCCAAACTGAATTTTCAATTCTTTGTAGCTCTTCTATTTCTTTCTTTTTCCAACATATTACTGCTGTTCCTGCCAATATACTAGGCAATATAATGCTTTTCCAGAAGGTTTTTCCAATCATTACCTTGTTACATGATCTTGAGATAACTGAGAATGTTAGATTTTTCATCTTTTTAGCTTGATTTATTTTTTCTTCTCTATGTTTTCTAAAACAGTCTTTTTGTCAATAATTGTGACTCCTAGATATTTACTTCGTTAGTGATTTCAATATCTCTTATCTTACTTTGTTCTTTTGGTTTGTTAAATATCATGATTTTACTCTTATTTTTATTCATTTTCAAACCACAGGCCTTTGCTATTTCTGTAATAATATCAATCATTTGCTCCATTTCTTCTATTGAACTTGCCAATAATACGCCATCATCTGCAAAGAATAATGTTGGTATGTAAAAGGACTCATCCTTGTATCCAAATTTCATGAGGCACAATTTCTCAATCAGTATGTTTATAACCATTATAAATATTTGTGGTGATCCTGTGCACCCTTGACGTATTCCATTTGTCACTTCAGTCTGACCTATTACTTTATTATTTATATATAAAGTAGTACTGTCATCTGTATAAAGTCTGGCTATTGTTTCTATTACATCTGGATCACATTTATAGTATTTTAATGCTTCAATCATCTTTCCTCTATCCACAGAGTCAAAAGCTTTTTCAAAATCAATAAAAGTAACAATAAGACATTTCTTCCTTTTTATGCTATTTTCAATACAATATTTCAATATTAGTAGATTATCTTCTCTTCTTCTTCCTTTTGTAAACCCAGATTGAAACTCGTTTTCTTGTTCCACATTTTCCAAGTGTTCCACCAATTTAGTTTTTATTAGGCTCATATATAATTTATAGCCAGTATTTGTAAGTGCAACTGGCCTAAAATCCTTTATAGTTGGCTTTTTTATCTTTGGCAGTAGCACTGTTTTTGATTCTTTCCATTTTTGAGGGACATTTTGTTCTTCAATTATTTTATTCAAACCTTTTGTTATGATTTCTAATGTTATATCATTTTCCCCTATCCATTTCCAAATTTCTCCTTTTATTTTATCTGGGCCTGGTTGCTTCTTATTTTTAATATTCAAGATATGTTTCCTTACCTCTATTGCCTGAAAATTTACTGGTTTCATCTTTTTTAATTCTTTCTCTTCATGAGATTTTCCACTCATTTCATAATGCTCTTTTAAGTATATAGGTATTTCTTTGTAATTTATATTGTTCTTTTTACCATTATATATTATTTTCTTTAAAGGTTTAATCTCATCACTTCTCTGTTCAATATTCATACATTCAAAATGTTCAATTAAGTTTTCTGGTACATATTGAATCTTGGTATTCTCGAAAAATACTCTCATTTTTTCTTGATTTTTATACTGCTTATATTTTTTTATTTCAGATTTATTCCAAACTTCTGTTATATTGTTGTGTTGTTTTTTATATATGCTATTCCAATAGTTCAGGATCATTTTATTTCTTTGAAAATCATCTTTTAATTTTTCTCCTTTTTCATTATATATTTCAGTTATTATATCCTTTCTGATATTTCCTCGCAATTTGTTTATATTTTCCCAGAGTTTTTCTCCTGACTTGTTATCTTTTACTTCTTGAGTAATATTTTTTTCATATTTTTCTATAGCTTCTCTTATTAGTATATGAACCTTTTGCTTTTGTCTTAAATACATATTCATATAGTAATCATTTTCTTTTTTATCTTTACTATTCCTTTTTCTCCTGTTATACATCTTTCTAATTTTTATTCCTTCTTTTATTTCTTTTGTTAACCATACTGGTTCTTTTTGATTTTTTTCTATCCTCCTTTTGATTTTTTTATTAGGAATTTATCAGCTTTTTTTCCTATTATCTCTTCTATTTTCTGCATTGTGATAGAACCCTCATTGTCATCCTTTACTAAGTCAGCCTCCACTTCCTTCATAAACATTGTCTTTGCATATTGGTCCGTAACTTTATAGGTTTCTATGTCTTCTCTCTGATCCTTTTTAATTTCATCTTTTTTTATTCTTAATCTCATTTTGAGAAGACAATGATCCGAGAGGTCAAACAATCTTTTATGTTCATCTATTTCCATATCTAAAAATAGGTTATATAGTTGCCTGTTTACAATGATAAAGTCAATTGTACTCTTTTCTCCTCTTTGTTCTCTGGTAATTGTTCCAGTACAATTTTCATCTGCATTTAAAAGTACTAAATTCCATTTCATTATCAGATCTATAACCATTTTTCCATTCCAATTACATTTTTGTGGTCCAACAAAGCCGAGATGTGCATTAAAATCGCCAAGAATTATGATTGGGATTTCATCATTCATTTGTTCTAGTTTTTTTTCAATATCTTTTCTTATATTTATGTTTCTTTCTTTGCATTTCACATCCATGTATACTAATAATACAAATATTTTATATTTTCCAATATGCACAAAAGCTGCGAGTATGTCATTATTTTGAAGCTCTATTTTTTGTATGTCTAAATTATTTTTTCTGTATAAGGCCATTAATCCTCCTCCTTTTTTGTCTTTTTCATCTCGGAACTTTTCAACTGTATTAATATTTTCTGAAAAGTTTATTTTCTTGTATTTTTGATGTGTTTCCGTAAGAAAAATAATATCTTGACCATCTGTTTTCTTAATAATATCTTCAATTTCTAGTGCTTTCTGCTTTGTTAATCCTTGAATATTCAGTAGATATATGTTACACACACTTTCAATTTTCTTACTGGCTTTTCTAGATACACTACCATTATGAAGGCCTCTTTTCCTGTCCAGGGGGGGTTTACCCCCATTTACAAGTTTCCCTGATTATATTCTTTAAGAAATGATTCATATATATTACCTAATATTTTATTTCCCATATAGTTTAAATGGACTCCATCTTGTTGAAATAATTTATATTTGTTATCAAAATGATTCCAGGTTTGTATAAAAGGTATATTCGTTTCTTCACAGAGAAGCTGTAGTTTTTTGTTTAGGCAATATGTATAATCATACCAATATTCTGAATAATTTAGTCTTGGTAATATCTCTGTGACTATCAATTTTCTTCTCTTCTCTTTATAGATTTCGATCAGTTTTTTGTATTCATTTATTATAGCATTTAGATCTCTTATTTTAATGTCATTTCCAGTTGCATTAATTATATGTAGAGTATTTTCTCCAGTATATTCTATTTGATTTACACACGTCTTTTTTATATCCAATATTTTTCCTCCTGGAAGACAGATTCTCTTTCTATGTTTGGGCTGTTTATTTATAAATTCGATGTCCTGCTTTCTTACTAAACTATCCCCTATCAGAAGGATCGGTTGCTCATTCTTGAGATTTTTCTGTGGCAGTATTTTTGTTTTGTTTTCTTTTTGAGGGGATTTCCGATTTAATTTTTGATGTAAGACAGTTATTTCTGCCTTTTTGTTTACCTTTTGCCCATTATTTTCTTGGTGTATTTCACATATTTTATCCATCTCTTCATAATCATAACTTCTACTTCGTGGACAAAACCGTCTACCTTGTTGCTTAATTTTTGTAGCACTCTTATCTACTGATTTTTCGATGGTATCAATTTCATCACATAAGTTCTCAAAGCTGTTCTTGGTCTCCAATTCTTTACTTTTTTCACTTATTACTATCGATTTACGTTTCCCTTTCTTTACTTTCTTCCATTCAGCTGCAATATTTTTAAAATCTAATTCTATATGCTTCATATCCATAAATAATTCCTGATTTTCAATTCTTAATTTTTCTACCACTTTTTGGATTGGCTCAGATTTCTGTACACTTGGCCCTTTTTTTTCAGGATTATTTAAAAACATACTGTCCAACCGTCTGAGTCCTAAATTATTTACTTCATCCTTCAACTTAATATGTTCATCTTTCAAAGATTTTAGCTCCTGGGTCAGCGCAACATTCTTATCAATCACTTCACACAGCTTGCAATTTGTTACTTGTATCCTCCTCTCTAGACCACACTCTTCACAGGAAAGATACATACTCTCCACACTAATACCTTCCATTTTTTTTTTTCCAGACAAAATTAAAGCTCCAAACTCTATACAACGGAAATACCGCGGGTCGACCCCTCGGACGGTTTTCTTGAAGCAGAGTTTGTTACGAGTACCTTAAAATTCGTTTTCGAATTCGTCAAGTTAGAAATATCTCACTATCTTTGTTTAATATTTAAATATGAGGCAATCTTTTTTAATTCTTATTCATTTTACGGTAATTAATTTGTTTACAAAAATTTGAATTAAGACAAGGAGCGCGCCAAATGCGGGCCTAATTTAGGACGGCCGACGACGTAAACAAAAAGATTCGACCGAAAAAATATATTATTCCTTAGAATAATTCGAGATACCCACTATTTAATAATTATATATTATCAAAGCACTCGCTATTTATGAAATTTCGACCTACACAAAATATTATATTAATATACCGAATAAATCTGACGAAAGTAAGAGCACCGAAAAAACACATCCGATCGCTTTGACTTTAAGGCATTCAGTTATCCAATTTAAAACCTTCCCACATATCCCATGCAGCTTGAATTTATGAACTAGTCTTCTATGTGGAACCTTATCAAAAGCTTTGCTGAAATCTAAGTAGATAACATCAACTTTCTCACCCCTATCTAATTCTTTAGTTACATAATCCATAAAATCCAGTAAATTAGTTAAACACGATCTACCTTTTCTAAAACCATGCTGAGCATCATTAATTAACCTGCTACACTCTAGATGATCAGAAATTCCCTTCTTAACCATCTTCTCAAGAATTTTACAGACTATAGAAGTTAAGCTTACCAGTCTAAAGTTATTTGGGTCCTCTTTGCTTCCTTTTTTAAAAATTGGCACTACATTTGGTATTTCTCCAGACTCTAGTGATCTAATAAATATCTTCTCAAGAGCTACTGCAATACTTTCTACACCTTCTTTGAGTATCTTAGAATGAATATTGTCAGGGCCAGATGCCTTACTAGTACTTAACTGCATCATAAGCCCTTTAATTTCTTCTCTGTCTATATTAATAGAATTTATCACTACTTCCCTTGACCTAGAATTATCATCAATTAATCTAACTGGTTTCTCTTCTGTGAATACTGAAGCAAAATGATCATTAAGGACCTCTACTATTTCCTCATCAGATTCTTTCAAAACCCCTTCATATTTAATAGGCCCTATTTTATCACTGTTAGATTTATTATTGATTCTATAATAGCTAAAGAATTTTTTAGGATCTTTATTATTATTTTTAGCTAAATTAATTTCTGCTGTCCTTTTGGTCTTCTTAATAATCTTATTTAGTTCATTTCTGGTTGACCTATAATGGTTTAAATTATCTAAACTACTCTCACTTTGTAATCTCTGGTATGCCCTTTTTTTCTCTGAAACTTTATTAGCTATTTCTTGATTCCACCATAATGGTTTCCTACATTTCTTCCTAATAGACTTCATTGGAATACACTTCCTGAACCATGTTTAATATAGTCTTAAAAATATCCCACATCTCATAAGTATTCTTTCCATGGAATTCTATATCCCACCTAATCTGATTTAGCATGCTGCGTAATTTATCGTAATCTCCCCTATAAAAATTTGGAATTTATGTCGAGTTTGTCGTTGTTCTACCCTTAACTATTTGCAAATTAAACTGAACCATCTGATGATCACCGTTTCCCAATGATTCCCCTACACTCAATCCTTGAACTAAGTGATCATCATTTGAAAGAATTAGATCTAATATATTGGCACCCCTTGTTGGCTTATTAACAAATTGGGTCAAAAAGTTATCCTCAAAACACTCCATAAACTTACAACTTGCTCTATCTCTTCCTATCATATTTTCCCAGTCTACAGAAGTTAAATTAAAGTCACCAAGAATAACTGTATCTTCTTTGCATCCTTTACTTATTTCCCTAATCATTAACTCATTGATACAATCAGACTGTCCTGGTTGGTCTATAAAAAGCTCCTAAGTGTATTTTCCTATTTTTACCAACCTTAATATCTATCCATAATGATTCACCTTCTCCTTGCTTTATAGAGTTATTTAGATTTGAAGAAATGCTATTTCTGATATAAATAATCAACCCACCACCAGTCCTATCTCTCCCTTGACTAATGTACATAGTATAACCTTCTAGTTCAAATTCACTGACATTATCATTAAATATATTTTCATTAACCCATGATTCAACTATACATATTATATCTATATCTTCATGAATGATATAACTAAATAATTCATCCCTCTTATTTCTAAGACTACGAGCATTTGTGTAAAGACAACTCAGCCCACCTATCCCTGAAGCACCTGAGGGCCTATCTCCTCTGCATCTCCTTTCTCTCCTTCCCCGACCCTGTACTCTTGTAATTCCCTGACCACTATCACTACTCAAGTAATTTAACCCTAAAGCACTTCCATTAGCCTGCCTACCTTCTACAAATCTGTGTTTGCTTCCTTTCCCTGCCTCACTTTGAGCCATTAAATTTCCCTGACCACTATCAAAACCTAGTTTCCCGCCTCTAAAGACCTAATAACACTATCTAATTCCCGCCACAAAACCTCAACCCCATCTCGGCTCAGATGGAGTCCATCCCGGGCATACAAACCCTTATTCCCATAAAACCCACTCCAAACATCTACAAACACCAATCCTGACTCCTCGCACAAACCTTTCACATATTCATTCAACCCCATTCCACGAGACAACCTTTCCATCCCCACATCCATTCTCGGAAGCACACCTGAAACAATGCCTTTTACTCTACTTTTTACATCCTTTCAATCAGCCTTTTATACCGCTGCTGTAACTCACAAGTACCCACCTTCTTTACATCGTTTACTCCGACATGTGTAATCACAACTGCTTCTCTCTCACACCCAGACACCAACCTATCATACCTCTCACACACATCATTTACACCAGCACCTGGCAGACAAACTCTCACTCCCTTCCATTTACTTTCACCCAACTTCCTATCTAAATACCTAATCTGACAGTCGCCTATCACAATCACCTCAGTCATTCTCCTATTTTCTCTAGGCCTAGTATTACCCTCCCTCCTGCTCTCACTCACTCGACCTCCTATTCTACTTTCAGGCACGGCCACACCTGACAAATCTCTTTCAAATTCTTCCTCTCTCAGGGCATCAAATCTGTTAGTTAGCCTAACAGGTTCCATGTCCCTCTCATTCACACACCTAACCTGTCCTAACATCTATTCTGTTCACTTTCACCCACCACTCATCATCACTTACTTCACTTACTGCTTTCTCTCCAGTCCCTGTTCTAGGCCTAACTTCCTCCCTCCTGGTCCCAATCTGACTCTTCAAACGTACACTTGCATCTCTTCTCACTTCAGACACTAAATCATTCAGTCTCAAGCATTCCGCACATAATCAACTCACCTCATCAGTCAAAGCACATACATGGCACTCTGACACATTCACTCTCCTCTCTACACCACAGACATCGCACACTACATACACACTACTTTCAAAAGGCATACTCTCTACATCCAAACAGTCAGCCATACTTAAACAAGAACAATAATAGAAACAAAAACTTACGAACAACAAGAATTTGACCCGAATTTGTGCGCGCAAGTTTAAAACCTGCTAATCAAGATGGCCACCGAAGTAAACAAAAGTCACTTTCTCACCAAAACAAAATAACCACAATTTAACTTTGTTATATTAACCAAATATACGATCTAATAACTTAATATTTATGTTTACTATGTCATACACCAAAGTATAGCAAATAATCAAAATATTCCGAGAGCTCTACGAAACACGTGCTACCTGTTCGAAGGTCAGTCAAAGATTGATGGAGAGTCATGAGCTCGCGAAAAAGTTCCTTTTCAAGCCGTTGATTTGGACTTACATCTTTCACTTTTGCCATCAGCGCCAATATAAGATTTGTCACACCTGAAGACCCAATTTCTGTTCATTGTCAGTTCTGCTTTACAAGTGGGACACTCGCATTTAGATTTTAAAAGGCCATGGGCTTGGAGAAAATCGATACATTTATCGTCAGATAAGACAGCACCTAAATGGTAAACATTCAAAGAGCACACAACGCACGAAGAAGACGTTTTGACTAATCGAACGATTCTGCGTGGGTGGGAGCTTAAATACCCTGGAGTTTGCTGGAAAGGTAGTGTCATTTTTTTTTATAAAATTTGAGAAAAACATTAATACTGAATGAATCCTTTTGGAACAAGAATCAAAATGAAGGTTGTTAAAAAAACCTTTTTAACAAATCAAAAAAGAGAAATCAAAATGGAGGCAAAATCCCCAAAGTTTTTTTTTAGTCACTTAGGAAGTCAGGTTTCATTAACAACCAAAAAATATGGTTTTATCACAATAAACAACGGAAAATTAATTAAAAAGACTAAATAATGTCAGGCATGGAGTAGGTAGGATATATAATAATGTCAGGCATAAAGTAGGTAGGATATATATAGGGTAAAACAACATTTAATGAGACAGGTGAAATATATTGGTAATGCGAGTGAGGAAGCTCGCAGAGTATGGATCTTAAGGTTTACCGATTTGTGGATGCCTGTGTTTTCATTTTATATGGTATAATGGCGCGTGGTAGCCATGCCAGATTGCAATATCAAATAATACAAGAAGTTTTTGATGTCGATTGTCAAGCATTAGAAATAGATAGGGTAAAGTTGGATTACATAACTAAACAATTAGATAAGGGAGATAATGTTGATGTAATTTACTTAGATTTTAGCTAAGCTTTTGATAAGGTTCCACATAGGTTACTAGTTCACAAATTTAAAATCCATGGGATATGTGGTAAAGTTTTGAATTGGATATTTGAATGGCTGAAAGACAGGAAACAGAGTTGTACTGAATGGGGTCAGGTCACAGTGGAGGGACGTTATCAGTGGTGTATCTCAGGGATCCGTTCTAGGCCCTTTATTATTTATTATTCATAGTTTATATAAATGATATTGGGGAGGCTGTAAATAGCAAAGTGTCAATTTTTGCTGATGGCATTAAATTGCAGCTGTAGTCAAAGAAGTTGAGGGTAGCTTTAAAGTGCAGAGTGACTTAAATTAATTAGCCTGGGCTCAGAAGTGGCAGATGACTTTTAACCTTAAAAAATGCAAGGTTCTTAACATGAGAAGGGATAATAGGGAATTTTACTATGAAATGGATGAGAAGGACTTAGGTGTAGTAGTAGATAGGTTACTGAAGTATTCAAACAGTATATTGAGGCAAAAATTTGAGCAAATAGGGTGCTAGGATACATTAAGAGGAATGTTAGCTAAGAGAGTAAAAAGGTCATCCTTAAACTCTACAACTCTTATGTTAGGCCACATTTAGAGTACTGTATACAAGCATGGTCACCACATTTTAGACATGACATCACCCTACCAGAGTCAGTACAAAGGAGGGCAACAAAAATAATACCTTCCCTGAAGCACCTTGAATATGAAGATAGACTGAGGGTATTAAATATGTTCTCATTTGAAAGAAGATGTATGAGGGGAGATATGATTGACCTTTTTAAAATCTGTTCTGGGATGGATAAGTTGGGTTTTAGCAAGTTATTTGAGTTAGAAGGTAGTAATAGTACTAGGGGTCACCACTTAAAAATTAAAAAAACAGAGGTGCAAGTTGGATGTCAGATTACTGGAATAGTTTTCCACCCGAGACAGTAGATAGTCCAAACTTGAATGTTTTCAAACACATTAAATGATTATATGGGGATGGAAGGTTAATTGGGAAGGGGGGAGGGTATTCTGGACTCATTCCTGTGGATGCAGTTTTTTATTATTGTATATTATGATTGATCTAGGATTTGGATGATGATGCTTTTTGTTTTTGACACATTCCTGTGTATGGTTCGAATTGTATATTGTAGATACATGATCAGACACAATCCTATGGATGCATTTTGTGGGTGGGCTTTGACAGATATAGATGACCTTTGATAGGCCCTTGTGGCTTTTGTCATCCATGAAATTATGTTATGTTATAAGCTATTCGGCTGCTAATTTATATAGATTACACTGGGTAACAGTAATTTTGTTTCTTTAAATGTTTTTAGTGTTTCTAAGGTGGTTTTACCTCCTAATTCCCAAAATACCATTGAAAATTGTATAATATCAATATTTTTGGAGATAATTGAAATTTTGTATATAAAACTAACCATAAATATCTGCGACAGTTCACTTTATTTAGCATATTCACATTGTCCATGAATAATAGCTGATAATATTTGATCCTTGTATTCCTTTTTAAACTAATAATAATAATAAGTCTTTTGTAATGCGCTCTTCAAGGCCTGAGGCCTTCCCAGAGCGCACGTTGTGCTGAGATGAGAATGGAAATTCAAGAGGGGGGAGAAGGCAATATTGATGAGAAAATGTGATAAGAGATAGATAACCTACTAATAGTGCACTGAAGAACGTGATTTCCTACTGTGAGCTCCTTGATCATTATGCACCAGTGACTATATATAATCCCCCATCATAGTGGTGTCCCATCTTCCTTGGTATCTTTTCTCCATTACAGCAATGTCCTGATGGAACCACTCACCATGCTCCTCACTCACTTCTCCCAAATTTTATGAAAAAACTCCAAATGTGAATGCAAAAAGTGCACCTTTAGTGACATTCTACATCCTAAATTCTTTCTAAAAGTTTTTCTACCAGTTGCTTGTAGTTTGGGTCTTTATTTTTACCAAGGAATCCATTAACTATATTTCAAAATGCACACCACGCATCACTTTCAACATCACTCATTGCATTCTCAAGTTGTACTGACTTCAAACATTTTCCTTACTTGCAGTCCAGTAAATATATCCCCCTTAACTTTGACCTCTGATAGCTTTGGAAAGAGTAGATGAATCTCTTTAAATGTTTCTCCACCATGATCTAATGCTTTAACAAACTTTTTGACCAAACTAAGCTTTATATGAAGTGGAGGTAGCAAAACTTTGGCAGGCTCTACAAGAGGCTGTCTGATAACATTTAGTTTTCCTGGCTATAAGTCATCTTGAGGGGGCCACTCAACCTTCTGATAATGTTCATGATTGGCCCTACTGTCCTATAGGCAAAGAAAACATGAATACTTGGTGTACCCTCCCCTGCAATCCGAGTAAGAAGGCAAGCATTTTAAAATCACCAACATCCCATTTAAACTTAATATAGTTTACCTTCTCGAGAAGCTTTTTTACAGTGATATTTTTCCTTCATCTGTACTGAGTATGCTATAGGCAGGGATGATTACTGATTCCTATTATGTAGTAAAACAGCTTTGAGGCTTTATGTAGAACTATCTCTGAAAAGTCGCCATTCTTCAGGGTGTGATCAATTCCAATTGCTGTAAACAAGCCATATATCTTTGCAAAAGCAGAGATCCTCACTTATATCAAAATATACTTTGAATTCCTCATGGCCTTCCTGTATACTGTTGATCTGCAGTCCTCCCCCAACATATTACATTCATTAAGTCTGGATGCCAAAAGCTCAGCTCCTGACTTAGTGAGACCCAAGTCCCTCATGAGATCATCCAGTTCACGTTGATTTTGAAAGTGTGGGTGGGTACTCATTCTTGGCTCAAATGTTTCATCCATTTCTTCATTGTCACAACCTTCCGACTCTCCTGATTTGACCTCCATCATACCCTCTACCTGAAAAAATATATATAAAAAAAGATTCATTTAATAGCTGGAACATAAATATGGATTGCATGTGTAATCACTACAAGAAACCTTAGCTAGATGTTTTGAATATTTCAGTATTGATTCTGGTACAAAGAATATAGCTTACAATTTGATAGGATTTACTTACATTTTCTGGTGGCCGTGGAACCACTAAGGTATCATCATGTGGCACAGGTGCAATAGAGGATGAAATGTTGGGATATGGAAGGGATTTTCTTCCCTTAACTTTTCTGTACTTTGATTGTCAATCATGCAAAAATAGCTAAATGGCATCTTTGGAGATTTTTTTACATACAAATTATTTTCCAGATCTCTTGCACTTTATGCTTTAGGAGCATATATTAATAGTGGATGGTGTCTCAACAAATCCATAAGATGTTTGGATGCTCTTGGTGCAACTGGAGTAGCTGGACTGACCTGGGCCAAAAAATTTCCACAAGTAAGCAAAAATTGTACTCTTATCACTTATTTAATTCATAAATATCTACACTTTTTTCACATGATATAAATGACCCCTAAAATAGTTGCCTAGTTTAGGAGCTGGAAGTATTTTAGATTCAGAAAAGAATTGTACAGCATAAATATCTTTTTCAGGTTGAAGTGATTATTAATGATCCTCTTGAATCAGCTTGTAAGATAATTCATGAAAATGAAATTCATAACAATTTGGCAATTGAAATTACCCAACAAGATGTCAATGTTTTGCTTTTACAAAGGACATTTGACTTCATGTAAGTTGAATGAATTCTACCTTTATTTCTTAAAATTTTAAGCTAGGAGGACAAAGAGGAAAAGAGAACTTTTGTTTCTTATAGTTTTGAGTCTGCATTTCTCATGGAGAAAGTCTCTAGTTTGATAGAATTAAGTTAATTCTTTTTTTATTCTGAAATATATTAGAATTTTATTGCTTTAAAAAAAATGTGAGAAATAAAGCAGTTTTATATAAATTAGCATGAATCTAACTAGGTTACTATATATAGTAGCTTTAAAAAACAATTAACATTCAATATCCTCAAATTTGTTCATTTGGAACACAGTCCCGCTGTTACAATTATATTGGCAGCATAAATTTATTTTAAAACAAATAGTTATAATAATTTATTTTTTCTACATTAGTCATTAAATTTAAATTGTACTAAATGATTCCTTTAGTTTATCATTATACAGGGTCCAGATGTATAATTGATACAGCCGAAAGGTTGCAAAAAATATGCATGAAATATGTTTTAAGATTTATTAAATTTCATAATACATGAAATCACTGAAGCTGTTTACTCTGCGATTATTCAACATAACCCCTGTCAAATTCAATAATGTACTCTACATGCTCTTGGAATTAGGAACACTCATTTTACAGTTGTTGCTTCAGCTCATTTTTGGTATTGCAAACAGTCTTGTCGGTGACTCTTAAAACAGCATCACAGAAAATATTACAGGAACACTCATTTTACAGTTGTTGCTTCAACTCATTTTTGGTATTTCAAACAGTCTTGTTGGTGACTCTTTAAACAGCATCACAGAAAAAAAGAGTTGAGAGGATTGCAGTTTGGAGATTTAAAAGGTCACATGCCCGTGTTGATGTGGTTGAAAAAGTTGTCTAAGAGCCACTTCTCAGTCTTTCTGGATGTATATGCAGGTGCAGGCAGTATCCTGCTTGCTGGAACACACAAGGCCTTTCCCCTGCCACTTCTTCACCATAGCTGTGCGCGACTTTGCCACTGGATCTGGGCCGACGGCGACTTAATGCGATTCTATTTTTGTCCCCCCCCCTCCAGTGCGACTTGCAACTGAGCCTTTTTTTCCCGGCACGACTCCACTAAATTACAGAAACATGCTTTTATAAGGCAGAAAAACACATATTTATTAATTTTTTAGTTAAAACACAGCCTAAACTAATATCTGCAGGTCATCCTCCTCCTCCATGTCCTCTTGGCCCATCTCCTCATCCAGGAGGTCCATGTTTCCTTTGAGGAACACAAGGTCCTCAAAGTTAACCTCATCCAGGAAGGACCTCTTGGCCTTGAGAATGTTCCCGGCAATGCTGAATAGCCTCTCCACGGCTGGGGAGGGTTGTATTGTACTTAATGAATAAGCACCAACACCTCTATGTGCTGGTAGGGGAAAAGGGACCAGGCCAGCTCGCCTTTAGAAGGCACCCACTCCTCCATGGACTTCCTCAGGACCTCCCTCATATCCTGCTGTTGGTTGGCCAGGCCTCTAGCAAATAACTTGTTGAAGAGGAGCGCATCCATGTCCTGGGGTTCCTGCACTTCTGGCTGGCTAGGCTGACGCTATTAGCGCTCTACTTTATGCTTACCTGGATGTCCACCTCTGTGATGGGAGAACCCCCTTTTTGCTGGTCGATCAGGATGGTGTTGATGGCATCCAGCTGGTCACCAACACTCAAGACCTCCAGCAGGACCACCACACAATCATAGAGGCAGCTCCATCTATAGAAATAAAAATTTTTTATTTTATATAATCGCCAACAATTTCTTATGCTAAATTTAAATTTTACAATAGTACCTAGTCGCCACTGGGGTCTTCAGTTTTCTTTTGGCAGCCTCTTTGATCTGGTTGGCTGCTACTGGGAACCTGTTCTGGAGCTACCACAGGGCCTGGGTCTTGGTTGTGGTCCTCCTCCACTCTGACCCCCCACCCCCTTGCTCCAGCCCTGCCATCCCTAACATCTGCTGTTGCCAACAGATTGACTCTGTGGGTGCTAAAACAATAAGATATTTAAATATTCAAAGATTATTTAAATGACTTCAATCTTTATTTCTTAATATATTAGTGCTAGATGCTGCTATTGTTATTACCTGCAGCGGTGGTGACTTGGGTTGTCCCCCTCAGCCCTCAGGCACACATTTGAGATCCACAATCTGCATGTCAGGGTCCTCGGGGTCCACAGGAAGGTCATCCTGGTGTGCCTTGCCAAAGGCGTTGAAGGTAGCCACATAGTTGGTGCCATTGTCTGTGGTGGTGGCCGCCACCTTGCCATAAATGCTAAAATCCTGGTGAATCTCTGTGATGAGTTTCCCCAGGAGTTGTTGTTACATCTGCCTTTCCTGAAGACAACAATTATTGATTTAATATATAAATTAAATCTATACCGCATAGGTACTTATAGCTTTTAGCGCCTAAGGTAAAGAATGACAAAATTGAACTTTTTAATTTTTTTACCTTCACCTCCTTGCACGCCAGAGTTGCATGCCGCCTCTTGAGGGTGTCCCTGTCAATCCAGTGTACTGTCTTCCCAAGAAGGTCCAGCTGTCGGCAGTAGTGGCCACCCACTTCTGGTGGAAAAGCAGGTTGAACACCTGAGTTTTCCACCTTTCCATCAGCTTGTCAATGTCCCTTCCCACATTCCTCCTGGAGGTGGGCTAGAACTCAGGGTTGACGAGGTAGAAAATCCTCTTGGTGCTGGGGGTGGTCAGCTACAGCCAGTGGTGTCATTGTCTCAATGAACCGCCTAAAGTTGAAATATGTAAATTAATATATTTTAAATTTTTAATAAAAATGTTTTAAAACATCAAGACGCTATTTTACTAGTTAAAAAATTAAAGTTAAAATAGCTACTATTATTTCTCTGAATTTTGTTCACCTGGTCTAACACTGCCTGGCCCTCTCCCGGTTGAACTTAGTTAGCCCTGAAGCTCTCCTCCAAGCACATCTGGCGCTTCCTGCGGGCCTCACTCAAATTGAATGGGAGTGGCCGCGCTTGTTGAGCCCCTCAATGGTGGCAGAGAGCTGAGGGAGCTGGTCCTTATGCATCTGATATAAAAATATTAACTTTTACCTTCGCAAATCATTTAATTCCAACTTACTTAGAATACAGAAACTGCAGAGTTATAAGAAATGTTACATACAAAATATTGCGTTTCTAGGTTATTTTAGTAGAGAAAGAAAAAATAAATCTTTTATAAAAAGGCTGTGACGTATATATATAAAAAAAACTTAGTTTGGAGAATAACCTAGGGATATGGAACACCTCTAGATTTTGAGGTTTTTGTTGTATTCATAATTCGTTCTGCATGTTTTGCTCCTTTGTGAAATAGCATCTGTTTACTTTTAGGGTCGTTAGTTAAGTTGGTTTCATCCTAATTAATGATGTTACCAGGAGGTATCCCATCAAGTGTTTCACAAAGCTTATAAAAGTAATCTCCAACACTAGTGTCAGAGACAGCTGCTCCTTTCCTAGAAATATTTTCACATTGCCTAGTTGTAATAATGTCAGAATGACGCTTCAGGAAATTATAACCCCAGTCAATACCAGGTAGGTTATCTTTGAAGCTGCTGATTTGTCGACCTTTTTTATTAAGGTAGTGTTGCACAAAATGGTGCAGGTTTTCCATTTCAAAGGCTAGGCCATAATCTCCAAGGGCAGCTAGTTGTTGTTGTAAGTGCCCTCTTTTCATCTTGCAAAGAGCAGCGGGATGTCCCAGCTTACCAGGGTTATTATCTTCCCTTTCTACCATCTATGCAGAGGTCGAAGGGGGATTTTATACTTAGTGGCTATGGTCCTAATAGAGTCTTCTCCTTTGTCAAGGTCAAGGATAGCATGAGCAATGTCATCTTGCTTATACTGAAGACGATTTGAATTTTGCTTTCTTTTGTAGTTTCTCACCTTGCTGAAAATGGAAGAAAAATCTTTTAGTAGCATTTTGAACAAATTTCTAGCATGTTCCATTTAGCCCCATGTGAAAAGTTTGAACTTAGCAACTGTCACATTAAGAATTTGTCATTTATACTGCCTCATAAGTTACCTTAGAGTTAAAAGATTAAATCCTGAGATTTGTACTAATTTTTAGTAATTGCTTGCGCCAATATATCGCTTAGCGTTTATCATTTCTAATTTTGCCTTTTTTTACTTAAAAATTACCTGCAAAGAAAAAAAAAATTGTGAAAATTAGTATAATATTGGGAGAATCAATCAATCAATTTCTTTTACAATAAAAAACATTACCCTAAGAATTTAGGAAAGTTTTTTTTAGTTATGCTATTATATGAGTTACTAAAAGTATAAATTAGAAAAATGATACCAAAAAATGTTTAACTGTCCATATAGCCCCATGTGTTCCATTTAACCCCAGTTTACGGTAGCTAATTATTTAAACTTACATTCTTGTAATGTGCTTGAGGTGGTTCCTGGTGTGGATGTTGTAGGTAAACCCCTTCTTGCCTTTGCAGCCAGGATGTTGGCACTTAGCAAGGCCATTGTGGCTCTTCCTGAGAGACCTCTCATCCACCTTCTCATCAGTCCTCACAAATTTGTCAAAGACATAGAAACTAAAAGAAATAGAAATGTTTCAATGACAACTTGTTGAATTTAGATTAATATTTATAAATCTTTAAATCATGAAAAGAAGTGAATTTACTAAATTTTAACATTTAATTTTGCTACTTTACTATAGCGGTGCAGCGATTTTCTTACCTCTCAAGAGTCTCTAAGCAGCTTTTCAGCTCCTTGATGGCCTCCTCATTGCCCTCCTGGCTCTGGTTCCCAGCCTCCCCTGTCTCTCATCTGCCACGGTCAGAGTCTCTGGTACAAAAAAAGGCATGTGGCTGCTCCTGAAGCTACTACTGGCTGCACTGTCAGCAGAAAAACTCCTGCTCCTATTCCTACTCCTTTTCACAAACTTATCCATGTCTATGTCTCTGTTTTTCCAATCTGTAAAAGAACAAATACTTTACAAGAATTTCCAGTAACTAATAATAATTTAAGCTACAATAATAGCCACAAGAAGAAAGTTAGTGAAAAACCCCCATGCTACAACCACTCACACGGTGGTGGCGGAAAAGAAAGAAATGATGAAATAAGAGATTCAGATCGGAGAAGGACATCACTCTTAACCTTTACCAGTTTAAGTTACTAAACAATCAAGATTTTCTAAGCTCATAGAGTGGCCTAATGGATTTAAAGAAAGATAAAACCATGTGAGTTTAATAGGCTATATCAATATGATCTTTAAATTTAGAACCAAGGCCTAGTCTACGTACGATGGTCCAATTTTTACTTATATTGTTTAATTTTAGGCATATTAAAGGTAGAATGCTGTAGATTTTAATTACTTCTTACACTTCACAGTAATTTTTTCATCTTAGCCACAAGAAAAATATAAGTACATATTAAAATATGAGAAAATGAGATTAATTTGCACACTGAACGCCACAAGGTATAACGCATTCTCAAACGTTTTTAACTGACAAGACAGGTTTAAAACTTGGCTCACGCCTGAAAAGTGTATGTAATTTTATTAATCTATAATAAAATTCAGTGACAAACTTTTTTTTGGTACGTTTAGGTAGTTTCATGTAAGGTCAGTCATATAATGTGAAGAATTTAATTTATCTAAAAGGAAAGTTAAAAATCAGAAAAATAGTTAGCTGTTACCAACTCAAATTTAACATTTGAACCAAATCAGGCTTTAAAACTGGCGTAAAACAGCCACGGCAATTTCTTTCAAAAAGGTCATCTTTGTTCCTGTTCAAAGTACCGTAAAATTGGCAGTGCGACTTTGCTTAGTCCGACTTTTTCAAAATGTTTGCAACCTCAAAATTCATAGTGCGGCAAAGTCGCAATGCGTAGCTCTGGTCTTTACCACAGTCTCTAAACCTCCTGGAGGGATCCTCCCAATGAACCGCCCCACTTTCTGGACAAAATTAGCATCTCACACCCTTTGCTGAGTTCATGAGTTTTCCTAGCAGCCACAGTGCCATGTCAAAGTTAATGTCCTCTTTACTCTTTCCTCACCCTCTGGACAGTGTGCAGTAGGAGCTTCAAGAGTGTCAACAATAGCTTTGTTGCTCATTCTGACACTGAAGATATACACCACCGACTTCCTTCACTCCTCAGGTCATTTGTATTCATTAAATCTGTCTGGGTTCTGCATTATTTTAAAGCTAGGGGCAATCTAAAAAAAACAAACTCCCTATTAGTTTACATCTCATTTTTGTTTATAAAGTGGTACCAATTCGATATTTTCACCCTGCAGTGCCGGTTTAACCTAATAGCACATGTAGCATGTGCTACGGGCCCTGCAGGGATGCAAAAAATTAGTAACAAGGTTTTGCTCTTAGGCACAGAAGGCTGAGACAAAATAATTATTCATTTTCCTGATTTTGTATATTATTATTATATGATATTACTATATATAAGAAAAATATAGAAAACTTCACTAGAGAATACTGCATAGTATAATAAATCTGGCATTATGTTATACTAGTACACTGTATAGTCCAGGGCTACTCAACTGGCAGCCTGTGGTTCAATCCAAACCCTCTTTTTTTTCAGTTCAAGTCCTCCCAACCATACTAGCAGTTCTTTTAAATTCCTCAGATAATTTTTTTCCCTCTCTGCGAAAGAAAATGGGGTGGATGGGGGTGAGATAAAATATATGTACATATATAGGTGGGGGTGGTGGGGGGCACTGTCCCTTGTGCTATGGGCCCCGCAGCTCCTTAAACAGGGCCTGGCATCGTGTGTTTGAGTGATTATGCTATAATAGCTGAGTGAAACTCTCCTTCTCACATAAGTAAAATTGTCACATTATTTATGATTAGTTGATAGATGTGAGTTCCAATTTAGGTCAATTTGCAAAGATGTTATAGGTCTTTTTGTGGTTTATGTGTATTGAAAACTATAATAATATATTTAGTTTTTATCCTACATTAATCTGTTAATCCTCACAGAGACTGGAATTAGATGGGATAAATCATTGGTAAATATAGTACCATAACATCTCCATCAGTTAGAAAACATTCATAATTTTAAGCCTCAATTAGTATGAGTTTGAATAAATATAAATTCCTTCAGTATGACAAATAAAAATAGTACCCATTTCAATTCGTACAATCTATTTTTCAGTGAGTAAAACCATGCACTTGTCAATTTTCAATTGATAAATATTTATTTACTCTTAAAAAAAGTGGTGCCTCATTTTAGTGTGTCTTGTATTTTCTGTGATGCTCTCTCCCCGTTCCTGTTATTGTATACTACACTACATTCTTGAAATTTGTTTATTCCACATGCATACTTGCCATGCCTGAACTCTCGCTAGCTTATAGTAAATATTTAACCCTTTTATGCATCTTTATTTTTTTCATTTTGGAAGAACGCAAGTAAACTAAAGAAATCAGCTAATGATAGCCGTAAAAAGAAGAGAAAGGCTATCAACATGAGGAAAAAAGATGAGATAAAAGTTAATCATGCGCTGATAGCCATTCCAAGATTGATAAAGAGCTTCATCCTAAATGAATTTACAGTGAGAAGCATTATAAAGCATGAAGTAGAAATCAAAGCAAAATGTTGTATATGCTCTTTGAGGCCAACAAGCAATGGGGTGATTTAAAATTATAAAGTGGTTTGCACTGCTTGAGAATGAATTTTTGCAGACATAAAAATCTGGGTAGCCACCACATGGGTTAATTTATACCCCTGGTTCAGTGGGGGATGGAGGGCAGAGTTTATGATGGTGAAATTCAAGAGTAAAAGGGGAAGGTTTTTCATATTCAATGTATCGTAGCATGTAAAGTTTGAAGCTTTTCTTAATTGGAGAAAAAAAATAGCGATTGGACCAAGTGGTTGGATTCAATTCACCAGAGGGGGATAGTGGAGAAGTATGAATGTATGGATTGAGTAATTCAATCCATTTTGAAGAATAGGATCACAAATCCTCATAGAAAAAGTGACTTGAGAACCCCTTGTTTGGTGGACAAATCATGGCAATAGAAGAAATGAAGGTATGATTAGAGGCGTTTCAGTTTATGATAGACTGCGAAGGACTACCTGAAAAATGGCAGTACATCAGATTATCATTCAATTGTAAAATAAGTGTAACGAGATGTAGGGTGGGGAATGTATAAAATTTTTTCTATCTTGTTCCCAAACTGAGAAAACATTGTTTCTAATTTCTCCATAAAAAGATTATGCAAAATTGGTGAAAGGGGGTTGCACCTTTATGCACCCTTTCTACCTATTCCTTGCATCAGCCCCACCTTCTACTGCCATAACTTGATTATGTCCTTTGTTTCTTCCTACACTCTATGTCAGGCGTGCTGATGCCGACCTCTCCGAGGCCTGTCACTATCTGCAACCGCTACTCTGACCTGTTTACCATGCCATCAGCAGGATTTGGTCTGAGGTTCCCAAGGAGTGGCAGTGAAGGTGGATACTGCCTGTTTTAGCAGTATCAGTCGGAGCATGTAAGGGGCCTCAATAGGCTGATCCCCTGTGGGGGTCAAAGTAGAGCGGGGGCAGTGAATTCTTTCCTATGATCATGAGTGACTGTGTGCCCTTTAATAAAACCTTTCCTAACCTTGGTGTAAGGGCTCACCTCTTTCCCCCTTCCCATGGGTAAAAAGGTTTCCCCTTTACCCCTTTTGGAGCGACTCTCAGGCAGTTCCATCCCTATTGACAGGGTGGCCACTTCAGTCCTTTCTCAAGGGCCCCTCTAGATATCTTATAGCGGGGAGAGTTTTTCCCCCCTCTTCATTGCTAATGAGTTTGGGGGTTTCTCTTTAGTAGAGGCTCCTTTGCTTTCTCAGGGGCCTGCGAAGAATGTCCCCCTTTACTTTCTCAGGGGCCTGCCAAGAATGTCCCCCTTTGCTTTCTCAGGGGCCTGCCAAGAATGTCCCCCTTTGCTTTCTCAAGGGCCTGCCAAGAATGTCCCCCTTTGCTTTCTCAAGGGCCTGCCAAGAATGTCCCCCTTTGCTTTCTCAGGGGCCTGCCAAGAATGTCCCCCTTTGCTTTCTCAGAGGCCTGCCAAGAATGTCCCCCTTTGCTCTCTCAGGGGCCTACCAAGAATGTCCCCCTTTGCTCTCTCAGGGGCCTGCCAAGAATGTCCCCCTTTGCTCTCTCAGGGGCCTGCCAAGAATGTCTTCCTTTGCTTTCTCAGGGGCCTGCCAAGAATGTCCTCCTTTGCTTTCTCAGGGGCCTGCCAAGAATGTCCCCTTTTGCTTTCTCAGGGGCCTGCCAAGAATGTCCCCCTTTGCTTTCTCAGGGGCCTGCCAAGAATGTCCCCCTTTGCTTTATCACAGGCCTGCGAAGAATGTCCCCCTTTGCTTTCTCAGGAGCCTGTGAAGAATGTCCCCCTTTGCTTTCTCAGGGGCCTGCCAAGAATGTCCCCCTTTGCTTTCTCAGGGGCCTGCCAAGAATGTCCCCCTTTGCTTTCTCAAGGGCCTGCCAAGAATGTCCCCCTTTGCTTTCTCAAGGGCCTGCCAAGAATGTCCCCCTTTGCTTTCTCAGGGGCCTGCCAAGAATGTCCCCCTTTGCTTTCTCAGAGGCCTGCCAAGAATGTCCCCCTTTGCTCTCTCAGGGGCCTACCAAGAATGTCCCCCTTTGCTCTCTCAGGGGCCTGCCAAGAATGTCCCCCTTTGCTCTCTCAGGGGCCTGCCAAGAATGTCTTCCTTTGCTTTCTCAGGGGCCTGCCAAGAATGTCCTCCTTTGCTTTCTCAGGGGCCTGCCAAGAATGTCCCCTTTTGCTTTCTCAGGGGCCTGCCAAGAATGTCCCCCTTTGCTTTCTCAGGGGCCTGCCAAGAATGTCCCCCTTTGCTTTCTCAGGGGCCTGCGAAGAATGTCCCTCTTTGCTTTCTCAGGAGCCTGCGAAGAATGTCCCCCTTTGCTTTCTCAGGAGCCTGTGAAGAATGTCCCCCTTTGCTTTCTCAGGGGCCTGCCAAGAATGTCCCCCTTTGCTTTCTCAGGGGCCTGCCAAGAAGGTCCCCCTTTGCTTTCTCAGGAGCCTGCAAAGAATATCCCCCTTTGCTTTCTCAGGGGCCTGACAAGATGTGCCACTTCAGTTCCCAGCCATCCCCCCCTATGATGTCAGGAGAACCACCTTAGAGGGGCAAAAGGAGGCATCATTTCCTGGCCCTACCAAGACCTCATTTATCCAATGTTAGTAAATTTAATGTGAGCCAGCATGTCTACTACCACCTTTTTCCCAATGGAGGTCGATATTCCTGCCCCAATGACATTTGTGACGGTTTTGACCCGCACTGCCTATTGGCAAAGTCTTTATTCCTCTCTTTCTATTTATAAAGTTGGGAATTACTTGAATAGCTTTAAAGAGTTGGCAGTGGCCTAATTATATCTGAATTCAAGAGGTATTCACAGGAAGGGGGTGGAAATCCACACCTCTTGACTCATAACAATGGGATGGGCTCCAAGATGCACAAGCTTCAGCGCAGAGTTCTGGGTGAAATAATACGTAAAGTCCTTTTTTTATAAAATATATTCATCAATTATATCTATATAAACAACTACAAAAATATATATAAAAAAGAAACTATATACCAGCGAAACATATACAAGTAGATAGAGCAACAAGATTACTGGTGCACAAGAGGATCTGTGGCTCTATATCTTATAGCTTTCTATTCTTAGAAGCCTTAAAATTTAAAAGAATTTTTTTTTTGCTCTCAACCCTTTAAGCACTGTGCAGACCGAAAGGACTGGACTGTACAACCACCGCTTGAAACAATTTGTCCTCTTATGGTTTTAGGCCTATGGAAAATTGCATTGAATTCCTAATGATTGTTTTTCTTGAGGTAAATGTATTTTCTCACGATGTACCTGCTATTTAGTTTTATTTATATTGCCTTTTTCGAATCATTTACTCATCAGCCTTTTAATATGAGGATGTTTGTTTATTTGTTTTTTTACCTTTTTCCTCAGGTAGTGGTAGGGTCCTCCATTTTCTTAGTGTGGTGCTTTAATGATTAGCATGGCCCTATTAACCACCTTATACCTTTCTAAGTTAAATTCTCTATAAGGTGTCTTTTAGAACTTTTGCTCCATCTTGATAACTTGATATCAAATCTTCCAACTTAATTAAGACATTCAAATCAGCGATCTTGTTCCTCTTTGTACATTAGTAAAAGACAACAATTTTTTGTTATATTCCTGCAACTTTGATTGAGTACATGATTATCATGTTGTGAACAGATCTCTCCTATATGTTCTCTGATACACCCCAAAGATTAATATTTATCTCTTCTGTGACTAATTTTTAATATTTTGTTTGGAGTATCAAGAATGTTTGAATAAAAGAAAAATATCTCTAACCCAGGATAGTTTTTACTTGGACAGTTGCTAAACATAATTGTCCATGATTTTCTTTTACAAATATCTTCTCTTTTACCAGATTTCTAGACTGTTATGGATCATCTGTTCACTACTTGGATGCAGTTTTCAGAAATGTGCCCAAGAATGGGATGCTTGTCATCACATCAACGGATGATGCTGCACTCTATGGGAAGGCACCGGATGTTGCTCTTCGGAATTATGGAGGCTACATTGCCAAGACTTTTTATTCAAAGGAGCTCGCTGCCAGACTCATTATTGGGGCCGTAGCTAGGTTAGATGTTTTATCAGGTGCTTTGAAATTTTGTTCGTTTCACATTGATAATTTCCTTATACTTTTTGCTCACAATACTCTTCCTGACTTTACCTCATAAACCATCTAAGTTTCTCCAGGACATATACCCATTTTGTTTTGGTGCTTTTGTTTAAGATTTCTGCTCACAAATAAAGATTTCATTCCCACACTTGTTGATGCAGGTTTGTTTGTTTTTTTTACTCAATATTGACCCTTTTCCTCTCCTTCATTTTTTTCATGTTTCCTTTCATTTGAATCATTGCATATTTTTGTCTTTCACCTTCCAGTGCTTAGGGGCAATGTTGGTTCTTATTGTCTCCTCATCTCTTATCTAGTCTCTTTCAAACTTCCCCTTAAGGGAGCTGAACCTTGTACTTTAGAGTGACTTTTCTTATTGTACAAACTGGTTCCTGGTGGCTGAAGGCCTGTCTTACCAGTTTCAGTTTTTAGGTTTGATAAAATTGGCTCAATCTTTTTATCCTTAGCCTTTTTGCTATTTTTTTTCATCATCTCTACTAACCATTAAGTCAAAATTGCTTTTTTGGTTACATTTTGTCATTGCATTTGTATCTCAGAATGAATTGATGAATGATTATGAAGTGATTTTCAAGGGTATTTGTCTTCATTAAGAAAGTGGAACAGGTTCATGAAAGGTGCAAGTCTTTCTAGTCCCATCCTAGTCCCAATGGACAAATTTTAGTTTCCTCCTTTGTCCTCTTGGGTTCTGCTTCTTCCCCCTATTTTCACTTCCTCATATTTCACCCTCTTGTGAGTCCTTTAAAACCTGTATGTAGGGCAGGAAGAATACCCATACCATCCTTCAAGGTTTGTCTTAAAAGGCTTTACTTTAAAAGCATGACATACAATGACCATCGTTGCCGCCTCTTCAGTCAGGTCGGTTAATCTTTGTTATAGTGTGAATTGATTGAAAGAAGGGAGTGATACTCAATGTCTTTAAAGCATGGAGGTTGCAGATGTTCGGTCTATGTGAAACAAACATGAGATGGAATGAAGATTTTGTATGAGATGGAGTGAATGGACTGTGATCAGGAGATTGTGCGGCAGTGTTTTTGAGTTATGAGTGGCATTCTACAATGGTTGAGTATCAATGTGTGAGCTTGGGAATTATGTGAGTCAAGTTGAGATTGCAAGGTTGAAACTCTGCATGGATGTAGTATATGAACTATGTAATGATATAAGTGAAGATGAGAAAGAAATGTTCTGGACTGAATTGGGATGAGTGGTGGAATGGAATTCAGGTGATGGTTGTAGGATATATGAATGGACAAATAGAATGAGAGAGGGGATAACTGAGGTTTTTGGTAACTCAGTAGAAATAAAATGAGGTAGTGTAGCAGGGATCTGTACTGAAAGAAACTTAGATGTAGCAAACGCATTCAGCACAAGGATCCACAAATACACATGTTTTGAGTAAAGGAAAGGGTAAAAGCTGTAAGAATTTTTGTATGGTACTATCTGATCACATGATTGTGTTATGTTAGGTTAAATTGGTTGGTACATGAATGAAAAGATGTGAGGAAGGTGGAAAAGAATAGAGAATCAGAAGCACAAATTTATTGCATCAAAGAGAAAGGGGAGACAAATTTAAGGAAGTAGTAGGTTGCGACAATTTAATTGTCTTTGAGATGGCAGCTTTTCAAGTGTCTGCAGCTCAAAAGGCTGGAGGTGTGTCTAACTGCCCCAGAAGCTGCATGACTTCCAGTACTGGCTCCTCATTGTCACTCTCTATGTGGAGACTCTTTGAAGCTTGGGGTCTTAGCTAAAAGGTTTCTCCCAGGAACTTTGAGGTAATTGTTGAATGTCAAACATACTCTGAACCTCTCAAAACCCTAAAGAATATCTGTATTCAGCCTGCCAATGAGGTCGTTGCTCATCACTAACTGGCCACTCAAAGGCAGGTCCAATCCAAGTTTTTATGCTCACTTCAAAGGTTCAAATTGGAGTGTAATTTCCATGCAGTGTCCATGGACACCTAGAGAAATGAGTGTGTCTGTCACTCCTTTATAACTGGCCTGGCTTTCAAGCGAATCAGTACATGGCTGCTAGAAAATTGAATGCTCACTAATGGATGCGGTTGACAAGCCCTGAGCCTTGGAAATTGCAGAGTGAGATTCTCAGATGTATGTCACCCCAACGCCTGTTGCCTATGTAATGCCTAATACATCTGAGCAGTCAGCTCCAACAGACTCTTTGGATGCCTCAACTGACTGGGTGGAATACTGTTGCCACAGTCCGCAACCCTTGTTACTTCTGGGGAGTTGTGGCTCAAACAGGTACTTTGGTTTCTGTGCCCTCTTCAATCCTCAAATCGTCTATGAAGGTGTTGACACTGACACTGAGAGCCTTGAGCCTTGTTGGACATAGGGAGCTTGGAAGACTTCATCTCTAGCAGACTCATTGTTGTAGGCAGAAAATCTAGACTCTAACCCCAATCAATCCAACCCACTTCCTACACTAATTCGGACATGAGAAATCAAGGGAGAAATGAAATGGATTTTATGTACAGTCCTTTACTTACAAAAAAATATGGGGTAAATATGCACACAAAAATATAGATAGCTAATTTTCCTATATACACAATTAATATTATCTGACAAGTACATATCAAAATTTATACAAAAAAACATTTAATTAGACTATATATACAAAGGAAGATACGCTAAGTGAGACAACAAAAA
The DNA here is from genome assembly GCA_963969495.1 of Ceratothoa steindachneri. Classification (NCBI taxonomy): domain Eukaryota; kingdom Metazoa; phylum Arthropoda; class Malacostraca; order Isopoda; family Cymothoidae; genus Ceratothoa; species Ceratothoa steindachneri. Next base: position 21,945,979 of record OZ018338.1, on the reverse strand, counting down.
AAAATATCTGCTAGGGCAATATCAACCAACCAATAACACAGTAGACAAGAAGTCAATAACAGGAGGCCTAAAGCAAACAAGCAGCCTAAAGCAGACAAGAGGACCAAAAAAAAGAAGAAAGGGCTCATATGTTACCCAGGTGGGTATTGGTGTCTCAAGCATTTTACAAAAAAAAACTGGCGCCTAGGAGCTCATACAATATTGTGGCCTGGTCATGTCTTGAAGCTATCAAAGCCCTCTCTGTCCTGGTGGGACTTACAATTTCTGGTTAGTTATCTCAATCCTACAGTTTCTGCCACTCCTTACTACAAATGGTGCCAATTAAGTTTACTGGAGTGGTCTTTCGAAAAACTATTTAACATCGTGAGCAGTCTTAAGCTCTCCATCAGCATATTTGATGGAGGAATTACCGTGACATCCAGTACACTAGTAAGCCACATTACAGTGTTGCTCTCTCAATGTTAAAACAAAGGATCAAAACTATGAGAAAGTTTATTTCTTGGTAATGGACGACTGTTGCTCTGATATCCTCAGGATCATGTTCCTCCATTAGCATTCGCAGCTTAGGCTTGAATTTGGCAGCCTTCATTATAACTTGAAGTTTGTTCTTTGGCTGCAATGTCATTAGATTCCCCAAGTGTCTTCTTGCCCACATTCATTTTCCCAATGGTTGTGAGAATACTGTCGACTGAGAGAGTGACAATATGGAGACCATCCCCTCAGACATCCAGCATCCTGAGATCCACCCACCAGATGACAAAACTGAATCACTAGAAAGACCTCCAGTCCCAATGCCTGGGAAACTTTCAACTCCACCTCCTTCCTTACCAATCAAGCCTGCTTCGGAGGTTCCTGACTTCGAAGGCTTTTCCCGTTATTTCGCACGCCTTCGAAGACCCATCAGACGCTACATGTCACCTTCATGCTGATTTATTTTAATGTTCACTGTATATTCCTTTTTCGAGGGGTGGAGTGTGTAGTGATTTGTTAGTAACTCTATTCCATAAATTATATTGACTTAAATCTAAATGTTGCTTTACCTTAATTTAAGCATTAAGAAAATTTAATAATTTTAAATGTGTATAATACAGCACCTGCTCTCCTTGAAGGTCAGTTTGTCATATCTAACCTCTTTGCAGAGTGCATTCTGCATCTTCCTTTATTATAATTTATGTTTTGTTTCCAGTCAATTAAAAAAAATGTTGCATGAAGTTTCCACCTCCCAATGGTCACGATAGTGGCCTTGTGCTTAATAGAGCGCAAAGCAGGTAGTTTTAATGGTGTTGAAGACTACTCACCCCACTTTGTGAGAATGCAGTTAATGATGATGATTAAATTGTTTTTAAAATTTTTTTGGAGTTTCTCCTTTTTTTTAACAGTTGAAGACTAAATATAACCTAATTAATGCATTCACCTGGTTGGTAATCTATTTCGGTATATTAATTCCTTGAGTGCATTAGATGATCTTCGATAGGGGTGGCCTTTTCTATCCACTACTTTGCCAAAATCCGATTTATCTCCAATGATTCAAATTTTGTGTTTTAATATCATTGTCATAATGACATATGATAAATCAATACTATCCCATGATCAAATTCTAGTCTATTTTTTCCCATCCTTTGACAAAGACTCCTTCCAATGTTGTGTTCAATCATATTAAATATTTTAAAATTTTTCTTGTGTCATAATTTTATTTTCATTTGCTTCTTTACAATTCAAAACTTCATCAAGAATAGCAGTTAGTCTTTACTTGAAATGATCAAGCTCAGGTTAGTTGTCTTATCCTATGGCCTTTGTAAAGGTAGGTTTTCTTTTCATGATTTTAACCCTTAAAGCATCACACTAAGAAAATGGAGGACCCCATCAGTGCCCCCTCCCTCCCCAAAAAAGTGTTAAAAATTTGAAAGACTCATGTGTAAATGATTTGAAAAAAGGCAATGTAAATAGAACTGAGAAGTACATTATGAGAGAAAATAAATTTGCCTCAAGAAAAACTACCATTGGGAATTCAATGGAATTTTTCATAACCCTAATACTATAAGAGGACTAATTAGTCTGAGCAATGCTTTAAGGGTTAAACATGTTGCTCACTGAGTCTAAATGCATTGATGCCTTAGAATGGGAAAATAGAGTGAGGTACAAGATAGAATTTGGCAATAGGAGTACGAGGTAGAAAAAAAGGGACTAAGGGCAGGTTGGAGTTTGTGAATTCCCCATCCTAATGTGCCATTTATCTCAGGATTATTATACAAGATGGTCTCCAAACCAAACTTATCATATTTGAAATTCCATGAATGGGTGCATTTAGTCGCCTTCTACTAGTCCCATCTGACACCACAATGTCATGCTTATTCTAACAACCACAGAGATAAACTGACTTGGTTTTTAATTACCTTTTGTGTCTCAACAGAGCTGCTGCTCGATGCAATAAAGGGATTGAGGTGATGAGTAGCATCGCTGTCAAGAGTCACATTACTCTCATTGTAAAGGTAACTCGAGGTCCAGCTGCAGCTACACAGTGCATCAATACCATCCGTAAACTAATTCACTGCTGTATTTGTGAGGATAGAGCCTTCTTCCCGCAGTCCCTCTACCCCATAGGTAAATGACCCAAGATTTGTTTGCAAGGGAAGCTTGTTTGAGTTTTAAACAAACATAATTAATTTGGAAATGAGCCACCATTAAATCTCTAGGGAAAGTTTAATACACTACAACCTAAACCCTCTCCCTGGAGATCAGATACCTCACAAAAACCTACCTGCCAGAAGTTTTGCTTCTCTCTTCCACACATTTATTTCCTCTATCTTCACTTTCTTTACAAATCTCTCCTTACAAACTTTCTGCTTGAGATGCCCTTATCAGTTTTACTTTAAATCAGCAACTCACTTCCATACCATCATTGTGGCATCTAAATATGCAGCTTATTTTTGTTAGTGATTTTTATCATGTTGCTATTATTATTATTGTTTAGGAATTTTTATTTTATATTATCATTATTTTGTTGTTTTTTATTTTAAAATAGTCTATCATTTAATGTCTTTATTTTCTTTTGCAACCGTACCCTTGGCAGCTGTCGGTGGAGTTCATTAAAATAAAAAAATTAAACAAAACCTTAACATATTCTCAATCTCATCCACCAATGTTTACACCAACATACTCATATGTAACTTCTTTGCACATTCCACACTCAAATCTTTACCATTCACTAATTCTGATCCTCCTTGCCACTTTCCTTCCATTTAAGACCTGGTCAAATTGCTTCATATTGTTCAAGGCTTCACCACAGACTATAATAACATACACCCCCAATACCATTACCTTAATCTTTTGTGCAGAGAATATAACAACATACCCCCCTCCCCCAACCCCTGAATCTTTTATCCCTTTACTTTTAAACCCCCTTTTCATACATACCCTATAATTTACCTCAATCAACATTTCCAAATCCCTTTCATTCTCAGCTACCAACAGCAGACCATCAACATATTCCAACATAGATCAAACACATCTATCACCATTCCTCATCAATCTCACATCCCTTTCTCTCATTCATACTTCCCTCGCTACTCCATCCATAATGATATACAGTCATGGTGATAATATCACACCTTTTTCTTCCCTACATTCACTTGCCAGTAAAGCATCCATTGAGTGTCCTCTTCTACTCCTGCAGCTTTCTGGCCTGTCGACTCTCCATCCTTATTTCCCAGTACCCCATACCAGTAAAGCAGTCAGCGCATTTTTTAAGCCTCATTTTCATGAGAAGCTTTCATGAAAGCCTCACATTTCCCACCTCATTCTACTCTAAACCTCCTCAGACATTTGTCTCATAACCTTATGTCCCATGACCTTTCTCACCTGTAACTCTTGCTGTACCAGACTCACTGTGATCCATGTGCTCGTTGAGTGCCCCCACTCTCTTCCATCCTTTTCAGTGCTTCTTACCATTTTCCTCCTACCTTTACTGAGAGTACATGCATTTAATCATGGTTGAAGGCCCCTAGTTTTACATATATCATCTTCCTCTCTTCCATTTCTCTCTTTTTACTGTAATTGCACCTGTTTCCCTCACAATTTTTCTGGCCTCATCAATAGTTTACTGGTCCATATATTCTTAGCACCTGCCACAATGATTCCCTATCTACATGATCATAAACTTTCTCCAGATCAATAAACTTTCTTTATACTTTCTACATCTCTCATCCCTTTTGTTTTCAGATGGTTTTCTCAGCGTAAATACCTGATCCATACAGTCTACTCACTACACCCCCATCTTGTTCATCCCCCATTAATCCCTGTTATTCTTATATGCCCATCAAAACCTTTCCTCACACCTTACCTAGAACACTCAACAGACTTATACACCTGTAGCTGTTGATGTTTCTTTGCCCTAGGCTATCTTCCGAACACCCTGAGCCTCTAAGGAAGGTCATGACTGGCACCAGGTGCTCCTACAATAGTTCCAGTGAGTGTAGTTGTGTTGTCTGCAGAGGTGGTTGTGGTTTATGTAGTCTTCCATTGTGTGTTTTATGGTGTGGGTAGATCTGTTACAACCTAAACATGTCCACAATGGAGTCATTCAGCCTTTTCTGATAGCTTCAGTCTGTGGCCAGGTGCACCCTCATATACTTGTACTATTACTGCACTTTTTCAGTCCTCAGTCATTCTTCCACTTTCAAATGCCTTGTAACATAGGCACCGCACACCTAATATATAACATTCGCCACTACTTTAGCATTTCATTCACTTCATTTGTCTGCCCATTTTTCATACCTCTCAGCACTAGCAACCTCTTGCTCATCCATACTCTGATTCAGCACTCAGTTTACACCCACAAAGCATATTCACATTCACATCATCTTCCATACCCACATTATATAACTCATCAAAGTACTATTGTTACCTACTTTTGACCTTATTGCTCACAAGTACCTTGCCATTCTTGATGTTCGCACAGCTATTCTTCTTCTTGGTTCCTCACACATTTTGTTGCTTCCCTAATATATAACATTCGCCACTACTTTAGCATTTCATTCACTTCATTTGTCTGCCCATTTTTCATACCTCTCAGCACTAGCAACCTCTTGCTCATCCATACTCTGATTCAGCACTCAGTTTACACCCACAAAGCATATTCACATTCACATCATCTTCCATACCCACATTATATAACTCATCAAAGTACTATTGTTACCTACTTTTGACCTTATTGCTCACAAGTACCTTGCCATTCTTGATGTTCGCACAGCTATTCTTCTTCTTGGTTCCTCACATTTTGTTGCTTCCCTCAAGGATAACTTCCTGTTCCTATCCAAATCCTCACTCATTATCTAAGTGATTCTCTCACCTTTTGTTGCTTCCTTCAAGAATAACTTCCTTATCCCATCCAAATCCTGACTCATTATCTAAGTAATTCTCTCACCTTTTGTTGCTTCCTTCAAGAATAACTTGATGTTCCCATCCAAATCCTCACTCATTATTTAAGTGATTCTCTCACTTTTTGTTGCTTTCTTCAAGAATAACTTCCTTATTCCATCCAAATCGTTACTTATTATCTAAGTGATGGAATAACTTCCTGTTCCTATCCAAATCCTCACTCATTATCTAAGTGATTCTCTCGCCTTTTGTTGCTTCCTTCAAGAATAACTTCCTATTCCTATCCAAATCCTCACTCATTATCTAAGTGATTCTCTCACCTTTTGTTGCTTCCTTCAAGAATAACTTCCTTATCCCATTCAAATCCTGACTCATCATCTAAGTAATTCTCTCATCTTTTGTTGCTTCCTTCAAGAATAACTTGATGTTCCCATCCAAATCCTCACTCATTATCTAAGTGATTCTATTGCTGCTTTTTTACCCTGGTTATGGTCACATCTTTTTTGCCTACTTGTATGCACTAATTTGCATCTCCCTCATATTCTCTTGTGTATGATTAAAGATTTGTAAGTATGCCTCCTTTTTGCTCTCCACTGCATCTTTAACATCATTCTACCATTCACTATTTTGCTTTTTTATGGTATCACTATGAATGGAATAAAATGGAATATAGGCATTTGAGTGTATAGGTTTGTAACAAATAGAAAATCAGCGGTGATGAGATGGTTAGGATGAACAAGGTTGTCTAGGCATGGAAGGGTGAGAGTACTGTCCTATTCTAATTTAAATTTTATGTATGTAGTGAATTTTAGTATTTTAAAATAATTTAAAATTTTTGTTTTCATGTAGTAGAAATAAACCATCTATTTATCTGTGTGTTTTTAACATGACATATTTTATACCATAATTCAGATTCAAAATATTCCATAAAAAAGACAGCCATAATACATGGAATAAAGGGCTACCCATTGAAAATACATATTTTTACCTATAATACTTACCTTTGCATGTGAATACATTATAAGCATCTTTTTAGCAACTTGACAAAAATATTGGTGGGTACAGGTAAGTTAATGCTGAGTTATGGAAGTTTTGTTTCTAATTATAAAGGGTTTTATTTACAGGAACTTTTGTGAATAGGGAATCAAGATCTTGAGAGAGAAGGTCTATATGTGTTCAGATCTGTAGTTTGACAACTTTACTTTATTAATGAAATCTTCTGAATTGGTTGTGTATAAAAGAATTATAGGTGATTCACAATGTTGATTGTGCAGCTGTTTGTTGTTGTTTATAGTTCCCTGGAAGCAAATGACATCTCTACTCCCTCTGGCCACTTGCAAGATTAAAGGAGAAAGCTTTTATCCTACAGACTGTGCTGTTTGGCCCCATCAACATTAACACAATTAAGTGGGGGCCGTGTCTTCTATGAGGCTGTCCTAAGGGGCAGGGTTAGAGTTGAGAGATGCTGTTGCATGCTGTGGGAATTTGCAACAACTAATAACTTTCACAGCTGAAAGATGTGGGAAGTCTCGAAACTATGTATTTAGAATAAAAATATATTCTCATATTACATTTTCCCCTTGATTAATCTGCATGACCAGTATCCTCTATTGGGGCATTGTAACATTGTTAAAGTAAACACAGGTCTAGGGTATATAGGGGTACTGCATTTAAATAAAAAAAAACCCTTTTATATTGGGCTCTTGTTTGACAGCAGAGTACAAAGTTCAATTTTGGCGTCATATGCAAAATGGCATCATAAGCTTAGAGCATCTTCTGCTTAAAATGCCAAACATTAATCCCCGAGCTTAGAAATAAATCCTATGCAGACAGGCTAAAGGATCTTAATCCGCGTTTATTGTAATATCATTGTCTGCACATCCAACTAATCAGACTTTAAAATACTAAAAGGCTTTACTAATATATATTATGATTTGCCTTTTAGATTAGACCAGCCCTACGGGCAAGGCTGTATTTTATTTTAACTAGCCACCCTGTAGGGTAAGAGAGAAGAGTCGTAGAATGTTCAGTTATTCCCAAGTGGATATGACCTGGATGCATTCATTGAGTTTATACCATCCCACCTGGATGCAATCATTGTGTTTATACCACCACACAGGAACTTCTATATGCGGATGATCTAGTAATTACAGTAGATACTGTGCAAGAGGCAACAGAAAGGTTTGAGGAATGAAAAAGAGCACTGGAATGAAGAGGAATGAAAATAAATGTGGAGAAAACCAAGGCCATGATTACAGGCAAAGAACCAACTAAGAGAAGGAACACAGGAAGGTATCCATGTAGTTGCTGCGGAAAAGGAGTTGGTGTAAATTCTGTACTGAACAGACTGCAAGTTATGGTGTCATAAAAGATGCTCTGGTCTCCAGGATGTCACACATGCATAGGACCACTTTGTGTGCCCTTCATGTGACAGCAAAGAGAGGGGCAGATGCCTGAGGAACACAGATTGCTGATGGAGTGGAGTGAGATAGAAGTAGTGGATGAATTTTGTTATTTGGGTGATATGCAGAGCTGTAATACAGGTGCTGAGAGAGCAGTTAGGACAAGAATTGTGTATGGGTGGAACAAATGGAGAGAGCTAGCCAGTCTTCTTATAAATGGACACATCCCACTTAGTAGCAGAGTAAATGTCTTCTGGACATGTGTCAGAACATGTGTCACTTACCGAACAGTTAAAGAAGCTCCTGCGCAGCAGTGATTGTAGAATGTTGAGGTATATGACACATGTCAGGTAGGAAGACAAAATATCAAATGAAAGACTTCTACAGATGGTTGGACTGGAAGATAGTGTGGATGAGTTAAGCAGAAAAAGATTGAGATGGTATGGCCATGTGAGAAGAAGAGAGGAGGGGCACATATTGAGGAGAGCTTTTGAGATGGAGGTGCAGGGAAGATGACCGAGAGGCAGACCGAAGAAGGCCTGCAGGAAATGTGTAGAGGAAGACCTGAACATCATGGACAGAAATGAGTGTAGGAGACTCATAAAACATCCAACCCCATAATAGGCAAAGTATGAACGCTAAAAGAATATAATGATGATGATGACACATAGATGTATTCATGTGAGGTTAAGTTGCACTTGAATTCCCACTTCCTGTGGCATGGGCCACTAGCACAGGGGGGATGCTGTAAAATTCCCACAGCATACAACAACCTCCCTCCACTCAACCTGATCCCTCGGGACAGCCTCACAGTAGGCTGGCCCCACTTAATTGTGGTAACGTTTGCAGGGCCCATAGCACAGGGGGTAGGATCAAAGGCTTCTACCTAAATCTCCCTTGAACCTTTGGAGGGAGCAGAGAGGCCATCCACTCCCAGGGAGCTATAAACATTTTTGAGGTAGATAACAGCGGAAGTTAGCATTAATGGATTCAAACTTGTTAACAAGAGATTTAACATTGCAGTAGCACAGATTTTTTATCATATAGGGTTACTCAAATAAGGTAATTAGTTGAAACGACCTCATTGAGTATCGGGTATTGCAAAAGTCCTCTTATTCTTATTATGACATGTAAAAAATGACACAATGGTATTTATGATGTAGTTAGACACGTTTTTATTGTTTTAACATAAATATGTGTTTAAATTATAATTAATATTAATCAATTGGGTAGCGAGCACATGCTCCAGGCCAGACCTGAAGGGCAGGCCAACATTGCAAATGAAGCCTTTACTCATGCTGGTCTACGCATGGTTGATGGAGGACTTCAACTTGTTGATGTTGCTGTGGTGGACCTTGCGGGCCTTTGCCCACAACATGCACCCACATGCTGTAATCAAAGGGATTGAGGTCAGGCGACTGCAGCTGCCAAAAGTCCTTCAACCAGAAGTTCATGTTTGACCCCAACCATTTTGATATTCTTGGCCTTGTGGGCCAGGGCACCATCCTGCTGAAAGACTTTGTCCACCTTCTTTGTGATCTTTCTCAGCCAAAGCAAGACTTTCGTGGCCAAGATGTCCCTGTGTTCAGCCTGTAACTGGCTGTGAACCACACCAGTGGCATCTTTTTACCATTTGAAGCAACGATGCTGAGCATCATCACGGAAGATGGCTGATTGGTCTTGGGCATGTAGCGGACCTCAGAGATGTCCTGACTGAAGCTTACCAGGCAATCATTCTGGGTGTTGATGACTGGATCAACTGTGAAGTTTTTTTCATTAGAAAAAATGAAAATTTGATTGTCATGACTCTTCAGTTGTTGAGAATGTGACAACAGTGGTCCTGGCAACGTTCTTGCATATGGTTGGTGAGCAGAGGCCTTTCCATGTACCTTAAGCTTTTGCCACCCTACTACTTGAAAGGCCTGGGTATCGTGACCACCAAGATGTTCTTTGCGAGCACAGTCATTTTGAGCTTCATCATACTTTCGGTCTCTCTCACAGCAAAATGGTTGACAACTTGAGGTTTTTCTGAATGAGTTTGATCTTTGAGGTCTTTCCCATTCTTGAGTTTCTCCAAGACTGTGGAAGGTCTTCCGGCTGATGTTGAACCACTTGGCAATATTTGACTTGTTATGGCTCACATGAGGAGCGCAGAGATCTTGATTCCTTTCACTTTTATCTTGACACACCTGCACACAATGAAAAAGTCATTTTAATGACACATGCTAGGAAAGTAGAACTTTAAGTATGTTTGATAGAACTTTTTCCATCACATGCAAACCTCTTGAAAGATAAAAAAAAACAGTGTACACAACTTTTTCAAAACCAGGTATGTTTAAGGATAGAATCAATAATATTTCTCCAACATATATACTTATTAAAAAACAAAAATGTGTATAATTGATACTTGATTTATACCTTTTATTCACCAACTATTTTCCTCTTTCCTTTATACATAATCCTTTTGGACTGTCCTCGAGTTAACCTTAGACTCTTTGATGGTCAGGTATTTTATAATATTTAAAAATAACTCCTAAGTTGTTCAGGTTTTGGGCTGCATTTCATGAGGGTAGGTGAGCACTCCATCAAATGGCGCTGCATGCTGCCATTTTGACTGATTTTGGAGGCAACAAAAATGACTTGATACTATTTAGACATCATTGGCGCCATTTCTCTTCTTTGTCATGCATCTCAAATGGCTGTTGTGAGAAAGAGAATGCTAGTTCAGTAGCTCTGTACAGGCAACCTAGCCCTGTCATTAGCACCCTCATTCCCAGCAGCCCATACATGTCCAGGTACCCAGCAGAAGGCAGACTCAACATCCCCCAATGTGCAGTAGCTGTGGTATCTATCACAGATGCTATGAAAGAATGCATAGATTCTGAGAACTCAAAGGCATTTAGCATTTTCTGTGATTGGCTATGGATTACCAAATATTCTATAAACTGGGCACAACATGTAATATCCTGTACAGTAATACCTCATCCTACGTCATTAATTGGTTCTTAAGGCCATGGCGTAACCTGAATTTTGACGTAAATCAAACATAATTGATAAAAATTCCTTAGAATGAGAAAAAAAAATGAAGGTAAACCAGGGTGTCTACTGACCTTGAAATCCTTGAAGTCCTTAAAAAGCCCTTGGAAAGTCCTTGAATTTGATGAAAAAGGTAGATGGTCCTTGAATTTAAAAAATAAATCATTGAGTGATTGTTCAAATGATTTTTCAAATTCACTATTTATATACTTTTTAATGTCTATTAGGAAAATAGTAATATTTAAGTTAATCTATTCACTAATGTGAGTGAATATATGTATGCTTTGGATGCATTGTATTTTATGATGGATGCTCGCTATACTTATGTCACTGTCACTTGGATACCTTGTTCTGTTTTTTTTTACACTGGTGAGTCGATTTTGATTATGCTTTGCTTATAACCCACTTTTCCCTTAAATACCTCACCTTCATCACTGTCCCTTAATGTTTATTGCACTTTTTAAATTTAAAGAAAATTAAACAATGGCTAAAACCCGTCTTTGATTATTTTTTTAAAAAGTCTTTGAAAACCTTGAAAAGTCCTTGAACTCAAAATCACCAAACAAGTAGACACCCTGTAAACACTTTAAAACTAGCATAAGAATAACACAGCATTTTTAAACATATGTAAAGTAAAATTTCTTTCTAATGAATTTAGTTTAAAAAAAAAAAATTGCTCTGTACTTTTTATTTGACTTGTATTAACCCTCGTGTGTATTATGCTTGCAGTAGCCATCATAAGAACATTACGTTTAGGTACACTCACTTTCCCTTTCTTTAGACCCATGGTTATTTTATGTGCAAATCACTAATAAATTACAGAAATAAAAGCAGAAAGCCAAGGAAGTACACACACTAAACCACATGCTTGAACTGGAACCGAATACAGTATCACAGCCATGACACTGATGTTATGCCGCCTCCCACTGAATCACAAATGTAGTGATACATATAAATTCAATTTACCAATGTAAATTATTATTTACAACATATTTTACAATATAATTTACTTTTATATGGTTTTAAAATTTTTTATGGGATAAATTATTTATTTTGTCTGTGATGTAAAGTCAGACTTAATGGTGTTAGGTGAACTTAATATTACTCTTGAAAAGTGGCATAAGTGCAGATTTGATGTAAGCCGAAATGATGTAAAGTGCCTTATTACTCTATTGAGCAGTATATTGCAACCTGCTCAACCATGAAGACAGATATAGCACCTAGATCAGCCCTGCTTGCTTGAAATAAGGAGGAAGTATCATAGAAGCCAACTTCCCTTTTAAACTGGGAATCAGCTGTGTATACCAGCATGGCTCAGGTGTGGAATGATTGATGTATACACCATGATAGCTTTGGAGGCAGAGGCATGGTGATAAATATTCAATAGTGGTGTCCTACATGGTATCTTGGGCAGAACCATTAGCACCACTGGTCTGAGAATTACACTGAACTCTTGTAGTTTCCTTACTCAACTCAGAAAGTTTAGAGGATGATACATCTCTGATCAGCAAAAGCCCTCTCAAGATCACCAGTGGATGAAAGGAGAGCCTTTGGCTCAAGTACAATGTAGCACTACATTGTACTTGAGGTAGAGCAAGTGGCATCCCACTGCATCATCAAGAATACTCTCTATAGCTGATGTGCAGAAGTTACCAACCAGTGTGGTGAATTAAATCCACCATCCACAATAAATATTCAGATTCACAGGAGTAACTCCCACACCCATAGTCAAGTTTTGAGCAAACAAGAACAGTTATAGAGTAACCATATCTGAATGCCACAAAGTTAAGAATTTCCATGACACATTGCAAGAGACCCTAAAGCTACGAATGTCTTCCTACAAGGTCAGGTATTGGTAAAAAGACAAGACCTAGGAGTCTACCACATCTAGGTGAACCCTATTAATGAAAAGGTTCTTGTCCAGCTAATCTTCATGATACAAGCAGTAGTGCACCACTTGGTCTTGATGAAAGAAAACCAAAACTGGTACATTTTGGCATAACAAGAGACAGTCCCGAGCCTGTTGAAACAGTGCTCAAGGCAGTCTGGTACATTTGGTCTATTATCTGTACCATGCCAAAGTAGAATGAAAAGTTATCTCCTTAGTGTCAGTGAACATCCGGCAGCACCCGAGTGATACCATTCATGCTCATACTCCAAGCACTCTTAGGAATCACATTCAGACAATCCGAAGGATCCATTGTCCACATAATGGATCTATGCCTGGATCCAATCTTGCATCCACTTGACATCCCTCAGGCATCATAGTATGGACATAGCAAGATCATGTAGCTTCTGGGTAGGTATCGCATCCCAACAAGCCCTAATGTCCTTCCCTTTTAACTGCCTTGCTTTCCCCATAATAAGGCCACAAACACTCCCAAACTACAAAAACCAAGTTCTGATAGAGTTAGTGCCTACTCCTGTGTGATAATACTGTTATTTATTATCAATGTTGTATGAGATAACAACAACAGCACAGTCCTCTCACTACTACGAACAAGCCGACACTGAGCACATGCTGGCAGGCTGAGCGGGGAAACTGAGGGATCTAGTGACATCATGCAGCCGGCCCAAACTTCTGACTAAATGAAATCACCCTCATCTATACCATTCTTTTTTAAACATAAGTTTAGTCCACCCCGCTCACCCGGCCTAAACTTTTGTTGAGCACTGTATACCTTGTTTGCTATTGGAGACTGTTCTCTGTTTCTTCTTTTAATGCATGACTTTTTATGTTCTAAATTTGTATTTTGAGTTTTTCTTTCTATTTTCCTTAACATAAGAGGTTTGGCATGTAGATACACATCTACATTCATTTTAGCTATGGTCACTGTCCCTCTCCTTTTTTTCATTAATATATTTTCCTTTTTTCTTATGACTGCTTTGGTTAGTACTACTGTCCTCTATTTTCAAAAGATTTAAACTATTAAAACCTAAAGTGTCATCCTTGTCCCATTGCAGAAAACCCCTACTCGCTGTTGTTCTGCGATTGCAGGAACAAGAGTTCGGGTCATGTGGCCATTGAGCTAGGCCCTATTTGGAGTGGACCCATCTTTGACTCAGATTTTTGCTTGAAACTCCTCAGGGGAGCCACCATCCTTGGAAACTCGCAAAAGATCATTGCACTTCTGCAGGTTTGTCTGAATTCAGGGCTTTATACCCTCCCCATTCATGAGGTTTATCTGATAAAGGATTTTATTCTATATTGGTAGGCTTGCATAACTTGTTATAACCCTGTAAGGAGCATGGTGATGTATTTCCCTGGCCACCGTGGTAGGGGACTCAGTGCCCAGTCCGGCTCCATCTTAGCCTCTCCTTTCACTAACATCTAATTTATGATTTCTGTACCAACTCTCCTCCACTACTTCACCACAGGGAAATACCCTATGAAGCCTTTAACATTTTACACCTGGTAGCTGGAAGCAAATTAGGAAAGCCCCATCACTGGGTTAACTTGAACTCTCTATCAGGGTTGTGTGAAGTTGCTGTGTTTCCTCCTTGTTTCCTATCAGCATTCCTTTATTCTATGACTATCTCCTTAACCGAGATGAGTGTGCAGTCCGTTGGGGTGCCGTGTTCGGTTCACTAAACATGGTGCCTGGCTGGATTGCATGCCATCGTGGGATAACCTAGCACCAGGGTATAAGAATAGGTGATCACCCACCCTACTCGTTTGTAGACACGCCTATCTCTATTTCTCTTTATTAAATACCCTCCTACTCCCTTTCTGAACTTGCTCTTCTATCCACAGAGGTTCTGGTTGCTCGGTGGACTTTCATCTTGTTACCAGAACTTAGCCAAGTTGCAGTATATACCATATGGTTCCTACCTGCTGCCCGGGCTGAAAGCTTGTTGACTGAGGGAGGTATTAGGCACAGGTTTGCTGGGGAGTCGACTCTGCTCACCGCCATCTAGTACACATATAAGGTGGCTATGCCATCACCATCCATTATAGTCAAAGCTCCATGAAAAATTTTCCTGAATGGTAGGCTGGGGTGACAAAGCCCATTTTAGCTCAAATCCATAGGTCGAGTATGTGTAAATGATCACATTCAGGAGTTTTCTGATCTTCTGGAGACTTTTCTCTTAACCTCCCAAGGCATCAGGAGGTCATAGTATCTATCTATCATGCAACTGTTTTTTTTCTAATTATATCTACGATAGAGGGAAATAGTGGGCGACCACAGGCGCATGAAGATCTGCCTCCATTGCGGCTTCAGCGTGCCTAGGTGTCAGGGAGGATGAGGTAATAAGAGACCCTTTTTACCGGTGGAAGAGCTCCCCTGTGGCAAAGGGTCTTCCACTTCGCCTTCTTAGGATCCGCCTTTATGTAGCTTCACCTAAGAAAAGGAAGTGCCACCCCCACCCCCCCATGTGCTTTCTCAGAGGTCCCTCTAACCTACTTGTAGCTTAAAGGAGGTTTACCTCTCCAATATATACAGGTGAGGTGGCTTTCCTTTCGCCCCCCTTCTTCCCCGTAAGGGGCGCGGCGATTTGCCATCCTGGCCGCCGTGCTGACGGGACTCAGCACCCCGTCCGGCCCCAGCTTAGCCTCTCTTCCTTGCTTCAAAACACTTGTTTCCTCTCTTTTCATACAACCTCTCCCACAACTTTCTCTGGTCAGCCTCTAATTTCACAGGGTAGATGCTGACCTTCTTCTCAGCCAACCGTCCTGGATCGGGGCTGAGGGGGGGAGGGGCCAATGTTCCCTAACCCCTGAGCTCCGGTCTGGGGTGGTTGGTTTTTAACAACCTGCTTCATCCCCACCCATACCTTCCTCACATCCCTTTTCCTCTCCTCTTCACATTCTATCTGTTTTACGCCGTGTCTAAGGTGGAGCCGCCATGCCGATGGACTGCCAGGCCACCAGGCGGGAGGGGTGGTCTTAAATGGCGGCGCCTGGCTCTGCCGGGCTTGTAAGCACCTCTCGCAGTGCGTGCTACTGCGAGAGGTGATGCGCGATTGCATCCTGTGTTAAAACGAGGGTCACCATGCCCAATGATGAGTATAAAAAAAAAAACCCCAACTTCCCCTATAACATCGACGGAGCCGCCCTTGGGCAGCTCCAGCAAAAAAATGGAGGTCCCTTCCCCTGTGCTTGCTCACGGGACCCTCCATATATCTCTAACCGGAGAGGAGGCTTACTCCTCTCCTTTGCTTAAAGGTGTAGGGGACTCACCCTCACCCCCTTCTCTGGAGGTGCTTTCGGGCGCCTCCCTTTTACCAGCGGCAGTCCCCTCTTTTCTTGCCAACGGGACTGCCAAGAAAGCCAGCAGGCAGCCCTTAGCCAGCCGCTCCACATCGAAGCGTCTCGGTAGGGCAAACCCCCTTAGGGGGGAGAGGGAAGCCAGGCCCCTTCGGTCGCTTCCCTCAAAAGACCTGCTGGCAAGAATATTGAACCTTGCCGGGGTCAAGGCCCATGCCTCCCCAAAGAAGACTAGTGACGATGCTGCCAACGGGACCTGTGATGTCTTGGGGGGGGGGGAAGGCCAACTGGAGGCCCCCTCTGAGATAGATATGGTCCTTGAGGAAACCCAGCCTCAGACGGTAGGGCCTTCCATGGGGGGGAATCCCATAGAGCTGGCTGACCATGGAGCGGTCAAGGTCGAACGTGTGATGAGAAAACAGGGAGGGGCCTCGAGACCCACCCCTACACTCTTCGTCACGTTCGACTGTGAGAAGTTCCCTGAGTCGGTGCGTGCCGGTTGGTACCGCTCCCGCATGAAGGCATTCGTGCCACTGCCGCAGCGGTGCTATTACTGTCACCGCTTCGGCCATACGAATCGCTCATGTAGACGTGCAAAGTCGGGGTCACCCGAAGTCTGTGTAAATTGCTCCAAGGTCGCACACGATAAGTCCAAATCGTGTGTGGCCAAGTGTGTCAATTGCGGAGAGCCGCACCCTGCTTCTTCGAAGCAATGTGGTGCATATCTCCTTGAGAAAGAAATCCTGGCCGTTCAGGCCCAGGATCGACTCACATTCCGCGAGGCTAAGGACTTGGTCCTGGCGCGCCCGGCTCTGCCTGGGACGTCATATGCCTCAATAGTTAGAAAGGCACCCTCTGCTCGTGGCCCATCCAGGCCAACGAGCACGGTTGTTTCCGCGCCCATTCGGAGCCCTTCTGCGGGCTCTACCCAACCCGGGAGCTCCCCTGGTAAAGCTGGCGGCAAAAAGGGTTCATACCCAGCCCTGGCTAAAACCAGGGCTCCCCCCTCTTTCCCCAGCGTGACCGTTTCCCGTAAGGCGAAACGGCCACGCGCCTCCACCGAGTCGTTAGACTCACAGGAGGCAACACCCCTGAAGATGGTCGCTAGGCCATCTTCCGGGGTTCCTAAAGCTGTCCCCGGAAAGGAGGACAGCAACAAAGGAGCTTCGGCTCCTTCGCCCACGTATGAGGTGTGGTGAGTGGCTCGGAGACGGTGGTTCCTCGAAAAGAGGGCCCCCGCCTCCGAAGCCGCAACGCCCGCCTAAGGTTTCGAGACGGAGGGAGGAAAAGACTCGCATGTCGAGTCCAACCTCCCCCCAATAAATCCTCGAAGGCGACAGCGCCTTCAGCGCTTTGTCCGGCCCACAGCGCCCGGGGTTCTGCCCCCGGGAAGCGTACGGCGATTCCCGTGAGGGTCTTCAGTTCGAGGGCATATTCCTTCAATGGAATTGCCGTGGACTCCAGGCCAACTGGGAGGAGCTGCGGAGGCTCGTCTCGTCCCGTTCCCCGTTAGCTATCTTTTTGCAGGAGACCATGCTAGGCGCGTTCCCCTTGCCCACCCTCCCGGTGTATAAGGGTCTTGCGACCCCACCGCCGCGGGATGGCCGGGCTGGGGGATGCGCGGTTTACACCCGGCATGATATCTCCGTTCTTCCTTTCTCTTTAGATACCCCCTTCCAGGCAGTGGCTGTGCAGGTGCACCTGGATAGGAAGTACTCTATCATTTCTGCGTACATTTCACCGTCAGCTGACTTGGACGCGGGGGACTTCCGCCGCGTCGTTGCACGGTTGCCGAGGCCCTATCTCTTGCTTGGAGATCTGAACACCAGGCATCCTCTCTGTAGAGATTACTCGATAAATCCCAGGGGACAAGTCCTTGCCGATCTGATCGAAGAGCTTGAGATGAGTGTCCTAAACGTGGATGCGTTTACGCATCACTGTCCGAGAACCGCTGCATTTTCTTGCCTTGACCTATCTTTGTGCTCTTCGGATGCACAGCCTGATTTTGATTGGGGGGTGGTCGATGACCTCCATGGTAGTGATCACTTTCCCATTCAAATATCATTTTCAGGGCAACTGCCGCTTGAGAGACCACCTCGGTGGTGCTTGGCGCGGGCGCGGTGGCCTGCATTTCAGGAAATGACTGAATTCTCTATCTCAGTCGAGGAGTTTAGGTCGGTAGATGAGGCCGTTGAGTTCTTCTCCGGCAACCTCATCGCCGTGGGCCTGACTACTATTCCTAGGATGTGTGGCCGTTTTGCACGCCGACCACTCCCATGGTGATCGGTCGAGTGTGAGATGGCCCTCAAACAGAAGCGTTATGCCTACATGCGCTATAATCGCATCACGAACGATTTCACTGTCGCTGAATTTCGTCGGGCTAGGGCTAGGTTCCGGTATATTTCGAAGCACGCCCGCCGCTCTTCTTGGCGGGCATACGTGTCTTCAATTAATGGGAAGACCCCTTTAGCTGAGGTGTGGAAGCGAGTCAAAAGGATTCGGGGCAAGTTCTCGCAGGACCCCCCTCCTGTTCTCCAGGAGAATGGGACCGCAATCTCGGACCCCGCGTCCGTGGCGGAATCCTTAGCGACCGCTTTTTCCGCATTCTCTAGCCGTGATGCTGCTCCGCCAGCATTCAATGCACGTCGTGATGTCGCGGAAGGCCACCGGCTGGACTTTACCTCCAGAGGCGGAGAACCCTTCAACGACAAGTTTACCGTGAGTGAGTTGCGTTCCGCTCTCGCTTCGTGCGCGGACACCGCCCATGGTCCGGACGATGTCCCGTACGCCATGCTTCGACACCTGGGTGAGCGAGGCATGGCCTTTCTGTTAGATTTGTTCAACAGGATCTGGGTGGAGGGTCTTCTCCCAGACTCCTGGCGAATCGCTACTGTGCTCGCCTTTCGCAAGCCGGGGAGAGATCACTCTACTCCGACCGGTTTCCGTCCAATCTCTCTAACCTCTTGCGTGTGCAAGTTGATGGAGAAATTGGTAAATGTTAGATTAGCCTATTTCCTGGACAGCGGAGGCCATCTGTCTTCTGCACAGTGCGGCTTCCGTAAGTTCCACTCCACGTCGGATGCTCTGCTCCGACTGGAAAATGCCGTCTGCGAGGCTTTCCTTCGTAGACAGCACTACGCCACGGTGTTTTTTGATCTGGAGAAGGCCTATGATACCGCATGGCGATACGGTATCATGGAGACTCTCCACACGATGGGGGCGAGGGGACGCCTCCCAATGTTTATATCTGAATTTTTGCGAGATCGTCGATTCCGCATACGGGTGGGGGGAGCCCTCTCTGCCCCAAAGGAGCAGGAAGAGGGTGTCCCGCAGGGAAGTGTCCTCAGTGTCACACTCTTTGCCCTGAGCATCAACGGCATCACCTCGGTGCTGTCGGAAGATGTTCTCGCTACGCTCTACGTGGACGACCTTTCGATCTCTTTTGGCGCGGCCCAGATGCCAACTCTGGAGCGTCGACTCCAACAGGCATTGAACCGCGTCTCTCGCTATGCCGAAGTGCACAGGTTTCGGTTTTCTTTGGCCAAGACTAAGGTGGTGCACTTCTGCCGCCATCCACGGCTTCACCCCGACCCAGATTTGTTTCTTAATGGGGTGCGCCTGGATGTGGTTGAGTCGCACCGTTTCCTTGGTCTTGTATTCGACCGACGCCTCACCTGGGAGGCTCATATTCGCAGCCTTAGGGTCTCTTGTACCCGCGCCATGGACATTCTCCGTTCCGTGACGTTCAGCGCTTGGGGCGCTGATAGGGCTACCGCCTTACTTTTTTATCGATCCTTTGTTCGCTCGAAGCTCGACTACGGATGCAAGTTTTATGCATCCGCAGCCGAGCGTTTATTGCGGAAGGTGGATTCAATCCACCACACCGGCCTTCGCCTTGCGACCGGTGCCTTCCGCACTTCCCCCATTGAGAGCCTGTTGGTCGATGCTGGGGAGATGCCACTCGCTCTGCGCCGCGTGCAGTGCATCACTCGCTTGTACGCGCGAGCCCGGCGCCTCCCTCAGTCGCCAACAGCTCTCACTGCATCCGCAGCTGATCTCGATGGTGCCTATGCCGCCGAGAGACGCTAGTCATACCCTAAGCCCTTTGGGTTTAGGGCCAGGAAACTTCTTCGAGAGGTAGATATAGCTCTCGGGCCGGTGGCGCCCCTGGTTCTGCCCAGGACGCCACCCTGGAGGGTACCACATTTGGCTATTTGTCGCCACGCCTCTGCTCCCAAAGCTTGTACTGCGCCGGGAGTATTGCGTTCGACCTTTTTGGAGCACACATCGTGTCACGCTGGTACCGTGCAGGGTATACGGATGGCTCCAAGTCCCAAGAGGGGTCGGCTTCCACGCCGTATCCCCTCTGTTTGAAGTCAGCGGGGCTCTACCAGGCGCTGCGTCTGTCTTCACGGCCGAGCTGGTGGCAATACACCACTCGGTACGGGAGATTACGCGACGTGCCCGGTTCGGAGACCGGATTGTGATCTATAGCGACTCACAAAGCGCCCTGAGTGCTCTCGGGGCATTGGAATCTCCGCATCTCCTGGTTCGCGATATCCGTGACGCCACGGTTTTGGCGAGCCGGGCAGATGTCGAGATTATCTTCTGCTGGGTTCCTGGACATGTAGGAATTGCGGGGAATGAGCGCGCCGATGAGGGCGCCAAAGAGTCCGCGAGGACTCTGCGACCGGACCAGCGTTTCGCTCTTCCTCACACCGACTACATGGCAGGAATACGGGCAGCTCTTCGGACTGCTTGGCAAAGAAGATGGGAGACGGTCGAAGGGAACTTAAAGTTGCGTGCCATTGCGCCGCGACTGTTCCCATGGACCTATCCCCCAATGCCGCGGCGGCTTCAGGTTGCTTTCTGTCGTCTCCGAATCGGACACACTCGTGTGACGCATCGCTATCTGATGGAGCGCTCGCCTGCGCCCTATTGCAACGACTGCGTCGTCCCCCAGACTGTTCGGCACATTCTTGTCGAATGTCCAAGTCTGGGTGATCTTCGCGCACGACACCTGTCCCGGTACCGGGATGGGCGGGGTCGCTACCGCCTGTCCCTTGTGCTCGGAACGAGTGCGTGTACTTTGACTGGTGGACTTATTGACTTTTTGGGGGAGGCCGGCCTTCTCCCTTTTATTTAACCCGATTTAATTGTTGTTGTTTTTGTAATTGTTTTGTTATTGCTTTGTTATTGTTATTGTTATTTCTTTTTATTGTTTTCTGTTTAATTTTTTAAAGTAGCCTAAAACTAGGCTGTTTGTTTACGGCAACTTATGCCTTAGTCGGCAGTCGCCAGATAGCCCCTTAATTAAATTAAAAAAAAATCTCGCTATGCCGTAGCGCACAGGCTTCGGTTTTCCTTGGCCAAGAATAAGGTGGTGCACTTCTGCCTCCATCCAAGGCTCCACCATTACCCAGACTTGTTTCTCAATGGGGTTCGACTGGAAGTGGTGTACCTGCACTGTTTCTTTAGTATTGTATTTGACCGGCGCGCCTCACCTGGGAGGCTCATATTCGCAGCCTTAGGGTCTCCTGTACCCGCGCCATGGATATTCTTCGTTCCGTGACGTTCAGCGCTGATAGGATAACTGCCTACTTTTTTATCTATCCTTTTTTCGTTCGAAGCTTGACTACGGATGCAAGTTTTATGCATCCGCAGCCGAGCGTTTATTGCGGAAGGTTGATTCGATCCACCACACCGGCCTTCGCCTTGCGACCGGTGCCTTCCGTACTTCTCCCATTGAGAGCCTGTTGGTCGATGCTGGCGAGATACCACTCGCTCTGCGCCGCGTGCAGTGCATCACTCGCCTGTACGCGCCAGCCCGGCGCCTCCCTCAGTCGCCAACAGCTCTCACTGCATCCGCAGCTGATCTCGATGGTGCCTATGCCGCCGAGAGACGCCAGTCATACCCTAAGCCCTTTGGGTTTAGGGCGAGGAAACTCCTTCGAGAGGTAGATATAGCTCTCGGGCCGGTGGCGCCCCTAGTTCTGCCCAGGACGCCACCCTGGAGAGTACCATCTTTGGCTATTTGTCGCCATGCCTCTTCTCCCAAAGCTTCCACATCGCCGGGAGTATTGCGTTCTGCCGTTTTGGAGCACTTTTCGTGTCACGCTGGAACAGTGGTTTATACGGATGGCTCCAAGTCCCAAGAGCGAGTGGGTTTCCATGCCGTATCCCCTCTGTTTGAAGTCAGAGGGGCTCTGCGTCTGTCCTCACGGCCGAGCTGGTTTCAATACAGCGCTCGCTACTGGACTAACTCGACTTGCCCAGTTCGGAGACCGGATTGTGATTTATAGTGACTCACAAAACGCCCTGAGTGCTCTCGCGTCATTGGAATCTGCGCATCCTTTGGTTCGTGATATCCATGACATCGCGGTTTTGGCGAGCTGGGCAGATGTCGAGATTAACTTCTGATGGGTTCCTGGAACTTAAAGTTGCGTGCCATTGCGCCGCGACTGTTCTCATGGACCTATCCCCCAATGCCGCGACGGCTTCAGGTTGCTTTCTGTCGTCTTCGAATTGGACACACTCGCGAGACGCACCGCCACTTTCTTGTCTGCGGTATCTGTGACGCCACGATTGTCGCGACTCGGGGGATGTCGAGATTATCTTCTGCTGGGTTCTTGGACATGTGGGAATGAAGGTGCCAAACTCCACGAGTTCTGTGCAACCAGACCAGCGTTCATTCTTCCTCACTCTAAATCCTTATCAGGTATCAGGGTACCCCTCCCGGCTTCCTTGCAAAGAATATGGGAGACTGCCGAGGGGAACTTAAAGATGTGTGCCATTGCACTGCGACTGTTCCCATTAACCTACCCCCAATGCCGCGACCGCTTCAGGTTGTTTTCTGTCGTCTCCGAATTGGACACACTCGCGGGACGCACCGCTATTTGATAGAGCGTTCGCCTGCGCCTGCGCCTTATTGCGAAGACTGCATTGTCCCCCCCAGACTGTTCGGCACATTCTTGTTGAATGTCCCAGTCTGGGCGATCTTCGCGCACGTTACCTGTCCCGGTACCGGGAAGGAGTTGGGTCGCTAACGCTTGTCTCTTGTACTTGGGACGAGTTCCTGCACACTGACTTGGGCACTTTACGACTTTTTGCAGGAGGCTGGCCTCCTCCACTTTATTTGACTTTGTTGTGGGTCGCATGATCTGCTGCCGGGGGGAGGCAGGCCTACCACTGATGCTGGAGTGCGCTTACTTCTTGTTACCTTTTTGCTTTGTTTTCTCTTTTGTTTTTAGCCTATGATCTTTTTCCCTTTGTTATTTATTTTTTTTTAATATAGACTGGTTGTATGTGGTATTGGGTGGGTATTCACCAGATGGGCTCCTAAAATAAAAAAAAGGGAGGAAAGTATCCCCCTCCCCACCCCTTGATGCTGGCAAGGTTCTGCCTGGCGCTTGATCTGTCTTTACGGCCGAGCAGTTTGCAATATACTGCTAAGTTCGAGAGAATACAAGCCATACCTCATTAGGAGCTCTTTCGTAATCTAGAGTGACTCACAGAATGCTCTAAGTGCCCTTGAGGCACACCGTAGTTACTGAGAATCGGGAACAAGTGGAGATTGTCTTATGATGGGTTCTTGGCAGGGTTGGTTTGTTTAAATCAAGCAAAAAAAAAACCCATGGTTTAAACCAATGCATGTTTTTTTGTGGGAGGGGGGGGTATTGGTTTTAATGTTCTTTTCTTATCTTGTTACTCTCAAGTTAAATACTACAAATTACATTATTTTAATATTGTTTATACTTTATAAAACTATGTGCACCAAGTTTCAGCAAATGTTTTGAAGTATATGCACTGAACCACTGATTATGCAAAAACTAATATGCATTAACAGACTAACTTAGTAACTTTATTTAATTGATTAAAAATCAGAGATCGGTTTACTTTTTACCATCTTCGCTTAACCTAGAATTTAAATTTTTTAAAGTATAAATAATAGTTTTTTATAAATACTTACCCAAATGCATTGCAACAGATCTATTTAGCATTATTATATAATAATATAAATTCTATGATTAAAACACATAAATATAGTTTATGCCAACCAATACCATTCATTCCTAATTTTAGCAGGTAGTTATACAGCATTGATGGTCGTTTGAGTAGCTGAGTACACAATACAGTGCTACAGGTTGGCAGTTCAGTCTTCACAGTGGGCAAGCTGCGTTTATGTGTGGCTGTCTGGCTGTGTGGAGGCTGCTGACACGGCAAAAAGATGCGCCTGTGTACTGAATCCACATGGTGTGCTGAGGTTAGGAGGTCAGTTGTTCACAATGGGGCGCGGCAATTTGCCTTCCTGGCCGCCGTGCTGACGGGACTCAGCGCCCCGTCTGGCCCCAGCTTGGCATTCTTTTTCTTCTTCCGCTAACCCCTATCTCATCTTCTGTACCAATTCTCTTCCCCGTAAGTGGCACGGTGATTTGCCTTCCTGGCCGCCATGCTGACGGGACTCAGCGCCTCGTCCGGCCACAGCTTAGCCTCTTCTTCTTTTCTTACTTTTGCCTCTGTACGGGTTGAAGGATGCGCCCACCGGGGGGCATCGTCTGCAGGACCGTGCCTTAGAGGTTTGGTTGCTTGGGCCATCATTTTGTTTCTGGGAGGTCTTAGCACCACAGTCCAGAGAATCTCCGTTATGCGGCTCCGCTGTTTTTAAAACGACAGTTGGAGTCGGGGGGTGGGTTACACCATCTGGGTTGTATTGGCGCTCTTTGGACTCACGATGATGATTGGTGCATGCCCTCGGCTCCAGGGGCAGCCTAAAATAAAATATATACTTATATGGGTAAATTTAACAAACATAACTCCCAGAGAACAGGTTAGAAGCTTTGGACCCTGACGGTAGACACTTTGATCCTTTTGGGTCAGAGGTCGACCCTGAGTTGGATTACGACCGATTTTTAGTCTTGAAAGCGTACGATAGTCCTCTTAGTAAGGCTGACATCTTTGACGTCTACGAGGATTTTGTTGAGAAATGTGGCGAACCTGTCCAATTGTGGCCACGTAATGATGGCGAATTGATAGTCAAGGCGAAATAAAGCGAGCAGCATCAGCGAATTAAGACCCTACAGTATTTAGCTTATGTAGACATATCCTCTGCTTCGCACCCGATATTTAACACCAGTAAATGTGTTATCCGATCGGAAGAGTTAATAGATTACGATGTTGACAGGTTAGTATCAAAACTTACCAATCAGAAGGTTGTAAGTGCCCATCGCAATCATATGTTGGCAGACCCCTGTAGACAAAATTTGGAAGAGGGTCAAAAAGCTATTGGGGAAATCCAATGGCTTTACAGCTCCCCAGATTGTTCAGGCTGGAGAACTGTTGGTAGACTTGTCTCATATTTCCGATGTTTTGGCCAGATCGTTTGCTAATATTTCAAGTCCAGACTACTATTCCATCCAAGTCCAGCGCTTTAGGCTTGAACAGGAGCAGCATCCTATCAACTTTATGGAGCCTAACATGGACAATGAGCCTTATAACCGGTTCTTTTCTATCCATGAGCTCCATAATGCACTGAAGCACTGTAGATTCACTGCACCCGGATCGGATGGCATTTCTTATGATATGATTAGGAATATGAACCAACCCTCCTCTCACATTTGCTGGACATCTATAACTTCATCTGGATTAGGGGCTGCTTCCCTTCTATGTGGAGGGAGGCTGTGGTTTTACCTTTCCTAAAACCAGGAAAGGATGGGACGGACCCCACCTATTATCGCCCCATTGCCCTTACTAGGTGTCCATGTAAATTGTTTGAGAGGATGATAAATACAAGACTCCTCTGGTTTTTGGAGACAAACCATCTTATATCTCCCTCTCAATCAGAGTTCAGAAAAAAAAACAGATTACCATCAACCTACTTTGATATTCAGAAAGCATATGATACCACTTGGAGGCGTGGTATCCTTAAGCAACTCCATGATTGGTGCCTGTGGGGCTTTCTCCCCAGGCTTGTCGAGCGATTCCTCATGTGGCGCACACTACGTGTAAAAGTTGGAAATGCCCTATCAGAGCCCGTAAAACAAGTTGAGGGTGTGCCACAGGAAAGTGTCCTCAGTGTCACCTGCTTCTCTGTGGCCATCAATAGCATTATCGCTAATCTCCCAGCTGAGATTTCCTCAACTCTATATGTGGATGACTTAGCGCTTATCTGTTCATCGCCTAGACTTCCATTTGTCATCCATAAGCTACAGTGGGTTATAAATACTGTAGCTGATAATGCTTCTTCCAAGGGCTTCCGCTTTTCCGCAGTAAAGACCAAGGCTGTCCACTTTTACAATCATAGATCGGTAACATGGGACCCTTCCCATTTGTCACTCTATGGTGTCCCTGTCACCTTTGAGCCCCATTTCAGATTTCTAGGGGTGATCTTTGTTTCAAGACTTTCTTGGAGGCCTCATTTAGATGCTTTGAAAAGGTCTTGTCTGAAGAGAATGGACATAATGAAATTACTGTCACACACTTCTTGGGGAAGTGATCAACGCACCCTGTGGCTTCTGTATTCAGCATTGGTCCAGTCAAAGCTGGACTATGGGTCACAGTTGTACTCTGCCTCGCCGTCCATCCTTGAAAAATTAAATATTGTGCATAACCAGGGTGTGTGCCTGGCTTCTGGAGCCTTCAAGTCCTCTCCTGTGTGGAGTCTCTATGCAGAGAACGGGGCTCTCTCACTTCCTTTTCACAGGCTGTCTAACCTCAAATATCTTTTAAGACTTGAGCAATTACCATGGTCGTTAGTATATGAGTGCATGTTCAATTTGCGAACAGTGGCCTCATATGATAGATTTCCATCCCTGGCTCGCCCCCTTGTTGCTCTGCGCATGGCTGAGCACACAGGACGTCTAAGGGAGTTTTCGGTTATTCCGTTTTCAATACCAAAGATTCCCCCATGGCTCATACCACCTGTAGTGGTATGCAAGGGGCTTACTGTTAGGCCCAAGGATCAGTTCTTGCTTGTAGCCATGAGAAACATGTATGATCAACACTCCTCCCACCATCGGCCTAGCACCTTTGTGTTCACTGATGGGTCCAAGTCATCGGACGGAGTTGGAGCTGCTGCTGTCTTTCCATCTCACACAGCATTGGTTCGCCTACCAAGTGCAGCTTCTGTTTTCACAGCAGAACTTCTTGCTATTCTTGCTGCACTCTTTGTTACTGCTTCTATGCCATCTGATTTCTTGCAATTTTCTCTGACTCCCTTAGTTCTCTGGAGGCACTGAGTGCTTTGGGTTCTAGCCATCCGCTGGTTTCCAAGATCCAGCGGTGGCTTTTTTATCTTTCTCCTATTCATAAGATTTCTTTTTGCTGGGTGCCCAGTCATGAGGGCGTCCCAGGTAATGAAAGGGCGGATGCTGCAGCCAAGGAGGCGGCATCATTGGAGATACCCCCATCAGCCCCAGTCCCACTTTGTGATGTCTATCCCCTCATCACTGAATATGTAGTCGACTTATGGCAGATGTGGGATGAGCTTTCTCCCACCAAGCTCCATTCCATAAAACCTTCAGTCCTCCCATGGCCACGTACCATGAGACTACATAGACTGGAGGTTATTTGTGCAGACTGAGGATAAGCCATTGCCCCCTCACTCATGGTCACTTGATGAATGGGCAGCCCCCACCTTTGTGTATCCTGTGCGGGGTGCAGCTGTTCATCCTTCACATCTTTGCTTAGTGTCCCCTTTTGAGAAATCTGGGGAGGAGGGTCTTCCGTTTCATTTCTGGGCAGATGGTCCCCCAGCAGGTTCTGCGGGGCATCTTGTCTGAGACTCATGTCTCTTTTAATGTGAATAATTTTTTTTAATTTTTAGAAGAATCTAATCTTTTAGCCAAAATTTAATATATTGTTTCATGACTTTATATTCTCTCTTCTTGTATCTATTGTTGATCCATCTATAGTCTATGTTTTTATCCTTTGTCGAGTTCTCAATAGTTTATTTTTTATATCCTTTTAAACCCCTTCATGGTTTTAAATTCCTTTACCTCTATTCTATTGATCTTAATCTCATAGCTATATTTTTGTATATTCTACACATGTCTATATTTCTATTGAGAACACTCATGCAAATTACCCGTCCTTGAATTTGGCTGCGGGCTAGTCTGTTTGGGCTTTGCAGCATTTATTTTCGGCACTATTCATTCATTCATAATCAATGCTTCTAAGGAATGGCATTAAAATTGTTCTCATTGGGGTCCTAACCAAGCTTTTCCTGGAATGCCTTCAAGTTGGAGAATGATCCATCCATCTAACCCCGAATATTGGGAAAAGAAAGACATTAAATGATAAGCAAGGTCATTTGAGTGTGGAACAAAGCTTGTTCTGTTCCTGTATCAAACACGTTTGATCCCAGTATAATCAGGCAGTTGTCTGTGATGATGCATTTTGATTGGAGTCTACACATACTCGTAGATGCGAATGAGCTGTGCTTGTTAAAGGGTAGTGCTGAGTGCTCTCTACTATATTTATGGACTTCTATTATTTTTATATAATAACAAGTTTATTATAATGACATTAATCAAGTGTGTCATGTCACATGTGTATACTTATGGTGTAGCAGACTAGCAGTGCTTCCTCAAAGTTATTGGTTAAACTGACTACTTGATCAAACAGTTGATATTTTCGTAGTTTTACATAAAAATATTGAAGAATTAGTTTAATTTTGTGTTTTATGTAGCTTTGACTACAGCCAACTATCAAAATGTGAATGCCACTATAATGTTACTAAATGGGTTCAAAAATGGCTAGCACACCATATATCGTAGCTATTACATGTTTTATTGGTTAAACTAAAGGCTAAAGCTTATCTCTTTGATAAGCTGGATTTATTTTCAACAAGTGTTTTAGAATATGTCTCTTCAGTTTCATGGTGGAAGGCATATTCTTGTAGAGAAGAGTACTCCAGAAAGACTGTAGAAAATGTTGAGGCATTTTTAACTGCCACAGCTTCAAGGTCAAGTGTAGAGAGAGTTTTTTGTACTTTTGGCTATGTACACTTCAACACCTGAAACAGACTAGGAATTGAGAAGCACAGTAAGCTGGTATTTCTTCATAAAGCACTTAACAGCCACTAGTCTCAATAACAGTCAGTGTAGTCACACTCACAAATCTAATATAACAAATTATTTGTGCTTAATAAGTTAAAAGTTTTTGTTTGTATTTCTTTCAAGTTTTTATTTTGTAATGGATGTAACCAATATTACTCAGTAAATTTATAAAGTATTGGAAGGTATTTGAACTTGCTCTGATGTAACTATATATGTAATTCAGTTTATGGCGAGTATCTGTTTATTAGATAGAAATTCACTTCAAAATCTATAAAAAGTATTAAAACCAAAAAATATAAATAAAACCATGGTTTTGGGGTGGGGTTTTTTTTAAGAACCACTGGGGGTTTTTTTTACCCTGGTTCTTGTACATGTAGGGATTGCTATAAATGCACTAATGAGGCACCCAGACAAGGTGTTTCATTTTTCTCCATTGGGTACAGCGCAAGGATCAGGTCAACCCTTTGGGTTACCTTACCGCCTCGATTATTCCCATAGATGTATCCTCCAATACCCCAACTGTATCAAGTCATTTTTTGTTATGTCTGAATCGGACACACTCGCAAAATGCCCAGTTATCTGATGGAAGGTCTCCCTGAACCCTTTCAGCAAAGACTGCTTGGTCCCCAGACTGCCTGTTATATTTGGGTTGAATATCCTAGTCCAGGGAAGCTTTCTGTATGGTATCGGTCCTGAAACTGTGATGTGCGTGATCACTACCATTTGCTCCTGCATGCCAGATTGTGATGTGACTGTGTCTTTGACTGAGGCCGCATGCTTATTAGTGGTGGTGGTCCGCCAACCTGCCTTTATCCAGGCGGATCCTGACCGGATAATGAAATAGACAAAGGTCAGTATGACAATTGGTGGTGAGCCCGAGGCCACCAGGGGCCGGTCCTCTTTGGGGAGAGTTACCAGGAAGTATTATGTCTTGACATTAAATGTGGATATAGATACCCATCAGCATGATTCCTAAGAACAGTGTGTGTTGTG
Source organism: Ceratothoa steindachneri (assembly GCA_963969495.1). Classification (NCBI taxonomy): domain Eukaryota; kingdom Metazoa; phylum Arthropoda; class Malacostraca; order Isopoda; family Cymothoidae; genus Ceratothoa; species Ceratothoa steindachneri. The sequence goes on along the minus strand of OZ018338.1, from coordinate 21,915,908 downwards.
CTGCAAAGATGGGAGAGGAAAGAAAGCAGTGTTGTAATTGGCTATGTGCGTGGTTGTGTGTAATCCACTCTTCCATAAAGTGTTTGTATGGGGGAGGTTTGCATTCTGGATAAGTATCCACGACGGTCACCCTGAAGCCTGGCTAAGTGGAGTCTGTCCTCACGAAGGAGGAAGGATTCAGGAGGCGTACATCAAAGCCATTACCGGCATGATTGGATGGGTTCCGCGACTATCTCGCCCATTACCGTCTGACCGTCCAGCGGCCCCTCTCCGGCCTTAGTAGTCTTTTAGGTCACCTGGCTGAAGGTATGGGAATTCTTCTTGCCCCATATACAGGCGAGTTACTATCAGCTGTAACTACTCTTGGGAAACAGTTAAAAGAACCGTTCGTTTCTGGGTGAAATTTATTTGTACTCCTTTTTCAGACTGTTGTAACGGAAAGCCTCGGCGGTCAATTTGACCCCAAGGAAGACGGAAAGACAGAGTCGAGTGAGAAGCCCTCTATTATATGTTACCCATCTGATGGTTCCCTAAAGGGAGGATCCCACAGAGTTAATACCGATGAAGAAGAAGCCAATGTGAAACGACTGAAGATGGAGCTCTGTCCTCCGTTTTATTTCAATCTTCATCGTCACAGTCCGAAAGGTTAATTTTGATGGTTGTAATTAGGACCACTTGTGGAGAACAACAAAGGTTAAATGATGATTAGAAGATAGCCACTGGCTTACGGTCCTGCGTCTAGGACAGACACTAAGGAATTTCGTTGCCTTGACGGGGGGGGGGGGTCTACCAAAGGAAAGCAATCCTTCTCTGTAGGCTTTGGCTATGGTGTGCAAGTGTTTGACATATTGTTGATGTTGACCCCGCAAGGAGGCACACTGTATACTGCTATACCTGTTACCTAGAGTAGCTCTTCATCCTATCAGTGCTCCTGGCTGCCTTCCCGCTATAGTACCCCACATTTTTCAGTGGGGCTATTTTCAATCTTGTCTATAGTCACTACTTTCCTTTCAGATCTTTACTGACTTCTGACACCAGCAGGAAGTACCCTGTCTAGACCGTTAGACTTGGTACCTGGAGGAACAGCACATCCTCCCGCCACGACTGCCCATAATAAAAGCCAGGCTCACTTTGACATGGGCTTGGGGGGCAAGGGGCTGTTGCAGTCCCCTTGGCCTTCTGTCCACCCCTTTTTTTCTAAGACTATCCTCTCCTTATTTCTCTTATCTAGATTTAAGGGCCCTAACTAACTACCTCCTGCGGTGTCAGAAAAGATGCTTTGGAACCTCTATAGAGGTAATTTAACGCCCGCAGGTTACATGAGACCATGCTTGAATGGTCCTGAGTTTTAGGGTGCGAATAGTTGCAAGGTAAGTTTTGCTCCATTAACCCCTTCGCTATGCCTAATGGGCTGACTACCTTCCCGTTGTTATTCTCGGGTGCATAAGGTTGTACTGGCTATGGGGGCGGGTTTTACTGCCTCGGCTGCCTGGCCAAATAAAACTCTGGGTCTGTCACATGCCTGATCTTCAGATCCTGGTCTCCTTGTTGACTAGTACGATTTAGTAAGGGATTTCTCTCTGTCGCGCATTCTTCTTTGGCTTCTCAGTTGGGAGCTGCTGCCCTCGGGAAGGGACTGTTCGCTGGACAACTTCTCGTTGGTGTGGGTTGCTACTTAGGAGTGGACGTCACCCTTTAGCGCGCCCAGAGTTGGGAGCTCGTGAAAGGTCCGAGAATCCGAGAAAGAATAGGTGGGAGCCACTGGACCGACCCAGGATATAACCCGTCAATTTCTCTATATGGTCACAATTTTAGAGAATTTCGTGTACGTTGGTTAGGTTGGTATTGGGGTGGGTAGCTCTACCTCTACCTACGAGGTGCCTGCTCCCCTATTTCCTAGAGCCCTCCCTCTAAGTATCTAGCCCAGAGGGGACTTCCTCTTATGTGTACGGGGAGGAAGTCTCCCCTTTACCCTCAGACGATTCTTTTATTTGTCCAACGGTGGCCCTCTTCCTTTTTTCCAGGGGCCCGCCAAGTCCCACAAAATGAAGGGGAAGCAATGCCGCAAGGACGAACTCAATTAGAGGGGCAAAAGGCGGTAGATCTTTTGGCCTCTGCCTTGTGGGCTGGCATGCCCCCCCTCCCAATGCCACAGGGGGTTATGGCCGAAAGAAAGCTTCTCCCGAGGCGAGCAGAAACCCCAGATGGCAGGCTCTTGGGAGAGAATACTTACACGGTGGAAACCACCCCCAATTCAAAGTCCACTCTCCCTGGAGCGGTTTCCAAAGAGGACACTGACTTTTGGGACTTGTAGGGAGATGAGGACTCTTCTCCTTTCGGTGGATCTCCGCAGGCAGTCTGCTTATCTGTTATTTTAGTGAAGGACCCGACCAAGGTTCACCTGTCCGGCTTCGGGCCATCCTCAGGGTGGAATAATAAAAATGAGTAAGGGGTGTTCTCCCTCTGGGAGTTTCCGGGGACGGACTGGTCCCTTGCTGATTCGGCATGTGAATAAACCAAGGGTGATACGTTTGGCCTCGAGGTTCCCTCATTGATGCCGGGCCCCTCGTCAAGAGGTTGCCCGCCAGCTTTAAAGGATTTTTTTTTTATATTTCGATCTACTGATGGCAGCATGCTGTCCAAATTGCGAATGTCCATCATGCATTAGTGTTCTCGGTAGGCTACCAAAGGCTGCCCGTTTCTTGGACGGATCCTTCGAGTGAATGCGACTGACCCTGCTCAGACGGCCATAATGTGCTTTACGGACACTGGATGGCTCGCCTGTACCGGTGATATCGCACTCTACATGAAGTTTGTTGAGGTCCTCAAAACCTTCAAGAGGGAGCTGTAGACCCTGTTCCCCTCGCTTATGGGGAAGTTCTGGTTCCAGCAAACCTGTCCTGAGATTGGCTGAAAGAAAACTTTGGTGGCTGTGTGATCAGTCTCAAGACTGATTTTGAGTGGGCGCCTCACAGCCCAGACCTCAGCCCCCCAGATTTCTTTCGCTTGGGCTACCTTAAAGACAGAGTGTATACAGCGAGACCCAGCACCATCACGGAATTCAAGAAAGCCATCAGGGAGGAGATCAGAGCCATTAGTCGATCGGTTTGTAAGGACGACATGGACAACTTTGTGCTGTGCCTCAAGAAATGCGCAGAGCTAAATGGAGGTCATCTCGAACACGTGCTCTAGAATAAAGAAGAAAAGTCCAAAGACTCATGTTTTGATATGATGTTTTTAAACAAAATAAACTAGTTATCACCAAAGTTTCATTCAATCCTTGCAGAAAATTAAGAAATTAGGCCTATCGAAAGTTGAGACCAGTTTTTTTTGGGGGGGTCACCCTGTACCGTCCCACCTGGATGCAATCATTGAATTTATACCACCCCACTTGGATGTATTCCACATGAGGTTGTTTTGATTGCACTTCCACCACCTAGATCTTGCATGGGCCGCTGGCGCAGAGGAGTGCTATCAAATTCCCACAGCATGCAACACCCTCCCTCCACTTTAACATCGTCCCTCAGGAATCTCACAGAAAGCGCGGCCACACGGCGCCTCCAGCACAGGCTGTAGGATCAAAGGCTTTACCCTTATTCTCTCGAGCTGTCGGACGGAGCAGAGATGTCACCTGATCCCAGGGAGCTATAAACTATAACATAAGCAAATCTTAATATATATTCAAACGAGTCAGAGAAATTGTAAAATGTGATTGGTTTTGCAAGTTTTGATTGCTTTCACAGAATTATTTTCATATTTAAGTGCTGTATTTGCTACCATCTAGGGACAAGGTTGTTGTTACTTAAAGAATCGAAAACCAATGACATCTTAGCCAGGAAATTGTTTTTTTAGCGAAAACCAACGAGGGCATCTCCCCCAGAAAGCTTGTAAGGGGATAGCTGTAGATTTAATAAAGATAGAAGTGAAAGGTGTGGGAGATAATATATAGCCATAAATTCACATGCGGACATTGAGGCTTGGAGGGCGCTCAATCTTCCAGATGTCAGCTGCAGAAGTTTTGCCCGTGCTACCTACACCTGATACCCTCGCGAGTTTCAGGTACATATAGTGAATGACTGTAAGTAGCTATGCTGGTACATTTCGTTCACATACTTAAATTATTCACTACACACACATTGCATATGTATATAATCAGCTGGTAACCAGCTATAGGTGTTAGGCTTTATTGTAAGTCCATATAAAGTGTGTGTGTGTGTGTGCTGTCACTGTATAGTAAAAGAAATGCAGATGTGTAGACGTGTTTACAGTGTGATGAGTAAGAATAATATTTAATTTTAATATTTGTTTTAAACAGTTGGTAAATTGGTGATTTGTCACTGGTAGGAGTTACACCCTGTATATTTTCGAAAGAAGAATGCTATGGTTGTTAGGCAATCTTATTATTCCTTATTTCCTTGTTAAATTCCTTTATACCCTGTATATTTCGAAAGAGGAATGCTATGGTTGTTAGGTAATCATAATATTCCTTATTCCCTTGTTAAATTCCTTTACACCCTGTATATTTCGAAAGAGGAATGCTATGGTTGTTAGGCAATCTTAACATTCCTTATTTCCTTGTTAAATTCCTTTATACCCTGTATATTTCGAAAGAGGAATGCTATAGTTGTTAGGCAATCTTAACATTCCTTACTCCCTTGTTAAATTCCTTTACACCCTGTATATTTCGAAAGAAGGATGCTATGGTTGTTAGGTAATCTTAATATTCCTTATTCCCTTGTTAAATTCCTTTACACTCTGTATATTTCGAAAGAGGAATGCTATGGTTGTTAGGCAATCTTAATATTCCTTATTCCCTTGTTAAATTCCTTTGCATCTTGTATATTTCGAAAGAGGAATGCTATGGTTGTTAGGCAATCTTAACATTCCTTACTCCCTTGTTAAATTCCTTTACACCCTGTATATTTTGAAAGAGGAATGCTATGGTTGTTAGGCAATCTTACATTCCTTACTCCCTTGTTAAATTCCTTTACACCCTGTATATTTCGAAAGAGGAATGCTATGGTTGTTGGGCAATCTTATTATTCCTTATTTCCTTGTTAAATTCCTTTACACCCTGTATATTTTGAAAGAGGAATGCTATGGTTGTTAGGCAATCTTAACATTCCTTACTCCCTTGTTAAATTCCTTTACACCCTGTATATTTCGGAAGAGGAATGCTATAGTTGTTAGGCAATCTTAATATTCCTTATTCCCTTGTTAAATTCCTTTGCATCATGTATATTTCGAAAGAGGAATGCTATGGTTGTTAGGCAATCTTAATATTCCTTACTCCCTTGTTAAATTCCTTTACACCCTGTATATTTCGGAAGAGGAATGCTATAGTTGTTAGGCAATCTTAATATTCCTTATTCCCTTGTTAAATTCCTTTACACTCTGTATATTTCGAAAGAGGAATGCTATGGTTGTTAGGCAATCTTAACATTCCTTACTCCCTTGTTAAACTCCTTTACACCCTGTATATTTTGAAAGAGGAATGCTATGGTTGTTAGGCAATCTTAACATTCCTTACTCCCTTGTTAAATTCCTTTACACCCTGTATATTTTGAAAGAGGAATGCTATGGTTGTTAGGCAATCTTAATATTCTTATTCCCTTGTTAAATTCCTTTGCATCTTGTATATTTCGAAAGAGGAATGCTATGGTTGTTAGGCAATCTTAACATTCCTTACTTCCTTGTTAAATTCCTTTACACTCTGTATATTTCGAAAGAGGAATGCTATGGTTGTTAGGCAATCTTAACATTCCTTACTCCCTTGTTAAATTCCTTTACACCCTGTATATTTTGAAAGAGGAATGCTATGGTTGTTAGGCAATCTTAACATTCCTTACTCCCTTGTTAAATTCCTTTACACCCTGTATATTTTGAAAGAGGAATGCTATGGTTGTTAGGCAATCTTAACATTCCTTATTCCCTTGTTAAATTCCTTTGCATCTTGTATATTTCGAAAGAGGAATGCTATGGTTGTTAGGCAATCTTAACATTCCTTACTTCCTTGTTAAATTCCTTTACACCATGTATATTTTGAAAGAGGAATGCTATGGCTGTTAGGCAATCTTACATTCCTTACTCCCTTGTTAAATTCCTTTACACCCTGTATATTTCGAAAGAGGAATGCTATGGTTGTTAGGCAATCTTATTATTCCTTATTCGCTTGTTAAATTCCTTTACACCCTGTATATTTCGAAAGAGGAATGCTATGGTTGTTAGGCAATCTTATTATTCCTTATTTCCTTGTTAAATTCCTTTACACCCTGTATATTTTGAAAGAGGAATGCTATGGTTGTTAGGCAATCTTAACATTCCTTACTCCCTTGTTAAATTCCTTTACACCCTGTATATTTCGGAAGAGGAATGCTATGGTTGTTAGGCAATCTTAATATTCCTTATTCCCTTGTTAAATTCCTTTGCATCTTGTATATTTCGAAAGAGGAATGCTATGGTTGTTAGGCAATCTTAATATTCCTTATTTCCTTGTTAAATTCCTTTACACCCTGTATATTTCGGAAGAGGAATGCTATAGTTGTTAGGCAATCTTAATATTCCTTATTCCCTTGTTAAATTCCTTTGCATCCTGTATATTTCGAAAGAGGAATGCTATGGTTGTTAGGCAATCTTAATATTCCTTATTTCCTTGTTAAATTCCTTTACACCCTGTATATTTCGGAAGAGGAATGCTATAGTTGTTAGGCAATCTTAATATTCCTTATTCCCTTGTTAAATTCCTTTGCATCCTGTATATTTCGGAAGAGGAATGCTATAGTTGTTAGACAATCTTAATATTCCTTATTCCCTTGTTAAATTCCTTTGCATCCTGTATATTTCGAAAGAGGAATGCTATGGTTGTTAGGCAATCTTAATATTCCTTATTTCCTTGTTAAATTCCTTTGCATCCTGTATATTTCGAAAGAGGAATGCTATGGTTGTTAGGCAATCTTAATATTCCTTATTTCCTTGTTAAATTCCTTTACACCCTGTATATTTCGAAAGAGGGGGTGCTATGGTTGTTAGGCAATCTTAACATTCCTTACTCCCTTGTTAAATTCCTTTTCACCTTGTATATTTCGAAAGAGGAATGCTATGGTTGTTAGGCAATCTTATTATTCCTTATTTCCTTGTTAAATTCCTTTACACCCTGTATATTTTGAAAGAGGAATGCTATGGTTGTTAGGCAATCTTAACATTCCTTATTCCCTTGTTAAATTCCTTTGCATCTTGTATATTTCGGAAGAGGAATGCTATAGTTGTTAGGCAATCTTAATATTCCTTATTCCCTTGTTAAATTCCTTTGCATCCTGTATATTTCGAAAGAGGAATGCTATGGTTTTTAGGCAATCTTAATATTCCTTATTTCCTTGTTAAATTCCTTTACACCCTGTATATTTCGAAAGAGGGGGTGCTATGGTTGTTAGGCAATCTTAACATTCCTTACTCCCTTGTTAAATTCCTTTTCACCTTGTATATTTCGAAAGAGGAATGCTATGGTTGTTAGGCAATCTTAACATTCCTTACTTCCTTGTTAAATTCCTTTACACCCTGTATATTTTGAAAGGGGAATGCTATGGTTGTTAGGCAATCTTAACATTCCTTACTCCCTTGTTAAATTCCTTTACACCCTGTATATTTCGAAAGAAGGATGCTATGGTTGTTAGGTAATCTTAATATTCCTTATTCCCTTGTTAAATTCCTTTACACTCTGTATATTTCGAAAGAGGAATGCTATGGTTGTTAGGCAATCTTAATATTCCTTATTCCCTTGTTAAATTCCTTTGCATCCTGTATATTTCGAAAGAGGAATGCTATGGTTGTTAGGCAATCTTAATATTCCTTATTCCCTTGTTAAATTCCTTTGCATCTTGTATATTTCGAAAGAGGAATGCTATGGTTGTTAGGCAATCTTAATATTCCTTATTCCCTTGTTAAATTCCTTTGCATCTTGTATATTTCGAAAGAGGAATGCTCTGGTTGTTAGGCAATCTTAATATTCCTTATTCCCTTGTTAAATTCCTTTACACCCTGTATATTTCGGAAGAGGAATGCTATAGTTGTTAGGCAATCTTAATATTCCTTATTCCCTTGTTAAATTCCTTTGCATCTTGTATATTTCGAAAGAGAAATGCTATGGTTTTTAGGCAATCTTACATTCCTTACTCCCCTGTTAAATTCCTTTACACCCTGTATATTTCGAAAGAGGAATGCTATGGTTGTTAGGCAGTCTTAATATTCCTTATTCCCTTGTTAAATTCCTTTGCATCCTGTATATTTCGAAAGAGGAATGCTATGGTTGTTAGGCAATCTTAATATTCCTTATTCCCTTGTTAAATTCCTTTACACCCTGTATATTTCGAAAGAGGAATGCTATGGTTGTTAGGCAATCTTAATATTCCTTATTCCCTTGTTAAATTCCTTTAAAAAAAACACTAACAACTGATCATAGTCACAAGTGGGTCTATGAGGAAGGACATGGCCGGCAGTGGGTGTGTAGGGGGTTGGTTTGTGGTTTATGCAGTCTCCCATTGTGTGTTTTATGGTGTGGGTGGATATGCTACAACCTGGACTTACGTTCACGATGGAGTCATCTAGCCTTTTATGGTAACTCAGGAGATCTGGGTGGTGACCACATCTATGTGGGTGAAGGGGTGTGTGTAGTTGTGTTCTTGGCGAGTGATTTCCATGTACGTGTGATTGTGAATGTTGGCTTGGGAGAGAGGGGAGGCATAGTTTGACATCGTTTGAGTATAGTACCTTTTTTGAAAAGTTCTGTTACACTCGGGGGAGGGGGTATCTCTCGAGAGGTTTACGTGTGTGATATTAAAGGTTCCGTCAAACAAACTTAAAGTTATACTTTTCCAGCACGTGTCATTAAAACGTCTTTTCAAATTGTGTGAAGGTGTGTCGAGATTGAAGTGAAAAGAATCGAAATCTTTGCTCTCCTACGCGCGGTCCACAATAAGTCCTACGTCGCTAAGCGGCTCCATATAACCTCGAAAACCGTCCACAGAGTCGCGGAGAGGCTTAAGAAAGGAAAAGACCTCAAAGATCGACCTCGTTTAGGCACACCTTAAGTTCTAAACTGTTCGGCTGTGAGAAAGTCCTTCGAAAGTGATCCGAAGCTCAAAATGACCGCTCGCGAGGAACATCTCGGTCGCCATGGTATCCTGGGCCGTCAAGAAGGGTGTGGCAAGAGCTTGAGTTGCGTAGAAAAGGCGTCTGTTAACGCACTGTATGCGAGAACAACGTCGGGAGGGCTGTTGTCGCTTTCTCAATGACTTGTAAATGTCATGGTAAATGAATTCTCATTTTTTCTGATGAAAAAACCTTGACGGTCGATCCGGTCATCAATAAGCAGAAGGACCGCGTGGTAAGCTTCAGCCAGGACGTCTCTGAGGTCCGCTACGTGTAAACAACTAATCACCCGGCCTCCGTGATGATGCTCGACGTCGTGGTTTCGAATGACGAGAAGATGCCGCCAGTGTAGTTCGCGGCCGGTTACAGGGACATCTGGCCACGAAAATCCTGCTCTGGTAAGGAAAGTCACGAACAAGGCAGACTAAGTCTTTCAGCAGGACGGTGCCCCACCCATACGGCCAAGACTGTGCAAGAGTGGTTGGGGTCGAACATGAACCTGGCGAAGGACTTTTGGCCGCAGCAGTCGCCCGACCACAATCCCCTCGACTACAGCGTGTGGGCGTGTGTCTAGGCCAAGACCTGCAAGGTTCGCCACAGCAACGTCGACACAACTGCGGCAACCGCGTATGGGCCAGCATAAGGAATGTCTTCGTCCGCAACGTGGGCGTGGCCTTCGGGTCTCGCCGCCGAGGGTGGCCACATTGATTAATATTAATTACAATTTAATCATATTTATATGTTAAAACAATAAAAACTCTCAGTGTGTCCTGTATTGAGAGCGTCAGGAATTTTGCAACACCCGGTATCTAGTGCTGGAGGGTTGTTTCTTGGTGTGTGAGGTTGGGCTGCAATGTAGTTTAGAGGATGTTGTTGGTTTGTGAAAGCTGCAGCACTGAATTGTGCACCTCTCATGTCAATATGATCCTTAACTTTGATGACAAAAACAATAGCTATAGTAACATCTCTATTCCCAGCAAACGGGTTCGAATTATGTACATTTGAGTACCTGTGATTTTGGTATGAATTTGTTCCTTTAGCTTGGGCTGCGTTTGTGTCTGTTCACTCTATTTTCGCCATGTCTGTTTTCCTCTCATTCTTTTCCATTCCTGGTTAGAGCATAACAAGGGTCAAAGGTCTCAAATTGCTAGTAAAAATTTGTTTCCCTCATTTTTTTATCAATACTTCCTTTTTCTTTTTACACAATGTAGCAGCCTCAGAATTTAAGTCATCTATGTTGTCAATGTTGTCCCAGTTATTTTAGGGGATGTCAAAGTAAGAAAAGCTTGTTAGCATTTGCTTATTTCGGAGTCATGAATGATCGTACCCATTCTTAGAGATTCATCATGATGTAGGACACTTTTTTACTATACAAGATTTTATCTCAATATTTTTGTTCTATGAGAAAGTAGTTCCGTTTTTATTTATATGATTCTACTCTAGATTTAAAAATATATTGAAAACAGCAAAACCCAATACCTTAAAGTGTGGCAATTTCCTTTTCATTTGTCTGATTTAACCTTTTGTTTCTCAGGTTATGATTTAGGAAAGCTGAATAAAATCGTGAAGTTCATTCAAGAATCAAATTATTGTGCCAGCCGAACCCACTTTGATCCGGAAGCCATTCGCACTTCTGCTTCCCTCAAAGATTTCAATGAATTACTCATCCGATTCTCAAGAGGGTCTTTGCAGTGAATTTACCTCGCCACTCATCATTTTCCTTCCCCAAAGTGTATGTGTGTGCACGCGATCGTGTATCTATTGAATTGTATAGTCTCAACTAACTTTAGATATCTCACAACAATGGTACAAACTAAAAGATGGTTATGTATGTTGTATTTAGCTCACATCACTGATTATGGTCCGAGGTTATCCATCCTTTGCCTTGAGTTCGTGATTTTCAACTATTGGTCCCGGTCTCACACTTAGAAAGTCGCCTCATAACCTAATTTTAATGAAGCAATGAAGAACATCTTTAGGTTCTCTGCCTCCTCTTTCCTTTAGCTACCCCCCTAATCCCTAGCTTTCAAGCCCCTCTTTTTCCCAAATATCCCTATTGCCTTTTAATGCTGTCCCTCATGACTTCTCGACACTCCTCTCATCTCCTAACTCCCCCCAACTCCCGTTCTATTTTCCTAGTACATCCCTAGATAGTGCATGGGCCTTCTGTTTCACAACGCCCCATTCTCTCTGGACCCGATATTCGCTAACCTCTAGTCCTTCCAGCCGGCTTATCTGTGTCCAACCGGTAAGCCTGATTTTCGATTCTGTTTTCCATTTCATCTCTTCCACATTAATCCGTTGGAAGTACCGTGGTTTACTGCTTAACTGGGAGGGCATTCCATCGAACTTCCTAGGGATCAAGTTGTCTCGTTCTTCCAGTAACAACCAGGGTGACTGGCAGATTTCTAGGATCTCCAGTTACGTTCCTTTACCTCTCCTCCACTCGGGGCATGTGTGGCCATGACGGAGTCCTTGTTGTTAGTAGTAACCCCTCCCCGCTCCTCGCTGATATGCGGGGGCCATTTTCTCGAACGACATTACAGTTTGCTCGGTCTACAGTCATCCACAACGGTCCTCTTGATTTTATCTGTAACTTGATCCTCCAGCTTCCCTTACAGTTTCTTCTTTTAGGATATCCCAACTGAAGACCCTCCTTTAGGGTAGCTGTTGTTCGACTCTTCTCGTGTCCACTCTCCTCTCATGGAGAAGCTGTCTTCATATTTCAATAGGTTTGTCAACCTATCACCATTCTTCCGCCGATACCCCGTCGTTTCAGATTACGCGCTACTGGATTTCTCATATGGTGTATCCCATGAAAATGTCGATAGCGTCCACTTCCCAGTCACTATCGCTCCTCCACCCCAACTGTTATGCGATAGATACACTTCCGGAAGGCAGACTGGGCAGTTTACACCACCTACACTACATTCGCCCATAAGACGTATGATTTTGTACGGTTGAGGAGACCCTAGCCCACTTGCAAAGGGGTGGACTGTGTAGTAGTGTTTAAGTATCTGCTGCACTTGAGACCTGGAAGTGGAAGAATTACACACCTTCCTGGCCCGTGTATGGATAAGGGAGTGTCAGGTGTAAAATAGGCATGCTGCAGCTCGCATCTGGAGGATTGTGTGCACTACTGGCCCCAATCACCGCAGGTGTATCTACGTCTATATACCACACATTTCCACTTCCTCCATCTTTAGAGATCTTTTCAAACTTTCTGAGGGATGTGCCCTCGATTGTTTTCGCTTTCAATAAAAAAATTATCTGTCACTACTTCTATCCCTTAGTCTTCCGACACAGTCCGGCGGTTCCACGGTGGTCTCCCAAATGTAGTGTAGCAGTTTCCGATAAGAAGCGTCTAACTCGCTGATACTACCCCAATATAAGGTCCTGATGAACCATGCCAGAACAACTGTAGCACGTCGCTGTCTCACAGAGCCCCTCCCCCCCCCCCCATCCGCCTGGAAGGTTACCAAACGACCTCCCGCAACGACATGTCCGCGGCATGGTTGGTTAAGCCCATCCCGTCGTGCCTGCGTGTCAAGGACGGCGACTCGATCCTGGTTGAAGGAAGAATGGTTGCCGGGCAGTGGTTAGCTCTCCACTTTGCCACAATCTCAAAATCATCATCACATAGCCGACCTTCATAACTCCCCAAAGTATTATAACCGACTCTCCCCAATAAGAAACTTACAACATGCCTTTTATCTTGTCGATCCACTACTCTTGGCCCTGCTGGAATCCTCTTATGACATCCTCAAACACTACTTAAGGCACTTCACCTCCTCCATTTTTAAAGCCAGATCTGACTTTAGTGTATTTTCTTTTCGACCTGGGTAAGGCAGTCTTTGCGCATATCCTAAAACCGGAATTTGCGCCCTCGGACATTTCATCCTACCCACCACCTCGCCTTTCATGCCGAATCCCATTGCCCGTTCCCTGACTGCTAGGCTGGTTTCCGCCAATTCCTGTTGTGATATAGATCCCTTTCTCAGCTTTCGCCACTACGTCTAGGTGGCATTCTCGCCCCGTACTGTCACTGTCACGCTGCGAAACATCCAACATTAGCCGCATTCCGAGTTCGTCTAAGTTTCTCCTACTCCAGCCTCATATAGGCTTTGTTCCTGAGCGTCCTCCTCTTTTGTGATGAACACGATCTCGTTTCCCCGTTCAATCAGCAGCACACTACACCAACTACCTAGTGATATACGGCGCTAGATCCCTTCCCCTTGGTCTCCAGGCAGGTTCCACTTGCCATTGCTGCGGCCGTTGAGCGGGCTACTTCTCAGGGGTTCTTTTCCTCCCTCCACAAGTCTTCCCGCGTTTTCTTCCGTCCTTGTCGCTACCGATATGTCCACGTTCCATCCTAATTTATATTCGGGGGGGGGGGGCATACCGGTGAAGCAATAAGTGAGACGCTTTCATCGAAGCCTCGTTTCTATCTGTCTCTCCCCGGTACGCCCCCAACCTCTTATCCTATCTGCTCCACGCTGCATGGTGCTCCACCTCCTGCCCGCAAGGGAGTAGATGATGTAGTAGGGATAAAGCCTATATCCACCCAAGTGTGCACTTTGCAAGGGGGTGTCGTGTAGCATGGACCAACATGCAAGACTTGATATCTGTAGGATTGTGCCCCCCTTTTCCCTAGGCCTTAGGTTTACAGAGGATCTGCAGCTCTGACACATTTTAATTTCATCTACCCCAATTTCTTTACGGATCTCTCATTACAAACTTTCTACGAGAGATGCATTCGTTTGTTTTAGATTTAAATGTAATTAAAATGGAAATCGTGTTTTGGTCCAGTGCAAACTGGACTTCGGTTGCACAGTGTACAATTCCGCATCCTCCTTCATCCAACTTTAATTCTGGAATCTTCGTTTTTGTTCCAGGGGTTCTCCACTCCCTCTTATGTCCATCCTTCTTTGGTGTTGGGTGCGTGCTCGGGCGCCGGGACTCCCACGAGGCTGGAGCTTGTTTCATGCTTTTTTTTCTGCCTTATTTTGTTTTCAACGTAGCCTAGTAATAGACTGAATTGATTACAGCTACTTATGCCATTGTGGCAGTCTCCAGATGCCCCTTTAGAAAAACAAAATTGTGTCCAGCCTTCGCCAGGAGTGTAACGTCTCTTTGTTATTAGATAGGCGCGCCTTCCACTCTGCCAGATTCCCATATCCTCAGTCATCCTGGTGTTCCTTGCCTCCTCTAATGTTGGTTTTTTTTTTTTTACACTGCCCATCTGGCGACCGCCAATAAGTCCATAGTCGCCGTAATGTTATTTTACCATATTCTTAGGCTATTTTAATAAAAAAAGAAGCTAAATCCTCCCAAAAAGGAAGAAAAACCAAAGGCAAACCCAAACCACAAAGGCATGCTCAAGCATAGCTGGAAGGACCTCGCACCGCATCCAATCAGGCAGGCAGCACCCAATGACTATATATAATGGAGACCCCCTCCAATGAAAACCACAGGAATCTGTCAAGGACAGTGGAACTGCTTCTATCCCCCCCGATTTCCTTTGCTCCTGGTCTATCATATCCATTCCACGGGTGTTCCTCCATTGATGAGTACTCTCGCAACAATATGCAACCGCCAGTTCCTTGAAGACGGCTAATGTTCTGTCAGAGTTCCTTAATAAAGCATTCGCTCCCACAGGTCACGGCCTTCTTTACCGATTTTTTCTAGCTTCACTTCCCGTCACAGCTCGTTTGCTGGCGTCATGTTGGTGCCTCCGGGTCCCTGTTCCTTCTGCCTTCCTCCAGGGGTGTTCTTTATACTCGGCAGAGCTGTACGCCATCCGAAAGCCCTCCGTACCGTCCGCCTACTCCCGACGAATGTGTGCTGTTTACGGATTCCCGAAGTTCGATCTCTGCATCGTCCCATTACTCCTTTGATCCGTGACGTCCGTCTGTTCTTGTATCAGCTTTCGATTACATCCAATAAGTTTATCACCACTTTGTGCTAGGTACCCATTCACGTTGGATTGTCTGGCAACGAAGCGGCTGACCAAGCTGCCTGGTCAGCCTCCGCACCAACACACCCAATGCCCACGATCTCCCGGGCACTAGTATCCCCTGCCGTCTCATACTGTCTCACGCGTTCGTTGAGTGACCCTTGTACTCCATCCCCCGTCGCCTTTCTTTTCCTTCTTCCAACCCTGAGGCAGAGCACTTGCGTCTAAACCAAACCGAAGGTTATGGGTCTTCGTAAATAACTTTTTTCTCCTTCCCTCCTGCTACTCGTCTTCTCTTTTTGATGCACTTAAACTTGTTTCCCCCCATTCTCCCGACACTCCATTACTCGAGTAGTGAGATGCATTTACGTCAATCGGCAGTGAATCCCTCTCTCACATTAAATCCAAACCTAACTAGTATTTGTGCAATACTACAACAGTATATTTTAGTCATATTGAATTCCTAACTACAATCATTATACTTGTAATACTTTTTTTTTGTATTTAACCTTAAATCAACTTTGAGAACTGGTTTGGTGTAAATGTCTGTATTTAGTATTTATTTACAATGCTCTAGGACACTGATTCCCAACCTTTTCTATGCCCCGCCCCTCTCGGAAATATTTGCACTCCTACAAAAAGTATATTACAAAAAATGAAGTCAAATTTTTTTGACTACATAAAATGCTCCCTGTGAATAAATTGAACTAAAAAAGAAGCTTTTAACTCGTTACTTAAAATGCAAATATAATGGTAGCAATTATATTTTAATTTATACACAAAAAACAACAGTAAAATCCATAACACTTGTGAACATAAAATTCACCGAGTTCGCTGTTCCCGCTTCTCTTTCATGATTTTGTAACAACGCCAGGCTTCTTCACCGACTGCGAACCACAGTTCTACCTGTGGATTCGGGAGATTCCTTGATTTTGTTTTGATTGACAAAAGGGAACCGAGTCCGGATTTATACTTGCATGTCGTTGCAAATGGAACTTTACATTGATGCTTTTCCACACAAAAACTTCAAAATCTTGCTTTCAAATTACATTTCAACAGCTCGATTTGCTCGCAAATCAATAAGATCTCCTCTCAACTCCTACATTTTCGCCATATATAAATTCATGATTGATTCTTCTAAAATCCACATCTCCAGGATAAAAATAGCCATCAAACCATTTTGACAGTTTGTTTTTTTTCTAAATGAGCCACAACTTCACGTGTAGTGGAGAACCTATGGCTCTTTTAGTGAAGGAAAATTTGTGAGCTCGTCTTTTTCCATCTTTCGAAATCAAACGCGTAACCTTTTTCAAGGCGTCCATTTTTGTCTCAAACCATCAACATGTTTATCCCTTGGTCTTAAAGAGAATCACTGAACTCATATGAACTAAGTAAGCCAGCAGATTCCAATGACGCAACCGAACACATTCATGCTCTTGTGATATTCGAGGGAATCTCTGAAGTTTTAAAACTAACTTTATTATAGTCGGAAAGATTTCCTGATCCATGTCCAATACCACAACCAGTTCTCGGGATCCCTTATTCTTCCTGATTTGTCTAAGGTGACCCAGGGTTCAAATCCGAAACTCATTCTGAAGAAAATGGTGATTATCTTTATCTTCCGTATTGCAATATTGTCGTGGTCATTTGCATTTTAGTGGCTATAATTTATCAGTAATGATGTATGGTAGGTCTTGTAGTTCTTTTTGTTGCCTCTTAATTACCGGGGATCGAATGGTCTTATTTTTAGTTTATTCTATCTACTCTTGAGTTTGAAAATTCACTTAGATCTCTACGAGGTTTAGGGGTGAGATTTAATGTGACCTATACATCCTGACACTCATTTTTTTCGATTTTCTTATCTTCCCATCACTCACCCCATCTAAGAGCCTTATTCCTTTGGCCAACACCTTTATCTTTAGATAATAACAATGGTAAATAGAAATCTGTTTCTGCTTCAAGTTTCTTCATTTGTAATGGCAATTTCGATTTTGTGCTTTAGTTTAGTGTTTACTTTTTATTACTAGAGTACAATTGTAGTACAAGTGTTTGTTCCGAAAACTCTATTTTTAGAAATGGTGTTGTTTATTTATCCTTAATTGCCGAAAGTTACTGTACTCATAAAAGAAATCTCCCTCGGCCCCGGAGACTTTTCGGGGCTCCTGCCTTTTAGTGAAAAGGGATCAAGTCCTCGCTTCTCTGTTGACTGCTAATTGGACTATTATTCACCCCACTGCTCCCTCCCTTTATGTATTTATAATTTATTCATTATCTTGTTTATCTATGCATCATTTATGTACTCTTCGGCCCCCCCCCCTCCCTGTTCCTCATTTTCGCTATTTCACTATGGGGGGGGGGCTATGCCCCGCCTTGCCCCCACCCACCCTTCTGGAAGTTGATCCCCCCCTCTTGAGTTGCGACCTTGAGGTGGCAACAAGGTTCTTCGACGATGTGGTTTGGTGGCAAATGCCTGGTCATTCGGTCGATCCATCGGGGGTCTTGGCACGCCATTGGTCCGGGGCTGCCGCCTGGTCTCCCTGTGGTTACTGGAGTATACCAGGTGTGGTATTACTGGGGCCGCTGGGAGATGAGCTCTTTCCTCATCGGTACAGGGCTTCTCCATGTAGAGCTCCGTGGTGGGTGGTGAGCCAACCTGTTGGTCATGTTTACATAGTTTATGGGTAAATCTTCTCTCCACCCTCCTACCCCCTGCCCTCATGCCTACTGTTCGAGTTGTCTCCCCTTCCGTCTGAACATTTACGATGTAACAGCTCATCCTTGACAAGGTATGAGATGTTTTTTCCCCCACGAGAAGACTCTTGCTCCTGAGTCCTGGCATTCTCCCAAAGGGGGAGGAGAGTTGTGCACCCTTTCTGGGCGCGGGCAAAATCCTCGTTCCGGAGGGTCTCGATATCTGGGTCGACAGGGTTTTCTAAAGGAACGGGTTCCAGGGAAGCCTTGGCAGCCTGGGCACGGGATACCACGGGTTATTCTACCGGGTTACTTGTAACCTGGGCGCTCTGACCAATCAGTACAGAGCAAAACTTGATTGGGGCTGCTACCAGTTCGACCCAACTAGTCAAATACTCACATTCGATGTGAAATTTTACAATAGGGAAACGATTCGCTCGGCCGAGGTAATCATGGACCATAGCGAACTTTTGGTGGTTAGGACCGACTAGGGAAAGTAAATTCTCGGATACCACGATGCATGTGCACCCAGTGTCACGTACAAGGGTGGACACACGGCATCCGTTCCCGGCTCCATTTTCAAATTTTAAACCACCGGGGGAGCTCTTATCAAAGAGAAAATTTACTTGGTGACCGGAGTTGTTGGTCGACGAGAGAGACGTAGTGGTATCTTGAAGAGACTGGGGATGAGCAGGAATGACACTAACTTGGTGTACCTGATGGG
The DNA here is from genome assembly GCA_963969495.1 of Ceratothoa steindachneri. Taxonomy (NCBI): domain Eukaryota; kingdom Metazoa; phylum Arthropoda; class Malacostraca; order Isopoda; family Cymothoidae; genus Ceratothoa; species Ceratothoa steindachneri. The sequence continues at coordinate 21,897,393 of OZ018338.1, read as the reverse complement.
AGGGCACGCTTCTAAATTGAGATTTTTTAGGGCAGTTCGTGCGTACATGACCTTCTATTCCGCATGTGAAACAGATTATCTGCCTTCTGGGTAATAACGACGCGGGGGAAGTGGTAATTATGGGCTAATGTCTCTTGGTTCCGAAGGAGGCAGGTTCCTGGGTTTTGAGGAGCCTGGAGTTATTAATTTTAAACTTGGGAGGAGACTGGGGAGGCTTCTTATTAACCTTGGGATACAAGTTATGACGCATAAACATCAGCCTCTTCTAGGCATTCCTTGAACGTAGAGCAGCGCTTGTCCTTAACGAAGGCACGGATTTTGGGGGTCAGGGAAGCTAAGAATTGATCTTTTAGGACGAAGTCCAGAAGGGACTCGTATTCTTGGGGGACTTTACACGCATCTAACCAAAAATGGCGGATCTTTTCGTGACGAAAACGGGATCGAGAGAAGTCTGGGGTCATATTTACGGCAGCTAAGAGTTCAGACTTGAGGGTAGAGTAGTCCACAGTGGGCTCTGAGGGAAGGAAAATGAATGTCTCAATTGTGAGTTTAGGGGGAGGGAGGAGCAATTTAGCGACACCATCTACCTCGATGTCCCAATTGTTGATTTCAAAAATCTCGAAATGTGGAAGATATGATCCAAGATATTGATTACTGACGGGGACTGTGGAGTTTCGGTCCGGGAGTTAATTGACATTGACTCCAATTGATTACGGCTTAATTCCAGTTCATGCTGCCTTATTCTCACGCTCTTCCATTTCTGCTCTTCAACTTCGCAGTTCTTTTTCCTGCGCTCTTAGTTCTCGTTCCTTCGCTCTTCTCTTTCATTTCTCTCTTCTTCCTGAATATAAGTTAATAATTCTTGGCCCGACAGGCCCAACGACTCTTGTTGACTCTTGAAACGGTCTTTCGAAGAAGACATCTTGTTGGCTTACTAGGGGGAATGTAACACGCGAATGGGGCTATTGACGTAACGAAATTACTCAGCAATGTACGTGAAGCCTAACTTTTCCCAAAAATAAATATTAAAAAATTATCACACTAAAAGAACACTTAAAACTCTTCCTACATGGTTAGGACAAGTTAATCTTTCTAATCTGGCTGAGGATTAACTCAAATATTCCGGTAAACGGAATACACGAAACACACTATACGGTTCCCAACTAATAATATAAATTTTAAATGGTTAATAGACTAAAGTTCCGCTGATCTAGAACTAACTTGAACGTACTTCGGCCAAAATAGAAAAATAAAGAAACTTCAATAATGAGAGGGAACTACTAAAACTCAAAGGGGATGTAAATTAACTAAACTGATTTACTATGTAATAGACCTCACACACTTGACACCAGTTTTTTTTAATAATATAGAATATATATAATATATGTCGTGGTACAACAACTCTATACCATATACTACTCCTATATTATGTGAGGATGGGGGGGTTAATCACCTACTGCAACGCGAACTGTTGAAGGACTGTTCGCAGGGATGCGACTTATGCCCAAGTGGGCAGTTGCCAGATGGGCTCTATAAAATTAAAAAAAAAACCAAAATGTTCGCAGGGATTAACGACCGACTGGGAGGTCACACTTGAGGCATTGGGTTTCAAATCCTTAATAATCAAACAGAGTGCATAAATGGTTGGTGATATGTACTTGAATAGGCCGAGAGTATCGTTCAAGGTTAGTTAAAAATGAAACAACAAAAATATATAATTTTATTTACAAAGATTAAAATAATAATAATAATAGACAAAAGGGAATTATTTAAATTGAAATAGTCTATATAACTATTATGAGGAGGGATTCTCAAATGGAATTAATTGATTAATGTAACTAGGCTCAGATCAAAAGGGGAAACTTGACAATACTAATAATGGACAGGATTTCAGTCTTAGGGGTCGATGACTTCGAAGAAGGTCCTTCTTGCGATGAGGCGAGTGGGAAACGATCCGAATGAGGCAGGTGGGGCACGATTCGAACCAACCTCCCGATGAAGATAGCCAAACCTCAAAGATGACGTTCGACGGGGAATGTGGGAATTCTGGTAATTCCACTGAAAGAGGAAACTTCTTTTTCCTCAAAGGTAATCGATGGAGATTTTCTTCGGCTCGATTAAACGAAGGGAGGCCGTTGCACAAATTCAAAGGCTTGCCGTTCATAGAAGCTACCAATTAACTTGGTTAGAATCACGGTTGAAGAAGGCTGCTGTCTGACGAACTCTCAGGGGACAAGACGATAAAGACCTTGAGGTGCGGGCTAGACTCTTCGAACTACAAAATAACCCGAGTATTTGTATGCCCGATTTTGGAGGGGAAGGCGGAGTTTAGAGAAAGGTATCACAAGCTTCAGACATTTTAATCCGGAGGCGGAGTCGATTCATCATTTAGCAGCAAGGAGCGAGACAGAGCGGCTCTTTCACACCTCACCAGGGAGGAGGGGGCTTGGGACGAGTTCGCAAGATTGGGAAATATTTTCGCAACGTGCTCAGGAGTCGAAAATTCGAGAATGTTCGAGCAGGAAATGACGTCGTCTATGGCGAGATACCAATAGCACGTGGTCTCCGATAAATGGGGGTGGGGGGTCAGAGTTTGTTCTTTTACAACTACCATGGAGGTCATCGAATACCTCCCATCCAAAATTAGGCTGTGCATCCGGAGAACAGAAGGATAGATCAAGACAAGAAAAGGAAGTGTTATCGAGCAGTGATGCGTAAACTCATCCACATTTATGACACCTATCTCCAGCTTGTCGATCAGGTCGGCGAGAACCTGACTCCTGGGATTGATCGAGTAATCTCCTCAAAGGGAGTGTCTGCCGTTCAGAACCCCGAGCAAGAGCTAGGGTCTCAGCAACCACTCCACGACGCGGTGGAATGTACGCAGAAATAACTATACCTCTAATTCAGGTGAAGCTGCCCAGCTACTTCCTGAAAGGAGTTATCTAAAGCTAATAGAAAAACGGAGACATCATGCCGGGTATAAATGGCGAATCTTCCTGTCCAGCCCCCATCTCGTGGCAGTGGGGTCGCAAAACCCTTATACCACGGGAGGGTGGGCAGTAGGCACGCGCCTAGCATAGTCTCCTGAAAAAAGATAGCTAACTGGGAACGGAAGGAGACGAGCCTCCACAACTCCCAGTTAGCCCGGAGTCCGCGGAAATTCCATTGAAGGAAAATGCCCTCCAGGCGTAGCTCAGAGGCGATGCAGGGGCCCTCTTCGTAGTTAAGACCCTCACTGGAATGGTAGCACGCTTCACGGAGGCAGAACTCCGGACGCTGGTAGCCGGACAATGCGATGAAGGCGCTGTCGCCTTCGAGGGCTTATCTCTGGAGGTTAGGGTCGCCATGCGAGTCTTTTCATACCTCCACCTTGAACTCTTAGGCAAGCGGGGTAGTTTCGGAACCGGGAGTCCCTCCTTTGGAGGATCCACCACCTTCGAGTTGCCCAGCCTATAGCGTACGAGAAGTGCAGGCAAGCGGTTAAAAAGCTTTGTTTGAATGAGGCTTTTGGGGGGGGACTCAGGATAGCCGAGTGAATTCTCCGCTGGCTAACAGTGGTCCAGCGACGCGGGAAGCTGTTCGCAACTCGCTTACGATATTATTTTTTCTTTGCCCCTTTTCCTACTCCCGTCTATCTAAAAGCCTACCACTTGGTGTGGGCGTAGGAACCGAAACTCTATTAGTGTTGTCCTTCCTGGGAGCAGCTTTAAGAACTACGGAAGATTGCCTCAAGACCAGCTTCAGGGGTATTGCTTCATGTGAATCTAATGACTCGGTGGTGGAGGCGCGGGGCAATTTTGCCTTAAGTGAAACGGTCACGCTGAGGAAATGGGGGGGGGGATGGCTGGTTTATGCCGCCAGGGCTATCGGGGTAGATATAACTCGCAGAACGGTTCCGAATATGCGCGGAAATGACCGTGCTCTTAGGCATGGATGGGCTAGGAGCAGAGGGTATCTCTCTTAACATTCAGGCATAAGACGTCCCAGGCAGCGACGGGCACGGCAGGACCATGTCCTTAGCCTCGCGAAATGCCACACGATCCTGGGCCTGAACTTCTCAAGGAGATAGGCACCACATTGCTTCGAAGAAGCGTGGTGCGGCTCTCCGCAATTTCTATTTCAACTTGCACACGCAAGATGCTAGATAAAGTTGGCGGAAACCCGCCAGGTTAGAGTGATATCTTCCTGGTATGCGAAAAGCAAGCACACGAGCCATTCGTCAGAAAGCTGGTTCCATACTCTCAATCCAGATCTTGCTCGACAAATCTAAGAAAAGGGGCATGCCTGCCTCGCTTGCCTGGGTGTGGAAGCATGGCTTACGAGACATTACCCGGACCAGGAGCGGTGTCCACACAAGAAGCGATAACGAAAAGCAACTCACAGCGTAAACCTGTTATTTATTTAAGCGTCCTTCAGTGACATCATCGCGTGGATTGAATGCTTGCGAAGCAGCATACCGGCTAGATAACTTGAGAGAATGCTGTCGCGAGGGATTCCGCTGATTTTTTTTCAATTTTAGAAGCCCATCTGCGAATCCCTACTTGGCATAAGTCATCGTACTCGATACAGCCTACTACTAGGCTATATTAAAAAACAAACAAATAACAATATGAAAATGACAAATAAAAACAATAAAAAGACAAAGGCTAACAACGAAAAAAAACAAGGCAAGAAGGAAGCACTTGGGCGTCTGGGGTAGAAACGCCTCCCCCCGGCGCAGGAACATGCGACCGAAAAAAAATCGTATGATCCACAAGTCTGTACACGAACCAGTCCCGAGTACAAGGGACAGGCGGTAGCGATCCCACTCGTCACGGTACCGGGGCAGGTAACATGCGCGAAGATTACCCAGACTTAGACATTCAACAAGAATGTGCCGAATAATCTGGAGAACAACGCAGTCTTCACAGTATGGCGCAGGCGAGTGCTCCATCAAATAGCGGTGCTTCCCGCAAGTGTGTCCAATTAGGAGACGACACAAAGAAACCTAAAGACATCGCGGCATTGGGGGTAGGTCCATGGGAACAGGCGCGGCGCAATGGCACGTAATTTTAAGCTAAACCGAGCTCTTGAAGGAGTTTCCCAGCTTTAAACCCAAAGGGCTTAGGGTATAACTGACGTCTCTCGGCATCAAAGGCACCGTTGAGTTTGGCTGCAGATGCAGTGGTATAGCGTACGAGAAGTGCAGGCGAGCGGCTTAAAAGCTTTGTTTGAATGAGTCTTTTTTGAGACTCAGGATGGCCGAGTGGATTAGCCGCTAGCTAACAGTGGTCCAGTGACGCGGGAAGCTGTTCGCAACTCGCCTACACTATTATTTTTTTCTTTGCCCCCTTTCCTACTCTACTCTATCTACAATGGTGCCCAGACCCGGGAGGGGGAGCGCTAGCCCTTAGATAACATTTCCAAACGAGCTCTCTTCATTTCTTCAAAATACGCTCGGCTTCTAGGAGGGGGGGATGTATAGCGTACAAGAAGTGCAGGCAAGCGAGTTAAAAGCTTTGTTTGAATGAGTCTTTTTTTGAGACTCAGGATAGCCGAGTGGATTCGCCGCTGGCTAACAGTGATCCAGCGACGCGGGAAGCTGTTCGCAACTCGCCTACGCTGTATTTTTTTCTTTGTCCCCTCTCCTACTCTCCTCTATTTACAGTGGTAGCTTTTGGAGACGTACGGAGGCACCAGGCTCGCCTGTAGAGAAGAATAATGCACTGTACACAGCACATAGCGAGTAGCATCTCTCTAGTATCGACAAGTAAGCTCTCAATGGGGGACGTGCGTAAGGCACCGGTTGCCAAACGAATGCCGGTGTGGTGGATCAACTTTAGCTTCCGCAATAGAGGGGCGGCTGCTGCTGCATAAAACTCGAATCCGTAGTCGAGCTTCGAAAGAACAAAGGATCGATAAAAATGTAAGGCAGTAGCACTATCAGATCCCCAAGAGATGAACGTCATGGAGCGAAGGATATCCATTATCCAAAGCGCGGGTAAAAGAGTCCCAAAGGCTGCGAATATGAGCCTCCCAGGTGAGGCGTCGGTCAAATACAACACCAAGGAAACGGTGCGACTCCACCACTTCCAGGTGAACCACATTTATAAACAAGTCTGGGTCAGGGTGGAGCCGTGGGTGGCGGCAAAAGTTCCCCAGCTTAGTCTTGGCCAATGAAAACTGAAGCCTGCGCGCTTCAGCATAGTGAGAGGCGCGATTCAATGCCTGTTGGAGTCGACGCTCCAGAGTTAGCATCTGGGCAGCGCCAAAAGAGATCGAAAGTTCATCCACGTAGAGCGAAGCGAGAACATCTGGTAGCACCGAAGTTTACGCTGTTGATGCTGAAGGCAAAGAGTGTGACACTGAGGACACTTGCCTGTGACACCCTCGTCCTGCTCCATTGGGCTGAAGAGGGCTCCCTCACCCGTAAGCGGAATCGACGATCTCACAAAAATCCAGATATAAAGATTGGGCGGCGTGCCTTCGCCCCCATGGTGTAAAGTCTCCATGACATAGTATCGCCATGCGGTATCATATGCCTTCTCTAGATCGATAAACACCTGGCGTAGTGCTGTCTACGAAGGAAGGCCTTGCAGACGGCATTTTCCAGTAGGAGCAGAACTTCTGAAGACAGATGGCCTCCGCTGTCCAGAAAAAAGCCTAATCCAATATTTACTGGAAAGGGGCTGACCCCTGAGATAGATCGAGTAGTCTCCCAAGAGGGGATGTTTCGCGTTTAAGTCCTAAAGCAAGAGAAAGGGGCTCAATACTGCGCCACGAGGTGGCGGAATTACCCCGCGTCGAAGTGAGCTGACGGTGGAATGTACGCAGAAATAACAGAATAGCTCCTATCCAGGTGCAACTGCACAGCTACGACCTGAAAGGAGAAGTCTAAAGCGAAAAGAAGAACAGAGACATCCTACCTGGTGTAAATAGCGCAAAATCGTGCCCGCCCTCATTCTGTGGTGGTAGGGTGGAAAAAACCCTTATTACCAGGGAGGGTGGGCAGGGAGCACGCGCTCAGTATGATCTCCTGTAAACAGATAGCGAAGGGAAAACGGGACGAGACGAGACGAGCCTTCGCAGCTCCTCCCAGTTGGCCCGGAGTCCGCAGCAATTTCATTGAAGGTGTGGATATCTTAGAGTAGAAAAGGGGGCAAAGAAAAATAAAGAAAGAAGAGTAGCGAAACGAGTTTCGAACGCGCTTCCCACGTCGCTAGAAAACCGATAGCCAGATTTTTAAACTACTCGACCATCCTGAGTCCCCAAAAAAGACTCATTCAAGCAAAGCATTTAAGACGCTCGCCTGAACTTCTTACACGCTACAAAGGAATATGCCCTCCATGCCTAGCTCAGAGGAGATGCAGGGGTTCTCTTCGATGAGAAGACCCTCACGGGAATGACCGTACGCTTCCCGGAAGCAGAACTTCGGGCGCTGGTGGCCGGACAATGCGCTGAAGGCGCTGTCGCCTACGGGAACTTATCAGGGAAGGTTGGGCTCGTCATGCGAGTATTTTCCTCCTTCCGCCTCTAAACCTTAGGCAGGCTGGGCTGGTTCAGAGGTGGGACCCCTCCTTTGGAGAATCCACTGCCTTCGAATCACCCAGCCTTGTACTCGGTGCGGGTGTAGGAGGCGAGGCTCTTTAGTTTTGTCCTCCTTTCGGGAGGCAGCTTTAGAAACCCCAGAAGATGGCCTAATGACCAACTTCAGGGGTGTTGTCTAACGACTCGGTAGAGGCGCCTGGCCGTTTGACCTTGCAAGAAACGGTCACGCTGGGGAAAGGAGGGGGATCCTGGTTTAGCCTGGGTATGGGTGTGAACCTTTTATGCCACCAGCTCTACCAGGAGAGCCCGCAGAAGGGTTCCAAATGGGAGTGGAAACGACCGTGCTCGTAGGCCTGGATGGGCCAGAAGCAGAGTGTATCTTTCGTAACATTGAGGCATAAGACGTCCCAGGCAACGCCAGGCGTGTGAGGACTAAGTCCTTAACCTCGCGAAATGAGCGTTGAGGCTGGGCCTAAACGGCCCGGATTTCCTCCTCAAGGAGATACGCACGACATTTCTTCGAAGAAGCGCGGTGCGGCTCTCCGCAATTGACACACTTGGCCACACATGATTTGGGCTTATCATGTGCAGCCTTGGAGCAACTTACCCATACTTCGGCTCGACTTTGCACGTCTACAGGAGCGATTAGTATGGCCGAATCGGTGACAATATTAGCACCTCCGCGGCAGTGGCAAACCGTTACTGCTGACTTTCTACGTGACGAAGGGTGTAGGAATGGGTCTCGAGGCCTCTCCCTGTTTTCTCATCACACGCTCGACCTTGACAGCTCCATGGTCGGTCAACTCTTAGGTGATGTTATCTATGAAAGTAGTCCACGAGTTCCCTCGCATAAACTACTCCTCTCACAAAGTTCATGGTAGAGTGCGGCGTCACACTTCCCGGCGTGCACTCACGTGTCCGAAGGGCACTAAGCATGACGGCCTCGGAGGGATTCGATGCATTCACCAGGAGGCGCCCTCTTGAGAAACGAGTCACCTTCGGCTCTATACCAATCACGCTAGCTAGAGCTCTTCTCTGATGGATCATGTTGCCCTTAACCAACATGCTGCCATCGGTGGAGTCAATAACAAGGAAGCGTTTGAAGCCAGCGTGCTGGAAAGCGCCAAGTAACCCTCTGAATGAAGGACTCCGACGTAATCAAGGCTTCGTTCTACGAACTTTTGAACTTTGTCAGGGACTCCTCACCCAAGGGAGCACTGGGGTCGGAGGTATCGTTCTTGGCTTGGTTACATACCAAAACGGCAACGGCTACGTCCATCCCCACGGCTCCTGCGGTGGGAGAGACCCCCAAGTCTTTTTCCTGTTTTTTTTCTTCTTGGGAGAGAAGGGCGGGAATGAACCAGCTTCTTCCCTCCGCCTGTAGGAATCCCTAGGCCAGGAGCATCATTCGGGAGAGGAGGAGCTGGCAGAGGGGTGGACACGGGTTCTGTGGTTGGCACAGAACGAGTCCGGGTTCAACTCCATGGAAGATCCTACCGTCTGGGGCTGGGTCACCTCAGGGACCATGATCATCTCAGGGGGCGCCTTTATGTGGCCATCCCCCATCCCTGAGACATCACAGATCCCATTCGAGGTTCCCTTTTCTCCTTTTAATGCTGGCTAACAGGCATCCGTCGAGGAAGAGAGGGGGCCAGTTAGGCTGACCCCTGTCATCTACTCACGCAGGCTAGCAAAACATTAGGAGGCTAGTCTGCAATCACTTGTTCCATTAAGGCAGTTGGCCCTATCAAGTCACTCCCATCGGGAACAGTTAATTATGGGCTGCATTCCCGCTTTCTTGGCAGTCCCATTGAAAAGTAAAGGGGAGACTGCCGCTGAAAAAAATGACAGAAAATGGCTGAGGGAGAGTCCCCTGCACCTGGACCAAGAAGGTTGGAGGGTTCCCTGCGAAAGCACAGGGAGAGGCTTCCTCTTCCGCTATAGAACTGCCTAAAGGCGGCTCAGATTATGTTAGAGGGGAAGGTAGAGGGGTAGTATTTGATTGTAAAGACTCATCATTGGGTATGGTGACCCTATAATTATCATTGGACTCAAACGTTCATCACCCCACCCAGTAGCCAGCTCTGCGAGAGGTAAACACGAGGTTTGCAAAACCAGCTGCCGCCATTTGAGGTCATTCATCCCGCCTAGTGGCCTGGCAGCCCATCGGTATGGCGGCTCCACCTTAGGTACAGCGTAAAATCGATAGACAGTGAAAGGAGAAAGAAAAGGGATGTGAGGAAGGTGAGGGTGGGGGTGGAGCAGGTTGTTACCCTCTCCCCCCCCCATAAACGGAGCTCAAGGGTGAAGGGGCGTTTTTTCCTCCTCCAAACAGCCCCGATCCTGGGTGATTGGCTGATAATAAGCTGGTCGGCGTTTACCTTGTGAAATTAGAGGCCGGCCAGAGAAAGATGTGGGAGAAGTTGTATGAAAAGTGATGAAGTATCGTAAGAGGATAGGGTGTCAGAAAGAAGAAGAAGAGGCTAAGCTGGGGCCGGACGTGGCGCTAAGTCCTTTCAGCACGCCGGCCAGGAAAGCTAATCGCCGTGCCCCTTACGGGAAGAGATTCCGTCAACGGTGCGTAGTCCTAGGTTGCATTCATGTACTCCTAGAGAACGGGAGGGTAGTCTCGAGAGAACTTGTCCGAATACTTTTGACTCACTGCTATACCTCTGCAAGAGGGCTTTTCTCGTAAGTGAAATCACTTAGGCTCGCCATGAAGAGGGCGGGTGTGCTTCGAAATATACGGGAACGTAGCTAGACGAAATTCGCCGACGGTGAAGTCGTTCGGGTGGCGCTTTTAGCACATGTAGGGTATCGCTTCTGTCTGAGGGTTGTATCACATTCAGCCAACCACTAAGAAAGCAGACGTAATGAAAAACGGTCTAGGAATAGTAGTTAGGTCCACAGCGATGAGGTTATGGAGAAGAACTCAACAGCTTCAGCAATCGACCGAACTCCTCAAATGGGACAGGGAACACATTCATTTTCTGAATTGCAGACCACTGCGCCAGCTACAACACCACCGAGGCTAGCTTTCAGGCGGCTGCGGCCCAGAAAATGATAGTTAAATGGTAAAGTGGTCACTAGCATGAAGGCCATCTACCACCTGCCACTCAAAATCAGGTTGTGCATCCGTATAACACAGAGAGAGAGAGAGAGAGGGGGGGGGAGATAGAGATCAAGGCAAGGAGATGAAGCGATTCTCGGGCAGTGATCCGTTAACTCATCGACATTTTGGACGCTTATCTCCAGCTCCTCGATCAGGTTGTCAAGAACCTGACCCCTGAGATTGATCGTGTAGTCCCTCCATAAGGGGTGTCTACTGTCCAAATCTGCGAGTAGGAGAAAGGGCGGCTGACAGTGGAATGTACGCAGAAATAACAGTATACCTCCTATCCAGTTGTAACTGCACTACCAGTGCCTGAAAGGAGATATTTGCAGCAAATAGAAGAACGGCGACATCATGCCGGGTGTGAATCGCAAATCCTCCAGTCCTGCCTCCATCCCGTTGTGGTCGGGTTGCAAAACTTCTTTATCCCGGGAAGGTGGGCACGCAACTCCTGCCCAACATGGTCTCTTGGAAAAAATAGCTAACAGGGAAAATAGGAAACGAGCCTCCGCAGCTCCTCTTAGTTAGCTCGGAGTCCAAGGCAATTCAATTGAAGGAAATCTAGCTCGGAGGAGATGCGGGTGCTCTCTTCGAAGAGAAGAGCTACGCAGGAATGGCCGTACGCTTCCTCCAGGCAGAACTAAGGGCGCTGGAGGCGTTGTCCCATTTGTGGACTTATTCGAGTAGGTTGGGTTTGCTATGTGAGGCTTTTCCTTCCTTTGCTTCGAAACCTTCGGAGACAGGGATCCCGCACCTCTTATTCACCAGGTCCACCCATGGGTGGGGGCGTAGAAACTGAGACTCCTTTTGTGCTGTCCTCCGTGCGGCCGTTTCGCCTTACGAGAAAGGGTCAGGCAGATGGAGGGCGAGGAGTCTTGTTGCTAGCCTCGGATGGGTTTGAACCCTTTGTGCCGATAACTATACCAAGGGAGCCCCTGGGGTGGTAGAACTCGCAGAACGGTTCGAAATGGGCGCGGAAACGACCGTGTTTGTAGGCACGGAGGGGCCTGAAACAGAGCTGTTAAAACAACTTACACAGACTTCGACTAAACCCGACTTTGCAACGTATGGCCGAAGTGGTGTCACTAGTAGCACCGCGGCAGTGGCACGAATACCTTCGCGCGGTAGCGATAGCAACATGCACGCACCGACTTAGGCAGTCTGTTACGATAGAACGCAAGGAACAGTGTAGGGGTGGATTCCGAGGCCCCTTCCTGTTTTCTTATCACACACTCGACCTTGACTGCTCCTTGGTCAGCCAGTTTTAGGTGATGTATCCTAAGCAGTAGTCCAGGAGTTCCTTCGCATAAACGACTCCTTTCAAGCCATTTATGGTAGAGTGCGGCGTCGCACTAACCAGTGAGCCATCGAGTGCCCGAATTGCACGAACAATGACTGCTTCGGAAAGGTTCGACGCATTTGCCAGAATGCTCTCGTCCGAGAAACAGATCACTTTAGGCTCTCTACCAGTCTATCTAACTAAAGCTTTCTTTTGATGGAGCATGCAGCCTCTGGCTAACTTCCCGCCATTAGTATAACGATAACTAAAAAGCGCTGGAAGCAAGTGTGCTCAAAACCCTCGGGTGATCTCTGAAGGAACGGCCTCGATGTAATCGAGGCTCCGCTCAGCGCACTTACGACTTTGGTTTTGGTGTGGGCCTCCTCGCCTAAATGTACCTTTTGGGGGAAAAAGAGGGCCGGGAATGAACCCGTTTCTCTTCTCTCCCGGAAGATGCCCTAAAGCCGGAGGTACCAGCCTCGGCCAGATCTTTCTCCCAAATTGGCAGCAGATATGGGAAGGGATCTCTCCTCTCTCTGCGAGTCTTCGGGGACTCGTGCACCTGTTGAGGGCTTCGCAGAGGGGTGGAGTCAGGTTCCGTGTCTGGCACCGAGCCAATCTTCACCACCAAAATACCCTGCCATCTGGGTTGGGGTCACCTCTGCTACCATATCCACCTCATAAGGCTCATCCAACTGGCCTTCTTCCCTAAAGGTGTCACGTATCCCGATCGCGGATTCATAGAGTCTATGGCCCGTCACACAGACCTGCATTGCTAAGAAAGGAGGAGCGGGTATGCCGGCTCCCATTTATTTTGACCAACCTCGGGTCGACTAGGGGCGTGGGCAAGTTCCAGGGGACGATCCCGCCTCTTACCACTCTGAGGGGGTTGTGCTGGGAAACCTGACCCAAACTGTAGGAGTGGGAACCAAAGCGGCGTGGCCTGTTTCGCTTCGTTCTTAGCTGGCCCCTGAGATATCGAAGGGTGACCCATTGCAAGTGGATAGTCGACCGGAGGTAACTTTGCAAAAAGATAAGGAGGAAACTCCCGAACTCATAAAAAAGGAGAGGTAAAAGTGCCTTCTCCGTTTCAAGAGTCCTGATAAATCTCAAGGGGGTTGGCCAACTCTGTCAGAGAGATGGAGCTGCACGGCGGGGGCTCCGAAGATGACAATGGGGAAACCCCTTTGCCGCACTTATAAGGTAGGAGGGGAGCTATTCTACCTGTCAGAGTGGTGGTGTCATTTAGCTCCTCGTCTGCCCCAACACCAAGGTAGGGCGAGGATTAAGTGAGAGGAACGTAGTCTGATCTGATGGCGAAAATATTGAAAAACTCTGGAAATCCTGCCAACAAATGGTCATTTCTGACACTTGTGGCCACTAAATTAAAAAAAGAAGGGGGTGGGTTGGCTATATCACGCGTCCAGCCCATCCTGTCTCGAGTGTTCGGACTTTTCAAAAGTCCACCCTGGGTGCGTTAAGGAATAAGGTTCGCGGCCTACGACAAAGACACACACCGACCAAAAGTTACCTAGTGGCCGGTACTCCCCCAATGGTCGCAGCTCCCAACTGGACAGTCAGAGAAGCAGTGCGACAGGATCTGAAGATCGGTTGTGGCAGACCCATAGACGGGACCCGAAACCTTTAGTTGGCTTGGCAGCCAACAAGGCCGTAAACCTCGACCACCACAGGCAATACAACCTCATGCACTTGAGAAGCGCCACAGGGAGGTGCTCAGCCCAACCCATGGATATGGTCATTGGAGTAAAACCTATATTCCCATTTTTTGCGCCCCCAACGCCCAGGTCTCTTTAAGGACTGATCTTTCGCGACACGAGAATCTTAAAGTGCGTCGTTTATTCGAGGTCCCAAAGCCTCTCTTCTCACACGGCATGAGGTAGCTGGTCAGGACCTTAAGAATAGATAGAGGGAGAGGGGATAATCGTAGATAAACATGAAGGGTGAGGGGGAGCGAGATGGAAACACACTAACAACTTCTACGGACCGCGTTAGAGAGATCAATTTAACCCAGTGACAGTGATCCCTTAATTTCCAATTGAGGGCAGTCAGTTCCCCCAGGTGCCAAATGTAACGTGTTGCACAGGGTCACCCTTGCCCCGGATGCTAGGTGCACTTTTAGCCTTTTACTAGAACCTAGCCGAGGAGTATTTCTGCCTCTTTTTTGGGGCTCCTGTGAAAGAAAAAAGGGGTGGGCAATCGGCACAGACACCTCAGACATATGTTCTCCCGTGCCACCAGATCCTCTCTTTGTATTACGAGCAAATATTGGGAAGGGGTAGAATAGGTTATGGAATAAAGAAGTATGGGGTACCAGCCATCCAAAACGGTGAAAGGGCAGACAGGAAAAGAAAACAACGTGGATTCTTGGCTCACCTTTTTCTGTTAGGCTTCCTTCTTTTGTTATTTCTTCGATGCAAGGACGATCTACGTCTCGCGATGTTGGCTCCTTCTGCTCCTTCTGCTCCTCCGCTCGCGCCTGCCCCCATACCGCAATTTTAAATAACGGGGCTCCTTAAAGATCGTCTCAATGTGGAGGCAAGTGTTCGACGAAGAAGGGATCTTGCATTGATTTTATGCCGGTTGGTTGGTAGAAAGCTCCATTGGTCGCGGGATCTGCGAATAATGAAAAAAATTACTCTAGTTTATGGGTTTATTACCTGTTGGATTATAATACTCCCGTTTGAATAGTTCTTTAATCATTTCGGCCATCTAGAATAAATATAGCTGCCTGTCAAAAGAGAAGGGATATATTCCCGACAGGCTCATGTGAAGATTCCCTCATAAATGGTTCGAAAGCCTCAGACTGTAACTTAGATTTAGCTTTCGATGCTTCCATCAGGTGAGCCAAGAAGCGGTTGGGTTTCAGAATTTTCATGGCCGAGGTACTCAGGAGCTTCCTTACATTCTCAAATTTGGATCCCCTGAACTCACTTAAAATTTAACCCCAAAGTTCCGAAACCACATACTGACACCGCAATTTTCCATTCTAAACTGAAAGGGTAAATAGGGCGAGACTCTGATTTCTGAACAAAAATCTCTGGAGCTCCCAGAAGTTCTGAACGTCCATCAAGATCTGCAACAAGTCCAGCTAATCGGTGGGTTGATCATAGTCGACTGGTGGGAGGCGGCTAAAGGGTGTAGCTGCGGGCGGATTCAAGATCATGCCTTTGGTAGAGGATGTCATTGAGGCGATGGTTATCTTCGGACCTAAAATCGAAGACGTTACGGGAAACCCCGTGACCGTAGGGGTGGTGCTTGACGGGGAGGTTGAGGCGGGAACAGATAGTGTTACGATCAAGCCGGCGACCTAAGCAGGAGGTGTGACGTATATAACATTGTGTGGAGGACTCAGAGAGCACGTGTGGGAAAGGAGGGGATTCAGCTTTGTCGCCAAGATAAATGTAGACTGTGCAGTGGTTCTTACCACCCTTCTCTGAAGTTTCGAGACCTGGACTCTCTACCCTAGACAACTCAAACGCTCCCATTAGAGTTGTTTGCCCAGACCACAATATCAGATGACAAGCCAAAATCCCGAACACGAGGTCCAAGAACAGGCCGGATTCCCCAGCATCTACACCTGCTGCAGACAGCCCAAGTCAGATGTTATTTGAATTTTTTTCTTAAATGGTCTTGACTGGCAAATGGCATCAAAGGCATAGCTACCAAAAGTACTGCCATAGCCTAAGGATAGGCTAATTAAAAACTATAAAAATGAAACCTAAAAAAGAACGAAAAAACTATAAACTTAAAGGCTAAAGCAAAACAAATCCCAACAAAGTAAGGAAAAGAAAAGAGATGTTTGCATAAGCTGTAGGTGTGCACGAAAACGCCCGGAGTACTGGGCACAAGCGGTAGCAATCAGACTCGTCAGGGTACTGGAAAGGGTTACATGTATAAAGATCCCCCAGACTTGGACATTCAACAAGAATGTGAGGAACAGTCTCGGGGACAACGCAATCTTCGCAGTAAGGTGCAGGGGAGCGTTCCATCAAATGGCGGTGCGTCGCAATTAAGCCTATTAATAGGCTACATTTAAAAACAAAACAAAATCCACACTAAACATAAAAGAACGAACAAAAAACAAAAATAAACAAACAAAAAACAAACAGAACATAAAGCAAGAGGAAGAAGGAGGAATGCTAGAGGTTGCTTATTTATTTTATTATTTTAGGGGGAGGGGGCCTCGGGCAGGAAGGACGTACCACTTATCCTGGTAGCAAATGTAGCAGTCTACACAGAGTACACCCCTGCAGTTTTTTTTTTGTTTTGTTTCTAAAAAAGAAGCTGCGTTTCTTGTTTGGAAATTTATTTTTAATTCGCTCCGTTTTATTCCTTAATGTTAATTACCGTGATTATTAATTTTCTACAATTATTTTTTTTTCTAATATTTCCCCGAACGAATATTTACAACCCGCCAGATTCCATTTATCGCATTTTCAACCAAGTTCTTACTCAAACTCCCTCGCGTTCTTAATGAGTACTTTGTTCTTAAAAGTTATGAAAACTTCACCCATCTCCTTTGCCCTCGTCAGTACCCCACCTTCCCTACAGGAAAAGTTGTATTTTCTAAATATCTCAGCTCTTTCGTGCGAATTTCTTTCTATTCACCCACCTTTCTCTTTCTGTATGTCCCTTGTTCACCTTCTGTCTGTCCCTTGTTCACCATCTGCCTGGGCATTGTTCACCTTGTGTCAGTCCCTTGTTCACCATATGCCTGACCCTTGTTCTCCATATGTCCATTCTCTTCGATAAGCAGGGGTGACATTTGAAAAAGCCAATCGAAAGATAGTTTTTTGGCTATCTGAGAGAACGCTTATTTTAAGTGCTACCTTCTCGTGTATGTGATAAGAGCTCCTTCCGAGGGCTTTGATGAAGACTGTGTTTGCCAAAAATAGACTTTTAACCACATAATTAATTGCGTTACTGCAATAATTTTTCTTAATATATATATATATATATATATATATATATATATATATATATATATATATATATATATATATATATATATATATATATATACAGTGGCATAGCTAGGATTCCTTTGAAGGGGGGACCATGTGAATCGTGGAGCCTGCGGTGGAGAGTCCAGGGAAGCCTCCTCCGGAAAAACTTTGAAATTTGGTGTCGTTTTCCTCGCATCTTGGCATATCTCAAAACGTATCCCTACCATCAAAAGAAGCCAACATCCATCCTAAATTTGACAAACTTCCAAGCAAGATTTTCACACATCAGAATGACAATCCTTATTTTTTTAGGCTGCAGAATGACACATCATTACATTTAAGTCACTCAAATCATCAATTTCGTTTCTTTTTCAATCAGTGGCGTAGAAGGGGGGGAGGATATTGGCCAAGCCACTAGACAGGGCGAGCGCGTGACTAGAGGAGGGTCCGAGTGTTTCCCCCCCAGAAATATTTTAAAACTAGATTACCAAAGAAGCGATCTGGAGATATTTTCGAATCAAAATCATATACTGAAATAGTTTTTAATGAAATTTCACAGAAAATTATAAATTTAATCAGGAAATACTATATATACAAGCACAAAACCCTATGAACATTCGTCATCAATTAAGAACATCATATATAGGTAAGTCTATAAAATGAAATATAATTTTTCATCAACAAACTAAACTTTTCCATGAACTACAATAAAGCACAGATTACAAAAATGCTTTCGAACCATTAAAATCTAGTGAGAGAGATCGTGCAGCACTATTCGGGTACTGCATCTAGAAATCACTTAATAGTAATGTGTATTTAAACATAATGTTTGTTGAAGGGAGAAGGTATGAAGCAAAGCTTATGCGAGGTCTTCTGGAGTTGGGATGATTTTAGTATCATTTTAGTTACCCAAATACATATAAAATATAATAAATCTGAAATTGATGACATCTTATCTACGGTTAGTTTCTTTGCGGTATTTTAATTTCACCCTGGGTGAGCGGTGTTTTTTCACACTTATATTGTATCACTTGAAAACCAGTCGACGGTTGGTTCGGCTGAATTCATCCATAACGTCACTATGAACTAATGGAATGTCCTTGTTGATGTACAGATGAGCTAGGCCATTCAGTCGCTCTTCGTGCATGGTGGACCGTAGGTAATATTTTATCAATTTCAGAACACTAAATGAGCGTTCGCCTGTCGCAGTGGTCACCAGCAAGGTTGCGAAAATTCGCAAAAGGGTTTCTATCATGGGATAAGTACCTGAGAGTCGTCGTAACCGCTACCGCATCCACGACTCCTTTTAGTGTACATTTCGTGGTCGCTTGTCGCGCCCAGTACGCCTTCCAGCGCAGTCATTCAGCATTCAGGCACTCTGGTTATCCTGGAAGGAATTGGTGGTATAATTGGGCGGCTTCCATGAGGGCACTAGAATCGTTGGAATCCTGACAGTATGCCGGTAGTAGCATACTGATAACATATGCTTTCGCACTGTCCTTCTTAAATCGCTCATCTAGTTGGCTTATACAGACGTCGATGTACGGGAAGAAAATAGAACGTCTGTAGTAAATTTCTGCTGTCTCGGCCGGATGATTGGACCTCTGCGTCTGCCTGTCAGTCGTTCTTGGCGTGCGGATTTCTTCACCAAACAATTCTTGGGCGCGCATAAAAATGTCCCTGAAGACTTGTTCGTCTAATCACATTTGTCTCAGGACCTTCTCACAGTCCTGGACATTGTTCACCGCGTTATGGATGTCCTGGACTTCGGCCAGAAGCTTAAAGGAAAGTGGCTTGGTGATCTCCAGAACCAATACAAGTACCTCTAGTCAACCAAGAATCCACCATTGGCTATGGCGGAAGAGAATAGTAGCGCCTTACCAGTGCAATCTGCGCGTTGTCATAGGCTAATTTTGTGTAGCGACACTTTAATGGCGGGTAGTAGTTCTTTGAATATGCGAACTGCTTCCTGGCGCTCCACCCATCTAGTGGTGCAGTGGAGTTTCAGGCGCAAATGGGCGGCTTCATTACACTCTTCCTTGATAGCTTCTTCAAGATTGAAGCAATCTTTTATTTGAGACACAGAAAAAAAAGCGCAATCTCGTGCATCAACGTCACTGCCTTTCTAATATCTGCTACCTCGCCGGCCTTCAGCAAACGTAGATTGAGCGAATGGGACACATAATGCGTGTAGCTGGCTGACTGGCATTCTTCACGACGTACTTTTGCACACCATTTTTGCTCCTCGACATAGCCGCGACTCCGTCGTCCCCCTGTCCAACCATATTTCTAATGTCAACTCCAGAATCTTTCAGAATCTGTAGCAGTTGTTTAGCCAACCCTGCACCAGTCAGATCAGATACCTCAGCAAAACCGAGAAAGCGCTCACATATTTGGCCGCCTCGGAGGTACCGTAAACATACTGTTAACTGTTCCTTTCTCGAGATATCTGTGGTCTCGACCGCCAGAAGAGAGAAGAATCTGACTTCTTTTGTTTATTCAATGATTGATTTTTGAATCCCTGTTCCAATGGCTGATATCAGTTCATTCTGGGCTTGGGGGGAAATGTATGTGGCATTCCTACTCATTGTCATTAAATGTTCGCGTAACACTTTATCGTTGGAAACCGTGATCAGCTGTAGACTCTCTCTCAGATTGCCTTGTCCGTAATTTATATCAGCGCCGGTTCCTGCGGGAGGGTGAAACAGGGTTCCGGAATCGCGATGACCCCGAAGCGGTAGACCTAATCTACCCAGAAACTCTATAGAAAAGAGTATCCGCTGCAGAGTAGCTCAGTTTTTGTCACGCTGCTTGGCCTCTGCGGTGTTTTAGCTGCTGCTCTATGTCTCCAGTCTTCATCGTCATTTTGAACGCTTCTCCATGGAATTTGGTCGCTAGATGCGCTGACAAATGGCCATCTTTGCCGGTTAGGTGAGCGAACTTCTCTAGGGGTGTTCTGACCAGGCGATTCAATTGGTTTCCTCGGATTGCTTCAGGAGCAAAAAACCTGTAAGGGCGACAGAATAGTTCATGTTTCGACACACAATAGGAGAATAGGCTATACTGCCCGATTAGATGTTGTGGTCCGAAATATTTACGTCTGGTTCTGCCTCCATCTTGACGCTCGCTGTAAGGCCATTGAAAATCCCATGGCGCAGCCCAAGGTGTGGTGAGTACGCGCAGTTTCTCTGCATCAGTGAGCTCCAACCAGTTGATAACTCCTATATCATCTTTACTGGAGTTGCCATTAGGTAATGCAGACGTGGACGGTATTAACGTCGGTGAAGAGGAAACGGATTCCTGTGTCTGGGCTTGCAGTTGGACGTCTAGAAGTTCCGGAAGTGACTCTGGGAAGCCTTTCGTTTAACTGCAGTGAAGTAATCGACGATACTTCTCTTCATCTCGACTACCTGGATCTGACCTGAAATGAAAGAAAATAAAAATAAGATATATCAAAAACAAGCGATGACTGTGGAATATTAGGAAAAAGAAACCTATATGTATGTAGCTGTTACCAGCTTGAAAGGGAGAGTTGTACGGGCTCATCAGTTCAATAAATTCAAACAGAATCATGTTTATTTAAGGGGTAAAACTGCAAAAGAAAATAAAAATACAGATTATACATATGGATATATACACACAATGCAGTAATCAGGGTCCATATGTAGGACTCACATGTAAGTTAGAACTAAAAGAAAACGACTACAAAAGTAGACACGGTATTTAGTCCCTTAAGGTTAGACATAACCCTGTTTCTGGATTTTGCGTTTCTATTTCTACCAAGTCCAAAAGGCTTTACTTTGCATTCAATAGCCCTAAAACAGGACTAGCACTACTCGAGCAGAAAAACTACGAAAAATTTGCAGCAATCGGCGACTTGTGAAAAGGAAGTTGACGAGAGTCGAAGCAAATCAGAAAGACAACCTGTGATTGGCTCAGAGAGCTCGAATTCAAAATCGGGGCGATATTTCAACCAATCAGGTGATGTTATTTCATGAAATTGACCTTTCAGAATAGCGTTAAAGCTGATTCAACACTGATCATTTTTATACCAAATCTGCCAGATATTGCCAGCTAATTAGCTAAGGAGATAGTAGTTGACAGCTGTTGATTAAGTTATTTTTTGTGCATTTTGAGGTTCTAAACGTGAAAATTATTTGGGGATATTGGAGATGAATAATTAACGATACATTTGTTGACAAAAACAGAAAACTGACAAAATTTGCAAAAAACGTTAAAATATGGGTTATGTCTAACCTTAAAGCATTTCCAGCATCATTGTTATCGTCATCTCTATCAATGATAGGCAAATTGTCAAAAAAAATTTGGCTTTCGTATGAGCAAAACTGTTTCAAAATTTGTAGGTCGGAATATTTTGCTGCTGCTTTGATAGGGAAATGCTCACTCAGTGTATGCCTTCTTCAACAAGACCTTTTTCCATGGTCCTTTATAGTAGCAATGTTCATCAGAATTTCAACATCATTGAAACACATTGAGTCATATATCATTTCAAAGGGATTACAATACTGATTTTAATACAAACAGAATTTCGAGAAAAGACAAAGTGGTTGATGAGATAACTGGCATTAAATGTGAGTGGTCTCGTGATACTTTTCAGTCAGATCAGTGTTAGCGGAATTGGAAATTTCCAACATCATTGGAACACATTGAGTCATATATCATTTGAAAGGGCTTAATTTCAGACATGACCAATACATACGCAAGCTGAATTTGAAATTAACAGTAGAACATGCATGCCAAATTAGCTCTGTATGTAGTTCTACTTCTAGATTTTAAGCATATTTTTTTAATCTTATTGTTCTCTTTGGGTCTTAATTGATTTACTGATTTCTTACTATCTACCAACCATTATTGAATGTTGATACAATGACAGCAAACTCTATACCCTCATAACCAACAGTTTGTCAGCTCCAAGTCCATACACCCTGCCTAAACTTATCAATCCAATGTCTATTCTGAATAGGCATTGAATTACAAAATTTGATGGTTGAAACAAATAGATACTATTCATTTCAACCACCAAATTTTGTAATTTTGCAGGTCAAGAAATTGCTCCTAAATGATTTAATGTCAAAGAGATAAATGATTTTAAATTCCCAGATACGACGCCATATTTGTTTACCATGGAGACAGCGATAGCCTTTGATGATAACTCACAGAAAATCGAAAATGGCTTGAATGTGCTTACAGATGGGGCAAAGATACAAGTACAAATAAATAAGAACCGTTTTCTGCCCTAGAAAATCCATGCCATACCCATCCCATCGTGTTTTAGAAAAAATATATTTGCCACTTAATGTTAGATATATATCAAAATCTTACTCACCCAAGTTTGAGGAGAGATTTTCAGCAATATTTTTTTTTTTTTTAAGTCGAATTTCTTCTCAGGCGGATGGCAATCGTCTAAAATTTGCACTTCTGCACGTGCGGACATGCGCAGACAGCTCACGTTCATAAATAATAGGATAGAAAACGCCACAAGATGGCTGCGCCCTGCGAGGCGTTTCTAGCCGATCAGAAAAAATGCCGGAAAAAAATGTCACATTTTTTAATGACTGTGAATATTTTTGTCTGAAATATGAAATTAATTGAATATTAAACATATTTACTATTGAAGTCTCGTGGTAAATCAGAGGAAATGATGTATATTGGTTTGTTTTAGAACAGTTTTTTCCACTATGGCCTCCTGTGCTAATTTTGTAAGGGGTTGGTTTCCATTCCCTGAGGGGGGGGGAGGGCATGGCCCAATGTCCCCATCTAAATACGCCACTGTATATATATATATATATATATATATATATATATATATATATATATATATATATATATATATATATATATATTTATATATATATATATATATATATATCATGAACTGTTGAGCTTCTTTCAAATCGGAGTTTCAATATGAAGGTGAAAACGAAGCACGCTATTGATAAAAACATCTTTATTTGTCTGGGCTTGAACGTTTCGGGGTCCCAGCCTCATCATCGGCACTAAGAAACTAAGACAGCAAAGGGTTAAAATTTCTAGTTTTCATAAAATACTAAAATTGAATAGTGCAATTTGCCCCTTGTCCATCAACTCTGTCCTTTGTTATCCATTCCTCTGTCCCTTGTTCTACATGTCTGTCTGTCTCTTGTTCTCTATCTTTGCCCTTTGTCCATCAACTCTGTCCTTTGTTACCCATCTGCCTGTCCCTTGTTCTATATATATATGTTTGTCTCTTGTTCTCTATCTTTGCCCTTTGTCCATCAACTCTGTCCTTTGTTATTCATCTGTCTGTCCCTTATTCTACATGTCTGTCTGTCTGTCTCTTGTTCTCCTGTCCTTGGTCACCAACTCGGATTAAAAATTCCTAATTAATCCTTAATAATTAAGTTTTTGATCTTCCTGAATAGGAAAAAACTTGGGTTTTACCTGTAAAAAATAATGATTGACAGCGGGGAATTTCTTTATCATCATCACTATTATTATCATCATTCTTCCCCAAACTATCTAATTGTCTCAAATTTCATTTTTTCATATTTATATCCCTCGCCCCCTTAGCATGGGGTTAATTTAAGGGAAGGGGGTCATTCAATACGATTTTGAATACAAATAATTGAAGGTTTAGAGACCTGTAATTCGGAGAATAGAGGCTGACCCCCCCATCCAAGCCCCCACAAAGGGCTCCCCACAAAGTGCCCCCCAAAAGCCCCCCCAACTTTTCGATAGGCTTCATTTCTTCATTTTTAGCCAAATAAGAAATGAAGCTTATCGAAAAGTTGGGGGCCCATTTGTGGGTGAGGGAGGTTACCCTATACAACTTCTTTCCCTCTGTATCCTGAATATTTCTCCTGTATGGTTAGTACTAAATGTACTCATGTGTTGTCCTGAAAGGAACTTGCCCCTTTATTTTCTTTTTATGGGCTCTTATTTTTTATTTTATTACTTCTTTATGCGTATCCTCCCCATCCTCTTTTTTGGGTTGGTGGGTAGGGGGAGGGGGGTCTTACACTCGTAGGAATGTACCTAATTAATATAAACATTAAATGCATGCACTGTACTCCCTAGGACTAGCCTTGAGTGGACCCTAGGGTCTTTACTGGTCATAGTTCTGTAGTTCGGAGCAGTTTCCTACCCCTTCCGAGAGGGTTGAGGCTGCGACGGTCTTGAAGGGCACGTCGCCTCGCTACACATCGCTTGCAGGCCGGAGCGGCTGCGAAGGCCGCGACGGTCTTGAAGGGCACGTCACCTCGCTACACATCGCTTGCAGGCCGGAGTGGCTGCGAAGGCCGTGACGGTCTTGAAGGGCACGTCGCCTCGCTACACATCGCTTGCAGGCCGGAGCGGCTGCGAAGGCCGCGACGGTCTTGAAGGGCACGTCGCCTACCTACACATCGCTTGCAAGCCGGAGCGGCTGCGAAGGCCGCGACGGTCTTGAAGGGCACGTCGCCTACCTACACATCGCTTGCAGGCCGGAGCGGCTGCGAAGGCCGCGACGGTCTTGAAGGGCACGTCGCCTCGCTACACATCGCTTGCAGGCCGGAGCGGCTGCGAAGGCCGCGACGGTCTTGAAGGGCACGTCGCCTACCTACACATCGCTTGCATGCCGGAGCGGCTGCGAAGGCCGCGACGGTCTTGAAGGGCACGTCGCCTCGCTACACATCGCTTGCAGGCCGGAGCGGCTGCGAAGGCCGCGACGGTCTTGAAGGGCACGTCGCCTCGCTACACATCGCTTGCAGGCCGGAGCGGCTGCGAAGGCCGCGACGGTCTTGAAGGGCACGTCGCCTACCTACACATCGCTTGCAAGCCGGAGCGGCTGCGAAGGCCGCGACGGTCTTTAAGGGCACGTCGCCTACCTACACATCGCTTGCAGGCCGGAGCGGCTGCGAAGGCCGCGACGGTCTTGAAGGGCACGTCGCCTCGCTACACATCGCTTGCAGGCCGGAGCGGCTGCGAAGGCCACGCCAGGCGAGTCTTACTCGTGGCTCCGCGCGTCTGATGAAGCGTCTCGGCTGGAATTGATCGATTTCTGACATTCTTTAATCTGAATCAGACAGGGAAGAATGGAAAGAAAGGATATTTAAAGTGCAAAGAAAATGGGAAGAACAGAAGAAAAAAAAGAGTAGAATCTTCGCCAAAAATGAAACCATCAGGCCCTGGCAGTTGGACGCAAGTCGTCCTGATCATTCGAACAAGAATCCCTCTCCTTCTTAAGATATCCTTAAATGTAGGAATTACACGAACGAAGGGAAGTAGAGGGGAAGGGAAGTAGAGGGGAGGGGAAGGGAAGTAGAGGGGAAGGGAAGTAGAGGGAAAGGGAAGTAGAGGGGAAGGAAGTAGATGGGAAGGGAAGTAGAGGGGAATGGAATCTCGTCGCGATCCTTATTCTCCAACAAGGTTTTTTTAATATGAGAGAAAATAAAAAAAGAAAAGAAAACTAAACTAAAAAAGAAAAACAAACAAAGATGGAAACATAATGAGAAAAGGAAAAAGAGGAAGAACAAGTAAAAATAAAATCATAAAATGGATTAAAGCAAAAATAAAATAAAAATAGCAAAACAAAAGAGAAAAAGGAGTGAAGAATAAAAAATAAGAAAAAGATGAGAGAGAGAAAGAGTACCTTTACCGCACCCTGGTATTGAACACCTGTTTCAACTTCTGCGGGTGCCAGGCTTCGGGGTCACCTCATTCGCCTGGCATTAAGCTCCGATTCAGGACGGTCAGTCAGTCTGAAGTTGGCCCTCATAGAAGTCGGACGTGGCTGTCCCCAACTCTGCTTTTTCCTCTTCCTGACAGGAAGTCAAGGAGCTCGACAAAGCTCGTGGCCTTGACAAAGAGAATAAAAAAGAAATCAACATATTTCGTGCTGGACTGAAGTAACCTAAGAAGAAATATATTATTTTTTGTATATATGCACTCATATACATAATTAAAAGAAGGTAACATCGTAATTACATACAAAGAAGAGGCTCACAAATCATCTGTAATTGAGGTAAGGTTTTTTTTTTTATTTGGATGAGGGGCGGGGAGGGGGGGTAAGAATTGTAAATAAGAATTTGTATGTGTATGTATCTTTGTCTATATATGTAGCAGCTTCCGTTTGTGTGTCTGGGTGTAAAGCGAGTTATTGTATCTGTATAATTCATCTTGTGAATGAAAGAGGAAAAACAATCCAATATAATTCAGTCAAACCCAGATTCAATTTAGTTAATTTTTATCAACTTTTGTATATATATATATATATATATATATATATATATATATATATATATATATATATATATATATATATATATATATATATATATATATTTGATGAGCGCGAGAGAATGATGAAATAAATCCAAGACATCGCAAAAAAGAGAAAACGGAATAATTTTTATTCGGAAATAATTATTTCTTTCTTCGAAAAAATCCGAGCTGGGTTGGGATTCGAACCGTCTCCACTGAGGCAGCGAGCAACCGTTTTGATCTCAATTAAACCGCCTCTTAGAGCAATAAATACAAAAAATCCAACGGGAAAATGAAAGGCAGATTCCAAATGAACCGAACAAGTTCCAAAGTACTTGGAATCCGCCTTTTATTTTCTTGTGGGATTTTTCGCATACATATATATACATATATATACATACATATATACTATATATATATATATATATATATATATATATATATATATATATATATATATATATATATATATATATATATATATATTGATTTTTCATATAACGGTTAAAATTAGTTTTCACCATTTTCTCCGTTTCTATATCTCAAATTTTCTTTCTTAAGCTTTCAATGGTTACCTTCCTTAGTGTTGTGATACCAATTTTCATTTCTTTGGGACTATAAATGCATATATATATATATATATATATATATATATATATATATATATATATATATATATATATATATATATATATATATATATATATATATGAGAGAGAAAACGAAATTCTTCAAATTTACAAGACATTATGCAGGAAAATCACATAGATTGATAGAGAGCCCCTAATATTTCGTTGCCCTCCTTGATTTGGTATAATTGCTATCATGTGTTAGGCTTGACCATGGGCTAGCAACATTGTGCTGGCATATGTTTCCAGTCCTCCTTACATATGGCATTCAAATGCGCGATGTTTGCAGGCTTCCTCTTTTAGACTTGCTATTTTCAATATTTAACTAAAATTTTCATTCGATTCGTGTCAGGAGATTAACTAGATTACGCTAGAGCATTAATATTGCTATGCTGGAACCACTCGCGTGTTGCTCTCACCGTGTCCTTCGGATCATTGTCTTGGAAATCCAATCATTTTGTATCCTCAACTTCTATACAGTTGACGTCAAATTATTGGCCAATATTTGCCGATACTTGATCCCATTTATTATTCTATTAATTATAAGAAAAGCACTAGTTCCATTAAAAGAGAAGAGGGAATGTCCCTCCAATGGTCTGTGATAAGATGATAAATGGTTATTACATTGATGGTTTCCCATGGTTCAAATCACTTACAAGTGAATAACCAGGGTGAATAACCACATGTCCCATGGTCATATGGGTCATTTCATGTCTCTAAATGTGTACAATTGAACTTTACTCCTTTTGAAAAATGAACTTTACTCCTTTTGAAAAATGAACTTTACTCCTCTTGAAAAAAAAGCACCGCCTAGACCAGGCGCTTCGCCGCAGATAAAAAAAACCCCACACCATAATGCTGTCGCATCCCTGCTTGAGTATGAGGATGCTGTTCTTCCGATCATAGTCTGTTTCCTCATGACACCAAACATGACGATCTGCATTCCAGTTAAAGAGTTCGATTTTGGTCTCATCAGACCTAAGCATATTCTAAATTGGCCTGGCTTCTCTAAGTACTCCTGAGCAACCTTCCGTTTTACTAACAAGTGCACCTTCCTCGAAAAAGGGGTCTTGCCGGTGATCGAGATCCGAGAGCTTGTCTTTTGAGCTCATGATTAATTATTCTTTTCGTAACTGTTGTTTCCGGCCATACGTAGATCGTCTCCAATTTCAACCTTAGGTATCATATGGTTCTTCGATACCGATCTCAGAATCCGTAGACGAGCTTATTAAAATATTTTTTTCAGAGGTCCATTGCGAGGAAGCTTTGCAAGAGTTCAGGGGTCCTTCCAGTTTTTTAGCAATCCAGCCTATAGTGCTGAATGAACCACCTAAGACTGTAGAAGTACTTTTGGACCTTTTACCTTCTCTGTAGTGCTCAATTAGCCTCTGTTTTTCAAATCAATTGTGGGCGCTTTACTTTTAACCAGGGCCGTGGAATCGGTGACCAAAATACCCGACTGTGACTCCTCAATTTCTTGCATATCTTCATATGGCCGATAAATCTGCTATGGTGATAATTACATACATAAGCTGTCATTTCATCACAACCAATTGAGTCATCAGGCTACTTTTTAACTCATGTACTCAAAGGTTCGGGTCTATTGGTTATTGCTATGCCATTGTCGTATATTTTTATAATGTATTTATTGAAAAAAACATCAATGCGATAAAAGCCGCAAAATACATACATTTTGTCCAAAGAAATAAGTTACTAAAAGATGATATTAAATTTAAAATAAATCAAACTTCGCAGGCATACCTTCGGTCTGTGGCTTACGGCCTAATCTGGCTCTAACAACGGCGTTTTGGTAAAAAAAAAGAAGTTTTCCATAACATAATTTATCACTAACTATAATTTAAGAAGAAGATTTTTCTTTAGTATTTGAATAATAATTTCATCTTAGTTTGGCTATGACTTATGTTAATTTTTATCAGAGTTATTTCTAATAATACTTCTATAATATCAAAAAACAAAATAGTAAAGTTCAAAAATAAATATAAGTATCGAAATTTTGTGAATTTTTTAAAAACCCAAAGGATTACAAATCGTGAAGTTCAGCAAATTTATTTTTATATATCTCCTTCTATAACTCTATATTTTAGCAAATTGATATTTTGAAAGTAGAAAAATTTAGTTTAGAGTTCCTTTATAAAATTCTTATAATTGGCGAAGTTAAAAATTTTTTATAAAAATTTAACCATGGCTTCTTTATTTTTAGATTTTAAATTTTAATCTTAGTAGCGAAGCGCCAGCTCCCCACGTAAGTGGGACGTGGCGAAGCCATTGCCTGGTCTCCTAATATTTTACTCTTGGTGTAGTTTTTTTTCAGAGCCATACTTATTTTTTAG
This sequence comes from Ceratothoa steindachneri, assembly GCA_963969495.1. NCBI lineage: Eukaryota > Metazoa > Arthropoda > Malacostraca > Isopoda > Cymothoidae > Ceratothoa > Ceratothoa steindachneri. The sequence goes on along the minus strand of OZ018338.1, from coordinate 21,868,285 downwards.
GCCTAACAGCAAGAAAAACCTTTTATCAGAATTCTTGTGTAACACTGGAACTCTTTAATTTTTTTACATCTAAATTTGCTTTTATATACGAAAAAATTATTAAAAAAAAACAACCATGCCTGAATTTTAATACATTTTCTGAATTATATGATTTATAATTATTTTTTTATTCTAAAACATTTGATATATTTAGTTTTTTTCTGAAGTCTTAGAAAAAACTTTGATGAAAGCTTCGAATATAGTTTTTTTCAGAGCCATACTTATTTTTTAGGCCTAAAGGCAAAAAAAAACATAGGAATTCTTTTGTAAAATGGGAACTCTTTTTTATTCTCTTTTACATCTAAATAAGCCTTTATATGCGAAAAAAAATTAAAAAAACAGCCATGCCTGAATTTTAATACATTTTCTGAATTATATGATTTATAATTATTTTTTTATTCTAAAACATTTGATATATTTAGTTTTTTCCTGAAATCTTAGAAAAAACTTTGATGAAAGCTTCGAATATACGAAAAAGTAGCCTTAATTTGAATAATTTTTGGAAAATCTCTCGGAATCTCTTTTCCTGCCTTTTTCTTTAAAAAAAACCCTCCCAAAAATTGAAAAATAGTGATTAATTTTAAAAGGTTTCAATATATTAAAATGTTTTAATAAAATTACAATATATACAAAGTCATACTTGACCTAAGAAAAAAAACAAGGTCAACAAACCCAAGTCGCGTGCTCTGAATTATTCTGACTTCTGATCTTTACGACCTTCAAAACTTTCAATCATTGGGGCAATCCGAACTATAGTTAATTTTTTTTTAATAATTCCCGAACTAACCTTGGGAAGACATAGGAAAATATACCATTCGAAAGAGAATGTAAACCAACATAAGGGGTTCAAATGTCGTTAGAATCGGCAGAATAGTTACGATGTTATTGCCAAATAATTCCCGGACTAAACTTGGGAGGACATTGTCAATTATATCATTCGAAAGAGAATGTAAAACAACATAAGGGTTTTAAATATAGTTAGAATTGGCTGAATAGTTACGATGTTATTGCCAAAAAAACTCTGCGAAAAGTAAAATGGTTACCATCCGACCCTCCTGCCTACGGACCGACATAGTAACTTATAGAGTCGAGTGCACACGCGACTAAACATACTTTACATGAATGTTTAAATACTTTCACCTTTATTAGGTCTTTCCACTAATAAAATTTAATAAACTCGTAGTATCCTATTTTTTTTAATTTACTTTGGTTAATATGTACATAAAATACGTACATAAGTTGTAGGATTGCCATTCATTTTTAAACCTTAGAACAGACACACACACATATATATATATATATATATATATATATATATATATATATATATATATATATATATATATATATATATATATATATATATATATATATATATATATATATATATATATATATATATATATATGAAGAAAATTAATGCAATATCGCAAGAAAAGATGAGGAATTAAATAGGGAAAACGGATAGAAATCTAGACAAGAGATTGTACGAACACAAAAGAGATATTAGAGTGGGCAGCCAAAGCAGTGGAATATTTTGCCATGTTAGAGACTTGAATCATACGATCGATTTCAATGGAAGTAAAATGGTATTTAAATCGGCTAACTATGTTAAGAGAAGAATCGTAGAATCGAGTTTGATATCGTCAGTTCCTAATTTAAATTTATCTGAGGGTCAATTTTCTTTTAATCCTGTAATACGAAAGAAAATAAACAAAATAGTAAAATGTCCGCCCTTCAATATGTTTCGGCCTACCCCTCCCCCCTGATTAGCCATAAGTAGGGGATTGGGAGAGAAAAAAGAGGGGATCTTTCACGACCTGACCCCGTGTTATGTTTGTAAGCACTTTTCTAATATTTTCTATCCAGTGTCAGTTGAAAAAGGGTGTGAGATACACCGAAACTGTTCTGAATTAAATTGTCTTCGGAGAATGTGGTTTAATTCCTCATATATATATATATATATATATATATATATATATATATATATATATATATATATATATATATATATATATATATATATATATATATATATATATATATATATATATATATATATATATATATATATATATATATATATATATATATATGTACAGGGTGGTGCAAAAGTCTGAAGCCAACAGGCTATTTACTATATAACAATTTACAGTTTCAAGATCAGTCGAACTACTTCCTCTTCCACTACGGAGTGGGTCGTGGACGCGTCCCGTTTCTTTAAAACGAGTGAAAGTTTTGCTGACACTTCTTTGTGTAATTGGTCGCCTAATTCGGGTTCTTAGTATTAAAAATATCCGCGAGTGAACGTGAGCTGGCGCCGTCCTTCGCATACAAAAGCACAAGTTCTACTCTTTCTGGAATAGTTAGCTTTTCTACCATGGGTACCATTCTGAAAGATAATAAATAAAATTATAAATGATACTTAAATCATCAAAATTACTTTAAAAAAAAATAAAAATTATATAGTATGTAGATTGCCTATGGGTCTAGACTTTTGCATCACCCTGTATATATATATATATTCATTAACTTTTTTAATATTACCAAATATTTGTTTCACATCACCTCATATATATTATTTTAATGATAATTAACACCTATCTACACTCATTAAGATGCTTTATTTCTATTTAGTGGACATAATGATTAACGTGGGACGGAACTCCATGCTTAGTCCTCTTTGATTTAGTCTTACTTTTCTTTTTTTGGGGGGAGACTAGAGTGGGGAGTGTACCTGCTTCTCATATCCACCTTAAGGGGCCCCAAGGCCTGACAGACCAGCCTCGGCACGATCCATCTCCGAAATGGAGAATGGCTTAGTCATCAAGGGGGTAACATATGCGGGGAGGGAGCCTTCCTCTCCTTGTGAGTCATCGGGGGCCCGCGCCGTTTTAGGAGGACCTTTCAAAGGGGTGGACTCAGGTTCAGAGTCTGACACCGAGACCAGGTTCGTCCCCAAGGAAGATACTGTGATCTGAGACAGTGGCACATCCAGGATCATCTCAGGAGGGGCCGATCCCATTAAGGTCACAAACCTTAGGTATAAGAGGTGTCACGGCAAAGCCCAGAGGGCGACAACGACTCTTATGCGTCTACGGGTCTATGGTGGTTCTCCTGATCGCAACGTGAGGGTCAGGAACCGAGACGGCGCGAATTCTCTCTTATTGTGTTTTTGGCGGGCCACTGAAAAGGCAAAGGGAGACCGACCGTAAATGGAAATTTGCTCGGAGGCAACTCTACAAAACGGGGCAAGGGTGAAGCCCCCGAACCCTTCAATAATGGAGAGGGAGAAACTCCCTCTCCGCTATAAGAGTTTTTGAGGGGATCCTCCGGTCCAGAAGTGGAGCTGCTCGGGAGTGGCTTCAAATCTGGTAGAGGAGGAACTATCTGTCCCGCAAACAAAAGGTTGTAGGGGAGCCCTTCCCCCGGTAAAAGTGGTGCTATCTTCGAACACCTTATCCGCCCCAACGCGTAGGGAAAGTGGTTATTGGCGTTAAAAGAATCTTCCCATTAATCGCACCTTAACACCCAGGACCCCTCTTTTCCCGGCCTCTTGCGAGCAGCGGGCGTTAAAGGGCATGGTTTATCGAGCTTCAAAAGCCCTTCTTCCCACGCGGCATGAAGTCACTGGTCATCCTGAGAGGAAACGAAGTGTGCTCCAAAGAGGTCGAACGCACTACTCTCTGCGCTGTGAAAACTTTGGAAGCAAAAGCTGAACCCCAAATATTCAAAGGTGGTATGTTCCAGGCTGGCATCTTGGTCAGAACCAGAAGCCACACCGAGCTCTTGAAGGAGTTTCTTAGCCATAAATCCGTTGGTCTTAGGGCATGACTGGCGTCTCTCGACGGCATAGGCACCGTCGAGATGGGCTGCGAATGCAATGAGAAGCATTGACGACTGGGGAAGACGCCGGGCCCGCACGTACAAACGCATAATGTACTGTACACGGTGCAGGGCAAGTGGCATGTCCCCGGCATAGAGAAGCAAGCTCTCAATAAGGGATGCGCGAAAGGTGGTGGTCACCATACGGATGCCGGGGTGATAGGTCGCGCCCACCTTCCGAAATTCACGCTCAGCTGTGGATGCGTAAAATTTGGATCCGTAATTAAGCTTCTCAGCGAACCAAGGAACGATGAAACAGACAAACGGTAACCCTAGCAACGCGCAAAACGGTGACCGTCGCCGAACGAAGAATGACCATGGCGCGGGTGCAAGAGACTCTAATGAGAGCCCCGTTTAGGAACAAGTCTGGGTTGGGATAGAGCCGTGGAGGGAGACAGTATTGCAATTCCTTAGTCTTGGCAAATTAAAACCGAAGCATGTGCGCTTCGATATAGCAGGAATGCGATTCAATGCTCTTAATCGTACGGACTGTCTTTCAAAGCCTGTAGAAGTAGGATATTCAAGACGGGCCAAGACGAGTTCTTCTCCTGCTCCATTTAAAACTGTATTTCTGAGAAGACTGTTGCTGTGGGCGTAGAAATCTGGTAGTTTTTTTTTTCTCTCTCTCTCTTATATACTCTCTTTTACATTCTCTTTTTAAATTCTCTCTCTTACATTCCTTATTTCTCTTAAATACTCTCTCTCACTTACATTCTCTCTCTTACATTCCTTCTTTCTCTTAAATACTCTCTCTCACTTACATTCTCTCTCACTTACATTCTCTCTCTCTCACCGAATTCTCTCTCTCACTTACATTCTCTCTCTCACTTACATTCTCTCTCTCACTTACATTCTCTCTCTCACCGAATTCTCTCTCTCACCGAATTCTCTCTCTCACCGAATTCTCTCTCTCACCGAATTCTCTCTCTCACTTTCATTCTCTCTCTCACTTTCATTCTCTCTCTCACTTTCATTCTCTCTCTCACCTTCATTCTCTCTCACCTTCATTCTCTCTCACCTTCATTCTCTCTCTTACATACTCTCTGATTCACCCTCTTTACTCCTTACTCTCTTCTCTCTTTTTTCCACTCATCCTCTCTCTTACACAGACTACCTCCCTTCTCTTCTCTCTCTCTTACACACTGTCTTATACACACTCACTTTCTCCCTCACTCTCTTTCTCACGCTCTCCTTAGTCTCTTTTAATTTCCTTTTCACTCTCTCCATCTCAGTCTTTTTCACATACTCCCTCCCCTTCTCTCTCTCTCTCTCTCTCTCTCTCTCTCTCTCTCTCTCTCTCTCTCTCTGATACGTGCTTTTCTACGTGAGGTAGCGCAAGGCCGCTGCGATCGCCCAGTACTCTCTCGCTTCCTTCTTTTCTTACCGTTTCGCGAGTGCCAGTGATAGTTGGGTAAGATATGTGTGTTTGTGCTGGTGTGAATGTGTACGAAAGAGGGGGGGCGGGGTGAGAGATCTAGCACCAACGGCGAGATGAAGGTCATTCGGGTCGGAAAGGTACAAAAGTTGCAAGATATTTTCTCCCATTTCTCAGTACGCCACAACATACAACTCACTTCCGACTTCGAGACGATGTAGATGAGTGTAATCAAACGTGCGTACACACACGTAGACGGAATAATTCACGTATGAGTAATGTACACGCCTCGAATGACCCTCAGGGCGGCTTGTTGATAGTGCTCCTTGCAGGAGATACATTTGTCCCTTGGTTCGATTCCCTACGGTCTCTTCTTGTGCCTAACCAATATCGATTGTGGCTCGGTTTTAGGCAATCGCTCGACTTTGGGAAGGTACCCCCCCCCCACCCCGCCCCGTGCTCCCTACTCTACCAAGCAAAATAAGAAGGATTTTCCTTTATTAATTTTTTTTAAATATGATAAATAGGTAAATGAGATCTCCATGATAGATAAATACATATATTTAATATATTTTATGAAGATTTTATATTATACAATCATATATTCAAGAAATTATGATAAATAAACTAAAACTAAAATAGTGACACGTGCAAAAATAAGATGGCAATTTGCCTTTATTTTATTTACCCATTTATCATAAAAAAAAAACATTTTAACCAGGCAATGGCTTCGCCACTCCCCTCCCCCCCACGTGGGGAGCTTGCGCTTCGCTACTAAGATATAACTTAAAATCTAAAAAAAAGCAGCCATGGTTAAATTTTTATAAATTTTCTGAACTTCGCCAATAATTTTAAAAAGGAACTCTAAACTAAATTTTCTGAACTTCACCATTTGTAATTCTTTTGGTTTTGAAAATTTCACAAAACTCGATACTTATTTTTATTTCTGAACTTCACCATTTTGTTTTTTGATATTATAAAATAATTATTAGAAATAACTTTGATAAAAAAACATAAGTCATAACCAAACTAAGACGAAATTATTATTCAAATACTCAAAAAAAATTCCCTTCTTAAATTATAGTTAGTGATGATGATGATGATGGTGATGATGATGAAGGAAAATCGTTCTCTTATTTATCTCGCTTGTGTAAATACAATGACTCCCGGGTGAACGGATTGAAATTAAGAAGTGCCATAAAAGGCGGAAAGAAGGACAAGGACTTCCAGGATAGCCAGTCCACTCCTGCCAAACTCGAACGCTTCAACCACACCTACAAAATAATCACTTCCCACCAAATACCCTGATTTTGTAAGCAGCTACCACGCAGTTTATCTCTACTTCATCTCCTCTTTTCTTTTGCTTCTGTATTTATTAAGAAATAAAAAAAAAATCAAGGGCATTTTATATCAAGTTCACACCCAGGGTTTTTTGTTTTTTTTTAAGTGAAATTAGGGGAAATAAAAAGATAACTCGAGTAGGCTATAAAAAAAAGGAGGAGCGGACCTTCCCTTGTCCTATCCCCCCCCCCAAGTAGTCTCGTCATCTGGCTTCTCGGGATAGGAGCCTTTTACACATTTTCGCTTACCCCAACTTCATCACCTCCTTCACGAACGTACTTATTAAAATTTCAGGCGGTGATGCAATTGTTAATTGCAGACGCGAGCCTTTATCTTGCATTAATAATAATAACTGATACTACTACTACTGCTAATAATGTATTCTTCGCGGAAGGGAGATTGGATGAGGAGAGTTACGCACATTACGCTGCCCTACCATCCCTAATTCGAGACCAAATAAATATGGTGCCCATTAACAGGGGGACAAGGGCTCATGATTAACGTGAAGTGGGCAAGAGGAATATAGTGCCCATTAACAGGGGGACAAGGGCTAATGATGAACATATAGTGGGCAAGAGTAATATAGTGTCCATTACCAGGGGGACAAGGGCTAATGATGAACATAAAGTGGGCAAGAGGAATATAGTGCCCATTGACAGGGGAACAAGGGCTAATGATGAACGTAAAGTAGGCAAGAGGAATATAGTGGCCATTGACAGGGGGACAAGGGCTAATGATGAACATAAAGTAGGCAAGAGGAATATAGTGCCCATTAACAGGGGGACAAGAGCTAATGATGAACATAAAGTGGGCAAAAGGAATATAGTGCCCATTAACAGGAGGGCAAGGGCTAATGATAAACATAAAGTGGGCAAGAGGAATATAGTGCCTATTAACAGGGGGAAAAGCGCTAATGATAAACATAAAGTGGGCAAGAGGAATATAGTGCCCATTAACATGGTGACAAGAGCTAATGATGAACATAAAGTAGGCAAGAGGAATATAGTACCTATTAACAGGGGAAAAAGCGCTAATGATGAACATAAAGTAGGCAAGAGGAATATAGTGCCCATTGACAGGGGGACAAGGGCTAATGATGAACATAAAGTGGGCAAGAGGAATATAGTGCCCATTGACAGGGGGACAAGGGCTAATGATGAACATAAAGTAGGCAAGAGGAATATAGTGGCCATTGGCAGGGGGACAAGGGCTAATGATGAACATAAAGTAGGCAAGAGGAATATAGTGCCCATTAACAGGGGGGCAAGAGCTAATGATGAACATAAAGTGGGCAAGAGGAATATAGTGCCTATTAACAGGGGGAAAAGCGCTAATGATAAACATAAAGTGGGCAAGAGGAATATAGTGCCCATTGACAGGGGCACAAGGGCTAATGATGAACATAAAGTGGGCAAAAGGAATATAGTGCCCATTGACAGGGGGACAAGGGCTAATGATGAACATAAAGTGGGAAAAGGAATATAGTGCCCATTACCAGGGGGGCAAGGGCTAATGATAAACATAAAGTGGGCAAGAGGAATATAGTGCCTATTAACAGGGGGAAAAGCGCTAATGATGAAAATAAAGTGGGCAAGAGGGATATAGTGCCCATTAACAGGGGGACAAGGGCTAATGATGAACATATAGTGGGCAAGAGTAATATAGTGTCCATTACCAGGGGGACAAGGGCTAATGATGAACATAAAGTGGGCAAGAGGAATATAGTGCCCATTGACAGGGGAACAAGGGCTAATGATGAACGTAAAGTAGGCAAGAGGAATATAGTGGCCATTGACAGGGGGACAAGGGCTAATGATGAACATAAAGTAGGCAAGAGGAATATAGTGCCCATTAACAGGGGGACAAGAGCTAATGATGAACATAAAGTGGGCAAAAGGAATATAGTGCCCATTAACAGGAGGGCAAGGGCTAATGATAAACATAAAGTGGGCAAGAGGAATATAGTGCCTATTAACAGGGGGAAAAGCGCTAATGATAAACATAAAGTGGGCAAGAGGAATATAGTGCCCATTGACAGGGGGACAAGGGCTAATGATGAACATAAAGTGGGCAAGAGTAATATAGTGCCCATTAACAGGGGGACAAGGGCTAATGATGAACATAAAGTGGGCAAGAGGAATATAGTGCCCATTGACAGGGGGACAAGGGCTAATGATGAACATAAAGTAGGCAAGAGGAATATAGTGGCCATTGGCAGGGGGACAAGGGCTAATGATGAACATAAAGTAGGCAAGAGGAATATCGTGCCCATTAACAGGGGGACAAGAGCTAATGATGAACATAAAGTGGGCAACAAGGAATATAGTGCCCATTGACAGGGCGACAAGGGCTAATGATGAACATAAAGTAGGTAAGAGGAATATAGTGCCCATTGACAGGGGGACAAGGGCTAATGATTAACATAAAGTGGGCAAAAGGAATATAGTGCCCATTAACAGGAGGGCAAGGGCTAATGATAAACATAAAGTGGGCAAGAGGAATATAGTGCCTATTAACAGGGGGAAAAGCGCTAATGATAAACATAAAGTGGGCAAGAGGAATATAGTGCCCATTGACAGGGGGACAAGGGCTAATGATGAACATAAAGTGGGCAAAAGGAATATAGTGCCCATTGACAGGGGGACAAGGGCTAATAATCAACATAAAGTGGGAAAAGGAATATAGTGCCCATTACCAGGGGGGCAAGGGCTAATGATAAACATAAAGTGGGCAAGAGGAATATAGTGCCTATTAACAGGGGGAAAAGCGCTAATGATGAAAATAAAGTGGGCAAGAGGGATATAGTGCCCATTAACAGGGGGACAAGGGCTAATGATGAACATAAAGTAGGCAAGAGAAATATAGTGCCCATTAACAGCGGGACAAGGGCTAATGATGAACATAGAGTGGGCAAGAGGAATATAGTGCCCATTGACAGGGGGACAAGGGCTAATGATGAACATAAAGTGGGCAAGAGGACTATAGTGCCCATTAACAAGGGGACAAGGGCTAATGATGAACATAAAGTGGGCAAGAGGAATATAGTGCCCATTAACAAGGGGACAAGGGCTAATGATGAACATAAAGTGGGCAAGAGGAATATAGTGCCCATTGACAGGGGACAAGGACTAATGATGAACATAAAGTAGGCAAGAGGAATATAGTGCCCATTGACAGGGGGGCAAGTGCTAATGATAAACATAAAGTGGGCAAGAGGAATATAGTGCCTATTAACAGGGGAAAAAGCGCTAATGATGAACATAAAGTGGGCAAGAGGAATATAGTGCCCATTGACAGGGGGACAAGGGCTAATGATGAACATAAAGTAGGCAAAAGGAATATAGTGCCCATTAACAGGGGGGAAAGCGCTAATGATGAACATAAAGTGGGCAATAGGAATATAGTGCCCATTAACAGGGGGACAAGGGCTAATGATGAACATAAAGTAGGCAAGAGGAATATAGTGCCCATTAACAGGGGGACAAGGGCTAATGATAAACATAAAGTGGGCAAGAGGAATATAGAGCCCATTGACAGGGGGACAAGGGCTAATGATGAACATAAAGTAGGCAAGGGAATATAGTGCCCATTAACAGGGAGGCAAGGGCTAATGATGAACATAAAGTGGGCAAAAGGAATATAGTGCCCATTAACACGGGGCAAGGGCTAATGATAAACATAAAGTGGGCAAGAGGAATATAGTGCCTATTAACAGGGGGACAAGGGCTAATGATAAACAAAGTGGGCAAGAGGAATATAGTGCCTATTAACAGGGGAAAAGCTCTAATGATGAACATAAAGTGGGCAAGAGGAATATAGTGCCCATTGACAGGGGGACAAGGGCTAATGATGAACATAAAGTAGGCAAGAGGAATATAGTGCCCATTGACAGGGAGACAAGGGCTAATGATGAACATAACGTGGGCAAGAGGAATATAGTGCCCATTGACAGGGGGACAAGGGCTAATGATGAACATAAAGTGGGCAAAAGGAATATAGTGCCCATTAACAGGGGGGGCAAGGGCTAATGATAAACATAAAGTGGGTAAGAGGAATATAGTGCCTATTAACAGGGGAACAAGGGCTAATGATGAACATAAAGTGGGCAAGAGGAATATAGTTCCCATTAACAGGGGGGAAAGCGCTAGTGATGAACATAAAGTGGGCAAGAGGAGATTTCATAATCTCCATTCTCCCATCAGGGTTTGACATCGGGCAGTGTTGATCTTTGTACGAGCTTGTTCATGGCAATTTTAATTCAAGCGTTGTTGTATTTATTAAAAATAAGCGAAAACCGACGACGAGAATTATCCCTTAAAAGCTCTGAAAAGAGCCTAGTATAGAAATTGGTTAAGTTAGGTGGTGTACAAATATAAAAAAACACATAGCCTTAGTGACCATAATATATGGGATCGTTAGCGATTAGAAGAGAGCGCAACTCTCCGAATTTGTATACAACGAAATCGGTTTGGTCGGCAAATTTTTGGTAGAGAATTTCTTCTCATCGCTGATCTTTATCGTTCGGGTCTTTTATTAATTTATTTGTTTCGTATTTATTCTTACCTTCCCTTTTTCGAGTTTGGCCTTGTTGAGAGGCGTGATTTAAGGGGGAAAAAAAACAGGAAAAAAATGAGTTAGAAGTCTTAAAATCTGGGAGATTTTTTATAGTAACGTATCTCGTATCCAACCCTCGCGCATTGAATGACTTCTAAAGGGTTAGAATCTTGTTTAAAACACGTTTGTTTGGGTCTTATATCAATATCCGAAAGATTTCATTTAGGTATGGATAAAGATGCTGTAGTTAACATCTAGATGGGTGTAGCACCCCTCGGCCTCAACACCCGCAGTTCTACCGCCCATAATATTTGCAAAGGTACTTGAGGCTGTCTCTCATACATTTTGATTTCCTATAACTTCTCCGCTTTTTTCCAGAAATTACATTCTTCGTCGACATTTGTCCTCGCTGATATTGCGCCTTAAATTGGAGCACAGAAATGCCCTTAGAAACCGGAATTAAGCATATTACAGTCCAATTTATGAGTCTATTTATCCGTCCTTCTATATCAACATCGTGTATGTGTGTGTGTGGTAGGAGAGAGGACTAACAAAAGAAAAAGAGATCAATAACAAATACCCCAAAAAATTACCCGCAGGAAAGATAAAATACCAATTCCAAGTATTTTCGTACTTGACTCACTTCATTTTTATACTTTTCTTGGGATTGAATAAAGCTTGTAAGTACTTGGAATTCGTGTTTCCTCTTTCCTGCGAGTCTTTATTTTTCATTCCTCTCCCCTTCCTTGTAAGGAAAAGGTAATGAAAAATGAATTTGGATCTCTTAAAGCCTTTCCTGAACAATTCTTCACCCCGCTGGGACTAGGTAACAAGGTTGTTTGGTTGTTTATCGGACCCCTGGCCACTGCCTACTTGGGGATAAGTCGCCGTTATCTTTCCAAAGCCTAATGTTAGGCTATAATACAAAAAGGTCTACCTCATCATTCTATCTAGCGCCACACGACTCAGGAACGAGAGGAGCACGAACGTGCGTCGAGCAGCCAGACGAACATAGGAAAGTCCACCCAGGCGCCAAATCGAGCTAACGGAAGTCTCTGCCCGGGGGATAACAGTTCCTTATGGTACAAAGCTCGGGTAGACAAAAGGTAGAGAGGATACTCGTAAAATAATAATAATAACAACAATAATAATAAGAATAAAAATAATAATAACAACAATAACAATAATAACAACAATAACAATAATAATAATAATAACGACAACAATAACAATAATAACAACAACAACAATAAAAATAAAGAAAGACAAAGTAGCGCTGCGAGAGAGGGGAAGGCGCACCAACAACTTTCTCAAGCCCTATCAGAGCTCATGTCAACCCATTGACAGGGTACCCCCCCCCCCCTCCCTTGCGGGGTTTCTACTGGGAGGTATAAAGAAGTGAAACGGCGATGAAGAAAAAAGGGGGATAAATAAGATCAAGGGAAGGTTAAATATGACTAAAAGTACAATAGTTAATTTAATTAAATACTGGGGTTAAGGAGGTATGTTAAAGGGTAATTGTCTATTTTAGTTACGGATGGAGAAATGTCCACTTCTATTAATGGTAATTATGAAAGTGGCAATGGTAAAAAATTCCCTGATTAAAGAATATTGGCGAATACTAAAAAAAAGATGCTTCCCCGGTTTTTTAATGTTTTTTGTCTTCTACGTCTGAAAAAAAAACAATGGCTAGCGCTAACTTTAAATAAGTGTGATAATATCGCCCAAAATAGCCCAAATAGAGTTGACAATTTAAAACCACGACCACTTAAGACCATTTGTCATTTTGTCTCAAGTCTGTTCTCGCTCATCAATTTAGGACCTATTTTATCCAATAAAAACAACTTTATGTTCCCTTTTGACTAATCATAAGCTAATATAAGTGAACTGTGTATATTCAGTCTGCGCTAGCGGCCTAGCTTTCCACTGTGACAAAACTTGTATAACCGGGAAAAAACAAAACCGATTGCTACTTTTATAGGTCTGCGTTCTACGGAACCTTTTTTGAAAACGCTAGAATAAAGCCAGTTAAAGTGATTTATTTTGGATTTTGGTTCGTACTTAACAGAGCCAACCGCAGGAAATCGGGAAACGAGTGGTTTTCACATCAAACAGTTGTTGACTGGTGTATTTTGCCCGAGAGATCACCATCCATTATTGCGAAAGGAATGCGAAAAAATTTGGTAGGATAGGTATAATTGCTTGAGGCATTTTATCGAAAACCTAACATAACCAAACGTATCCCGTCATAAAATGGTTTGGTTTGGTTAGGTTAATTTAAGTTTGGTTACAATTTATGATCGTCTTTGGCTCAGTAAATCGCTTAGTTTCACTGGAAATTGCTTAAGTTTCGTAGTAGCTGTGCACACATAAATGTGAACCTAACTCTAAAACAAGTTATTTATGGCGGCAATGAACATTATATTCGCGTTCCTGATCCCTGAAAAAAAAAAAATCAGAAAAAAATACATTCTATGGCCAATAAATCGTGAAGGGGATGTCCTGGAAATTTCCCCCGAAGCCTTGTTTCCTACTGCAGGAATAACAAAAAAAGGCAATAGGACGCAATAATATAATTAATATACACCGACACATAAAATAAGTAGGCTCACCTAATATCTAAAATTCGGCGCATTTTTATGGGATAATATTGGAGCCTAATTAGTATTGTAATTTTTTTTATCCTAAGTTACAATAAATGATCTTTTTTTAGTATGCGCTAGTGTTTTTTTATCATAATTCCTTTTTATTGCTTTTTATATAATTACCATTATAAAAGTATACATTTATGCATCCGTAGCTGTTAAAGCACCCCTGGGAGAAATTTGTCAAAGTTTCAAAGAGGGGCGCACGATTCTTAGCTATTTCTTGCTTTTTAAAAGTTTTATACTTTTTTAATTTTTGCATATAAAGTGATGTTAATCTTTGTTTGTACAGTTCGTTTATATAAGTTTAATATACGTACGTTAAGTCGGTTGGTACAGTTCTGATGCAGCGAACAAGAATTAGTGGAAACGTTATTTTTTACTGGGGTATTTCTTTACAAACATAGCGTCCATATGTGCTTCTCTACGTCCATATTTTGACACATTGGCTACCGTATCCATGCAATACCGTTCTATATTCTGGGTGCTGGCCCCAGTTTCGGGATCCACGAAATTCCGCGAGTGGTTCACTGTTAAATGGATGTATCCTTCGGATGTTAATTGCGAGGAGGGTTTCGCTATTCCTATTTTCGACTGGAACCATAAACACTTTTTCGACTCACGTTCGAACCCTCTAAATGCCTATTGGCCCTCCACTACACGCCCACGATTGTCCTTCCGTTTGCCACATTTCGCCTCGTCGATTTCTACAGTTTTCCCGGGGCCTCCCATTGACTCAGCAAATTTTTCGAAATAATGCAAAAATACCCCCTGGCCAAAACTAAACCAATCGATGAGACTAGTCGTGCTTAGGCCAATTGTTCGGAAATCTCGAAAGTTAAATGGTTCGTTACGAACTAAAACGCAATTAGTATTATTTTCTTAAGGCTCATTTTCGAGCCGGGAAAAAAATTCAGTTGCGAGCAGGTCTTAAACCGACACGTGCTTTTCTATTCACCTCCGCTAAATACAGTTTTGTCACAGCGAAAATTTAAATCTTGCCCGAGAGTTAGTTCCGATTAACACTTGGGGCACTCCATAAGTTATTTCAATAGTTTATGCTTGACTAAAAACCATATAATTCTGTAATGATCGCCACCATACCGCTGACATTATGAAAAGATAGGGAACACACGACACAAAGGGTTTCATTTTGAAACTGTCCGAAGGTTTTCCTCGTCTCTTATATAAGACCTGTCCTCTGGAAATGTATCACCGAAGTCAAAAAATCTAAATTATTAGAAAGTGTTTGTTGGAAGACCCATTAATTGGAATATAATTGCTGAGGCAGCTTGAATTGTCTTGAAAATGTAACACGTATTAGTTCCCAAAAAATAGAAAATACAGGAAATAATAAAAAAATGTGCTATATGCTTACAAAATACAAAAATAAACTATTATAACGTCATTTTTCGCTGCATATCTACACAGTTGACGAGAGAAAAATGTATTTTAGGGAACTAACATAATAAAAACATATGAAATTGTATAATCTGTAATATCGGGATACTTGATTTAAGATACATATGCAATAGCCTTTAGGAATAACTCAAAGGAATTTGAAAACAGTATTGTTTTTGCATTTTGAAACACAATAGGACAGATTAAAAAAATAAAACAAAACAGGCCATGATTGGTCAATTTCGGTGACGGAGGAACATCAGTGATTGGTCAATTTCGGTGACGGATGGAACATCAGTGATTGGCCTTTGGATATGTTGAAAAAGGCCAAAAATAGCTAAAATCTAGCAAAATAAGCTAAAAAAAATCGTGCATCCCTCTCCTTGAAAATTATAAAAATTTGTACTTTGAGTACAGGTACACCTACGTACAAACTTAGTCCTCTCTCAAGACCAGAAACATTCGATGCAAATGTATGATAAATCCTTGAGACGAAAGCAAATATGTTGTTTATTCCTTATTATCTCAACCTTAACTTTAATTCTTCATTTGCCATACCTAAAATTAACCAAGGTTCCTTCCTTACTCTATCCCAATCATTAATGACTCCGATAATTTATAAAAACAAGTTCTTATAACATAAAGATAACGGCTATTTATTTTCAAACAAAACGGCCTTCTGGGTTCAGTCATGACGTCACACCCGAGTCGTCTGCTGCGTATTTTTGAAAGGAAATATAGCGTTGAAATGGAGCCATTAAAAAATTCCACAATGACTCAGCAACAGTTTAACACATGCTAGAATAATTATAAAATATTCTGTTTTTCGGAAATTTTGTTTCATCAATTTAGGTAATTTCCGTATCATTTCCTGTTGTAGGACGTGTCTCTATTGGAGATGGCGGGAAAGTGCAGATTTACGCGCGCTCCGTTCTTTACGGAGCGCGCGTAAATCTGCTTTCCTCAAACTTCACCACTTTAGGGACATTTAAAAAAAAAATTATCATGGATACCACATTGGATTTCAAACGTCAATGTGTCGGGTTGAATCCTAACGAGCGCGGACACAAAACTTCAGCGTCGTCACGAGCTGGCCGCCTATTAAGTGTCTATCTGGCGGCTGCCACCAGAAGAATAAATCGCCGTAATTTAGCCTAATACTAGGATACGTTAAAAGAAGCAAAAAAAAAAACAAAAAACACACACTAAACAAAAAAATAAAAACCAAAGAAGGAAGCTCGCTCCGTTGTCTGGGGGCGGCCCACTTTCCCCCGGCAGCGGAGCATGCGACCACCACCAAAGACACAAATAAAATGCGGGAGGTCAGCCTCATCCACGAAGTCAAAGGGGCCACAAGTCTGTGTGCTCGACCGTATCCTGAGTACAAGAGACAAGTGGTAGCGACCCTGCTCCACCTGGTACCGGAAAAGGTACCGTGCGCGAATATGTCCCAGAATGGGACATTCAACAAGAAGGTACCGAACAGTCCGGGAAACGCCTTTTTTTATAAAGCCCACCTTGGTGCTGCTACTAGGGCAAAAGTCGCCGTAATCACCTTATAGCCTAATACTAGTCTAGATAAAAAAACATTAAAAAAACAAAAAGCCCCCCCCCCCCGCTCAAGCAAGAGGAACAAGAAGGAAGTACGCTCCGGCGTCGGGGGAAGGCCCGCTTCCCCCTGGCGGCGGAATATGCACCCTACAACAAATAGAGTAAAATATAATGAAGTCAAGCCTCCTTAAAAAGTCAAATAGTCCACATATTCTGTGTACACAAACTTATCCCGAGTACAAGGGACAAGCGGTAACAACCCCGCTCGTCCCGGTACCGGGACGGGTAACCTGCGTGAAGATCACTCAGACTGGAACATGCAACAAGAATGTGCAGAACAGTCTGGAAGACAAAGCAGTCGCCGCAATAAAATGCAGAAGAATGCTCCATCAAATAGTGGTACGTCCCGCGAGTGTGTCCGATTCGGAGACGACAAAAAGCAACCTGAAGCCGTCGCGGCATTGGAGGGTAGGTCCATGGGAACAGTCGCGGCGCAATGGCACGCACCTTTAAGTTTCCCTCGGCCGTCTCCCATCTTCTTTGCCAGGTAGACTGGAGGGCTCCCCTGATTACTGCCTTATATCGGTGTGAGAAAGAGCCAAATGCTGGTCTGGTCGCTCAGTCTTCGCGGGGTCTTTGGCGCCCTCATCGCCACGCTCATTACCCGCCATTCACAAGAATCCAGGAACCCAGCAGAAGATAATCTCGACATTTGCCTGGTTCACGGCAACCGTGGCGTCACGGATACGGCGAACCATGAGGTGTGAGATTCTAATGCCCCGTGAGCACACTCGCCATTCAATAAGATGGTCCACTTCTGTCGCCTTCCATGGCTTAACCCCGATCTGAATTTGTTCTTGAGTGGGACTCGCCTGGATGTAGTAGACTCACATCGTTTACTTGCTGTTGTTTTTGACTGGCACTTCACTTGGGATGCCCATCTTCGTATACTTAGAGAATCTTGTATCTGGGCCTAGATTTTTTTTCGTTCTATAACATTCAGCACTTAGAGTGCTGATAGAGCTATTTCTCTACTATTTCCACCTTTCTTTATTTGATAGAAACTAGACTAAAGATGCTAGTTTTACGCAACCGCAGCAGAGCATGAATAACAGAACGTTGATTCGATCCATCCCGACGGTCTCCGTCTGGCAACACTTGCCTTCCAATCATTCCTTATAGAGTCTCTAATGAGATCCGGCTAGCTCTCCTACGTATATACGGTGCATTATTTGGTTTTATGCCGAGTTCATAGTCTCTCTCAGTCGCCAACTGCTCTCATTTCACCCTCGGTCGATCTCGATAGTGCATATGCCCTCGTTAGATGCCAATCATACCATAGCATTTCGGATTTATGGCAAGGCGAATCTTTTGAGGACCCAATATAGCTCTCTTGGCAATGCCACATCTGGTTCTGCACATGACGCCACCCTGGAACGTGCCACATTTAACTACTTTTTCTTACGCCTCTGCTCCCAGTGACGAGAGTATTGTGCTCGAATATTTTAGAGCACACCTTGTGGCATGCCGGGTTTGCCAGTGTACACATATAGCTCCAAGTCAGAAAACTGATCGGCTTTCACGCCCTCTGCACCTTGTTTGAAGCCAGCAGAGCTCTACTAGGTGCTACGTCTATCTTCACGGCCGAGCTGGTTGTAATACTCTGCTCGTTAGGGGCATTACGCGTCGTGTCTGGTTCGGATATCGGATTGAGATCTATAGCGACTTACAGAGCGCTCTGAGTGCTATCGAGGCATTGTAATTTCAGCACCGCTGGTTCGCAGTATTCGTGACGCCACGGCTGCCCCGACCCGGAATTATGTTGATATTATCTTCTGCTAGGTTCTGTACATGTAGGGATTGCTTGACATGAGCTCACTGATGAGGGCGTCAAACAGTCTGCAAGGAAAGGGCGACCGAGCTAGGGATCATGTCAGTCCTTCGGGCTGCATTGCAAAGATGTGAGGCGGAAGACGGGAACATAAATTTCCGTCTCATTGCTCATCAACGGCTTCATATCGATGTCTGTCGCCTCTGAATCGGACACACTTGGGGGGACGTAACGCCATCTGATAGAGCGTTCCCCAGCACCTTACTGCTATGACTGCTTGATCTCCTACACTATCTGACACATTCTTGTCGAATGTCCCAGTTTGGCGGATCTTGTTGCAAGTTACCTGTCCCGGTACCGCGACGAGTTGGGTCACTACCTCTTGTTATTTATACCCGGGGCGGATTTGTGTACTCCTGAATTTGGAATAGTCGAGTTTTTCGATGAGGATGACCTTAGTATTTAATTATTTTGGCTGTTGTATGCTTGCCCGAACACCAGAAGGAGGCATGCCCGTCTCCGACGCCGGAACAAACCTTTTTCCCCAAAGGGCCAAATTAGAAATTCAAGTATATTCACCGGGCCACAGAGGTACTTAAATATAAATTTTAAAAAGTTCAAAAAGATATATATATATATATATATATATATATATATATATATATATATATATATATATATATAATTAAAAACAAAATACTGTATATTAATAGTAAAAAATTATATTAGATATACAAAATAAAATAAAATCAATGTGATTTGTGGGATTGCCTTTCTTTTTTGATATTCTTAATATCTCCTTTTCAAAGCAAATGAAAACATACCTAAAAAATACCCCGTAAAAATAAAATCTGAGTAAGCAGTGGGCCGCAATGCGGCCCGCGGGCCACGGGTTGGACGTCCTTTTAATCTATACCATCCTAGCACTAATTCCTGTCAGAAGATCTCCGGCTATCTATCTTCCACACATTTTCATTTCTTCTATCTTCACCATCTTCTTACAAAAATTTTTGTGGAAGATTGCTCGTTGGTTTTCGTCTAATACCAAAGTCTCAAAGTAGGTAAATCCCCTCCCCCCCACGAGACCCCAAAACGACGTGTAAACTTATCACTAAGAGAAGGGCATCATATGCCATCGTGCCTTTTAAGGTTTCCTTGTTCACAAGGGCAATACTTTCCTGTAAACAAACAAGGTCAACAGACCTAGGTCGCGTGCTCTCAATTATTTTGACTTATGACCCTATGACCTTACGACCATCAAAACTTTCAATACTTCCTGGACTATCCTTGGTAGGACCTTGGCAATTATAGCATCCGAAAGAGAATGTAAAACAACATAAGGGTATCAAATTTCGTTAGAATTAGCTGAATAGTTACGATGTTATTGCCAAAAAACTCATTGAAAAATAAAATGGTGACCATCCGACCGATCGACCTACGAACCGACAAAGTAACTTATAGAATCGCGTGCACGCGACTAAAAATATTGATAATCAAGAGTTTTCTGCCTTTTTCCTAAGTTAGGTCAATTTATTTGGATTTAATGTTTTATTTTAAAATCAAGAGTTCTCTTTTGTGTTTCTTAAGTTGGGTTTGTTTTAGTTTCTTTTTGTTTAAACGATAAAGAGCTGTTTCCAGTGTTTTATAGGTTTTGTTAGGTTTTGATGGTTTATGCATTTAATTAGATGAGTTAGAATTGTTTGATGTGAGGATGAGTATCTCTATGTTAATGTTTCGATGTTGTTAGAAGAGTATGATTGGTTTATGTAGTACCTAACCTTACCTAAACACAAGCCTACCCTAACCAAGAGCTGTGATCTATTGGTGTTTTGATCATGGACCACGGTAACAGGTAAGTACCCATTTTAATATAATTTATATGACAGGGTAGCCCATAAGTCCATACCCACCCATGTATCTTATTGTATCCAGGATGTCACCAGTATTTTGCAATCATGTACCCAAGTACTTGTTACAAGACGCTCTTCAAGTGTAAATGGACTTTCATCTACCATATTTTCTCTGAAAAAGAAAAAAAGAATTATTAATAAATACATAACTAACTAGAACATAATATTATATTGATGGATACGGACTTCCGGGCCACCCTGTATATTGTTGTTTGGGAGAGGGGAGTGTAGGCGTTGGTTACGTAGTGTATGGATAATAGATTGAGGGGGTAACCTTTTACTACGGGTGGATCATCTATTTAAATGCCATCCACTGATTATCTCAGTTTGAATATGTAGTTCAATGCAGATTCTAAACAACGGTTCTCCATAACAAATGGCGGCTAGCGCTAAGTAGACCGGAATCGTGTTCTTATTAACAACAAACTTCATTCAATATGAAAAGATAACCTTTAATTTAAATACACTTTATTTTAAATGTATACATAAATTTGTATTTCCTTTCGTAATACTCAAAAAAACAGTTAATTTACAAAAAGGGAAAAAAGAGAATTTCATAAATTAACGAGATCTAATCTTGTGTAATCGAATGAAAGTAGGAAAGATCAACGAGGCGAGTAGAGTCGCTTTAACACCTACAATAATTATTTCCTCATTGAATTTAATCAAGTTGTGTCAAAACAGGAAACAAATGTTTCCTTGAACTGTTATTTTACTGTCAATAAAACGGGAGTTTTTTTTAACAATTCTTTTTAGAAATTCGTGGCTTTTGAAGCTTGCCAAGACAACTTTCTTGATAACTTATGAGAAAAAAGACTCAGGGGCGGGGTTTCAAAAGGAGAAATCGAAATTAATTTTGAAAGATTGTAGAGATAAAAAAAGTTCAGCGCACTTAAAATGGCCAGAGGCGGAACTTGGAGGATAAGAAAAGTAGAAAAATTCTTAAATCGAAAACTCCTTTCGAGATTTAGGGGCAATTGCTCTTTTATCTATCTATCTGTCACATATTAAACGAGATATACACAAACCATAAGGTGGACGATCTGAGTCTTTATATTTAGTTTGCCCTTTTAATTAGTCCATCTAAATATCCATCGTCGTTGACCATCTTGAATCGAAATTTCAGTGAGTTCCGATTCCAGGTCAAATCAAACCCAGTATATCGGGAGTTGGATTTATTAGACGCCATCTTTGTATGAGCTTCTCTTGTTATAATTAACCATTTTCTTTGGTTTATTTATTCCTTTATTTACTTGCCAAGTAACTATGCACAGTAGCGGATCCAGGATAAAAATTGGGGGGGAAGGGGTTAACCTGAAATCCTCCCTCTGAGTCTGAGAAAAGGCCATTGATCATTAATAAGGGTTATAATAGACAACAGTGATAATAAATAACAGAATCTCATAAAGGGGTGAGCACGAACACTCTCAGATCAGAATATTTTCCCACAAATAAGAAAATTATGAATTGTGTTTTATTGTAGTTTTTGGACGTCAGTTTAAGTATAATACTGAATTTAATGATTATTTTAGAGATTTACCTCTATTTTAGACATGTATCGTATAAGATACATTCGAACGCAACGGTTCAAAAGAACTGTTTTTAGATATATTCTATATTAATACATAACTTCCTCTGAATGGCAAAATACAATTAGGGCTTAAGAATGAAATATAAACAAAAATGGATCTGC
Source organism: Ceratothoa steindachneri (assembly GCA_963969495.1). NCBI lineage: Eukaryota > Metazoa > Arthropoda > Malacostraca > Isopoda > Cymothoidae > Ceratothoa > Ceratothoa steindachneri. The sequence goes on along the minus strand of OZ018338.1, from coordinate 21,846,060 downwards.
AATTGCTACAGGGGCCTTTACAATCCTTAATTTTTTTTTCTAAAAAAAAAATTGTAATCTTTTTTCTAATCTTTTGAAGATAACCATAATTTTATTTTTGAAGACCAAAACCTAAAAGGGGCGAAGGAAAATCTCAATTCTCGGAAAGTTATGAATGTTGTTGTTGTTGTTGTATTGCTCCGCAGGAGAAGATGACATCTATTCCTTCCGATACCCTGGGAGGCTGAGGGAGAAAGGCTTTGAACCTACAGAGTGCCCTGTAAGGCCCCTCCCCCTCACCCAACGTTACTGCAATAAAATGGAGCTATCCCAAAAGAATAAGGTTGGAGAGGGGGGATGAAGCTGTGGCATGCTATGGGAAATTTATATTATCCACCTGTGCTAGTGGCACGTGCCTAGGGAATTGGGAATTCATTTGTAACTTAACATCAAGCAGATTACATCCAAGTGAGGTAGTATAAACTCAATGATTGCATCCAAGTTGGGTGGTATAAACTCAATGATTGCATCCAAGTCGGGTGGTATAAACTAAATGATTGCATCCAAGTGAGGTAATATAAACTCAATGATTGCATCCAAGTGAGGTGGTATAAACTCAATAATTGCATCCAATCCAAGTGGGGTGGTATAAACCCAATGATTGCATCCAAGTGGGTGGTATAAACTGAATAATTGCATCCAGGTGGGGTGATATAAACTCAATGATTGCATCCAGCTGGGGTGGTATAAAATCAATGATTTCATCCAGCTGGGGGTGGTATAAACTCAATGATTGCATCCAGGTGGGAGGGTATAAACTCAATGATTGCATCCATGTGAGGTGGTATAAACTGAATGATTGCATCCAAGTGGGGTGGTATGACCTCAATGATTGCATCCAAGTCGGGTGGTATAAACTAAATGATTACATCCAAGTGAGGTGGTATAAACTAAATGATTGCATCCAGGTGGGGTGGTATAAACTTAATGATTGCATCCAGGTGGGGTGGTATAAACTCAATGATTGCATCCAGGTGGGGTGGTATAAACTCAATGGTTGCATCCAGGTGGGGTGGTATAAACTCAATGATTGCATTCAGGTGGGGTGGTATAAACTCAATGATTGCATCCAGGTGGTGTAGTAAATCTCAATGATTGCATCCAAGTAGGGTGGTATAATTTAATTTTAATTTGGCTGGTTCCAGTCCTCCCATCAAGCTTCTGCGTTGTTGCTTATCCGGCGGACGTTAGCACGGGGCAAACGCCAACTCCCCAAAATCTAGATTTTTTTATTTTTTTTTTTTGGGGGGGGGCACTAGACTTTGCTACGGCTCTTCAGGGGGTTCCAGGGTTTTGACGTCATAGTTATCCTTCTCTTAGGTGGACTGCCTTTCATGGCTATAGCCTCCACCCACCCGTCCCCACGGAGGTAACCTCCCTAGTTAATAGTGTCAGCTTTAAAAAGAATCCGGACAGAGATTCGAACTGCCGACCCAGTGATTGCCGGGCAAGCCCGCTAACCAGGTGGTCGCGTCATATCCATTTGGGAATGACCTCTCCACTCTACCACTCTTTTTGCCTTGCACTACAACAGGCTGGCTAGAGTATAAAAAACAGAGCCTTGCCTTCTGAGCGCCAGTAATTAAGGCTTCAGACTAAATTAGACTCTTCTCTTAAGACATAAATGATTGCATCACCCAATCATGGGGTTTATATCAACTAGTTTTCTTTTTTTTTGGGGGGGGGGGCGTACAAGGGTTGCACACACACACATACACAGACCTCATTCTATTATATATATATATATATATATATATATATATATATATATATATATATATATATATATATATATATATATATATCCCTTACTAGACCTGAAACCTGGAGGAATCTGAGGGTTTTTTCCTCTGCGAAGAAGTGTCAGGCAAAGCATGTGCCAGTATGCTGCAGCTGACATCTAGACAATTGCATGCCCCTTCAGCCTCGACGCCTGTTGTTACCTGCCCTCCGAACCCAAATGCCGACAGGAGGATCTGCCGCTCTCTCTCTCTCTCTCTCTCTCTCTCTCTCTCTCTCTCTCTCTCTCTATATATATATATATATATATATATATATATATATATATATATATATATATATATATATATATATATATATATATCTTGCACATATTTCCACTTCCTCTATCTTCACCACTTTCTTTACAGATCTCTCCTTATAAACTCTCTGGCTGAGATGCCCTCTTTGGTTGTCTCTTTTAATTTAAACAATATCCATCGTTACTTGTTGCATTCCAATGAACGCTGCTTTCCCTCTTAAATCCCTTCAGCATATTGCTTCCTCCTGGGAAGCAATATGCCCACTGTCCAAGCGACATCATTGCCCGGTATTGACCAATCATGAGCGTTTATTTTTTTCTAGGTTAGTTTTTTGCTTATAAAGACTGTTATAAACTAGGTTTTTTTTATTCTCGACGTTTGTTCTGAAGCTTATTATCGATGTCTCTTAAATAAACTCCCTTTTAACCTGTTTTCGAATGTTTGGGTACGCGTATGACGTATTCTTCTTTTTAGAGTTTTGGTTTGTAAGTTTGTTCGTTTGTTTTGTTTATGTTTCTGTTATTTTTTAAATAGTTTTGGTTTTGTTTGTTTCTGTTGTTTGAATAGATTTTTATTAGCCTTTTTTGTTTTATTTTTAGTTGAATTTTTTTTCTATAAATGCATTTACCTACTTCAGGCCGGTGGTGGGTAAAGTTTTGCTACAGCAAGCAAGAATTCCTGGAACAGCTCTTTTATGCTCGGGTATTTCAGAAAGTGACCGCACTCTATTTCGTGGATAATTAATACATATTTGTATTTTAAAACAAGTTGTTTTTTTAATCTAGAGTGTTTTTTCTTGAGCAAATTCCCCAAAGTGCTTTTTAGGTTTTTTTTTTTTGTTCGGTTATTGGAATCTCATTATATTGTATTATATATCTTTTTGTAGAGAATTTCGAAATGGGGGCTTCGATCTCCATGCCCCCCTTTAATTGAAGGGGTGCACCCCTACCCCCTTCGTAATTTTTAATAATCTAGTAGTATTCCCAATTCGAAAACCTAGCATTAGATTCGAATTGGAAGGCGATTGCAGACGTCGTTGTAGGCAAGCCTACAAAATATTAAGGGGAATTAGGGAGAAGTAGATAGAAAGGTAGCCAACAAAAAATCGCTAAAAAAAATCGTGAACCACTAATCTTTACAATTACCATAATTTAAACTGTTCCATAGGGACAAGGGACGGTAATTTAAATAACATTAAAAAATAGCAACGCTTTACTTAACCTTTAACCTTATATAAAAATAACCCCTAACCTTCTATATTCGGTAGTGTGTGTTGAGGCCCTACTGAACAAGACCATCCGAAAATTAATCGGTACGGAGCGGTGCGTGCGAAGCTTTGACTTAGGCTGTCACTGTGCCCGAAGTAGTGGATGGGGCTTTAGCTTCCCGCGAAACAGAGAATATTACATAATACAGATGTTACCTTAATTAAAATAGTTGTCTTTATTATCGTCAGCATCTCTTCTTTCCGATTTATCACTGGATTCACTAGGTTGTGGTGGAGAGAGAGGAGGGAGAAAGGTTTAACGAAAATTTGATAAATTTGGAACTCACAGTCAACCACTTCGAGGAAATTGAATGACTCCATTTCCAACTCCTTCCCGATCAGTAACGGAGAACTGTATAGAAAAAATGAACATTGAGTCGCTTAAAAACGTCTGAAACCGCATTTGAAATTAAACCCTAAGGTGATTCTGCCTAAATAGAGGGATTCACCGCCCGTATCCTCCTTTAATGGTCTACCCATGATATGTATAATCAGCTAGTAGTATACACAATTCTACAACCTAGGATTAGATTTGAATTCAAAGGCGATTGCCAGACGTCGTTAGGTGCTCCAATGTTCATTGTTTTTGTTCCGTGCGTCTTAACTGCAGACATAAGCCCCGCTCCCGAATGCTAATTAAATCGATCATATTTTCTTTAATATTGAGTAATATAAAATGTCTATATCATATTTTAATTTAGAAAAGTTCCCTTAAAAATGATATACAATACAATATGATGCGATTCCAATTGAAAGTGTGACTGTGTATTCCATATTTAGCGAAAGATTTGCTACCTTGCACCAAGGTAGCTAAATTAGTTGAATTTGAATAACAATTTTTTGCTTTAATTAGACATGCAAATGTTTTAAGGTTTACTAATTCTGAAGAAACTAATTTCATATCCTGGTGAGTATGTTCTGATAAAAAATAGACTTCATACTCTATTATTCGTTGGTTGTATAAAAGAAACTCGGAATCACAAGTGTTTTTTACCTCCATAATTTTGACCGCGTTGTTTCCCCTTTTCATAAATTTTAGAAATAAAGAGGCATTATTAGCATTAACACTAAAAAGAACGTTTAATTAAAATTGCCGCAATACCTTTAGTCGCTACTTCATATGTATCTTCGTTACCATATACACCTTTAAATAACTCTTCCGCTCTTTACGAGCAACTTAAAACTTATTGTTTCACTTCTCGGCCACAGATGATTGAAGGATAGCGCAGTAAACTTAGATTACTTCATTAGATATGTATTGACTTCGGCCAAATAGGAAGGAAGGTCACCAACAGTTTGAATGCGTGTGTACCAAGGTAGAATCATTTGGTAGCAGCCAGTTACTTCAAATACCATGGATTAAAATTCATCGGGGATAGAGCTCTTAATTAATATATGAAGAATATGCAACATTGATACATGGAAAGATTTTCTTAAGGTACTAAGAGATGGAATGGTTAAGGGTCGTATAATGAAAATAAGAAAGGGTGGTTGGAAATATAAAAAGTATAAGGTTAGCGTAAAATAAATCACAGATCAAGAAGTTTTATCATCAAAAGAGATGAGGCTTTTTGGGGAATGAGAGAACTAGAATATGTTAAGGAACATAAGTATGTGAGAGATAGACATAAAACGGTTTAGTCTTCGGAGGGTAAGCACTTTAAATGTACCAAGGTAAGATCATGCTGTTGCCCTAAGAACGCTCCTCCGAGATAAGCTATTGTAAAGGCCAATTTTGGGGGGTACATAAGGTGAGAGCGTTTCTGGGCTATATCGGGGTCACTGGGCTCGGGAATGGCATTTATTTTGCCCAATTTGACGTATTTTTTAAAGATATGACTAACTTGTGTTTTTTTTGTATCCGAGAATCTGAGTGCACTGACACCCATTACATCGCCTTGTTACTGGTATAGAAATATCTCACCAAAATCTCAAATGTGCTATTTGGGATATTATTTTTTCTACATAATTTGTTTAATAAATTAAACAAGTAAACAAGCAAATTACGTCATTTAAACTACTCGCCAAAAATGTCTCGTAGGCCAAATTGTCCACTGTCCAGGTCATTGTACTTTACTCCATCTGAAGGAAACTTCTCTCATAATACTTTATTTTGTGAGTTTGCTAAGCATAATCACGCATAAGGGTCAACAGTAATCGGAAATTATGTGGGCGTCCTATAGGCCTTGGTACCGCTCCTTCTTTAGCCTTGATGTCTTGGTGGAATCGCTCTCCTTGTTCTTCACTCACATCACCAAGGTTTTAAGGGAATCTGTCAAAAAGGCTAAAGAGAGTGGACTTTGATGCTCATTTCTGCTCCAAGATCCTGGTAGTTACTAACCTTCGTTTTATTTCAGGAAACCTTTCACAGCTGCGACAAAGGAAGGCAATTCGGCAGCCTCAGACGCAGTCACGTGGGCGACGACATTTTCATCATTAACCAGCTTTCTAATTTGTGACCCATCGAAAATTCCTGCTTTCAGTTTCTCATTACTCAGATCAGGAAATGTTGAGCAGATGAAGATGAAGCAGGCACCATCTTTATTTAATGACTTTACAAATTGCTTTATTAGTACCAACTTGATATGTAGTGAGGGTAGGATGATGCAGGTTAACCAGCAGATAGTTTATGATATTTTTCTTTTCGACGAGAAGTTCTCGAAGAATGGGCCAAGCCTTTTTTCCCAATGCTAATCATCACCTATGCTGTCTCATAGACAAAAGAATCATGGGCACTTGGTGTAAACGGCTGTCTTAACAAAATAAAATCACTATTTTCAAGTCTACCTATATGGTTCAGTAATGCTCATCATAACAGTTTTTGTAGAACTATCTTTAAACTTATGTAGTGCTTTATCAAGATCACTGAATGCCCAATTTGGATACAGGCAAACATGCCGCTATTATGCAGCAATACACACTTCGAACTTCATTTAGAGCTGTCAATAAATAAACTTCACTGGGCCGGCCCCATTTCTGAAAGGCCTTGGATGTTGCAAAACAGCAAATTATCTTCTTTACTGAAATAACGAATAAATCCTTCTTTTCTGCGACGGTGAAATGTTATCTTCTTTGAGCTAGCCTTGGATGAAAGGCTTCACTTTTCTTCTCTGGAAACCTCCCGAAGATGAATCACTTAAATTATTGCTGCTAGTGCTATCTTAACATTCACCCATTGCTTCTGCAATAAAATCATCTGAAGCAAGATCAGACAAGGAGGAAAAAACTGGAACCAAAACTTCACTACAGCGTGGAACTAGCTATTTTTGTAAACTCTACGTCAGGATAGCGCCACGACTTCTTTTGGTGTCGATCTATCTAGACATGTTCAACATGCATAAGTAACAAGCGTCATGATGGTTCTTGGGCTCTCGCCACACTATTGATATCTTGGGTCCATAAGGAAAGGGTTTCGGTACAATTCTTGCCAACTTTGTGGGGGCTCCATGGCTTATATTGATCCCCCAGCTTTGCACCAAAGTATGCTTGATGTTATTCTTGGTGAAATCACGAACATTGATACGATGCTCTTTAGTCATTTATTTACCACACACGTAGCAGATAACATCAGGGTCGTTGTGGCAACAAAGTCTACATTTTGAACTTAGGATTGAGTTCAACTTCCTTTATACTAGGGCATGAGACACTAGACAGAGCCTAACACACATACCCTTTCTGCGGTACTGCCAGTTGCAGACTGGCTGGTAGTGTCTGGCAAGATTCTACACTGGATTCGAATCTTCCATTAGATATTTTTATTTCAATGTTTATTAGTACGTTCAAAGTATTTTATTTAATGCAATTTTGGGGGTTATTTTTGCTCATTGTATTTAAGTCCAATCATTCTAATATAAATTTTTTAACTATAACCTTCAAAATTTAAGGATGTCCAATATCTTGAAAACTAGGGCCATTTCTTCGAAATATTTAAAAGGAAAGATAAATTCTAGTATCATTTCGTGACTGAATTCTCTTTTTAACTTTTTTTTATCTATCTCGCACTAGTAGGAAATTGCAGGAAATTACGCATTGTATATATATTTATAATAAAAATATTCCAATATTTCCATTTAAATCACTAATTTTTTTATCTATAAAAAGGAATTGAATAATTTAAGAAATTTCAATCATTTAAATTTCCTTTTCATCTAATTGCTCCAAAATTTATACTTTTGTTGACTTAAGCATTTTATTTACTCAACGATTTTTTTTTTCTCTTTCTAGCCAATGGTTACTCTAGTCAGCAAAACCAAAAGGGAAGACCTTAAGCAAAGTACCAATATAATGTTTCCGACGCTGTTTGGACTTGCATTGATCCTTTTATTTCCGTCTCTAGTTCATTCTAGAACTGAAATATATCGACCGTACAAATTGCTGATCGGAGAAAATCATATAGGGAAGCCACGAAACCCGAAATTTATAATGGATAGCATTTATGAAACTCTGTTTCCATTATCCATCGAAAGTGAAGCCAATTTGGAAAGAAGCAAGCAGCTAAATCAGTTTGGAAGTTCTGTGCTTACGGAAAGTGATCTACAGGAATTAGCTGCTTTTTCACACCATGAGAAGATCTACAGGAAGTTAATTTATGCCACGAGGAAGAAGCGCGAATTGAGTAAGTTTCAACTATGGTCTTAATTATCTGCTTAAAATATGTATTAAAAAGGTTTAAATATACCTTTTCATGATGTTGCCTCGAATCATTTTTCTTTGGCATGTAATAATATTTCTTTTGTGTAGTGACTTACATTTTGTAGGGAGGCATATGGAGTGCCATGTGTAAAATTCTGTTGACACCTCGATGAGTTAAGTGTAGCACAGCCGTGTGTTTCCGTGCAGAACGTCTGGGAGATTGTTGCATTGAAAAGCTCTCAGAGCTGACCCGTTTCCCGGCCCTAGGACGGCCAAGACTTTTTCCTTTTAAAGCTGAGCCTGTTCGTCTTAAGTCCGAAATCCAAGCGTATCCGGAAGGCACGCTGCGTCGCTAGCACGGCTTCTCCATTCTTTTCATACTCTTCGACAACATAAGTACGATACCCTCCCTCCACGCCATGTTGTTAACTAAAACTGCATGATCTCATGGACCTAAAACAACCACTCGCACTACTGTCCCTGCCCATGAAGTCAAACAATGCCCCTCCAAAATCGAGACGGTCTTATTGCCACACTTTGTATAAGCTACCTGTAGCAACATAAACTAACCAACAGTTATTTATAAGCTAATTTGCATAACTACATACTAATTGAAGTAATTGGGAAATCTCAACGGGGAATATGTAGGCCACAAAATGTGACTATTTCATTTGATATCAATCAGTGAGGGACAAGAGATAAACACAACAGGGCAATTCCGCCCCCCTCCCAAATTTATAGACAAAATTGTAGACAATTTGGATCAGAAAGTGATAATCGCAGTTGATAGAACTGAAAAAGAAAAAAAAGTGTCACCTGGCTGTTAGGAAGGGTAAATATCGCAGGTGAGATTGAGTTAATGAGATATGGTATACACGAGGGATTGGGGCGATTCATGATAGCTGTAAGTGGAGAGGCACTTTGAATGTGTATAAATATACTTAATTGGTTTATAATTAAGTATAAAGAGTATTTGGGGGTTAAATTGGTCCCATTTTTACAAATCACCCCACAATGTTCTTTAATCTTAAACTTTAAACGACAATTTAATTACGAAATTGTAATTAATGATTAAAACCGCTTTTCTCTAGAGCAGGGGTCGGGAACTTTTTTGAGTCGTGGGGGAAAATTTCAAATGAAAGAAGTCGGCGGACGATAAATAAAATTTGACTCTTGTATCTTTGGAAATGTTGTTTAAATTTATTACATGGTGGAATATACTCATGCATTAATATGTAAAAAAAAATGAATACACAACATTTTTATTGACACTGCCACCACAGAAATTGGAATAGTATTACTTAGGAGATATTGCATTTTTAATATACACTAATATCGGCAAATCAAAACAATGAAGCCAAGCTGAATGAAAATTTCGAAATAACTAACCGATTTAATTAAGCTAATGTATTAAAAACAAGGTCTGTTGACCAAAAAGTCCGGTGCCATCACTTATTCTGAATAATGTCTTTACGACTTTGAAAACCTTCAATTATTCCCAGAGTAGCCTTGAAGGACCTTGGCAATTCTATCATTCGAAAGAGAATGTAAACACCCTAAGGGTTTCAAATTTCGTTAGAATCGGCCGAATAGTTATGATGTTATTGCCCCCCAAAATAATTCCCTGGCTAACCTTGGGTGACTTTGGCAATTATACTATTTGAAAGGGAATGTAAAACAATATCAGGGTTTCAAATTTCGTTAGAATCAGCCGAATAGTTATGATGTTATTGCCAAAACAAAATATTTCCCTGGCTTACCTTGGGGGGACTTTGGCAATTATATCATTCTAAATATAATGTACAACAGCATAAGGGTTTAAAATTTCGTTAGAATGGTCGGAATAGTTATGATGTTATTGCCAAAACAATATAATTCCCGGGATAACATGGGAGGACTTTGCTAATTGTATCATTCGAAAGAGAATGTAAAACAACATAAGGTTTCAAATTTCGTTACAATTGGCTGAATTATTACAATGTTATTAAAAAAAATGCAAAACGTGGACCGACCAACATAGTGAGATGTAGAGTCGTCCACGACTAAAAAGTCACAACTTTCTAAAAGCTTATTAAAAAGCAGAAGTAAATTATATTTTTAATTTTTTTGTAATTAAAATGGCGGGCCTTAACTTTTTGTCACACCTCATTTATGGAATTGGAAAGGCGAAAAAATGGTCACACCCTAATTGCATAGTCTAGAATAGTATAGCGTAGCACATTATAGCATAGTATAACATAACATATTATTGAATAGTGGTGCTTATCATATTATAACATAGTATAACATATCAGTATATTATAGCATAACTTAGTATATTATATCATAGCATAGCATAAAAAAACATAGTATAGTAAAGTATAATATAGTATAGTATATATAGTATAATATCTCCTAGCATAGCATAGCCTAGTATTGTCTAGAATAGTATAACATTTTATAGCCTAGCCTAGTATAGTCTCGAATAGTAGCCTGGCAAAACCCAGCTAACCGTAGGATAGCCTACCATAGTATTACCTCAACTAGCATAATAAAGCCTAGCATAGTATAGATTAGCCTAGATTGCCTAACATAATAAATCCTGCCTAGCCTAGCATAATATATCATAGCATATTATAGTATAGCATAGTATAACAGAGTATATTATGCCATAGCATAGCCTACCATAGTATGGCCTAGCCTAGTATAGTCTAGCCTAGCTTAGTATAACCAAGTCTAGCCTATGATTCCCTATAATAGTAGAACTTACCAAATCATACTCTAGCTTAGCTAGCATAGTACAGCATAGCCATACATAATATAGTTTAGCCTGGCATAGTATGACTTAGCCTAGATTAATCTAGCCTAGCCTAGAAGGGAATGTATATTATAGTCTATCTTAGCCTAGAAACCATAATAAAGCCTAACCTAACAAAAACTAGCCTAACATAGCCTAATACAGCCTAGCATATATAGTATAGTAAAGTTTACCATAGTATAGCATAGTATTGCTTATCATAGTATTGCCTAGCTACAAATAGTATAGTATAGCATAGCCTAACCTAGTATAGTTTAGAATAGTTTAAACATAGTATTAGCCTAGCCTATCCTTGTATAGCTTAGGCTAGTCTCGCATAGTATAGCCTAGCTTAGCATAGTATACCTATCCTATTCTAGCATGGTATATCTTGGCATAGCACATCCAACTATAGTCTAGACTAGCTTAGCCATAGATGGACGCGATAACGAAAAAAATGTATCCCGATAACCGATAAATCGATAACGATAACCTTATCGGCGATAACCGATAATCGATAACTGGCGATACATTTATCACCCGATTAAGTGATAACCGATAATCGATAACTGGCGATACATTTATCACCCGATTAAGTGATAACCGATAAATCGATAAATCTAAAATTATAATACAATATTGATTATTAACTATATATAGCGTTTTTTTATAATACATTAGTAAGAATATTTGAATACTGTTTCTTAGTTTCTTACCTGGTGAGGCTCTCCTTAATCTCCTCATAGGTTTTGAGGATCCTCCTCCCAACTCGGACCTACATATTTTTGCTCGCCCCTGTGCGAAACTGGAACCAAAAGTTGAAATTATCGATTATCGCTAGTTTGGAACCCAAAGTATCGGCGATACCGATGAATCGATAACGCGGGAAAAAATATCGGATAACTGATAACCTGATATCGTTATCGCGATAACGCTCACCTATGAACCTCCTAGCCTATGCTAGTTTAGCATAGCACACTATAATCTAGCCTAGTCTAGCGTAGTATAGTCCATCATAGCCTTGTATAGCGTAGCATATCCTTTTATAGCCCAGCCTAGTATATCATAGCATAGAATGACCTAGAATAGCGTTGTATGCCCTAGAGTAGCTTAGTATAGACTTCCATTTATAGCCTAGCGTAGTATAAATTAGATTAACCTAGCTTAGTATAGTATACTTGAACCTATCACAGTGTATTCTGGCCTAGTCTAGTTATCAAAGTATAGCATAACCTACCAAGCAGAGTATAACAAACCCTAGCTTAGCGCAGCCTACAATTGTATATTAAACTTAGTCTAGCTTAGCTTAGCTTACCCTAGTCTAGTATAATCTAGCTTAGCCTAGTACACTCGAACCTAGCCTAGTATATTCTATCCTATCCTAACCTAGTTAGCATATTCTAGCATAGCCTAGTATAGTATTTCATAGCCTACCTACCCTACCCTAGTTAGTATAGTAGGCTATATCATGGTATTGCCTAGCCTAGACTAGACTATTAGATCTTAGCCTAGGGTTGAATAGCATGCATAACATAGCCTAGCCTACCTTAGCAAAGCCTCGCTTATCCTAGCCTGATATAGCGAAGACTAGCCTAGTCTAGCATAGCTTAGTATATCATAGCCTAACCTATCATACCATAGCGTAGCCTAGCATAGTATAGCTTTTCATGACCTGCCTAACCTCGATAGGACTTTGGCAATTATATCATTTGAAAGAGAATGTAAAACAACATAATGGTTTTGAATTTCGTTAGAATCGCTTGAATAGTTATTATGTTATTGCCAAAACAAAATAATTCCCGGGCTAACTTGGGAGGACTTTGGCAATTATAGAATTCAAAAGAGAATGTTAACCAACATAAAGGTTTCAAATTTCGTTAGAATCGGCCGAATAGTTACAATGTTATTACAGAAACAAAAAAAATCAAACGGAGACCGACCGACCGACCTACATAGTGAGATGTAGAGTCACTCGCGACCTGACTCGCACGCGAATAAAAATGAAATCTAATTAAGCTTACCTTTAAATTGAACTTTCTAGATGAGAAGGATGAAACTGCCTTTTTTTGGCAAAGTTTAGATATACATATTAGATGTCTTTGATGAAACTGCTATTCGTAGTTCACTAGCCAGGTTTTCGTCCGTGAGTCTTGTACATAGACAATTTTTTGCATAATTTAATTTTAAAAAGAACTGCTCACATTGATATGTTGTAGAAAATTGAAAAGCATATTTCAAAGCATTTTTATGCAATGAAGGAAATTTCTCAGGATCGATAGATTTGTAGAAGTCCAAAAGAGGTAGAATACTATATTTCGATTTTAGGAAATTATCCGACTGCAATTCAATTAATTCCAATTGCAAAAAAATCGTGTGCCTCCTCAGGACGCACATCAAAATGTGTTTCAAATATAGGTAGTTCGATTTTGTTGTTTTGGGCTTCTTCAAATCTGCTTAAAATTTATTCAAAAGATTTTCCCATTCATCAGATTATTCCTTGGTTGATTTGGAAATGCGATCACTTAATGTAGGGGAATGTGGGAAACAGTTATTTTTTAATTGTGTAATAAAAAAATGAAGCGTTGATTCAAAGTTTTTGAAATATGAAAACAAAGAAGTTATTAGGTGATTGTGCCCTTGTAGTTTTAAGTTTAGACTGTTTAAATGACCAGTTATATCTACTAAAAAGGCAAGATCACTTAGAAACTTTTTATCTTCCAATTCTACAACAGGAACACCTTTTATGTCCATAGAAATTTTCACTTCTTCTTTCAGTTAATAATATCACTTGAGCATTTGGGCCTTACTTAGCCATCGCACTTCCCAATGATATAATAAATCCTCATATTCGGCTTCAAGATCTTGAAGAAATTTTTTTGAATTCTCCATTGTTCAACCCTTTGCTTTTAATGAAATTAACGGCCTTCATTACAACTTTCATCGCGTTTATAATCTTTAGCGATTGTGCTCATAAATGTTCCATATAAATAAAACAGTGACAAACAATTAAAGTATTTGGTTCCAAAATATACTTCTTAGTTCATTCTTAATCAGAGATAATAGCTAGCCCTTTTTCACAACCTATCATAGACGGAGCGCCATCTGTTGCAAGACCACTCAGTTTCACACAGTAATTCAAAAACCTTTAATGCTGAGTTTACCATTTGAAATAAATCTTCACCACTAGTTGTTACTTGAATTGATTTCAGAGCAAGAAACTCTTCCTGTATGTTGAATTCTACAGTTATTCCACATATAAATATCGCCATCTGTACAGTATTAGATATATCTGCTGTCTCATCAATAGTCAACGAATAAAACACAAATTCTGTTGATTTTACTTCTAATGAAGTTTGAATGTCATCCTTTATTTACTTGAGACGATCAGAAACAGTTCTTCTCGATAAGCTAATATTTTCAAACAATTTAAATTTTTCTGGGCATAAAATCTCAACAGCATTAAGCAAACACTTTCGCGAATTCACCTTCACTACGTGGTTTAAGTTTTTAGCAATTTTTTTGCATAATGCATAACTAGCTCGAGTTACAGATTCACTTTCTTGAATAGGCTTTTTAAAAAGAGCTTGTCTTATCTCCATATTTTCTCTCGAGAAAGCTATCTTGTTTAAACGTTCAGATCCTTTCGAATCAGCATATTTCTTATGTCTACTCATAAAATGCCGTTCAAGATTATATTTCTTATAAACGGAAACATGTTCGCTGCAAATCAGACAAATACACCTATCATTAAATTCAATCAAAAAATAGAGCTCAGTCCATTTTTCATAAAATACAGCACTTTCACCAAAACTTTTTCTTTTAAGATTTTTACTACCACTTGCCATATTGATAAGGGTCTAAGAAAACTTTAATAATGTTGTAAATTGGTTAAACTTAAGTTATCAATGCAGGAATTTTCAATACTACCAATGAGAAAAACGAAATTAACTAAGTAAAAATTTACAAAACAATCCAATTTAAAACATGCCTTGCAAAGTTGCCAGATACTCCTTGAAGTGAAGCAGATATGTGGCCTCCCTCGCAAAATTCTGATATGGGCGAAAAAAATTAACATTTACTTTTATTTTTCTTTCGTTGTGTGCATACAAATATTATTTAAATTTCAGGATTGAAAATTTGTGCATATATCACTCAGGGCACGATGAAAATTGGGCTCGCGGGCCAAATTTTGCACGCGGGCAAGGGTTTCCTCACCTCTGCTCTAGAAGGTTTCAGTACTAAAGAACTTTTTAGAATCGGTTTTGATCTCCATTTGTAACTTCTTCTCTATTGAGTATGGTTGGCGTGAATCGAGTATTCTAAAAACAAACCACCCCCTCCCCTTTTACCCCATTGCAAGCACAAAACCATCGTTTTCGTTCACGCCAAGATGTCCTTTCATAGCGATGACGCTAAGGTGTCCTTTCCTATCGATGGCGCCAAGGTGTCATTTCATAGTGATAACGCCAAGCTGTCCTTTTATAGTGATGGCGACAAGGTATCCTTTCATAGCATTGGCTCCAAGGTGCCCTTTTATAGCGATTGGGAGCTGTGTTTACCGTCTTTTCATGTTTGAGTTCATCCTTTAGTAAAATTCGCCACATTGTTTACTTTAAACATATCAAATATATGTGATTAGATACTAATTAGGCACTTATTAGCTATTTTTCTAAGAAAATTTTGATGGGCTTTAAAAAAAAATTGACTAGATTAACCACGGGCCAGTGCCTAAAGTAAAATGTGGCCCATGAGCCAATGGTTACTCATGTGGTTTGAAATTTTATCTCTGGATTTTTGGTGCATAGGAAGGCATTGTAAACGATGGTGATAATGGATTACCAGTGATGAATAATTTGCTGTGCTCTTGCTTTCATTCTCAATACTCACATGAATCGGTAAATGTTGAGCATACGAGCAAAAAATACTGAAGCTATACCAAAGGTTCTGACTAGTTGTAAAATCAATATGAGATTCGTATGTTATGGGTTTGGTTCCAAAGAGTGGGGAAGTCAAATAGAGGCAATGTTTCCCACTAGTATAAGTGTGTTTTCATTGCGAGGTACCACACGAGGACAAACTTATAGCAAATCCTTGAGAGTAAGTAATCCTAGAAGTTAAAGCATAAGTTCTCAGCTCTAAAGTAAGCCCAAATGATTACTGTGGACATTGATCGTTTACCCTTTCAGGAGAACCAAGAAATATTGTCGTTTCTTCAATGCCCAGTATTGCGATGAGAGCATACTATCCCTTTATCATGGCCGAGATGATACCTGGAGCTGTAAAAACAAGGCGTAAGTTTTTGGGAAAATTGATTTCAGCTGAATCTGATATATACAAGGGGCGGTCAATAAGTTTTGCGAATCGGTAGGGCAAAACAGAGGAAGGGAAATGGCTGTTTGTGGGGGTGTTAGGACAAGTTATGACAAGTCAGGACCTGCAGCCGCACGCTCCTGCCTCGTCTATTTAAGAAGCAGTAGCTGATTGCAGATTGGCAGTCACATTTTTTTCAACAATGGAGAAGGTTGAGCACCGCGCAGTGATCAAACTTTTGACCAAGGAAGGCAAGAATGCCAAAGAGATCCATGAACGCATGGTTGCTGTGTACACCGACACCGCCCCTTCCTATGCAACCATTGCTCGCTGGAATAGGGAGTTCCGCCATGGTCGTGAGTCCCTTGAAAATGACCCCCGTCCACGACGCCCGTCAGACGTGACCAACAAGGACAATGTGGCCCGTGTGCAGAGGAGGATCCTTCAAAATCGACGGGTGAAGGTCGAAGAAATCAAGCGAGAACTTGGAATATCACATGGAAGTGTTATCAACATCATCCACGACAATTTGGCCATGACCAAGGTCTGTGCCCGTTGATCCCTAGAAACCTCACGCCCCATGATCGACTTCAACGTCGTCAAAGTCCACAAGGCCAGAGTTGCACAAGCTGGCCTGCACGAGTGCGGATTCGAGGAGCTCAACCATCCCCCCTACAGTTCAGATCTGGCTCCTAGCGACTATTTTTTATTCCGTCAGCTCAAGGCTGCACTGCGCGGACGCCGGTTTGGAGACGATGAAGATGTCCAACTTGCAACCCAGGAGTGGATTGAACAGCAGTCGGGAGATTTCTGGTTGTCGGGAATTCGAAGCCTCAGGGACAAGTGGCGCAAGTGCATTGAAGTCGAGGGTAGTTATATTGAAAAATAATAAAACACTTTTCCTCATATCTCGTTTCCTTATATCCGAATTGCAAAACTTATTGAACGCCACTCGTATTTTAGACAAACTTAAACTTGAAGCGATGAAAACACTTGGGAACTTAAGGTTAACGTCTTAAGTGATTATATTGGTTATAGTATTTATGTCAGTGGGAAAGGTATTTTGATCTTTGTTATAGATAATTTTGTAATGTTTTTAGTCGCCATCCGAGCGACCGACCTACGGATTGACATAGTAACTTATAGAGTCGCGTGCGCGCGACTAAAATATTAAGTCAATAATATAGATTAATTATAACTTTTTCAAATTTCAGATCCTGCAATTATAGCGGTAAACGGGTGCCCTGCTTACTATATCGCAGGTCCTACAGGAAGGTGTCGACAAGTGTTCCAGTATACGGTACAATTTGGACAACAGTCGCCACTTCCTATAACGCCGCCATACTTAACCCAACGGTCCTTATTCCCAAATCCCACTCAGCGACATGGAAATCCTCAAAAAGGTTCAAGCCCTAACGATTCGCCCCAATTCCATCCTATCTTTGGCCACCGAAATTCTAATCCACCATCTTCTGAAGGACAAAATCCAAGGCTGTCTGTGTTGCAAAATGCGGTGAAGAAGCTAAATTTGTCATTTCTTAATAACGATCGATTGTCTTCTTCACCCAATCCCCAATCAGCTTCCTCTTCTTCTGGAGAAGTCGTCGCTGATGAAAATCTGGACAAGTTGCGGCGAAGAATCCTTAGTGCTCTCAAACTCAGTAAAGATGATTCGACTGGCTCCAGTCAAAAGGATGACCCTCCAAACAAATCAGATGATGACGATTAAAAACCATCCCACCCCATTTTAATTGAGGTGCCATATTAATATGTCTACAATTTGGTTGACAGCCAGGTTTACTAGTCATCAGTACTGCGTCAATGTCTGGATGAAGCTCTAACTTCTAGTATCAAATTACAACCCTCAAAATTACCTAGGGAAAAGGTTTAAATGAGCAAGATATTTTTGATATAGTTGCTCCTTTAAAATATAATATCAACTTAATAAGTAGTGTATTGTTTAGCAGTAGCAAACTTGGTGATATCCAAGTTGAACATACTGCAAACTTCCATCCCGAAGTGAACAACAGACGAAGGAGTACGGGAGATTTCATTTTCTTAGCAACTCAACTTTATCATCGACTACTACCTTCTTCATAAGTTGAGAAATGGGATTAAGAAGAAGATTGATAAGTCATGCTGAGTCAATCTGCTATAAATATAGATTTTTTTTATCCAACGGTGCTTTAAACAAATTGTAAACAGTTTAGACCCTAGTATAAAACCTTTAATTTTAGTGACATCAAGGGAAATTTTAATCCATATACTTCTTGCAAAGATACAAAGGTAAAACCAAAGATAGATGACAGGGTCATCAACAAATTATGTTATCTTGTCTCTATGGAAACGTTTCTCTCTTAACCTAATTTTCAGGCATCTGTCTGAACTAATAGGTTAGGTTCAAGTTCTTTAGTAAGTACAAGTATAATAGTTTTTTTTTTCAACTGAAATTAAATTGGAAGGATTTGGATAGTTTAATATATTTGTACTTTATCCATAATTTATTCCTATTTAAAATTTACAAATGACTTGATGAAGTAGCAGATGGTGTAAGGTAGTTGTAAACTATATTGCAAATATATATACATAGCTGTGGTATGGGCCTAACGCATGCCGATGCAGTGTAGAGTTGATAATACTATGTGGCCAAAGGTAATTACCATATTTCTTCTTCCTAATATTTAACATCAATTGAGTTAAACATACAATTTGCTTCTTCTTTATTCGGTCTAAAATAGCTTGTCTTAAGTGGAAAGTTTGTAAAAAATACATTTTTTTTACTGCTGAAAGAAAAACAGAAGGAATGGCATCTTCAAAGTCATAAGAAATAAATTCTTGCAAATGAAAACAGCATAAACTTTCAAAAGTCAGAATTTACCCCTCTCGCAAGTATAAAAACGACACTCTTTTTCATTATTTAGTTCAGCACACTAAAGAAGACAGAGCTCTTACAAGCCGAGTAGATACGGCGTTAGTCTTCTAACGCCGCGATACCGGCTTCGATCCAGGCATGAGCGGACACAAACATCAGCGCACGGAGAGATCTGGCTACCCATTGGTGGACGCGCTGTGTTCAGACAATTACAACACTGCTTTCCTTCCTTTCCCATCCTCGCAGCACAACGCATACACTCTGTTCCAAGGAATCCTGACGATGAGTATCTATATCCACATCCCTTTGACGCGGAATAGGTTCCTCTGCCTAAGGGCGACGAAGTTTCCACTTGAACCCTATTTAATGTCATAAACATAATACTTCCTGGCACCGTCCCCTAGTGTCCTCGGGCTCATCAGCGATTGTCATACTGACCTTTATGTCTATTTCCTTATCCTGTCGGGATCCGCCAGGATAGAGATAGGTTGGTGAACCTACTACTAATTAAGAAGACAGAAACAAAGCACTCCAAACAACATCCCTAATTACCCATCTACATTCCGAAACAAAATTCCATCCTATATATTTATTTAATAAACTGTACTGATACAGTTAAGATATACAGTTACGATCACACTCTCTCGTCCCATTTATTCTGGGCATTCCTAGGGGACACTTGAGGAGCGGCCCCCAGTCCGTGCCCGATGTAGAATCAATTGGAATCGAGAATGCTACCCTCACCTCATCGTTCCAATACAAAAAAAAACCACATGAGTTCGCGCCAGAAAAACATGACTTCGCGCCAAAAAGCAAATTCTCCCGAAGGCGCTAAAAAACGAGACACCCATGACCCATGCCATTTACATGCAGAATCCATGACATACTCCACGAAATATATGTATAACTCCTTGAACATACTACAACACCGAAATACTGTTAGGATTCCAGCACCCCTAACCAGGCGACCATTTCTTACAGGAATCTGTATCGTTGAGTGAGTATGGTTTTATGCAGATATATTTTTCTCTTAGGCGATTTTATGCATTTTTGCGTCTCCACGAGCCAAGGTTGACGTTTTTGTATAATTTCTTTATATATCTAATTTTCACTTTATTATTTTTCATTTGTCACCTTTAACCTTCTTCTGTATATGTGACTCTTCTGTTTGCCCCATTAGACCGAGTATCACTGAGAGAATAGTGACATGTCACTCAATGAATAGTATCAGGCCATGCAATAAACTGATAAAGCACCGTATTTATTCATCTGAAACCTTTACTAATCTCGCAAATAAAGAATAATCTTCCGTGGAGGAGAACAAATAAATAATTATCCTCAAGGGAACGGACCACAAATAAAGAATTATCCTCTGTAGAAGAGCACAGAAATAAATATTCATCCTCTGTGGAAAAGAACAAAAATAAATAATTATTTTATGTTGAACAGAACAGAAATAAATAATTATTCTCTATGGAACGGACCACAAATAAAGAATTATCATCTGTAGAAGAGAACAGAAATAAATAATTATCCTCAATGGAACGGAACACAAATATAAAATTATCCTCTGTAGAAGAGAACCGAAATAAATAATTATCCTCAATGGAACGGACCATGAATAAAGAATTATCCTCTGTGGAAGAAAACCGAAATAAATAATTATCCTCAATGGAACGGAACACAAATAAAGAATTATCCTCTGTAGAAGAGAACCGAAATAAATAATTATCCTAAATGGAACGGACCACAAATAAAGAATTATTCTCTGTAGAAGAGAACCGAAATAAATAATTATCCTCAATGGAACGGAACACAAATAAAGAATTATCCTCTGTAGAAGAGAACCTAAATAAATAATTATCCTCATGGAACGGACCACAAATAAAAAATTATCCTTTGTAGAAGAGAACAGAAATATATAATTATCCTCAATGGAAAGGATCATAAATAAAAAATTATTCTCTGTAGAAGAGAACAGAAATAAATAATTATCTTCAATGGAACGGATCACAAATAAAGAATTATCCTCTGTAGAAGAGAACCGAAATAAATAATTATCCTTAATGAAACGGACCACAAATAAAGAATTATCCTCTGTAGAAGAGAACCGAAATAAATAATTATCCTCAATGGAACGGAACACAAATAAAGAATTATCCTCTGTAGAAGAGAACCGAAATAAATAATTATCCTCATGGAACGGACCACAAATAAAAAATTATCCTTTGTAGAAGAGAACAGAATTAATAATTATCCTCAATGGAAAGCATCATAAATAAAAAAATATTCTCTGTAGAAGAGAACAGAAATAAATAATTATCCTCAATGGAACGGATCACAAATAAAGAATTATCCTCTGTAGAAGAGAACCTAAATAAATAATTATCCTCAATGGAACGGACCATGAATAAAGAATTATCCTCTGTGGAAGAAAACCGAAATAAATAATTATCCTCAATGGAACGGAACACAAATAAAGAATTATCCTCTGTAGAAGAGAACCGAAATAAATAATTATCCTAAATGGAACGGACCACAAATAAAGAATTATCCTCTGTAGAAGAGAACCGAAATAAATAATTATCCTCAATGGAACGGAACACAAATAAAGAATTATCCTCTGTAGAAGAGAACACAAATAAATAATTATCCTCATGGAACGGACCACAAATAAAAAAAATTATCCTTTGTAGAAGAGAACAGAAATAAATAATTATCCTCAATGGAAAGGATCATAAATAAAAAATTATTCTCTGTAGAAGAGAACAGAAATAAATAATTATCCTCAATGGAACGGATCACAAATAAAGAATTATCCTCTGTAGAAGAGAACCGAAATAAATAATTATCCTTAATGAAACGGACCACAAATAAAGAACTATCCTCTGTAGAAGAGAACAGAAATAAATAATTATTCTCAATGGAACGGATCACAAATAAAGAATTAACCTCTGTAGAAGAGAACAAAAATGAATAATTATCTTCCATATAACGGATCACAAATAAAGTATTATCCTCTGTAGAAGATAACAGAAATAAATAATTATCCTCAATGGAACGGATCACAAATAAAGAATTATCCTTTGTAGAAGAGAACCGAAATAAATAATTATCCTCAATGGAACGGACCACAAATAAAGAATTATCCTCTGTAGAAGAGAACCGAAATAATTAATTATCCTCAATGGAACGGAACACAAATAAAGAATTATCCTCTGTAGAAGAGAAGCGAAATAAATAATTATCCTCAATGGAACAGATCACAAATAAAGAATTATCATCTGTAGAAGAGAACCGAAATAAATAATTATCCTCAATAGAACGGAACACAAATATAAAATTATCCTCTGTAGAAGAGAACCGAAATAAATAATTATCCTAAATGGAACGGAACACAAATAAAGAATTATCCTCTGTAGAAGAGAAGCGAAATAAATAATTATCCTCAATGGAACAGATCACAAATAAAGAATTATCCTCTGTAGAAGAGAAGCGAAATAAATAATTATCCTCAATGGAACAGATCACAAATAAAGAATTATCCTCTGTAGAAGAGAACCGAAATAAATAATTATCCTAAATGGAACGGAACACAAATAAAGAATTATCCTCTGTAGAAGAGAACCGAAATAAATAATTATCCTCAATGGAACGGACCCCAAATAAAGAATTATACTTTGTAGAAGAGAACAGAAATAAATAATTATTCTCAATGGATCGGATCACAAATAAAGAATTATCCTCTGTAGAAGAGAACAGAAATAAATAATTATCCTCAATGGAACTGATCACAAATAAAGAATTAACCTCTGTAGAAGAGAACAGAAATAAATAATTATCTTCCATAGAACGGATCACAAATAAAGAATTATCCTCTGTAGAAGAAAACCAAAATAAATAATTATCCTCAATGGAATGGATCACAAATAAAGAATTATCCTTTGTAGAAGAGAACCGAAATAAATAATTATCCTCAATGGAACGGAACACAAATAAAGAATTATCCTCTGTACAAGAGAACCGAAATAAATAATTATCCTCAATGGAACGGACCACAAATAAAGAATTATCCTTTGTAGAAGAGAACAGAAATAAATAACTATTCTCAATGGATCGGATCACAAATAAAGAATTATCCTCTGTAGAAGAGAACCGAAATAAATAATTATCCTCAATGGAACTGATCACAAATAAAGAATTATCCTCTGTAGAAGAGAACCGAAATAAATAATTATCCTCAATGGAACGGATCACAAATATAGAATTATCCTTTGTAGAAGAGAACAGAAATAAATAATTATCCTCAATGGAAAGGATCATAAATAAAAAATTATTCTCTGTAGAAGAGAACAGAAATAAATAATTATCCTCAATGGAACGGATCACAAATAAAGAATTATCCTCTGTAGAAGAGAACCGAAATAAATAATTATCCTTAATGAAACGGACCACAAATAAAGAACTATCCTCTGTAGAAGAGAACAGAAATAAATAATTATTCTCAATGGAACGGATCACAAATAAAGAATTAACCTCTGTAGAAGAGAACAAAAATGAATAATTATCTTCCATATAACGGATCACAAATAAAGTATTATCCTCTGTAGAAGATAACAGAAATAAATAATTATCCTCAATGGAACGGATCACAAATAAAGAATTATCCTTTGTAGAAGAGAACCGAAATAAATAATTATCCTCAATGGAACGGACCACAAATAAAGAATTATCCTCTGTAGAAGAGAACTGAAATAATTAATTATCCTCAATGGAACGGAACACAAATAAAGAATTATCCTCTGTAGAAGAGAAGCGAAATAAATAATTATCCTCAATGGAACAGATCACAAATAAAGAATTATCATCTGTAGAAGAGAACCGAAATAAATAATTATCCTCAATAGAACGGAACACAAATATAAAATTATCCTCTGTAGAAGAGAACCGAAATAAATAATTATCCTAAATGGAACGGAACACAAATAAAGAATTATCCTCTGTAGAAGAGAAGCGAAATAAATAATTATCCTCAATGGAACAGATCACAAATAAAGAATTATCCTCTGTAGAAGAGAAGCGAAATAAATAATTATCCTCAATGGAACAGATCACAAATAAAGAATTATCCTCTGTAGAAGAGAACCGAAATAAATAATTATCCTAAATGGAACGGAACACAAATAAAGAATTATCCTCTGTAGAAGAGAACCGAAATAAATAATTATCCTCAATGGAACGGACCCCAAATAAAGAATTATACTTTGTAGAAGAGAACAGAAATAAATAATTATTCTCAATGGATCGGATCACAAATAAAGAATTATCCTCTGTAGAAGAGAACAGAAATAAATAATTATCCTCAATGGAACTGATCACAAATAAAGAATTAACCTCTGTAGAAGAGAACAGAAATAAATAATTATCTTCCATAGAACGGATCACAAATAAAGAATTATCCTCTGTAGAAGAAAACCAAAATAAATAATTATCCTCAATGGAATGGATCACAAATAAAGAATTATCCTTTGTAGAAGAGAACCGAAATAAATAATTATCCTCAATGGAACGGAACACAAATAAAGAATTATCCTCTGTACAAGAGAACCGAAATAAATAATTATCCTCAATGGAACGGACCACAAATAAAGAATTATCCTTTGTAGAAGAGAACAGAAATAAATAACTATTCTCAATGGATCGGATCACAAATAAAGAATTATCCTCTGTAGAAGAGAACCGAAATAAATAATTATCCTCAATGGAACTGATCACAAATAAAGAATTATCCTCTGTAGAAGAGAACCGAAATAAATAATTATCCTCAATGGAACGGATCAAAAATATAGAATTATCCTTAGTAGAAGAGAACCGAAATAAATAATTATCCTCAATGGAACGGACCACAAATAAAGAATTATCCTCCGTAGAAGAAAACCGAAATAAATAATTATCCTCAATGGAACGGACCACAAATAAAGAATTATCCTCTGTAGAAGAGAACTGAAATATATAATTATCCTCAATGGAACGGACCACAAATAAAGAATTATCATCTGTAGAAGAGAACAGAAATAAATAATTATCCTCAATGGATGGGAGTACAAATAAAGAATTATCCTCTGTAGAAGAGAACAGAAATAAATAATTATTCTCAATGGATCGGATCACAAATAAAGAATTATCCTCTGTAGAAAAGAACACAAATAAATAATTATCCTGAATGGAACGGATCACAAATAAAGAATTATCCTCTGTAGAAGAGAACAGAAATAAATAATTATCCTCAATGGATGAGAGTACAAATAAAGAATTATCCTCTGTAGAAGAGAACAGAAATAAATAATTATTCTCAATGGATCGGATCACAAATAAAGAATTATCCTCTGTAGAAAAGAACACAAATAAATAATTATCCTCTATGGAACGGACCACAAATAATTATCCTATGTAAAGGACCAGAACGGGATTAGGAACGCTTGAAAGATAAATGCCTTAAGCGACATTTTGCACAGGGATTAACTGGGGGTAAAAGAAGTCGTAAGAACTATTTAAATAATGAACCACATGACCACGGTAAAATTTAAAACGACTCTTGCCAAGTTTTTTATCATTTATATAAACTTGTTATCATTTTGATTGCACGAATGGCAGGATTTTAAGCCGTATATTTTAGATTGCAGTTCAAGATTTATAAATCCATAACAGATAATCGTTAAGTAATTATAATAACAATTCAGGGATCAGTAGCTTGACTCTTAAAAGTCGACTATCAAAATACTGGTCAGAGTCCATATTTAACTTCTCCCTACAAGTATACAGTTGTATCCCCGCTGTCATTAACTCTATGGTAAACCCATCATTACACTGAATCCTCGATGATAAACTTTCCATCCCAAATATGAGTGTTTTATTTCGATCTAAACGCACCTCAACTTGTCCAATTCACCTCTGGCAAGAATTGCACACCTCGGGGAAGTTGGAACCTTATAGAGGTGGCCAAATTATTTCAAGGATGGATGAATTGCACATGTTTCTTGGGCTCACTTTAAGGTGATTGCGCCGTAATATCTGTTTTTTATATGTTAAAAACAACCTAAAAAACAATGGGTGGTTGATATGATCGGTGAAGTGATTGTTCAGGGTTGATTGAATCGATAAATGGATGGTATGGTGATTACGCAGTGATGACTGAAGTAAGTAAAAAAAAATGCAGATCTGAATATTGGAAATTCTTCTTTACAACTTCGGAGTTGTGTCTCGTATAGGTAGCGGATGATTCGGCTGCCGGGGCGGATATTTTCCGCCGTTAATTATGATTGTAGGATGTCGATGGTTCTTCTGCCATCGCTGGGCAGGTACTGTGGTAAAGGTTTACCGTAATTCGAATATTATGGGATGAGAGAGGTAATTGTGAGCGGCATAATATAGTCTTCGCATTAGGGGTGAGTAATCCCTTTTCATTAGGAATCTTTGTGCTCGATGCGAAGTCGGCATATAGACACTTCCTGTGGACAAATAAGACCTTGGGGCTTCAATGTCGATAGGCTTGTGAAAATGTGTCGCATCTTGTTTTGTGCATAGAAGTCAACCCATCTAGCCGTGGAGACCTCTCGAATGGCGGCTCTTATTGCGACGATCTAGCCCTCGCAGGGTATTGTGATTTTAGTAGGACTGATTGACTGAAGGGCGGCGGTCTTTAGCGCTCTAGCGGCTCTCTCATTCCCGGTGACCCCAACGTGTGCTAGACCCAAGCAAAAGGAGATTTTTCTTCCATCGTACGTTGCTCTATATACGTAAGTTCTTATTTCTAAAAGGATTGGATCAATGTCCGTTATTCGTGCTAGTCATTGGAGGATTCTCCAGGAGCCAGCGAAAAACGTATATTCATCTGAAGGGTGGGTATTGTATTCTCACTGCACTGCGTGTTTCATGGCATAACACTCAGCGGTCGAGATTTATGCAGCTTTTGGTATGGTTTCAGACTGGACGTAATTACCCGATATTACCGAAGAACCGGTTTCATCTCTGAAGTTCGATACATCTGTATAGATGTGAATTCCTCGGTGCATTTCAGGGTGGGTAAGGAATCAAAATTTGTTTTCCATAGGGAATGTCGGGGACGTTCCACTATGTTGCCATGGTAGATCTTTATATTTTTTTCCAGAATGGTATGTCTGGAAAAGTGATAGAGAGATGAAGTTCATCCTTGCCCTGATCTTCTACATCCGTAGCCGTACTATAACTACAAATGGTCGCGGGATGGATGGGTGCACCGCGAAAGTGTCCATTTGGTCTTTTAGAGCTTAAGTGCTGGTCAGCGATGCTGGAAGTCGCTGGATGCAGGCGTAGAGGAGTAGAGGGATTTCCGCCCGACAAAGCTCAGGTGGTATCTCTCCCGTGTCGTATTATAGGCTTTGGACTGATGAAGATCGAAAGGCTCTGATAGCCAAACAAAGGCTTCCATTAGCCACTATGATAATTAGAGCAAAGTGTCGCTCAGATGTAGAGGAGTAGATGTTTCACCAGTAATCCAACTTCCGGCGAATTAAGGAGCGATCTAGGATGAATAGCTTTTCTCGATCTGCTTCTCAGTTGTGCCGGTAAGCTATGCGCAGGATGTTCATCACCCTTTTGTAGGAGATTTTAGTAGTTCTGATGTGGGTTCCAATTTCAACTTCCTATCGAAGGTCAAGCCCAGGAACCTACAGCTCTCGACGACTGCAATCTTCTGTTGATATAGCAGAGATCAGGTTCCCCAATACACCCTCTACAGCAGCAAAAGCGAAACACTTTCGTCTTCTGGGCTGAGAATTGGCAGCATTGTAAAGAGATTCATCTGGTGATGTTGTTGATGGCGAGCTGGAAGTGACGCTCTACTGTTGTCATTTCGAAGTCTGCTAGGAAGATTGAGAAATCGTTTACGTAGAGGGTGGAAGCAATAATCTGAGGAAGGCTTTCCTAGATTCCGTTGAAACCCAGAGCAAAATGGGGCGCGCTCAAGACACTGTCATTGGGGACGTCTTCTTCTTGTGGAAATCGGTTTGATTTGACGCTTCTCATTCTTACGGAAAAGGTGCGGTTGGTTAAGAAGTTTTGATTAAGTCGGGCAATTGTTCACGCAAGCCTAGGTTATGAAGGGTTTTAAAAATGGCTTAGCGCCATGACGTATCTTTCATCTATTTGAGGTCGAAGAAGACAGCCACTAAGTGCTGTTTCCTGGCGAACACATTACATACCGCGAATTACAGGCGGATGAGAGCATCCGCAGTTAAAAGTATTTTCGGAATCCACACTGTGATGATAATATTGAGATTCTATTTCTAGGAACCATGTTAGATACACGTTCACCATTTTCTAGATGAGATTGTAAAAACAAGAAGTTAAGGCAATTGGACGGTAATTATGGGGACTAGTTGGGTCTTTACCGACTTTCAAAAAGCGAGAACTGTAGCCATTCTCCAGGTATCTGGAAAAGCGTTTTTCCATCCAGGTCGAACGGTGGTAGAGTGTCTGCTTGTATATTGAATCAGTTGCCCTCTCCCTGGCTCATGCTTCTGAGTTGGCGGTTCACGATTTATTTAGATAAGTCGTTCGCTCTGGCATTGCAGATGCTGCAGCTATTAAAATTCCACAATATAATGAAAGGGGTAGGTAGTTGTGAGATTGAGTCTCGTAAGTTGAATGTTGGGAGCAGTCCGGTGGGTGGCAAGTATACATTAGCGATTGTATACCGTTTCCAGATGTGCAAGCTCAGGGCAATCGCATCTAGGAGCGATTTTAGGTCGAGTGGTAGGGTGGGAAAGTCCTGGTAGGTGTAGATGGCACAGCCACCAGATGTGCTGCCGTCAATGGTAGCTGGGTGGTTACACAAGTGAAATTCGGTGGCCTTCGGGGAAAATTTGTTCCCAACATGGTTTTCTGGAGAGAGAGACGTAGGTAGAAGCCTCATCTGCTACCCAAATACCATAGTTCTTACCAGTTAGCTCTGATTCCGTTGATGTTCCACTGGATTATCTTCAATATTCATTTAGTTATATTCACAAAGCGAAAGTTTGTCTATCGCAGAGTTTGTGGAGACCTTTGATTTACTAAGGGTTTATGGCAACTCTATTCTGCGTAGACTGGTCTTTGGGCTTTAGATATTCTCTATTATTTGTTCTAATGCCGGTGTTTTAAGCATCTGCTGTGGGAGAATGCGGTGGCGTTCTATCTACAGAGGCGAGAACATTTCCGTCGTTCTCGAAAGTTGGGCAAAGATGGTGAATGTCTTTAGACTTTTCTGTTGGTGGGATAGTGGCGTTGTCAGTCGGAGGTCTAATGTGAGCTTTGGTGCGCTCGGCGGTGGGAGGGGCCGTTCCAGAGGGATCCTGGGCTCCCTCCATTTTCCGATCGTCTCCATTTGCTTTGGGGATGGTTTCTTGGATAGACGCTTTAGGTTCGGGGGCAGCATCAATATGTGGGGACAACCGTAGTTCTTGTTAAATGCGTTCTTTTTTCTGGTGAATACAACCTCTTCTTCGAATTTGTAAATGTTGCGCTCTTTTTTAGATGCTGAGTGGAGCTGTCCACAGTTTTCACATTTTTCTGAGCAAGTTTTAATTGATTCAAGGTGTGAGACTTTTGCGCACTTCGCGCAAAAGCACGGTGAAGAAGTATTTTTATAGAATTAATTTTCAAGAGTCGGTCACAGAAATTAAAATTGTTTTGTTCTAGGCCAGTGAAGGTTGGTTTTCGATATACCTGGGTGTTCATTTTGTTGCCGGACTTATCTATCAATAAGTCCAGAAATGGAAGGACATTATCTTGATCGAGGCCTATATACGAGCCTCGATCACAGCGAGGACAGCAACGTATATAGGCAGCACCGTTCGTTTTATGGAGGCCACGGTGTGTTCTCACTTAGGTATTAGTAATAGGACTGGCAAACCTTTCAACCATAAGGAAACATTAGCCATAAGATCTCACATTATACTATGTAAAACTGATGTTCTTGAAAACTTTAAAATCCTTGAACAATGTAACGATGAGATTTCCCTTCGTATTTTAGAGTCCATGTATATTAAAATACTAAAACCTTCCCTTAACAACGAGATAAGTGCGGTGCCGCTCTTCTTAGTTTAACTACTCCTCCAACCACCGCGTTTACTTCCTGCCTCCATTCCTTAATTTTTCAGTTGAGTCTTTCTCACAGTTCAACCCGGTAGGTTACGTTCTCTCCCCCTTTTTTCTTCCCAAACCCCTTCCCCTATTTAAATAATGATTTGTCTATCTAATTTGATTTTACTTTATGCTAATATGGAATATGTTAGATTTTTTTATTATTATCTCTCTTTGTCAGGCCTGATGATAGGCATGGAGCCTGAAACGTTGTCATTAGAGAATCAGTATAATGAATAATACGTTCTTTCTGATCATTGGATTCATTTTTAAGATTAAATTACCTTTCCCTACAAGAAACTATTTCCAATATACTCGTATATATATATATATTCATATATATATATATATATATATATATATATATATATATATATATATATATATATATATATATATATTGGAAATGTGGTACTGATAGTGAAACCTATGTATAGGAGCCAAAAGTTTAATTTACGAGACTAGTTTTAGTATGTAGTTTATCATACCCTCTTCAGTCGTATACTAAGAATGCAATTGTTACAAAATCTATAAATATCGTACATATCAGAAAAAAAGTCCCGAAATAAATAACCACAAGGAAACACAAAACGAGGGGGAAAAGGTCATTAATCAGGGGGTGTAAGTCTAAGATCGTTGACTAAGCTGTTTACGATGAGGTTACGGAAATGGAGGCTGCATTTCAATTGCCCATCTGACAAATTAAAATTGGGAATTTCTCCTATTAATATAGATTCTACTATTTTTCTTTTACGGAAATCTTTACAATTATATATGATTTGTGCTTTGAATAGTCAATTTGTTGGTTGAAATTGCTAATATGATTGAAAATACTGGATGTGGTACTGCCTCGTCTGACATCACCTTTAAGTTCGTAAATTCGTTTTGTTAAGGTTTTTCCGGTCTCTCCTATGTAGAATGAGGGTCAGTTTGTAGAGCCACATGGGATTAAATATACACCTGCCTAATTTGGCTGATCCACGGGTTTGGTTAAAGGCAAAGATTTAAGCATAGAAAAAGGGTATTTAAATGTGGTTAGGTCTGCAGAAATAACTTTGTTTACTCCTTTGAGAAGGGGAGAAAAAGGGAGGGATAGACACTTCGTATTACTAAATTTGTTTTATCCTTGGGACGGTAATGAGTAGATTTTGATTCAGATAAACTTTCATTGATCACGTGGAGGAGATCATTTAATTCAATGAATCTGCAGGTTATATATGTAATCTCGTCTTCTAGAAAGCAAGGGTCACATATCCTAAGTGCTCTCAAAAAACATACATGATGCATCGGCTCGCTTAATGTTAATATCATGATTAGAAAAAAATGGATATAAAAGTTAGAATGGGTTGGTTTTCGGTACACACTGAAGCTAATTTTGTCAATGACTAAGAATTTTTACATCAAGAAAGGATATAAAATTATCTTTTTTCAACTCTACTTTAAAATTGATAGTGAGATGAAGGTCGTTATTTTTTTTTAAAGAAATTGTCAAATAAGTTTAAACTATTTATACGCCAAATCGATATGACATCATCTACATACCTATACCATACAAAATTATCATGGGGAATCACAGAAGGGAGTAACGATACTTCGAAATGCTCCATAAAAATGTTACATAATATGGGCGATAAAGGATTACCCATGTGTAGAAGTATAATAAGAGTTTAATATATATATATGTATATATATATATATATATATATATATATATATATATATATATATATATATATATATATATATATATATATATATATATATATATATATATATATATATATATATATATATATATATATATATATATATATATATATATATATATATATATATATATATATATATATGTATCGAGTCTAAGGAAATAATAACTAAAGACATCTGGGTTTAGCTTTGCCCCTTCGAAGTTCTCCGGTAACATAGGAGAACGGGCAAAAGGGTAAGTGATACGAGACTGATTCCTGACCTCAGCTCAAAAAGGCAGGCCCTTCGAGGGTGCACTTATAAACAACCCATTCAAAAATGCAAACTGCCGATCTCGTATTACCCTTTCTCCGAGCCACAAGACGCAAAAGTGCGGGAGACCAACCTGAGGTCCCACCTTGCGAGCCCCCCCCCCCCCCATCCACCTCCCCACCCACCTCAGCGGGAGTAATTTGGGTATATAACAGGATGACCCGTGTAAACCAGGCTTTTTGTTCGTTCCTACCGAAGAGACAAGAAAGTTACCGGTTGACAGAAGATTTTTCGAGTTCGACAAGAAGACTCAAAAATCACCGGTACAAAGTTATTGCAAGTTAAGGAGAATTTGCAGTCCTTGTACAATACCAGATTGTACCAAGGAAGCTCGGCGCCGTTCGAGCCCCAAGATTAGTGAGTATCAACCTACACAGATTGAGGACTCCAAATCTTATTCTATCTGAGTTTGACAACTGCAAACTAGATAGATTTCTCATCCAAAATCGAAATTATATAAGCAAGACCAAAATCGCTAAAAAAGAATATAAACATATCCCAACCTTTTCTGAAGGACACCTTTTCAAGGTCATAAACGTACGAGAACCAACCCGCCTAATCAGCGTCTTTGTTTTGATTCTCTTACGCTAACTCGAAATTCCGTGTGACGTCACCCGTCAACTCGCCAGGCAAGTCAACGAAAGCCATCTAGCGAACAAACAACCAACTCCGATCAAAAATCTCAGAAGATATTCTAACTGGTCGCGAGTATTAATCTCCATTACCTTATGTAAGTAAAGAATAATCCTGTCATTTATGTCCCCGTGCATAAAAATTAGTTTATTGGATGTCTGACTAAGGACAAAGCTATTATCTTAAAAATTGTTCCCCCTGTAAAATTTTATCTCGAAGCGAGCTGCGAGAGCTCACCCAGTAATCCCATTTTCTTTTTTTAAGTGTATTAGATCTGTATTTATTGTATGCTATTTAGTGAGATGGGTTATGTTCATTAAAGTCTATTTTTCTTTAGTAAATGCACTGTTTTAATTATCCCCGAACGAGTTGAAGTGGCAATATTTGATAAAGTCAAGAAAGAAACCCAGTTTATTCATTCACTAGGATAAAAATAAAGATTAGCACTCTTAGAGCCCTATCCTCAAGCGATCACCGAGGCACGAACCTACGCCTCAATTTAAAGTTAGTTGGTTCATTGAAAATTAATAAAACAAATAAATATATATATATATATATATATATATATATATATATATATATATATATATATATATATATATATATATATTTATATATAATAATAATAATAATAATAATAATAAATAAATATATATATATTAGCTCGGCTAACCTACGACACCATGCTAAGACCATATTTTATTTTTGCCTAGAAGGAGGTTTAATTTTTGATTATCTAATACCTTAGAACATCAAGAGCTTCGTTAACTGGGATATTATTGAACAGGTTGTCTACATCAAGGCTTATTAAGCGGCTTCCTTTTATGTTGATTTTCCAAAAATTTTCAAAGAAATCATATGAATGGATTATCTGTGAAGGAGAGGAGGTTGGGTTTGAGGTTAGATGATGATGAGGTAGGGGAATCACTGGACCATTATTCGATATAGTAGAAGAGGACAATGAGGACTGCTGAAAATTAACAGCATCAATAAAGGCAGGTTGCAAGCGATCCAGAGAAACAGTATCCTGCTTGGCGCCAAACTGCAGTACATAGAATTTCGGCTTCCTAGAGATGACGAGAAATGGTTCCTCCTAAACGGGTTGCAAAGAGGAGCGAGTAGAATCGCGACGGACAAAGACATGCGAACAAGTTGACATCTCTTTCGGCACGAAAGGTCTCTGGTTAGCAGGCACTCGAGGGGCGGTAGACTTAACCTGAACCATTACCCGTAAAAAATTGTGTCATAAGAAGCAGGATTGAGTTAAAGAGGTAGAGGTCGGCCAGAAGAAGGAAAGAATTGACCAGGCAGACGAAGTTGAGTACCCAAAACTAGTTCCGCTGCAGAGCAGGCCAAATCCTCTTTCAGGGACGAAGGAATTCCCAACAGAATCAAAGGTAGCTTGTCCACCCAAGTGATATTAGGATCGATGGAGCGTAAGCTTGCCTTGAGCGTCCAATGCAAACGTTCGACAGCCGAGTTGCTTTGAGGGTGGTAGCTTGTGTTAGGAAGGCGAAAGGAACCAAGCACTGGCATGAGTGCATCCCATTGGTGGGATTCATATTGGCTGCC
The DNA here is from genome assembly GCA_963969495.1 of Ceratothoa steindachneri. Taxonomy (NCBI): domain Eukaryota; kingdom Metazoa; phylum Arthropoda; class Malacostraca; order Isopoda; family Cymothoidae; genus Ceratothoa; species Ceratothoa steindachneri. The sequence continues at coordinate 21,811,738 of OZ018338.1, read as the reverse complement.
ACGATCAGTCATAATCGTTGCGGGAACAGGGCAGTCAGGTAATGAGTAGTCAACCACGATGCGCCTGGAAGGACTGTCCGGCAAATCGATCTCACGAACGACGAGTTGAGAAGAGTGACGCAGCGTTCGCGTGTCCTCATCTTGTTCCTGTGAAAGCGCTATTGCCGCATGATCGATGGGCGCAATGCAGGAGAGTTGCGTGCTCAAAATCGCTGAAATGCGAGAGAGCGCGTCTGGTACGACGCTTGAAGAACCAGGAACATAGCGAATATCGTTCATCAACTGCAGGATGAAGTCAAGATGACGAGTGTCAACTGCAGTGTGTACTGACGAAGTACTACGAGAAGAACAAGCACCGACCAAAGGCTTATGGTTCGTAAAAATGGTTAAGTCACTTCCTTCCAAGTATTGTCGGAAGTGACGGATTGCGAGGTATATTTCGAGGAGCTCTCGAGAGAACGTACTATACCTTTTTTGAGAGTTTGAAAGAGAGTGAGAGAAGAAAGCAAGAGGTTGCCATTGGTCACCAACTTTCTGCTGCAATATTGCACCTACGTGGGCTGAAGATGCGTAGGAGGCAACGCTGATGGGAGCTCCTGGAGAAGGATGAGCCAATTCCGCAGCTCGGGAAATAGCCTCTTTAGTGCGAGAGAACGAATCGCACGCTTCAGCAGACCATTCAAGAGGAGAGTTCTTTGTGGTCTTGCTGAGCAGAGAGTTAAGAGGTTGCATGACCTTGGCACAATTAAGTATGAATCTGTTGTAAAAATTAACCATGCCACAGAAACGCCTAAGTTGCTAGCGCGATGTGGGCCTAGAAAAGTTGCGCATCACGGTAACTTTTTCTTAGAGTGGGCTGATCCCTGTATTCGAGACATGGTGACCCAAAAAGGAGAGTTGCGGGACATCAAAAAGACACTTGGAAGTGTTGAGTACGATACCGTACTCTTCAAGTCGAGCGAAAGCCTGACGAAGGTGATACAGATGCTCCTCTAAATACGAAGATGCTATCAGGAGGTCGTCTATGTAGCAGAAGACGCAAAGCACACCCCTCAAAACCTGATCCATAAAACGCTGGAAGGTCTGACCATTATTACGAAGGCCATAAGGCATCCTGTTCATGATGAAGGAACCAAATGGCGTAGTGATAGCCGTCTTTGGGACATCATCTGGATGAATAGGGATCTGGTTAAAAGCTCGTACCAGATCGAGTTGAGAAAAGATCGAACAACCGAAAAGAGTAGAATTGAAATCGGACAGACAGAGCAGAGGATATCTATCGGGGATAGTACAAGCATTGAGCCGCTAATAATCACCTACAGCTCTGTACTCACCGGGGATAGATTTGGGTACAATATAAAGAAGAAAGGCCCAAGGAGAAGAAGAGGGGCTAGCTATGCCAGATTTCCCCATGAAGGTGAACTCCTGCTTAGTTAAGGCGAGTTTATCTGGGGATAATCAACGGGGGCGAGAAATTACAGGCCCTCCAGTCGTCTCTATCAAGTGAACCACATTGTGTTTAATAGACCTGTCTTTAGAGGATGCTATGCTAATTGCAGGAAATTCTTGTAGCAGGCGCTGAAATTGTGGATTAGTTGAAGGAAACTGAATAGAGAGAAGAGAACTCTGTGACGGGAAAAATTAACCCGAAACTGTGAGCATTGTAGTGCAATCGATAAGCTTGCGGTTACGGAGTCGACCAAAAGGTCGTGGGCAGAGAGAAAATCTAGGCCCAGAATAGGAACGTCGACCTCAGCAACAATAAAGGTACATCGAAAAATTCTACGGAGGCCGAGATTTTTATTTATTTTTTTAAATTTTAAGAGCTCATCTGATGACTGCCTACTTGGGCATTAGTCGCCGAGGATGCTAAAAAAATCATTAAAAAACATCAATGAAAATGAAACAATAAAAGGGCAATAAGCAGGAGGCAAGCTCCGGCGTCGGGGGGAGGTCCGCCTCCCCCCGGTGCAGAAACGTGCGCCCTACTAAGATAACAAAAAACAACCTTCAAGAAATCCAACTAATTAAATAAAGGGGAGAAGGCTGGCCTCCACCAAATGTTTATAAGTCCACCAGTCAATGTGCACGAACTCGTCCCGAGTACAGGGGAGAGGCGGTAGTGACCCCGCCCATCCCGGCACCGGGACAGGTAACGTGCGCGGAGATCGCCCAGAATGGGACATTCAACAAGAATGTGCCGAACAGTCTGGGGGAATAACGCAGTCTTTACAGTAGGGCGCTGGCGAGCTCTCCATCAAATAGCGGTGCGTCCCGCAAGTGTGTCCAATTCGGAGACGAAAGAAAGCAACCTGAAGCCCTCGCGGCCTTGGTGGGTAGGTCCATGGGAACAGTCGCAGTGCAATGGCACGCAACTTTCAGTTCCCTGCGACCTTCTTCCATCTTCTTTGCCAAGCAGCCCGAAAAGCTGCCTGCATTCCTACCATGTAGTTGGTGTGAGGAAGAGCGAAACGCTGATCAGGTCGCAGAGTCCTTGTGGACTCCTTGGCGCCCTTATCGGCACCCTCGTCGGTGCGCTCATTCCCCGCAATTCCTACATGTCCAGGAACCCAGCAGAAGGTAATCTCGACATCCGCTCAGCATGCCAAAACCGTGGAGTCACGGATATTGCGAATCAGGGGATGCGGATATTCCAATGCCTCGAAAACACTCAGGGCGCTTTGTGAATCGCTATAGATCACAATCCGGTCTCCAAACCGGGCACGTTGCGTAATCTCCCGTGCCAAGTGGTGCATTGCTACCAGCTCTGCCGTGAAGACAGACGCATTGCCTGGCAGAGCCTCGCTGACTTCAAACAAAGTGGATACGGCTGGGAAGCCGACTCCCTCTTCGTACTTGGAGCCATCCGTATACACTGGCACGGTTCCAACGTGACACGAGGTGTGATCCAAAAAGGTCGAACGCAATACGCCCGGCGCTGTACAAGCTTTGGGAGCAGAGGCGTGGCGACAAATGGCTAAAGGTGGTACCCTCCAGAGTGGCGTCCTGAGCAGAAGCAGGGACAGCACCGGCCCGAGAGCTATACCTTACTCTCGAAGGAGTTTCCTAGCCTTAAACCCACAGGGCTTAGGGTATGACTGGCGTCTCTCGGCGGCATAGGCACCGTCGAAATGCAGTGGGAGTTGTTGGCAACTGGGGGAGGCGCCGGGCTTGCGCGTACAGGCGAATAATGCACTGTACATGGCGTAGAGTGAGTGGCATATCCCCAGAATCGACTAGTAGGCTCTCAATGGGGAAAGTGCAGAAGGTACCAGTCGCCAAGCAAAGGTCGGTGTGGTGGATCGAGTCGACCTTCCGCAATACACGCTCGGCTGCGGATGCATAAAACTCGAATCCATAGTCAAGCTTTAAACGAACAAAAGATCGATAAAAAAGTAAGGCAGTAGCCCTATCAGCGCTCCAAGCACTGAGCCTCACGGAACGGAGAATATCCATTGCGCGGCGAGAAAAGAGACCCTAAGGCTGCGAATATGAGCCTCCCAGGTGAGGCGTCGGTCAAATACAAGACAAAGGAAACGGTGCGATATAACCACTTCTATGTGTACCCTATTAAAAAAACAGGTCTGGGTCAATGTGGAGCCGTGGATGGCGGCAGAAATGAACCACCTTAGTCTTGGACAAGGAAAATCAAAACGCGTGCGCTTCGGCATAGCGAGAGACGCGGTTCAATGCCTGTTGGAGTCGACGCTCCAGGGTTGGCATCTGGGCAGCGCTAAAAGAGATCGAAAGGTCGTCCACGTAGAGCGTAGCGAGAACATCTTCTGGAAGAACCCAGGTGATGTCGTTGATGCTCAGAGCAAAGATTGTGACACTGAGGACACTTCCCTGCGGGACACCCTCTTCCTACTCCATTTGGCCAGAAAGGGCTCCCCCCACCCGTACGGGGAATCGAAGATTTCGCAAAAAATTCAGATATAAAGATTGGGAGCCATCTCCTCGCTTCCATCGTGCGGAGAGTCTCATGATACCGTATCGCTATGCAGGATCATAGGCCTTCTCCAGATCGAAAAACACCGTGGCGTAGTGCTGTCTATGAAGGAAGGCCTCGAAGACGGCATTTTCCAGTCGGAGCAGAGCATCCGACGTGTAGTGGAACTTGCGGAAGCCGCACTGTGCAGAATACAGATGGCCTCCGCTGTCCAGGAAATAGGCTAATCTAACATTTACCAATTTCTCCATCAACTTGCACACGCAAGAGGTTAGAGAGACTTGGCGGAATTCAGCCGGAGTAGAGTAATCTCTTCCCGTATTGCGAAAGGCGAGCACAGTAGCGATTCGCCAGGAATCCGGGAGGAGACCCTCCAGCCAGATCCTGTTGAACAAATCTAACAGAAGGGCCATGCCTCGTTCAGCCAGGTGTCGAAGCATGGCATGCGGGACATCGTTCGGACCATAGGCGGTGTCTGCGCACGAAGCAATAGCGGAACGCAACTCACTCAGAGTAAACCTGTCGTTGAAGGGTTCTCCGCCTCTGGAGGTAAAGTCCAGTCGGTGGCCTTCCGCGACATCACGACGTGCATTGAATGCTGGTGGAGCAGCATCCCGACTAGAGAATGAGGAGAAAGCGGTGGCAAAGCATTCCACCGCGCATGCGGGGTCTGAAATTGCGGTCCCATTCTCCTGGAGAATGGGAGGGAAGTCCTATGAGAACTTTTCCCGAATCCTCTTAACTCGCTTCCACACCTTTGCCTAAGAGATCTTCCCCTCTTAAGTGAAGACTCGTATGCCCGCCAAGAGAGCAGCGGGCATGCTTCGAAATATACCGGAACCTAGGCCTAGCCCGACGAAATTCAGCGACAGTGAAATCGTTCGGGCAGTGCTTATAGCGGCATGTAGGCAGAGCGCTTCTGCTTGAGAGCCGTCTCACAGCCAGCTGATCACCACGGGAGTGGTCGGCGGGCAAAAAGGCCAGACCTTTTAGGAATAGTAGCTAAGCCCGAGTCGATGAGGTTGCCGGAGAAAAACTCAACAGCCACATCTACCGACCTAAACTCCTCGACTGAGATAGAGAATGTAGTCATTTCCTGAAATGACTCTCAGACGGTAGTGGTCCAGAAAATGATATTTGAATGAGAAAGTGATCACTACCATTGATGTCATCGACCATTCCCCAATCAAAATCAGGCTGAGCATGCGAAAAGCAGAAAGATAGATCGAGGCAGGAGAATGAAGTGGTTCTCGGGCAGTGATGCGTAAACTCATCCACATTTATGACACCTATCTCAAGCTCATCGATCAGGTCGGCAAGGACTTGACACCGGGGATTGATGGAGTAGTCTCCCCAGATGGGGTGTCTACCGTTTAAATCTCGGAGCAAGAGAAAGGGCATCGGCAGCCGTGCCACGACGCGGCAGAAGTCCCTCGTGTCGAAGTCGGCTGACGGTGGAATGTACGCGGAAATAACAGTATACCCCCAATCAAGGTGGTATCTAAAGCGAAGAGAAGAACGGAGCCATCATGCCTGGTGTAAATCGCACATCCTCCTGCCCTGGCCCCATCCTGTGGTGGTGGGGTCACAAAACCCTTATACCCCGCGAAGGTGCGAAGGGGGCATGCGCCTAGCATGGTCTCCTACAAAAAGATTGCTAACGGGTACGGGAGGAGACTAGTCTCCGCAGCTCATCCCAGTTGGCCCAGACTCCGCGGCAATTCCATTAAAGGAATATGCCCTCCAGGGCTAGCTCGAAGGAGACGCGGGGGCCCTCTTCGAACAGAAGACCCTCACGGGAATGGCCGTACGCTTCGTGAGGCAGAACCCCGTGCGCTGTTGGCCGGACAATGCGCTGAAGGCGCTGTCACCTTCGAGGATTTATTGGGGGAGGTTCGGCTCGCCCTGCGAGTCTTTTCCTCCCTCCACCTCCAAACTTTAGGCGGGTGTTGCGGCTTCGAAGGGGGGGGGGGTTATTTTCGAGGATCCACCGTCTCCGAGCCACCCAGCCAACAACTAGGCGTGGGCTAAGGAGCCGAAGCTCTTTTGTTGCTGTCCTTCTTTCGGGAGGCAGCTTTAGGAACCCCGGAAGATGGCCTGGTGACCAACTTCAGGGGTGTTGCCTCCTATGAGTATAACGACTCGATGGAGGTGCGTGGTCGTTTCGCCTTGCGGGAAACGGTCACGCTAGACGAAGACGGGGGGAGCCCTGGTTTTACTCGGGGCTTGGTGTGTACCCTTTGTGCCGCCAGCCTTACCATGGAAGCGCACAGGGTGGGTAGAACCCGCAGAGGGGTTCCGAATGGGCGCAGAAACGACCGTACTAGTACCCTGGAAGGACCAGGAGCAGAAGGTGTCTTTTTCAACATTAAGACATAGGACGTCCCGGCTAGCGCCGGGCGCGACAGGACCAAGTCCTTAGCCTGCGCGAAATGAGAGACGATCCCTAGCCTGAACGGCTAGGATTTCCTTCTCAAGGAGATAGGCACCACTTTGCTTCTAAGAAGCGGGGTGCGGCTCTCCGTAATTGACACACTTGGCCACACACGATTTGGACTTATCGTGTGCGGTGTTGGAGCAACTTACACAGGTTTCGGGTAACCCCGACTTCGCACGTCGACAGGAGCGATTAGTATGGCCACTTCAGCCATACTAATCAATCCTGTCGACTTGCAAAGTGGCAGTAATAGAACCTCCGCGGCAGTGGCACGAATGCCTTCTTGCGGTAGCGATACCAACTGGCACGCACCGACTCAGCGAGCTCGTCACAGTTGAACGTGACGAAGAGTGTAGGGGTGGGTCTCGAGGCCCCTCCCTATTTTCTCATCACACGCTCGACCTTGTCCGCCCCATGGTCAGCCAGCTCTAAGGTGATGTCATCTATGGAGCAGTCCACAAGTTCCCACGCATAAACTACTCCTTTCACAAAGTTCATGGTTGAGTGCGGCGTTACACTCAACGGCGTGCCATCAAGTGTCCGAAAGGCACTAATCATGGCCGCCTCAGAGGGATTCGACTCATTCGCCAAAAGGCTTCCGTCCGAGAAACGGGTTGCCTTCGGCTCTTTACCAATCAAACTGGCTAAACCTCTCCTCTGAATGATCATGTTGCCCTTATCCAACATGGTGCCATCAGGGAAGCGAATAACGATGAAGCGTTTGAAGCCAGTGGGCTTAAAAACGCCGGGTAATCTCTGAATGAGAGGCACCGATGTAATCGAGGCTCCGCTCTGCGCACTAGCACTTTTGGTCTTAGTCAGGGGCTCTGCACCCGAGGTGGCAGAGGAGCCGGATGCGCGGATCTTGGCTTGATCGTTTACCGAAGTGGCAGCAGAGCCATCTTTCCCCGCAACCCCCGCGGATGGAGAGGAACCCCGAGTCTTTTTAGTCTTTTTTTTTCTTTTTAGGAGAGGAGGGCGGGGAATGAACCCGCTTCTCTCCTCCAACAGCAGGAGCCTCAAGCCGGATGGACCGGCTTCAACAAGGTCCTTCTTTGAATGGAGAAGGGCCTCCCCAGTCCATCACAGGTCCCATTGGCAGTGGTGTCACAAGTCGAGTCTGCGGAGGCACAGACCTTGACCTCCGCTAGGTTTAATATTCTAGTTAGCAGGTCTGTTGAGGGAAGCACCCGATGATGCCTGGCTTTCTTCTCTCTCCTAAGGGGGTTTGCCCTACCGACCCGCTTCAATGGGGAGCGGTCGGCTATGGGCTGCCATTTGGATTTCTTGGCCGTTTTCCTTGGAAAGTAAAGGGGGAGACTGCCGCTGGAAACAGGGAGGTGCCTGACAAGGGGGTAAGGGGGAGTCCCCTACACCCATAGGCAAAGGAGAAGAGTAAGCCTCCTCTCCCTTAAAGAGATTTCGAGGGGCCCCTGCGAGAGCACAGAGGGGAGGGACCTCCATTTTTTCTGTAGCGCTGCCCCAGAGCGGCTCCGACGATGGACGAGGGGAAATTGAGGAAAGATTTTTTATTTTCTCATCATTGGGCTTGGTGACCCTATTTTTCTTTACCGGAAGCAAACGCGAATCACCCCTCGCAGTGGCCCGCTCTGCTGGGGGTGCGTAGTGAAGATAGTGAAGTGAGAAGAAAAAGGGGTATGAGGAAGGTATGGGTGGGGATGAAGCAGGTTGTTAAAAACCCACCATCCCAAACCGGAGCTTAGGGGTTTGGGAATATTGTCCCCTCCTCCCTCAGCCCCGATCCGAGATAGTTGGCTGAGAAGAAGGTCAGCATCTACCCTCTGAAATTAGAGGCCGACTAGAGGAAGTTGTGGGAGAGGTTGTATGGGAAGTGAGGAAGTAGGGGAGAAATACAGGCTGTTTGAAAGAAGGAGAAGAGGCTAAGCTAGTGCCGGACGGGGCGCTGAGAATAAGTCCTTATATCTGAAGAATTAGCGGCTTTAAGGACAAGATCAGAGGAGGAACAAGCTTTATCGTCCAGAGATGCTGGAATAACATTACATTGAGCACCAGTGTCTACGAAATATGAAAAGCCAGAAAATGGGTCATAAATGCAAAATTGTGGATCAACCTAAGTAAGTGAAGGGAGGGCAGAGGTGATAGAGCTATTGATCACTTTCATTTTTCAGTTTAAAGTAGAATTGAAATTATTATGATGAGAAGGTTGAGGTTGGAATGGAGCATCAGATCGAGAAGAGTGAATTGGTTGTTGAGGAGATGAAAGTGGTGGATGAGCGTTAGAACAAGGATGTACTAGTACGAGGGGCGGTCACTAAGTTTTGCAATTCAGATAGAAGGAAACGAGATATGAGGAAAAGTGTTTTATTATTTTTCAATATAACTACCCTCGACCTCAATGAACTTGAGCCACTTGTCCCTTAGGCTTCGAATTCCCGACAACCACAAATCTCCCGACTGCTGTCCAATCCACTCCTGGACGGCGAGCTGGACATCTTCATCGTCCCCAAACCGGCGTCCACGCAGTGCAGTCTTGAGCTGGCGGAATAAAAAGTAGTCGCTAGGGACCAGATCTGGACTGTAGGGGGGATGGTTGAGCTCCTCGAATCCGCACTCGCGCAGGGCAGCTTGTGCAACTTTGGCCTTGTGGACTTTGACGACGTTGAAGTCGATCATGGGGCGCGAAGTTTCTAGGGACCCAACGGACAGAGACCTTGGTCATGGCCAAATTTTCGTGGATGATGTTCCTAACACTTCCATGTGATATTCCAAGTTGTCGCTCGATTTCTTCAACCTTCACCCGTCGATTTTCGAGGATCCTCCTCTCCACACGGGCCACATTGTCCTCGTTGGTCACGTCTGGCGGGCGTCCTGGACAGGGCTCAACTTCAAGGGACTCACGACCATGGCGGAACTCCCTATTCCAGTGAGCAATGGTTGTATAGGAAGGGGCGGTGTCGGTGTACACTGCAACCATGCGTTCATGGATCTCTTTTGCATTCTTGCCTTCCTTGGTCCAAAATTTGATCACTGTGCGGTGCTCAACCTTCTCCATTGTTGAAAAATTTGTGACTGACGATCTGCAATCAGCTACTGCTTCTTAAATAGACGAGGCAGGAGCGTGCGGCTGGAGGTCCTGACTTGTCATAACTTGTCCTAACACCCCCACAAACAGCCATCCCCCTTCCTATGTTTTGCCCTCCGATTCGCAAAACTTATTGACCGCCCCTCGTAGTACATATGTGCAGGGCTGTATACATTTTACGGTTTGTGCACCATATTTGTTGTGGTACCAGCACCAATTAGTTGGTTGGATAAAAGTAACACTAGAAGTAGTACGGCAGTAAGAAGGAAGAAATTGTGAAGAATGTGCATGTGATTGAGAATAGGATGAGTGGTAATATTGGCAAGGCTGTATACAGTGTACGGCGTTACCACCAAATCTCTCATGGTACCAGCAGACTCTTTGGTTGAGAGTGGGAAAGGGATAGGCGGAAGGAGAACGAGTAAATAAATGCCGCGACTCACCTCTTGTGCTGGAACGTCCTCGTTGGTTTCGTCTTCGAGAGGACGAACGGCGCCTGTCGCTCCGTCCACCCTTGTAACCGTTCAGTCGTTCGGTCCCACATTGGAGTTTTAGTTTTTGTAGTTCTCCCTCTATAATCTCCAAAGCGGCAGCCAAGTCCGGTGATGAATGTTAAAATTAGGCGTTACACGGGTCCGGCCTATTGCCAGAAGGCGTCGTTGGTAACCGAACCGGCGAAATAGATGGATTAGAGGGAGGAATGGGACATTGTGGGACAGGTCCCCAGTTTACGTAAGGATTAAGATATATTATCTCTGCTGCTTTGGCGATTTCATCCACGCTCTTGTGCTCACCAATCATGATGAGGGGCCTAATGTAGTCAGGGATCGTACGCACGAAAATCTCTGTTAGGAGCGAGTCAAAAAGCTCTGATGAAGCGTCCTTCGCCCTGATTTATTCTTTGAGATGCTCAAGGAAGCGCATGGGACGCCTATCACCCATTTGCTGAGTATTTAGCAGTTCCCTTAAGTCTTCAACCTAGGATCTCCGAAATCCAAGCTTAAAAGCTTGCCCCAACTCCCCCCCATGCACCATTTCTTCTACTTTGTAACAAAATTCCCCGAAACAAAGCAAAGATACTTATTGGGACTTTTTGCGTAATGCTTATTATGCGCTCTTGATCGGTTATGGCTTGATGTGCCATCAGAAACTAGCATAGTTCGAACCACGTAATCGGACCAGTCGCATCGAAAGCGGGAAGATTGATTAATGTGTGGTTGGTGGCTTGGGCGCTGACACTTTGGTTTATAGCTGCAGGATGATTAACTGCCACAGGTGACGCACATGTTGTCGTGAAAGTTGAGGGGGCCTGGCTTGCTAGCGTGGTCGAGGCAGTTGATGTGAACATTGTGGCTTGACTATTCATGGCTAATGGATGTGTGCTTTTGAAAGTCCTGGTTAAGAAAAAAATTGAGGAGGTTGAAGTGAAATGAAAACAAACTTACAGCGAAAACGGAAGAAGGGCGGTAGGCTTAAGCCGAGCCGGAGTCACTGAGAGAGAGAGAGAGAGAGAGAGAGAGAGAGAGAGAGAGAGAGAGAGAGAGAGAGAGAGAGAGAGAGAGAGAGAGAGAGAGGGGGAGAGAGAGAAGTGGCTAAGTCTGTAGTTGCCAAGCGTAATCTCAAAGTGGAAAGAATAATATAATTCTTACGTAACTAGATGTTAATCTATATTATACTTAATTGGAAAAAAGAAAGGGTCTAGGGCACCAATTGTGATTAGTTTAATGACAAAACTTGCCTAGAGAGCAGCCATTAAACCTTTCTATATGAATTTAAAGTTAAAAAAATGACTTGAAAGAGAAAACGTGATGCAGGATAACTATTTCAACCCGGAAGGTTTCAAAATCACTGACTCAAATTTAACAAGATTTATTGAACAACAAATAGTGGAATATGATTAATTTGAATTTGATAATACGGTTAATGAATGTAATGCTATTATATATATATATATATATATATATATATATATATATATATATATATATATATATATATATATATTGAATATAGGGAAATGGCCGATGATTATAATGTTAAGGGGAATAAGTTATATAAGGTGGGTATTATAGTGAATAAGATATAAAATATGGGGGAATTATATAAAATATAGTATAGTACTTCCACGACGTTTTTGAAGTTATAAATCAGGGGAACTGGAATTCAAAGGATGGAATTACACTTTGAATATTTTTAGACCTTTGTATACACTGATGATTACTTTGGGAGCTAATTCTTCCTGACCTTGATGGAGCGCTGCTGAGATAAAAAGTGTTCGTTAAAATGTGCTCCGGACTCGGGAAACGGGAAAGTCTATTCTGATTTGTTAATTTCGAATTGGGTTGTACAAATGTTTTGATTCGTCGGTGGTTGGGATGAGTCGTACTTTGATTTTGAAATAACCGTATTGGTATCAAAGGGCGTACAAAAATGGATTTTAGGCGAGATGCATAATTTTCTCAAACGAGAAATTGCCCTCTTTACGAACTTTGTAGGAGCTTGCAAAGGTGTCAACTGCTACAGGTATCATTCAAGTCACCAAACGAGACTGCAATTTCCGGTTCAAGATTTAACGTGAAATTCTCCGTGAACTCCAAGCAAACGTAAGTCGAACCCAACTTCCTTACACACTGAGACGGTGCCAATTGACCCTTACTCGCGTTCGTCTAAAGTGTCAACACCACTTTCATAACAAATTGCAGTGGTTATTCCAAAATAGCCTATGGAAGAAGGCTTCAAATCCTGCGAAGAATATTCTCAATCTTTCTTCTCATGAGCTCTCGCGTAATTAAGAAATTATCCTCGGCTTTGGGCTATCTTTCGCGTTCAAAAATAGTGATTCATTTTCCCTTAATCATCTCCTTTTTATAAATAAATTTTGTGAAAGTGATCAGTCGAACATTGAGTTCTTAAGTGGTTTTGTAGGTGGTGCTTTATCCCATAGTGACAGTGTGAAATACTTAGAGATCCCTGGGCGCTTCATGACTGCCCTCAAATTACTTAATTCTAACAAAAATATCATCCTAACAAAATCGGACAAAACTAACCAAATCGTGGTGTTAAACAAAAGTTCTTATACTGAGAAATTACAAGATTTATTCAATGATATGAACATTTACGAGAATTTATCTTCCAACCCATCGAAAAATAAAACCGAGATCTTCAACAAAACCTCACAAAATTGCTCAAACGCTCGAACCCAAACATTCTCATCGTTATAAACCTACCAACCCATCACTCACCCGTATGTATGGTCTGAAAAAAACCTACAAAAGAGGAACGCCACTTCGACCTATTATATCGTGTATCGACTCTCATGAATACAAACACTCGAAGTGGTTAGCCTCTCTTCGTGCTGACGCTGTTGGATTGACCTTTCCTTCACACATAATCCATTCCTCTGATTTCATTGAAATATTTAGGAAAATCACATAAAAGGATGCCACTTAGTAAGCTTTGATGTAGACAACCTGTTCAATAATGTCCCAGTTAACGAAGATCTTGATGTTCTATCTAAGGTATTAGAAAATCAAAAATTAAACCTCCTTCTAGGTAAAAATAAAATTATAAATCTTGTTAAACTTTGTGTACTGACAATGTATTTATCAGCGATATGGGTTTTGTTCCGTCAAAAATATGATCTTATCTTGGGTAATCCCTGATCGCCCATATTATGTAACCATTTTATGGGGCATTTCGAAGTATCATTACTCCCTTCTGTGATTCCCTATCATAATTTTGTATGGTATAGGTATGTAGATGATGTCATATCGATTTGGCCTATAAATAGTTTAAACTTATTTGACAATTTCCTTAAAAAGCTTAACGACCTCCATCCCACTATCAATTTCAAAGTAGAGTGGGAAAAAGATAATTGTATATCCTTTCTTGATGTAAAAATTCTTAGTCATTGAAAAAATTAGGTTCACTGTGTACCGAAAACCAACCCATTCTAACTCGTATATCCATTTCTTTTCTCATCATGATATTAACATTAAGCGAACCGTTGCATCAGGTATGTTTTTGAGAGCACTTAGGATATGTGACCCTTGCTTTCTAGAAGACGAGATTACATATATAACCTGCAGTTTCATTGAATTAAATTATCCCCTCCACGTGATCAATGAAAGTTTATCTGAATCAAAATCTACTCATTACCGTCCTAAGGACAAAAACAAATTTAGTAATACGAAGTGTCTATCCCTCCCTTTTTCTCCCCTCATCAAAGGAGTGAACAAAGTTATTTCTCCAGACCTAACCACATTTAAATACTATTTTTCTATCCCTAAATCTTCCCCTTCGACCAAGCCCGTGGATCAGCCAAATGAAGCAGGTGTATATTTAATCCCGTGTGGCTTTACAAGCTGTCCCTCATTTTACATAGGAGAGACCGGAAGAACCTTAACAAAACGAATTTATGAACATAAAACAAAAGAAACAAACAAACAAACAAAACATTAAATTCGGTAAAGTACTGTCTCTTACGTGGCATAAAGGTAGAGACATGATATACACATTTAATATTTATGCATAATATCCAGGACGCACAAAGCTTCAAGGAGCTGTGTAAGCGCGCCCCCTACAAAAAAAAGTCAGGTTTACATTTTCCAATAATCTTTTTAAAGTTTGAACATTATTAGCAATTACAACAGGTTCTGGTAGTTGATTCCAAATCGGCACAACTCTACATGCGAAGGAATATTTTCTACAATTTGTTCTAGCAAATTTAACATTTAGTTTAAAGGAGTGTCATCTTGTTGGTCTGCGGTTCAAACTAAACATGGAGTCGAAGTCTATTTCAACCAGCCTACGAATGATTTTATATAGAGATCGGATTTTATTCTTCGTATTTCAAGTGATTCAATCTGGAGCAAATCAAGGCCCTGGAGATACGGCGTATCTCTCATATTTGATAGGTTTTTTGTCAATTTTCGCTGTAGTCTCTCGATACATTAAATACCTGGATCTTTGAGGGGCTCCATATTTCGGTGTTGCTTTCCAATAATGGCCTTATGTAGGTTTTGAAAATAATGAGTTGGAACGGCACATCCGAAGTTACGAAAGCTCTTTTTAACTGATATAACCGAAAGTATGCAATTCTCGCTACGTTTGAGCAGTGGCGGCTGACCGAAAGATCATTCGTCATGCACACTCCCAGATCTCGACAAAATTCCACGTTACCGATGTGATTGTGTTGGATGAAATAGTTGAAGTTTAATCATATTTTTAATCATATTGGCAATTTCAATCAACAAGTTGACTATTCAAAGCACAAATCGTAAAGATTTCCGTAAAAGAAAAATAGTCAAATCTATATCAATAGGAGAAATTCCCAATTTTAATTTGTCAGATTGACAATTGAAATGCAGCCCCTATCCATTCCAGTAACCTCATCGTAAATAGCTTAGTCAACGATTTTAGACTCGCCCCCTCTGATTAATCACCCTTTTCCCCCGTTTTGTGTTTCTTTATGTTTTTTCTTTTTGTTTTTTCTGATCTGTACGCTATTTATAGACTTTTGTAATAATTGCATTCTCAGTATACGACTGAAGAGGGTATGATAAACTACATACTGAAACTAGTCTCGTAAATTAAACTTTTGGCTCCTATACAGTGGTTTCACTATCATATACCATAACTCGCTATTGAGTTGTTTTACTTATATATATATATATATATATATATATATATATATATATATATATATATATATATATATATACACTCGTATATTTGGGCAGAAGATTTTCTTCGTGACATTTTTTATTGAAGGCGACTGCGAATTCAGCATTAATAATTTTCTTTTCGAGTCTCTAATATTCCGCTTTTGGTCGTTGGTTAACCCGTGTATAAGCTCGCCAAAATTCATTACAAAAGCTCTGATGAACGAGGGTAGTAAAATAATTCATTGGATAAAACGAAACATTTATTGGCCTAACGCGTGTCAATATACTCCTTTATCATTATCAAAGGAAGGTAGAAATAATATAAGGAAATAAAAACATGGCTCGAAGGTTGACAATTATACGATCACATTTATGGGGAATGGAAATTCTTAAAAACAAAGGATTAAGACGGCTTAAAGAGGCTAGTTTAAAATGGGCACAAGATTAAGATAGGCGGAGATTATTACTTGGCGCACGAGGACGCGAGGAAGGCAGGGTGAACTGTATGTTTGTTTGTGTATTTAATTTTGGTTGCTTTTCTTTTATATAGAGAGCTTCTAATATGAGTAATTGTTGGCGATTTGGAGCATATGCAAGAATTTCGGTGTTATCTTCGAGTGACTTCCGGTCCAATTGTCTTCCATGTTTTTCAAATGTATGTGTTTTAGATGCACCTTTGTTTAAATGGTAACTCATTCTTCGTGTTAATTTTGTTTCTGTCATTCCGATATATGAATGAGGTAGGAGCTCACAGTCTCCCATTTTGCAAGTGTATTCATATATTAAATGACTTCTTTGTTTAGGTGTTAGGGTGGGTGTATGGTTATTTTTGACATTGCCTTGTTGTATACCATTTTCAGCGGTGCTCTACAACTCTCAATTTCATAAATATTTTAAACTGAAATTCACACTCATTTTATTAGTTTCCAGACTAATTACATCTCTTCATCCCCCTGTTGTGGGTGGCAGGGGTGGGAGTGGGGGCAATGTATATGTGATGGCAGAATCTAACATAGCCTTTAACCACCTCTGTACAAAGAAATGTGGTCGCTATAGCAAACAAATGAACAAATGCAAAGATCAACAATCTTCCTCTTTTGTATACTTAGATTTATTTCCATGACAAAAGCAACCGGAAAGTCATAAAGCACCACATAGGAACAGTGATTAGTGATTATAATCTTGTTTGGAAACCATAACGAAAAGAAATTAGAGAACTTTATTTTCTATTTTAGTTAGTGTTACAATATTAATTTAGGGAACATAGAAAACTAAATATTTAAGTAAACTATTTTAATTTTTAGTTCCTCCAGTGTATTGTACTACAAACTATTATATTTCTAATACCGACCAAACCGCGTTCTGTTACATGTATATAGGGTAAGGGTTTCTAACGACATTAGCGTCCAAAAAGATCAGAACACTTGTATTTATATCACATTATCTTCCATAACTTTTAATAAAGAAAATCAAAGGTTTCCAAAGGTGGTTTACAATATCTTATCGGAATAAACTAAATACTAGTAATGTTTATGCAAATTTGGATGGATAAAACGAAAATTATCAGCAGATAAGCAATTTACTAAAAAAATCGGAGTGTCAAAAATGATCCGAACGGAGGCAGAAAAATTTTTTTTTACTGGAGTATAACGACTAGATTATCAGTGCAAAACATTTTTACAAGTTACTAATATTTAGTGAGGAGGCATTTTATTCTCAATGAGGCTTTGACATTACCTCCACAAGAACGAACCAACTGTTGAGAAACTTGCGCAGTAATCTTGCGCCATTCATCTTGAAGAATTTCCCTGAGTTCTTGAATTGTTTTAGGATTCCTTCTAATCATTTTCCAGGAAGCTCTTCACGAGCTTGGTCTTATGGCAGGAGGCATTATCCTGCATGGAAATTGCAAGTTGAGCTTCGGAGGTTCACATATGGGGCAGAGTAGGCGGTCACAGCAATCCCTTGCCAACTTGTGCATTCACTGTTTCCCGTAAGCTCACATGTGGCCCTGTACCTTCTATTGAAATGACGCCCCAGACCTGGACACTTTCCCCGTCAAACTTCATTTTTTTGGTGTATTTGACAGACAATATTTCGCCTGTTCTAACGAACGTATGCTTAGAGTAGGAAAGGGGCGCAAAGAAAAATAAAAAGAAAAGTAGCGAAACGAGTTTCGAAC
The DNA here is from genome assembly GCA_963969495.1 of Ceratothoa steindachneri. Classification (NCBI taxonomy): domain Eukaryota; kingdom Metazoa; phylum Arthropoda; class Malacostraca; order Isopoda; family Cymothoidae; genus Ceratothoa; species Ceratothoa steindachneri. Next base: position 21,794,440 of record OZ018338.1, on the reverse strand, counting down.
GCGCTACGACGAGGGACAGCCGTTAGCGAGAGTCCTAAACCCCTCGGCCATCCTAAGTCCCAAAAAAGACTCATTCAAGCAAAGCATTTAAGCCGCTCGCCTGAACTTCTCGCACGCTACACAAGCCCCTCCCCCTTGGGGTGGAGCGTATTTTGAGGATTGAGGAGAACAGCATCTGGCAATGTTATTCGAGGACTAAAGTTCTCCCTACCCGGCCTCCCGGGTCTTGGCCACAAATTTAGACTAGGAAAGGGGCGCAAAGAAAAATAAATAAAAAAAAGTAGCGAAACGAGTTTCGAACGCGGTTCTCGTCCCAACCGTTAGCGAGAGTCCTAAACCACTCAGCCATCTTTAATCCCAAAAAAACTCCTCTAAGCAAAGCATTTAAGCCGTTCGCCTGAACTTCTCGCACACTACAAACGAAACAGTCGCCATCTGATTCGAACAAATTAAACTTAGATCTGTCAATGAAGTGTACTTCAGCTAAATCTGAGCCGGCCATCATTGGGAGATTTCAAGACTTCGGTTAAGTTTGTGTGAAATGACCCAAACTATAGTTTGTAAAATTCTTGAGAAGATAATTAAGAGGGGAATTTCTGACTGTCGGAGAATGGACTCTCGACGATATACCATATATAACTATTCGTTGAGGGAACTTATTTAATTATCTTTAGAGTGCGTGGATGTCTAGCGGGCAGATATTATGTATCTTCGATATGCTTAAGAAGTGGAACTGAGCTCAAGGATAATAATATTGCTATCATTAATAAAATAGAGTTTTATTAATAATAACTATCAACAACACACAAAACGGAAAATATTGAAATAAACAGAGAATGGAAAGGGTCGTGGGGAATCGAGTTAATCCGAGGATTAAAAGATTTAAAAAGGTAAAACAAATATAAACTTAAAAGGAGGTGATGGTTCGCTAAACCATTTAAAGCACAGGATAGAATTGACAAAAAGGTTAAATACTCAAAGGTAACGTTAAGCTTACGTAATTTATACTTGTTGTGCAGAGGAAGGCGGCGTGAAGGAATTTCGGTCCGCTGGCGAGTTCCAGCCAAAGGGGGGGAAATAAAATCAACCCTAACGTGGCGTCTTGGGAATGAGAACCGTTTCTCGACGAACGGCTTGAAGAACAATGGCTGTTCTACGTTGTTCTGTTCTGAAAAACAGGGAGGGGGGTGAGAACCGTCTCTTGTCTACGGCTCAAGAACAATGGCTGTTCTAATGTTGTTCTCTTCTGAACAACAAGACGAAAGGGTGAGAACCGTTTCTTGGCGAACGGGCTCAAACGAACAATGGCTGTTCTACGTTGTTCTCCTCTGAACAACAGGGAGGGAAGGAGAACCGTCTCTTGTCTACGGGCTCAAGAACAATGGCTGCTCTAATGTTGTTCTTTTCTGAACAACAAGGGGGAAGGGTGAGAACATTTTCTTGGCGAACGGGCTCAAACGAACAATGGCTGTTCTACGTTGTTCTCTTCTAAACAACAGGGGGGGGGTGAGAACCGTTTCTTGTCAACGGGCTCAAACGAACAGTGGCTGTTCTAACGTTGTTCTCTTTCTGAACAACAATGGAAGGGTGAGAACCGTTTCTTGGCGAACGGGCTCAAACGAACAATGGCTGTTCTACGTTGTTCTGTTCTGAACAACAGGAGGGAGGGGGTGAGAACCGTTTCTTGTCAACGGGCTCAAGAACAATGGCTGTCCTAATGTTGTTCTCTTCTGAACAACAAGGGGAAAACCTTGTGGACTCGGCGTCACGAAGGCTCGAACCTTGGCACTCAAGGGATATTGTCCTTCTTCTGGACAAGTGATGGTGAATCTCGAGGTCGAGGTCCCTTGGCGCACAAGGTGAGAGAGGGTCGTAGGGATGTTTCGTGACGAAAATCTGGATCTCCAATCTGCTCTTAGTGGTAAAGTTTCCAAATAAATAGTCAAGACATCCCCTTGGCGTGGGGGACAATGGAGTGGAAGCTTCGAGGGAATGCAGAGCCGAGCCTGGGAACAATGCCTTATCTGCCCATAAGCCTAACTCAATCTGGCGAGGTCGGCGCAATGGGGCGAACGGGGGGAAGATAAACCTCCTTGTTTAAACATTGACTCAGGTGGCTGCGATAAGGCGCCCAGCTTCAAAGCGAAGATGCACGTGGGGAGCATCGTGGTTTTAAATAACATGTGATAGTGGTTGAAATTAACGCGGCCTCAACCCGTTCTATCACACCCCTCCATTCCGGGGGGAAGTTGTCACCCTGAAAAAAAGAGAGAAGGGACAACGATACAGCTCCGTTGTGGGGAACTCGTTTTCTTGTACCAACCGTACCTTCCTGCACCTAACTAGTATTACCTCAATACATATGATTAGTTTGATCTTTTGATTATAGGGGAAAATAACCTTTAATACAAACTTAATAAAAAAAAGGGGCATGGAACAATGAAATGATATAAAATTAGTACATATGGGACAAAATAATTTATACGTAATTTAATGGGTACAAATATATATACATACAAAAAAAAATAGACATTGAGCGTTACAAAATTCAGACATATACATTAACTAATTATATTACAAGAGAATCTAATTTAAGTCGTACAAGACGGTATATACCTACATGGAGATACTAATCCTATGAATACAATTACTATACGCAATTCGGTAACGCATTCCTACTGAGTGCGTCAGCGACCTGGTTATCGGAACCTTTTATATAATTTATTTTAAATTGATACTCTTGCAAGAGTAAACTCCAGCGCATGATTCGGCCGTTGGAGTGTCGCACATTCCTAATATAGGCTAACGGACGGTGGTCGGTTCATATCTGAAATTCTTTTCCTATCAAGTACATTTTGAATTTGTCTATAACCCAGATAATTGATAGAGCTTCCTTCTTTATAGTGGCATATCTCTTTTTGCGTGGTAATAATTGACGACTAGCATATGCAACTGGATGACTCGTTCCGTCATCCTCGTATTGAAGGAGTACACCTCCAATGCCCTCGTTGCTCGCATCGGTCTTAATCCCAAAGGATTTTTCCGGGTTGGGCAACTTTGAAGTGGGGGCAGAATAAGAGGCAAGTATGGGTCTCAAAGGGACTCCAGCGAATTTTATTCTAAAATACATTCATCTAGAAGCTCGAATTTCATAATTAAACCTAAAGATAGAAAGGTATTACGGACACTTGCGGGCAATAAGGATATAATAGTTACTAAACCTGATAAGGGAAAGGGTGTAGTGATCCTTGATAGGGAGGACTATGTACAAAAAGCCCATGGTATATTGAATGACAGAACAAAATTTGAACCTATCAATGATTTACCTAAAACTATTCTTCTACGATTCGAAGATAAAGTTAATCGTTTCTTAACACAACTTAAACAGGCTTCAATTATTCCTAAAGATACTTATAATGAATTATTTGTATCTTCCAGTTATTTAGCATCCATGTATTTTCTACCTAAAATTCACAAAGAAGGAGTCCCTTTGAGACCCATACTTGCCTCTTATTCTTTACCATCATACAAACTGGCCAAATATCTTGTTAAAATACTTTCACCTTTATCTAAAAATCAGTTCTCCATACAAAACTCCTATAAGTTTAAAGAGGAATTACTCAGCAAAGTTAACGATGGATATATTGTGAGTTATGATGTTGAATCTTTATTTACTAACATTCCCCTAAACTATACAATCAGTTTAATATTAAATAAGGTATTCCATTCCCAAAATACTTTTCATGGATTTTCACGAAGCCAATTAAAAAAAGCGCTGGAATTAAGTCTTTCTGAATCTTGGTTCACGTTTAATAATAAAGTTTACTGCCAGATCGATGGTGTTGCAATGGGTTCTCCAATGGGACCACTTGCAGCTGACTTTTTTATGACACATCTCGAAGATCAAATGTTTTCCACTAATTTAGATTACAAACCCTCCTTCTACCGCCGTTTTGTTGATGATTCCTTGGCAGTTTTTAATAATCCTGCACATAGCCAACTTTTCTTTAATTTTTTGAACACTTTACACCCTAACATCAAATTCACCATGGAAGTCGAGTCAAATGATAAGATGCCCTTTCTTGACCTTTTAATCAACCGAGATAATGACCAACGAAAGATTCAAACAACCATTTACAGAAAAAAAAACATTCACAGGACTAGGTTTGAACTACTTTAGTTTTTGTGATTTCAGTTATAAAATATCCACAGTAAAAACTTTAATACATAGAAGTTTCTCGCTATCATCCACTTACCAATCAATCCATAATGAATTTATTTTTCTTAGGAAGTATTTTATAAATAATTTATTTCTTTCTGACCTATATGATAGAGTTTTAAAAAAGCTATTTGATAATTTCATTGACCCCCCTCAACCCTGCATAAAAGTTCCTAAAATGCCCATATATTTACTAATTTCAGAGATGGGTTTTTTGAACGATACTTTTAAAAGAAAAATCTTATTTATTTATAAAAGATATTTTCCCCAAATCAACCCCAAAATAGTTTTTATAAACAAACTATCGATAGGAAGTTTCTTTAACAGTAAAGATCCTATCTCTTTGGAGTTCCGCAGTGATAATGTCTATTTATTTAAATGTCCCAGTTGTACTGGAGCCTCTTACATTGGTAGCACTGTTAGGTCTCTTGGAGCTAGGTTCTCTGCTCATATGGGGATTAGTTGGCGTACAAGCAAAATATTAAATAGAAAGGAAAAGTCATCTATTAGGGAACACACCATAAGCTGTAAAACTAACATTTCTATTGAGAATTTTAAAGTATTAGCCTTTAACAACAACAAACATTGCCTAAGAACCCTCGAATCTCTATATATAAAACACTACAAACCTACACTCAATGAAGATTTAAGTGCAATATCATTATTAATTAACTAATTTTAACTACAGTTTGTTAGTTGGTTTGCCTTTTAATAAACCAACCGTCAATGTAACCTATATATATACTAGCCCCTTTGTTAAACCTACCATTCACTCTCTAGGATGGATCCGCTTTAGTAAGTACCCAAATTTTCCGTTTTTATATTAAATGTTTTTAACTGCTAGTCTTTACAAAATTTAATAATAATAAAAAAAAAAGTTTAAATTTATCATCTTTAAATAATGCCAAGTCAATTTCTCTTAGTTTGTAATTAATTTCTGCAATAATCTTTAAATTTATGAACTAATTTTTGAGTCGGTCTTAAAGCAAATTTAACTGTTGCCAAGTCATATTTAATTTAACTTGTAGTACTTTCTACTGATATTCTGTAATTGGTCACCTGTAAAATAATGTCTTGTTGGCCTTTTCAAGTTTTCTTTATGCATATTAACTTTGTAAACTTATTCTAGCCTGAAGATGAAAACTTGTAGTTTTCGAAACGTAGTGAAAAATTAAAAGGATGCTACATCCGTTTATCGTGGCTCTGGGATTTATCCTCAATATTATATATCTATATATATATATATATATATATATATATATATATATATATATATATATATATATATATATATATATATAATAGTGAAATTACTGCATAGGAGACAAAAGTTTAATTTACGAGACTAGCTTCAGTATGCAGTTTATCATACCCTCTTCATTCGTATACTGAGAATGCGATTTTTACAAAAGTCTATAAATAGCGTACAGATCAGAAAACAAACAAAAATCACACAAAGAAACACAAAACGAGGAAAAAAAAGGTCATTAATCAGGGAGTGTGAGTCTATGATCGATGACTAAGCTGTTTACGATAAGGTTACGGGAATGGAGGCTGCATTTCAATTGCCCATCTGAAAAGTTAAAATTGGGAATTTCTCCGATTAATATAGATTCTACTTTTTTTCTTTTATGGAAATATTTACAATTATATAGGATTTGTGCCTTTGAATAGTCAATTTGGTGGTTGAAATTGCTAATATGATTAAAAATACTGGATGTGATACTGCCTCGTCTAAAATCACCTTTATGTTCATATATTCGTTTTGTTAAGGTTCTTCCAGTCTCTCCTATGTAGAATGAGGGACAGTTTGTAGATCCACACGTGATTAAATATACACCTGCTTCATTTGGCTGATCCATGGGCTTGGTCGAAGGGAAAGATTTAAGGATAGAAAAGGGTATTTAAATTTGGTTAGGTCTGGAGAAATAACTTTGTTCACTCCTTTGATGAGGGGAGAAAAAGGGAGGGATAGACACTTCGTATTACTAAATTTGTTTTTAGCCTTGGGACGGTAATGAGTAGATTTTGATTCAGATAAACTTTCATTGATCACGTGGAGGGGATAATTTAATTTAATGAAACTGCAGATTATATATGTAATCTCGTCTTCTAGAAAGCAAGGGTCACATATCCTAAGTGCTCTCAAAAACATACCTGATGCAACGGCTCGCTTAATGTTAATATCACGATGAGAAAAGAAATCGATATATGAGTTAGAATGGGTCGATTTTCGGTACACAGTGAACCTAATTTTGTCAATGACTCTAAAAAATTTTACATCAAGAAAGGATATACAATTATCTTTTTCCCACTCTACTTTAAAATTGATAGTGGGATGGAGGTCGTTAAGATTTTTAAGGAAATTGTCCAATAAGTTTAAACTATTTATAGGCCAAATTGATATGACATCATCTACATACCTATACCCTACAAAATTATGATGGGGAATCACAGAAGAGAGTAATGATACTTCGAAATGTTCCATAAAATGGTTACATAATATGGGCGATAAAGGATTACCCATGTTAAGACCATATTTTTGACGGAAAAAACCCATATCGGTGATAAATACATTGAAAAATAAAACCAAGATCTTCAACAAAAGTCTCACAAAATTGCTCAAACGATCCAACTCAGACCTTGTTCATCGTTTTACCTACCAACCCATCACTTTTCCCTATGTATGGTCTGCCAAAAACCCACAAAAGAGGAACGCCACTCCGACATATTATATCGTGTATTGACTCTCATGAATACAAACTCTCGAAGTGGTTAGCCTCTCTTCTTGCTGACGCTGTTGGATTGACCTTTTCTTCACACATAATCCATTCCTCTGATTTCATTGAAATATTTAGGAAAATCAACATAAAAGGAAGCCGCTTAATAAGCTTTGATGTAGACAGCTTGTTCACTAATGTTCCAGTCAACAAAGCTCTTAATGTTCTATCTAAGTTATTAGTTAATCAAAAATTAAACCTCCATCTAGGCCAGTGGTTCCCAAACTGCGGGTCATGGAGGGTCCAAGATTTTAAAGAATTTTTGTTAGTTTATTTTTATATTTAGGTTTTGTCGTACGACTATTTTAGTTAGTAATGTTCCATATTTGTTTTTCAATGTCGAAGAAACGCACATACAACGAGTTTTCTCAACTTTGGCTTCTCATCTATCGTGAACAATGGCGTGCAGTTGCCACAGTGCGTCATCTGCAAGAAGACACTTGCTAACGAGAGTCTGAAACTTTTCAAACTGAAGGAGCACCTCAATAAAGTTCATCCGGAATTGGCCAGCAAGGATTTGGCCTACTTCAAATTCAAAGAAAACTAGCTCAAGCGGTAGAGATTGGATCATGAAACAGAAGTTCTCTTTCAACACACCAAAATCGTCGAGGCCTTTTACAAGACCTCCCTTTTTATTGCGAAGCAGAAACCACACACGATTGGAGAAACGCTCGTTAAACCTTGCATGATTGAGGCTGCTCGTCTTGTCCTCGATTATAACTGTGTCAACAAGCTTACTTAGATGTCTCTCTAACAACACAGTTAAGCAGCGCATCGATGACATGTCCCAGGACATCAAACTTCAGGTGTTGGAGAAAATCCGACTCTCTCCCTTCTTTGCCATCCAACTTGATAAGTCCACAGACGTCGCACATCTTTTGGTTTATACTCGGAAAATCAGGTGGAGGAGGAGTTTCTCTTCTTCAGCCCACTGATAACAACTACAAAGGCTGAAGATATCATGAACATGGTGTCCAAATTCTTTCAAGAGGAAAAGCTCTCGTGGGCAAAGTTGGTTGGTGTTTGCACGGACAGAGCTCTCAGCGGGTCTGAGCCACACAGACCCGCCTATTGATTTGCTTGTATCAAAAAAGCAAGTACACCTTTCTCATTAAAATAGATAATTAAATCAACCCTTGTTAATAAACATTAATACACATTTTTTGTTTGTGGTTATTACTCTCTCTATGCTTTGATTAATTTTTAAAATCCGAAAGTCATTACAACGCACTGCCTGATGCACCGTGAGGCTCTTGCCTCCAAGACACTCTCTGCTGCTCTCAAAGTCATCTTGGAAACTGTGATCCGCATCGTCAACCATATCTAAGTATGGGCATTCAATACCAGGTTGTTTCGTCAGTTGTGCCAAGACATGGATTCTGCCCACCAAGACCTCTTCTTCTACACATCTGTTCGTTGGCTGTCAAAGGGCAATGTTCTCGCCCGTGTATTAAAATTGATGAATTGCAGGTATTTCTGGCAGCTCAATGGAAGGGGACGGAGCAGTTGTTAAAAGACATTCGAGAGCCATTTAAGTGTAGTCTTGACTACTTGGCAGATATGTTCGAAGCTTTGAATGTACTCAACCGGCAACTACAGGGCACAGATACCACCATCATAATGCACACCGATGCCATCAAGGCTTTCCTGGGTAAGCTAGCTCTTTGGGAGAGGAAAGTCGAGAGGGGAAATTTAGAGCCCTTCCAATGTATGACTGAGGTCGTTGGTGAAGAACCACTTGCATAGGAGCTGCAACATGAGATCAAGAAACACTTGTCAAGCCTCCAAGAAGAGTTCGGACCCTATTTTCATGAGATTGATGCAAATGAGAATGTACAGCTGAAACTTGCCAGCAAATCCTTTCCGATGCACTGTGGACGATCTTCCTGATGACATACAAGACATACAATTCTTGGAGCTCATCAACAACACCGCAGCCAAATAGGAATTTCAGGAACAACAACAGCTCAGCAGCTCCAATTGATGGGCCAAAATGCTTTCCGCTTTCCCCAATCCAGCGAATTTGCCCTGAAGGTTCTCATTCCTTTCTCATCAACTTATCTCTGTGAAAGTGGTTTCTCGACTCTCCTGGTAATCAAATCAAATGCCAGAAACAGATTGGATGCTGAACCAGGCATGCCATGTGCCCTAAGCCACACAGACCCGCCTATTGATTTGCTTGTATCAAAAAAGCAAGTACACCTTTCTCATTAAAATAGATGATTAAATCAACCCTTGTTAATAAACATTAATACACATTTTTTTTGTTTGTGGTTATTATTCTCTCTATGCATTGATCAATTTTTAAAATGTATCCGAGCTATTGGAAATTAGTACACTTTCAGAAGGCTTATAAAGGTGGGGGTCATGGTAGGTTTTGTACTACTGAAAGGGGTGACGTACTGGAAAAGTTTGAAAACCGCTGCTCTAGGCGAAAATAAAATTATAAATCTTGTTAAACTTTGTGTTACTAACAATGTATTTATCAGCGATATGGGTTTTTTCCGTCAAAAATATGGTCTTAGCATGGGTAATCCTTTATCGCCCATATTATGTAACTTTTTTATGGAACATTTCGAAGTATCGTTACTCCCTTCTGTGATTCCCCATCATAATTTTTTTATGGTATAGGTATGTAGATGATGTCATATCAATTTGGCCTATAAATAGTTTAAACTTATTGGACAATTTTCTTAAAAATCTTAAAGACCTCCATCCCACTATCAATTTTAAAGTAGAGTGGGAAAAAGATAATTGTATATCCTTTCTTGATGTAAAAATTTTTAGAGTCATTGACAAAATTAGGTTCACTGTATACCGAAAACCAACCCATTCTAACTCGTATATCCATTTCTTTTCTCATCATGATATTAACACTAAGCGAGCCGTTGCATCAGGTATGTTTTTGAGAGCACTTAGGATATGTGACCCTTGCTTTCTAGAAGACGAGATTACATATATAACCTGCAGTTTCATTGAATTAAATTATCCCCTCAACGTGATCAATGAAAGTTTATCTGAATCAAAATCTACTCATTACCGTCCCAAGGATAAAACAAATTTAGTAATACGAAGTGTCTATCCCTCACCTTTTCTCCCCTCATCAAAGGAGTGAACAAAGTTATTTCTCCAGACCTAACCACATTTAAATGCCCCTTTTTCTAGCCTTAACGCGTTGACTGCCAGGCCTATTTCAGAACGTGTTCCCAGGGCGCTAGAATTTGTTTTGTTTGTTATTGCATAAACAAATTAGCTGCATCATCAATAGATGATTGGTACCATTGAGACTTATTTCTGACATCAGATTAGTTAGGTATAGGCATTTTTTATATGTGTTAGTTTTGTTATTTCTGCGCTACGTGTAACATTTATGTAATACAATTAGGCTTTGTAGGCTCCCCATACGCCAGGTATAACACTTGTGTAATACAATTTGTCGGAGACTATGTATTATATAAATGTTGCAAGCCTTTTTTTCAGGTCTTTTTCATGTTTTTCCTTTTCAGATATAATTTCATATAATTTGATATATAAGATAAAATTTAAAATAATATTTCAAGTAAAGTTTTGATAAAATTTATTATTAGATATAGATTATTCTAAATAGAGTATTGCCATATTTGACAATGAGTGAAAACAGACCAGGAAAGTTAGTCTCTGAAGAAGATATTACCAATGTATTATTTCAATCTCGTAAACGTACACGAGTATGTGATATAATGAAAGCGACATATCAGATTATGATGATGATGATGTGGCGGATCTAACATTCATTCTAATTAGGTTATTTCCGATAATGATGAAGAAGAACGTGATGATATTGATGATCGTATAGAACATATGCGAATTAAAGATGAAGATAATGATAGTGATGATGAAGAAGAAAATATTTCGACAATCAACTTCAATAATGAGGATTACAATGGAAGGGTTTTTCAGGAAGGTAGGCTTTATTCCAGTTCATAGGAAAATCTGGAATTCAAATACCAATAACTCCAACTGTAACTCCAATTAAAATTTATTCATTATTTTTAGATGAACAAGTAATCAACTTAATTGTTGAAGAAACGAATAGGTATGCAGATTAATCTATTAGTTCTAAACAATTAAAATCCACAATCAAGATTTCTAAAGTGGAAGGCTACCCACTGCTGATGAAATTAGAAAATCCTTTGGGTAATTGTTTCAATTTTCTGTTGATAAAAAGGGATAACATTTGTGAGGAATGCAAATTATTTTATTTATGTTATAAGTACCTATTTGTAATTCAATTATTTTTTAAGTTATTATTTTGTACTAATCTGTATTTGTAATATAATAAAAAAAAGATGGGTTTCATGTCTATCATCTCCACCCCATTTGATTTATCTTTCCGATCTATCATCTCCACCCATTCGCTTTTCCTTTATAATCTATTTCCCCCCCCCCCTTTGATTACCGAGGGCCCCCGACATGGAGATAGTAGCATAAGTTTGAAAGATTGGATCTTAGACCGGATATCTCCTCTCATTAATTACTCTTCATGTTTAGTTCGGTAGTTGCACCCCCGCCTTTGTATCCTAGACGAGGTCGCCCGATCAGATAATGAAAGTTTCATAAAGATCAGAATGACAATCACTGGCAAGGCGGTCTTGTGGTCAAAACCAACGCGAATCGAACCCGGTATCCAGGCGAAGAAATCCAGGGCTTTATCCAGTAGGTGACCGATATATATATATATATATATATATATATATATATATATATATATATATATATATATATATATATATATCAGGCAATGGCTTTGCCACTCTTCCCCTAGGGAGGAGCTTGAGCTTCGCTACTAAGATTAAAATTTAAAATCTAAAAAAAAGCAGCCATGGTTAAATTTTTATAAATTTTTTGAACTTCACCAATTATTATAATTTTAAAAAGGAACTCTAAACTAAATTCCCCCCCTTTCAAACTATCACGTTGCTAAAATAGTTATAGAAAAAGAATTATAAAAATAAATTTTCTGAACTTCACCATTTGTAATCCTTTGGGTTTTAAAAAGTTCACAAAATTTCGATACTTATATTTATTTCTGAACTTCACCCTTTTGTTTTTTAATATTATAAAAGAATTATTAGAAATAACTTTGATAAAAAAACATAAGTCATAACCAAACTAAGATGAAATTATTATTCAAATGCTCTAAAAAATCCCCTTCTTATATTATAGAGTTAGTGAAGTGATGATATATATATATATATATATATATATATATATATATATATATATATATATATATATATATATATATATATCAGTCGCCTACTGGATAAAAGCCTGGATTTAGTTAGTTAGTATGGTGAGTAACCAGCCAATTTCATACTGCATCGTCCACGCCAATGAGACGCTCTCAACTTGAAACCAGGATGGGCAGTTCGACAAGACAATGACCCCAAGCATGCAGCAAACAAACTAAGAATTGGTGGCATACAAATATAATTAATGATTTGGAATGGCCAAGTCAATCTCCTGACTGAATCCCATCGAAAATCGGTGGAGAGAATTGAAACTGATGGTCCAGAAAGAAGATCCGCGGAACTTAGCAGATTTGAAGAAAATATGTTCGGATGAATGGAACAAAATCAATCCAAGCACCTGTAGAAAGATCGTAGGAGACTACTCAAAGCACCTGCAACCTGTAATTGACAATAAGAGTTATACAACCAAGTACTAAAACATATTTGTATGAATGTGATGTAAACTTTTGCGTTGTCAAATTTTACTACTGTTCTTATAAAGTTTTTCGTGTTCATTATTTTGATTTGCTGATCTTTACATTGTATTTATTACATAAAATTCCACGTTACAAATTCATTAACCTGCATTAACTAAAAGTGTATAAATTAGCATTTCTAAGTGTTGTAAACATTTGCAGCCCAATGTATATATATACATAGATTATACGGAAGAATATGAATGTATTGTATGTCGTTTAGCAAGTAATAAAACTCTTTTTTTTTCCTCCGTGATATACATGCTTCAGTCGCTCGCGTGGGAGACAATCAAAAGCGAATGAATTCGGTGAAATACCAAATCGAGAGGTGCCCCTAGAAAAGAGGTCATTGCGTGAGTTCTCTGTTTTGCCGCATCGACGAATACCCAGAAATTAAGAAACAAAGGACACCTACATACCCCCAACATACTTCCCTTTGTGGTAAACGCTCAATTCATCCCATCTCTCCTTTCAATCGTCAATTCTTTTCTCCCCAAACACCTGACCAAGTTCCGCTTGGAGATACCTCGCTGGGAGAAAATCCCCCAATGCGAGGAAGACTCATTTGTGTCCAATACCCGTCTCCTACAGCGTCGTGCCCAATCTCTAAGCTCATACTCGCCTCAAACGCGTCTCCCTTTATAGTTTTCACACACGCCCCCGTATCTAGGGCATACCCACCTTTTACCCATGGGTACATAGCCTCATTCCCCAAGGCTTTTCACGAAATGGCGGAAAATTGCGTTCTCAAGATAGTTTTAGGGTTGGGTACTTTTCGATGAAAGGTCGAAAACAAAGAGAGTAGAAATTGGGTATTATTTTTGCGGGTATGGGGTACATTTTTCCTCTATTAATAGGGCTTTTACAGGTTTCTATACGGAGTTGGAACAAAGAGGACATGCAAAAAGGGATGTGATAAAAGGCGAGCAAGTTTAGTTGAGGAATCCTCTTATGTGAGCCATAGGAATTCGAACAAAAGGAGCCAAAAGTTGCAGGACTCCAGCAGTTGCGAACCGTTTAAAGGTGTCATACAATTCCAGAAATTCCAGGCTATGAACACTTTGCCAGGTGGATCAGAGAAAAAGAAAGGCAGGGAGTCATAAGGAAGGAGGGATGGGGGGAGGGGGGGGGAGACATTGCTATTCACAACGAGGTGTGGAAAACTTTAACATGTGAAAAAGCAAAATTTGAAAGTTCCCCCCCGCCCTGCCTCTGTAAGTATAAGATGACCTGACTGTGCTGAGGAAAAGAGAATAACTAGGAATTTCGAAAGTAAAGCTCAACGAAGGCATCTCCCAGAGAAGGTTCGGAAGAGAGATATGTGAGGAAAGTGAGAATGTGTGCGAGAAGTGGACCGGTATTGCAACTACAGTTATTTGAGGCTGTGAGGGTACGCACTTAATCATCCAGATGTCAACTGTAGTCTGACACCCCTTTGTAGTATGTATATATATATATATATATATATATATATATATATATATATATATATATATATATATATATATATATATATATATATATATATATATATAATCCATAATAATTCCATAATAATAATTTTCAGGTTTAATAATATTGTATGCCTCGAAATGATCGAAAACAGGTTTGTTTTTAAACTAGCCTAGTCTACTAAACTCGAAGCCTAGGTTCCTGTCTGACTTAGCCTAACCCAAGGCTTACATTTCGACATATATTGGTCGTCATTTCGTGGGCTATTAATATTGTGTTATTATTGTTAATTTAATGTGCCTTATCGTTAAATGATGAATATCATGGAAGTGTCAAACGGGGATTTTCTCAACATTATACTTTGGGAGTTTAGAACAGCAAGCAATGCTAAATTAACAGCAGAAGTTTGTGTCAAGTATACGGCGAAGGAACAATTAGCGTGAGCCAGTGCTAAAGATGGTTTCAGAATTTTGGCTTGGGGAAGTTAGTTTCAAAACTGAACCTGGTTTAAAAGCACCATATGAATTAAATCAATATCTTTTAAAAATAACAGTGGAAGAAAATTATATTGTATCTGTTGAGCAGCTGAAAAACTAGATTTCACGATTGGGTCAATGGATTCCTCGCGACTTGTCAAAGGTACACTTGTAACAAAGAATCAACATTTATCCATCTGTCCTTTCTTGACTAAAAAGCTACCATTTTTGTGTAGGATTTTAACAGGAGACGAGTGGAGACGTTCTAGACAATGGATTAGGGTGAAACTTCAGAAGACTTACGCCGTATTTTTAGTATTAAAAACAGTACTAATGGTGTTTTTAGTCATTGTAATCGTCATATATGGTTTCAGTTTGGCGCGGAAAGTACATATATTTAAGATATTTCCCAACTGATTGGTTCAAAATGAAATTAAAATAAGTCCACGTTGCCTTCTGTTAATGAGTAAAGAATTCCTGATTCCAAACATTGGCAACACTGATTTCAACCAAATGATAGGCTTTCAAATTGCTAATACTAGTAGGTGATTAAAAATACCGAGGGTATGAGGGGTGCAGGTCCCCCCACAATTAAAGGAGGGTCTGGGGGCGAAGCTCTCCATTTCGAAAGAATTACCTTATGACTCAAAAACGATTCGAAAGCCTAGCATTAGGTTGGAATCAGGATTGCCAATGTTTCAAATCAGGAATTCTTTACACACCAACGGCAACGTGGACTTATTTAATTTCATTTTCATCTCGTCAAGGTGGAGTATCTTAAAAATATGTACTTTCCGCACCAAACCGAAGACTACAATACCTAAAATTACCATTAGTTTTTAATACTAAAAATATGGCGTAGGTCTTCTGAAGTTTCACCTGAATTATAAAGACGTGGAAAAAAAACAATAGCTCTGCCGAAACAGGGGACTCATCCACGGAAGATGCTTTTGTATGTTTTGTGTGAGATATGAATAGTAAAATCCCTTTTGAATACATTTCTTGAACCAAAGAATATCACCAAAGAATTTTACTGTTCTCAGTTGTATCATTTACATACAGCATTTGAGCAAAGAAATACAGCATTAATCAATAGAAGAGTGTTTTTTTTCCCCCCAAGACAACTCGCGACCTCATATAACAAGAGATCCCATATAAAGGCTTAACAATTTCGCTCAGGAACTAACGAGTCCTCCATCCCAGCCCGACTTAGCCTCATCAGATTACTAGCTTTATAAGAGTGTAGCGAATCACCTGAAAAGAATGAAGATGTCAACAACAGAAGAAGTCGAAATGAAGGTTTAAAATCAAAATCAAACGATTTTTTTACGAGCATAGTATTGAAAAGTTACACGAAAGATTAGTGGTAGAAACTAGTGAAAATTATATTATTTAATGAATTAATACTTATAAGATATAACTTTACAGAAATAGGTTTATTAAGCTAACTATACCCATGTCTTCTCTTCTACCTCTACTTCTAGTAATACCCACGAGTGTATTTGAGGGTCTTTGTTTGTTCCTAATTATTTAATACCTAAGACGACTTAATTGAATTATTCAATCGTTTCATAGTCTTTTGTGAAACCCCAACCCAGGCAGAACCTTGAACTCCATATTTTTCACATAATTTCACATCTCCCATCGTCATCACTTTATTTACAGATCCCTCCTTACACGCTTTCTACAGGAGATGCCTTCCTGGTTTTCCTTTCTTACTTTTGGGAGTAAATAACAAGAACTTACTAAATTGTAATCCGCCTGTTCAATAGTTTCCCCAGCCTCCCAAATTGATTTTGGGGGGAGGGGAAATAAATTTCTGAAAATTAACGAATACAGCAGACCCCCCCCAAGAAAAAGGGGCCCAAATTTCAATAGGCTTCAGTTCTTAATTTGTCGAATTAAGAAACGAAGCCTATTAAAAGTTAGGACCCGTTTATTTTAGTCACTTTGTACCTGTAAGTTTTGGTATTCATGCCAAACTATCATCTTTCTAACCTAGAGCCACCTTGTGCATACACCAGATCTGACACACTTTCGGTACACTTCACCGTAAAGACGTCCTGAAAGTAGAGCTAATACAGGGTGTGAAAAATGCGGTTATATTTGACCATTCTGAACCTTTAAGTAAATAATGATTTAAGAGGAAGGGTTCCCTAATAGGCAAATCTTGGCAAGCCTATTTGCTGTGTATGGAAAGCCCTCTTGAGATAGAACAACATGTAACGTGTTCGTGCTCCATCTCTCTACTAGATCACGCGTCTCGACCTTTGAGTATTTTTTTCTGGTATAAAATTACTCCAATGTGGAATAATTTACTCTCGTATGTGGCTGAACCCACCCCCCTTTAGACTAAAAATTTTAACCCATTTCAGAATTATTATGGAATATTTCATTTGGATTAAAATGATATTTTGCAGAGCGAAATAACTCGGGTATTAATCAGGCGGTTTTTCCATTTTAATGACTAACCCGAGATTTCTCGGGATTTTTTTCCGGCTTGAAAAAATATTTTAGAAATGTTTTTAAAATAAAAAAATAGCTCCCTTATGTCCATTAATGGAGGGGGGCGTTCTTGAACAGTGTTAATAATATAATAGATCAATATTACTTATAAATATATAATAGAAAAAAAATAGTGCGTCTAGCCCTGCTCTGCCGTTCCTACCCGATCTCTCCTCTCTTCCGGAAGGAAGTGGATGATGAAGCAGGGGCAATGTCCCTCCTACACCCCAAACTTGGGCACCTTCCAGGCCCCACTGTGTACCCTGCAAAGGGGTGTCAGGTTTAGCATAGGTCAGCATGCCGCAGCTGACATCTGGAGGGCTATGTGCCCTTCCTGCCCCAACGTTCACACATGCCCTTGTGGGTTTCGCTTTAAATTTAATAAAACAAAAATTATCCCCCTTCTCCTTTCCCAGTCATGCCTTGAGGAGATATGGAAGACTGCGTGCCTTTCCTACCCCAACATCTGCCGGTGGATCCGACTGAATAGTTGAGGTCGTGCAAATTTGGGCAAATTACGGGCCTTCCTCGTTCCGCCTGCCCTAAGTAGACTCCTCTGTCGATCACGTGCCCTCCTAACCCCAACATCAGCAGAAGGACCTGAAGCCACATATCTTCCACACAATTTCCCTTCACCACTTTGTATAGGATATGACCTCGTTGGTTTTAACTTCTTCTTTGTCCTCTAGTCGCCCCCCGCCCCTTCAAAATAAAATTATTATTATCATCTGAGGAACGACAATCAACGAGGGCATCTCACCCGGAAGGTTTGCGGGAATTAGTAAAGAGGAACTAAGAGAAAATGGGTCGAAGATTCCTAGCCCACGAAATCAAAAGAGAAGAGCACTTGGGGGGGGGGGGCTGGGTAATATTTATGTATAAGGACACGCACACACACACAGACATACACATACATACACTGGTCGAGTGGACACAAATGATTTCGCCACTGAGGCTTAAGTCGCCTTTGAGAAAAGAATTGCGAATTGAAATTGGAATTGAGGACGGAATTGGGAATTGATGAAAAAATTGGAATTGCCTAGGGAATTGGGAATTGATGAAGGAATTGGAATTGAGGAGGGAGTTGGGAATTGAGGAAAAAATGGGATTTGAGAGATTATGAATTGAAGAATGAATTTGGAATTGAGGAGGGAATTTGGAATTGAGAAATGAATTGGAATTGAGAGAGAAATTGGGAATTGAGGAAGGGATTGGAATTGAGGATTTATGAATTGAAGAAGGAATTTGCAATTGAGGACCGAATTTGGAGTTAATTGAGGAAGGAATTGGAATTGAGGAAGGAATTGGAATTGAGGAATTGTGAATTGAAGAATTGCGACTTGAAGAAGAAATTTGGAATTTTATCCATTTAACAAACAAAATCTAGTGACCGGCATTCCTTTCCCTACAATAGGACTGCGGCTTACCCATACACGCAGCCGCATTCACACACTCACCCAATGCATACAGGTGTATGACTGAATATCACAAGACACACGCCACACACTAAATTACCCTCAACCCGTAAAGTAAGGAAAGCCTGATTCCGAGGTCTTTCGTCTTGAATAAGACCAAATCAAGGAAGGAACTATTAAGAGGAACTTTTAGATAAATGAAAAGAAAGAGGGGAAGAATGGGAGAGGAGGGTAAAAGATGATGGTTGAGAACCTGTCTTTATCCCCCCATAATCCTCCATTCGTTCCCTCTTTCTTTTCATGTATCTAAGAATTCCTCTTAATAATTCCTTCCTTGATTATATGATATAATAATAATAAATTTCTTATAATGCGCTCTTCAAGGCCGGAGGCCTTCCCAGAGCGCACGTTCGGCTGTGGGCTAAGATCAGGTGAGTGAGTAGGCAATCCTGAACCGATGCGTTTTCAGGAATCGCTTGAAAGTGGTAAGTGAGGCAGCAGATCTAATTACGGCTGGAAGACCATTCCAAAGCTTGGGAGCACAGACTGAAAAGGAGCGGGCGCCCATTGAGCAGAGAGACGAGCGGGGAGTATTGAGGAGAGGAGCATGAGAGGACCGAAGGGCCCGAGGGGAAGGGGAGACGTTGGGAAAGGGCAGAGGAAAGGTAGGTTGGGGCCTTTTAGTGAAGGACCTTAAAGTGAAGAGAAGAATCTTGAAATGAGAACGATATCTGACGGGTAACCACTGCAGTTCCTGAAGCAGGGGCTTAGAAGGGGAGAAGCGAGAGCGACTGAGGAATAGTCTGGCAGCGTAGTTCTGGACTAGCCGAAGGGGACGTAGAGAGGAAGATGGTAAATTTATAAGAAGAGAGTTGCAGTAATCAAGGTGGGAGGTAATGAAGGCGTGGACAGCAGTCTCAAGACTTTGACGATCGAAGTGAGAGCGAATGCGGGAGAAGTTACGGAGGAAACAAAGGGAAGATTTACTAATATTGTGAATGTGAGGCTTGAAGGAGAGGTGCTCTTCGAACACAACGCCGAGATTTCTAACAGATTCAGTGAAAGTGACCCAGTTTCCACCCAGAGGGAGGGAGTGAAAGAGGAATTTAACTTTGTATACCAGAGCGGGGGTACCAACCAGAAGAACTTCACTTTTGGAGTGGTTAAATTTGAGGAAGTTAGTCGATAGCCAGTCCGAGATAGAAGAATGGGCAGATAGGAGGTCACAGATTGAGTGGGCAATGGTCGAGGGGGAAGAGGAAATAAAGATTTGAGTGTCATCGGCATAGAGGTGGAAAGATAGACCGAGATGACGTAGGAGGGAGCTAAGAGGGAATAAGTAGATAAGAAAGAGGAGAAGGCCGAGGACAGAGCCCTGAGGGACACGGGACACCAAAGCAAATGGGAGTGGGGTCAGAGGAGACATCGTTAATCACTACAGATTGGGTGCGAGACGAAAGGTAAGAGCGGAACCAGTCAAGAGCAATGCCAGAAATGCCAAGGAAAGAATGGAGGCGATCGAGCAAGGCGGAATGGTCAATAGTATCAAAGGCAGAGGAGAGGTCAAGTAGAATGAAGATGGAGGCACAACCCCGGTCATCAGCTCTACGTAAGTGATTTGGTCTTGTAAAAGACGAACGACCTCGGAATCAGGCTTTCCTTATACAGTATATAAACTACAGTTTATACACTCGTAGTTTACCCTCCGAACCTCAATGACTGTGTGTGTGGGGGGGGGATGGGGGGGCAGCAATTAGATATCTTATACACATTCACTTCTTCAAGATTCACCTCTTTAGAGATCTCTCCTTCCAAGCTTATTGCACTTCTATCTAGCCTCGTTGCTATTGCGCTTCTACTTTGCCTCGTTGCTATTGCGCTTCGACCTGGAGGTTTATAACACCCCATTCCAGCCCCATTAGAGGAGGAGAAGAACTTGCTATTGCACTCGTCATTATCATATTTCCCTATTCCTCTCTGTTCTATTTATCTTCCTGTGTCTTTCTCTTCCTTCGTTATAGACTCGGTTATCGAAGGAGGGGAAGCTGTGAAGATGATTAGAGGGCAGCGGAGTGTGGCAGAGAGCGATAGTGGTGGGGGTGTATAGAAGAAGAACTCAAGACTCAAAGAGCCTCAGATATTTGAGGGTTAACTCAAGAAATTGGGGGAGTGACAAGTGTTTTAATAGGTGCTAAGGATTACTGGTATGTTGTGGAAGATGGCAAAAGGGTGTAATGGGGGTGGAGGAGATGATAGCGATGTTTCTTCATCCACTCCCACTTTAAGCAGTTCTGGCTTGGATGAGCCAAGAGAATTGCCAAATAAAAGTTGATAAATACAATGATGTTGAATAGAATGTTTTAAAATAGACTGGTGTTAAATACAATGATGTTGAATAGAAAGTTTTAAAATAGACTGGTGTTAAATACAATGATGTTGAATAAAATGTTTTAAAATAGACTAGTGTTAAATACAATGATGTTGAATAGAAAGTTTTAAAATAGACTGGTGTTAAATACAATGATGTTGAATAGAATGTTTTAAAATAGAGTGGTGTTAAATACAATGATGTTGAATAGAATGTTTTAAAATAGACTGGTGTTAAATACAATGATGTTGAATAGAATGTTTTAAAATAGACTGTTGTTAAATACAATGATGTTGAATAGAATGTTTTAAAATAGACTATTGTTAAATACAATGATGTCGAATAGAATGTTATAAAAAAACTGGTGTTAAATACAATGATGTTGAATAGAATGTTTTAAAATAGACTGGTGTTAAATACAATGATGTTGAATAGAATGTTTTAAAATAGACTGGTGTTAAATATAATGATGTTAAATAGAATGTTTTAAAATAGACTGTTGTTAAATACAATGATATTGAATAGAATGTTTTAAAATAGACTGGTGTTAAATACAATGATATTGAATAGAATGTTTTAAAATAGACTGGTCTTGAATACAATGATGTTGAATAGAATGTTTTAAAATAGACTGTTGTTAAATACAATGGAGTTGAATAGAATGTTTTAAAATAGACTGGTGTTAATACAATAATGTTGAATAGAATGTTTTAAAATAGACTGATGTTAAATACAATGATGTTGAATAGAGATTTTAAAATAGACTGGTGTTAAATACAATGATGTCGAATAGAATGTTTTAAAATAGACTGGTGTTAAATACAATGATGTTGAATAGAATGTTTTAAAATAGACTGTTGTTAAATACAATGGAGTTGAATAGAATGTTTTAAAATAGACTGGTGTTAAATACAATAATGTTGAATAGAATGTTTTAAAATAGACTGGTGTTAAATACAATGATGTTGAATAAAATGCTTTAAAATAGACTGTTGTTAAATACAATGATGTCGAAAAGAATGTTTTAAAATAGACTGGTGTTAAATACAATGATGTTGAATAGAATGTTTTATAATAGACTGGTATTAAATACAATGATGTTGAATAGAATGTTTTAAAATAGACTGTTGTTAAATACAATGATGTTGAATAGAATGCTTCAAAATAGACTGGTGTTAAATACAATGATGTTGAATAGGATGTTTTAAAATAGACTGTTGTTAAATACAATGATATTGAATAGAATGTTTCAAAATAGACTGGTGTTAAATACAATGATGTTGAATAGAATGTTTTAAAATAGACTGGTGTTAAATACAATGATGTTGAATAGAATTTTTCAAAATAGACTGTTGTTAAATACAATGATGTTGAATAGAATGTTTTATAATAGACTGTTGTTAAATACAATGATGTCGAATAGAACGTTTTAAAATAGACTGGTCTTAAATACAATGATGTTGAATAGAATGTTTAAAAAACTGGTGTTAAATACAATGATGTTGAATAGAATGTTTTAAAATAGACTGTTGTTAAATACAATGATATTGAATTGAATGTTTTAAAATAGACTGGTGTTAAATAGAATGTTTTAAAATAGACTGGTGTTAAATACAATGATGTTGAATAGAATGTTTTAAAATAGACTGTTGTTAAATACAATGATGTCGAATAGAACGTTTTAAAATAGACTGGTCTAAAATACAATGATGTTGAATAGAATGTTTTAAAATAGACTGTTGTTAAATACAATGATGTTGAATAGAATGTTTTAAAATAGACTGGTGTTAAATACAATGATGTTAAATAGAATGTTTTAAAATAGACTGTTGTTAAATACAATGATGTCGAATAGAATGTTTTAAAATAGACTGGTCTTAAATAAAATGATGTTGAATAGAATGTGTTAAAATAGACTGTTGTTAAATACAATGATGTTGAATAGAATGTTTTAAAATAGACTGGTGTTAAATACAATGATGTTGAATAGAATGTTTTAAAATAGACTGTTGTTAAATACAATGATGTTGAATAGAATGTTTTATAATAGACTGTTGTTAAATACAATGATGTCGAATAGAACGTTTTAAAATAGACTGGTCTTAAATACAATGGTGTTGAATAGAATGTTTAAAAAACTGGTGTTAAATACAATGATGTTGAATAGAATGTTTTAAAATAGACTGTTGTTAAATACAATGATATTGAATAGAATGTTTTAAAATAGACTGGTGTTAAATAGAATGTTTTAAAATAGACTGGTGTTAAATACAATGAGGTTGAATAGAATGTTTTAAAATAGACTGGTGTTAAATACAATGATGTTGAATAGAATGTTTTAAAATATACTGTTGTTAAATACAATGATGTTGAATAGAATGTTTTAAAATAGACTATTGTTAAATACAATGATGTCGAATAGAATGTTATAAAAAAACTGGTGTTAAATACAATGATGTTGAAAAGAATGTTTTAAAATAGACTGGTGTTAAATACAATGATGTTAAATAGAATGTTTTAAAATAGACTGGTCTTAAATAAAATGATGTTGAATAGAATGTTTTAAAATAGACTGGTCTTAAATAAAATGATATTGAATAGAATGTTTTAAAATAGACTGTTGTTAAATACAATGATGTTGAATAGAATGTTTTAAAATAGACTGGTTTTAAATACAATGATGTTGAATAGAATGTATTAAAATAGACTGTTGTTAAATACAATGATGTTGAATAGAATGCTTGAAAATAGACTGGTGTTAAATACAATGATGTTGAATAGAATGTTTTAAAATAGACTGTTGTTAAATACAATGATGTTGAATAGAATGTTTTAAAATAAACTGGTGTTAAATACAATGATGTTGAATAGAATGTTTTAAAATAGACTGGTGTTAAATACAATGATGTTGAATAGAATGTTTTAAAATAGACTGGTGTTAAATACAATGATGTTGAATAGAATGTTTTAAAATAGACTGTTGTTAAATACAATGATGTCGAATAGAACGTTTTAAAATAGACTGGTCTTAAATACAATGATGTTGAATAGAATGTTTTAAAATAAACTGGTGGTAAATACAATGATGTTGAATAGAATGTTTTAAAATAGACTGTTTTTAAATACAATGATGTTGAATAGAATGTTTTAAAATAGACTGGTGTTAAATACAATGATGTTGAAAAGAATGTTTTAAAATAGACTGTTGTTAAATACAATGATGTTGAATAGAATGTTTTAAAATAAACTGGTGTTAAATACAATGATGTTGAATAGAATGTTTTAAAATATACTGGTGTTAAATACAATGATGTTGAAAAGAATGTTTTAAAATAGACTGTTGTTAAATACAATGATGTTGAATAGAATGTTTTAAAATAGACTGTTGTTAAATACAATGATGTCGAATAAAACGTTTTAAAATAGACTCGTCTTAAATACAATGATGTTGAATAGAATGTTTTAAAATATACTGGTGTTAAATACAATGATGTCGAATAGAACGTTTTAAAATAGACTGGTCTAAAATACAATGATGTTGAATAGAATGTTTCAAAATAGACTGTTGTTAAATACAATGATGTTGAATAGAATGTTTTAAAATAGACTGGTGTTAAATACAATGATGTTAAATAGAATGTTTTAAAATAGACTGTTGTTAAATACAATGATGTCGAATAGAATGTTTTAAAATAGACTGGTCTTAAATAAAATGATGTTGAATAGAATGTTTTAAAATAGACTGTTGTTAAATACAATGATGTTGAATAGAATGTTTTAAAATAGACTGGTGTTAAATACAATGATGTTGAATAGAATGTTTTAAAATACACTGTTGTTAAATACAATGATGTTGAATAGAATGTTTTATAATAGACTGTTGTTAAATACAATGATGTCGAATAGAACGTTTTAAAATAGACTGGTCTTAAATACAATGGTGTTGAATAGAATGTTTAAAAAACTGGTGTTAAATACAATGATGTTGAATAGAATGTTTTAAAATAGACTGTTGTTAAATACAATGATATTGAATAGAATGTTTTAAAATAGACTGGTGTTAAATAGAATGTTTTAAAATAGACTGGTGTTAAATACAATGAGGTTGAATAGAATGTTTTAAAATAGACTGGTGTTAAATACAATGATGTTGAATAGAATGTTTTAAAATATACTGGGTTTAAATACAATGATGTTGAATAGAATGTTTTAAAATAGATAATTGTTAAATACAATGATGTCGAATAGAATGTTATAAAAAAACTGGTGTTAAATACAATGATGTTGAAAAGAATGTTTTAAAATAGACTGGTGTTAAATACAATGATGTTAAATAGAATGCTTTAAAATAGACTGGTCTTAAATAAAATGATGTTGAATAGAATGTTTTAAAATAGACTGGTTTTAAATACAATGATGTTGAATAGAATGTATTAAAATAGACTGTTGTTAAATACAATGATGTTGAATAGAATGCTTCAAAATAGACTGGTGTTAAATACAATGATGTTGAATAGAATGTTTTAAAATAGACTGTTGTTAAATACAATGAGGTTGAATAGAATGTTTTAAAATAGACTGGTGTTAAATACAATGATGTTGAATAGAATGTTTTAAAATAGACTGTTATTAAATACAATGATGTTGAATAGAATGTTTTAAAATAGACTATTGTTAAATACAATGATGTCTGATAGAATGTTATAAAAAAACTGGTGTTAAATACAATGATGTTGAATAGAATGTTTTAAAATAGACTGGTGTTAAATACAATGATGTTAAATAGAATGTTTTCAAATAGACTGTTGTTAAATACAATGATGTTGAATAGAATGTTTTAAAATAGACTGGTGTTAAATACAATGATGTTGAATAAAATGTTTTAAATAGACTGTTGTTAAATACAATGATATTGAATAGAATGTTTTAAAATAGACTGTTGTTAAATACAATGATGTTGAATAGAATGTTTTAAAATAGACTGTTGTTAAATACAATGGTGTTGAATAGAATGTTTTAAAATAGACTGGTGTTAAATACAATAATGTTGAATAGAATGTTTTAAAATAGACTGATGTTAAATACAATGATGTTGAATAGAATTTTTAAAATAGACTGGTGTTAAATACAATGATGTCGAATAGAATGTTTTAAAATAGACTGGTGTTAAATACAATGATGTTGAATAGAATGTTTTAAAATAGACTGTTGTTAAATACAATGATGATGAATAGAATGTTTCAAAATAGACTGTTGTTAAATACAATGATGTCGAATAGAACGTTTTAAAATAGACTGGTCTTAAATACAATAATGATGAAAGGAATGTTTTAAAATAGACTGAGGTTAAATACAATGAGGGTAAATAGAATGTTTTAAAATAGACTGGTGTTAAATACAATGATGTTCAATAGAATGTTTTAAAATAGACTGTTGTTAAATACAATGATGTCGAATAGAATGTTTTAAAATAGACTGGTCTTAAATAAAATGATTTTGAATAGAATGTAATAAAATAGACTGGTTTTAAATACAATGATGTTGAATAGAATGTATTAAAATAGACTGTTGTTAAATACAATGATGTTGAATAGAATGCTTCAAAATAGACTGGTGTTAAATACAATGATGTTGAATAGAATGTTTTAAAATAGACTGTTGTTAAATAAAATGATGTTGAATAGAATGTTTTAAAATAGACTGGTGTTAAATACAATGATGTTAAATAGAATGTTTTCAAATAGACTGTTGTTAAAACAATGATGTTGAATAGAATGTTTTAAAATAGACTGGTGTTAAATACAATGATGTTGAATAGAATGTTTTAAAATAGACTGGTGTTAAATACAATAATGTTGAATAGAATGTTTTAAAATAGACTGGTGTTAAATACAATGATGTTGAATAGAATGTTTTAAAATAGACTGTTGTTAAATACAATGATATTGAATAGAATGTTTTAAAATAGACTGTTGTTAAATACAATGATGTTGAATAGAATGTTTTAAAATAGACTGGTGTTAAATACAATGATGTTGAATAGAATGTTTTAAAATAGACTGTTGTTAAATACAATGATGTTAAAAAGAATGTTTAAAAATAGACTGTTGTTAAATACAATGATGTCGAATAGAACGTTTTAAAATAGACTGGTCTTAAATACAATGATGTTTAATAGAATGTTTTAAAATAGACTGTTGTTAAATACAATGATGTCGAATAGAATGTTTTGAAATAGACTGGTGTTAAATACAATGATGTTCAATAGAATGTTTTAAAATAGACTGTTGTTAAATACATTGATGTCGAATAGAATGTTTTAAAATAGACTGGTCTTAAATACAATGATGTTGAATAGAATGTTTTAAAATAGACTGTTGTTAAATACAATGATGTTGAATAGAATGTTTTAAAATAGACTGTTGTTAAATACAATGGTGTTGAATAGAATGTTTTAAAATAGACTGGTGTTAAATACAATAATGTTGAATAGAATGTTTTAAAATAGACTGATGTTAAATACAATGATGTTGAATAGAATTTTTAAAATAGACTGGTGTTAAATACAATGATGTCGAATAGAATGTTTTAAAATAGACTGGTGTTAAATACAATGATGTTGAATAGAATGTTTTAAAATAGACTGTTGTTAAATACAATGATGTTGAATAGAATGTTTTAAGTGTATACGGATGGCTCCAAGTCCCAAGAGGGGGTCGGCTTCCACGCCGTATCCCCTCTGTTTGAAGTCAGCGGGGCTCTACCAGGCGCTGCGTCTGTCTTCACGGCCGAGCTGGTGGCAATACACCACTCGGTACGGGAGATTACGCGACGTGCCCGGTTCGGAGACCGGATTGTGATCTATAGCGACTCACAAAGCGCCCTGAGTGCTCTCGGGGCATTGGAATCTCCGCATCCCCTGGTTCGCGATATCCGTGACGCCACGGTTTTGGCGAGCCGGGCAGATGTCGAGATTATCTTCTGCTGGGTTCCTGGACATGTAGGAATTGCGGGGAATGAGCGCGCCGATGAGGGCGCCAAAGAGTCCGCGAGGACTCTGCGACCGGACCAGCGTTTCGCTCTTCCTCACACCGACTACATGGCAGGAATACGGGCAGCTCTTCGGACTGCTTGGCAAAGAAGATGGGAGACGGTCGAAGGGAACTTAAAGTTGCGTGCCATTGCGCCGCGACTGTTCCCATGGACCTATCCCCCAATGCCGCGGCGGCTCCAGGTTGCTTTCTGTCGTCTCCGAATCGGACACACTCGTGTGACGCATCGCTATCTGATGGAGCGCTCGCCTGCACCCTATTGCAACGACTGCGTCGTCCCCCAGACTGTTCGGCACATTCTTGTCGAATGTCCCAGTCTGGGTGATCTTCGCGCACGACACCTGTCCCGGTACCTGGATGGGCGGGGTCGCTACCGCCTGTCCCTTGTTCTCGGGATCAGTGCGTGTACTTTGACTGGTGGACTTATTGACTTTTTGGGGGAGGCCGGCCTTCTCCCTTTTATTTAACGCGATTTAATTGTTGTTGTTGTTTTTGTAATTGTTTTGTTATTGCTTTGTTATTGTTATTGTTATTCCTTTTTATTGTTTTCTGTTTAATTTTTTAAAGTAGCCTAAATTAGGCTGTTTGTTTACGACAACTTATGCCTTAGTCGGCAGTCGCCAGATAGCCCCTTAATTAAAAAAAAAAAATGAATAGAATGTTTTAAAATAGACTGGTGTTAAATACAATGATGTTGAATATAATGTTTTAAAATAGACTGTTGTTAAATACAATGATTTCGAATAGAATGTTTTAAAATAGACTGGTGTTAAATACAATTATGTTGAATAGAATGTTTTATAATAGACTGGTGTTAAATACAATGATGTCGAATAGAATGTTTTAAAATAGACTGTTGTTAAATACAATGATGTCGAATAGAATGCTTGAAAATAGACTGGTGTTAAATACAATGATGTTGAATAGAATGTTTTAAAATAGACTGTTGTTAAATACAATGATATTGAATAGAATGTTTTAAAATAGACTGGTGTTTAATACAATGATGTTGAATAGAATGTTTTAAAATAGACTGGTGTTAAATACAATGATGTTGAATAGAATGTTCTAAAATAGACTGGTGTTAAATACAATGATGTTGAATAGAATGTTTTATAATAGACTGTTGTTAAATACAATGATGTCGAAAAGAACGTTTTAAAATAGACTGGTCTTAAATACAATGATGATGAATAGAATGTTTTAAAATAGACTGGTGTTAAATACAATGATGTTGAATAGAATGTTTTAAAATAGACTGGTGTTAAATACAATGATGTTCAATAGAATGTTTTAAAATAAACTGTTGTTAAATACAATGATGTGGAATAGAATGTTTTAAAATAGACTGGTCTTAAATAAAATGATGTTGAATAGAATGTTTTAAAATAGACTGGTTTTAAATACAATGATGTTGAATAGAATGTATTAAAATTGACTGTTGTTAAATACAATGATGTTGAATAGAATGCTTCAAAATAGACTGGTGTTAAATACAATGATGTTGAATAGAATGTTTTAAAATAGACTGTTGTTAAATACAATGATGTTGAATAGAATGTTTTAAAATAGAATGGTATTAAATACAATGATGTTGAATAGAATGTTTAAAAAACTGGTGTTAAATACAATGATGTTGAATAGAATGTTTTAAAATAGACTGTTGTTAAATACAATGATATTGAATAGAATGTTTTAAAATAGATAATTGTTAAATACAATGATGTCGAATAGAATGTTATAAAAAAACTGGTGTTAAATACAATGATGTTGAAAAGAATGTTTTAAAATAGACTGGTGTTAAATACAATGATGTTAAATAGAATGCTTTAAAATAGACTGGTCTTAAATAAAATGATGTTGAATAGAATGTTTTAAAATAGACTGGTTTTAAATACAATGATGTTGAATAGAATGTATTAAAATAGACTGTTGTTAAATACAATGATGTTGAATAGAATGCTTCAAAATAGACTGGTGTTAAATACAATGATGTTGAATAGAATGTTTTAAAATAGACTGTTGTTAAATACAATGAGGTTGAATAGAATGTTTTAAAATAGACTGGTGTTAAATACAATGATGTTGAATAGAATGTTTTAAAATAGACTGTTATTAAATACAATGATGTTGAATAGAATGTTTTAAAATAGACTATTGTTAAATACAATGATGTCGAATAGAATGTTATAAAAAAACTGGTGTTAAATACAATGATGTTGAATAGAATGTTTTAAAATAGACTGGTGTTAAATACAATGATGTTAAATAGAATGTTTTCAAATAGACTGTTGTTAAATACAATGATGTTGAATAGAATGTTTTAAAATAGACTGGTGTTAAATACAATGATGTTGAATAAAATGTTTTAAATAGACTGTTGTTAAATACAATGATATTGAATAGAATGTTTTAAAATAGACTGTTGTTAAATACAATAATGTTGAATAGAATGTTTTAAAATAGACTGGTGTTAAATACAATGATGTTGAAAAGAATGTTTTAAAATAGACTGTTGTTAAATACAATGATGTTGAATAGAATGTTTTAAAATAGACTGTTGTTAAATACAATGATGTCGAATAGAACGTTTTAAAATAGACTCGTCTTAAATACAATGATGTTGAATAGAATGTTTTAAAATATACTGGTGTTAAATACAATGATGTTGAATAGAATGTTTTAAAATAGACTGTTGTTAAATACAATGATGTTGAATAGAATGTTTTAAAATAGACTGTTGTTAAATACAATGATGTCGAATAGAACGTTTTAAAATAGACTGGTCTTAAATACAATGATGATGAATAGAATGTTTTAAAATAGACTGGCGTTAAATACAATGATGTTGAATAGAATGTTTTAAAATAGACTGGTGTTAAATACAATGATGTTGAATAGAATGCTTCTAAATAGACTGGTGTTAAATACAATGATGTTGAATAGAATGTTTTAAAATAGACTGTTGTTAAATACAATGAGGTTGAATAGAATGTTTTAAAATAGACTGGTTTTAAATACAATGATGTTGAATAGAATGTTTTAAAATAGACTGTTGTTAAATACAATGGTGTTGAATAGAATGTTTTAAAATAGACTATTGTTAAATACAATGATGTCGAATAAAAATGTTATAAAAAACTGGTGTTAAATACAATGATGTTGAATAGAATGTTTTAAAATAGACTGGTGTTAAATACAATGATGTTAAATAGAATGTTTTCAAATAGACTGTTGTTAAAACAATGATGTTAAATAGAATGTTTTAAAATAGACTGGTGTTAAATACAATGATGTTGAATAAAATGTTTTAAAATAGACTGGTGTTAAATACAATGATATTGAATAGAATGTTTTAAAATAGACTGTTGTTAAATACAATGATGTTGAATAGAATGTTTTAAAATAGACTGTTGTTAAATACAATGGTGTTGAATAGAATGTTTTAAAATAGACTTGTTTTTTAATACAATAATGTTGAATAGAATGTTTTAAAATAGACTGATGTTAAATACAATGATGTTGAATAGAATTTTTAAAATAGACTGGTGTTAAATACAATGATGTCGAATAGAATGTTTTAAAATAGACTGGTGTTAAATACAATGATGTTGAATAGAATGTTTTAAAATAGACTGTTGTTAAATACAATGATGTTGAATAGAATGTTTTAAAATAGACTGGTGTTAAATACAATGATGTTGAATAGAATGTTTTAAAATAGACTGTTGTTAAATACAATGATGTCGAATAGAATGTTTTAAAATAGACTGGTGTTAAATACAATGATGTTGAATAGAATGTTTTATAATAGACTGGTGTTAAATACAGTGATGTTGAATAGAATGTTTTAAAATAGACTGTTGTTAAATACAATGATGTTGAATAGAATGCTTCAAAATAGACTGGTGTTAAATACAATGATGTTGAATAGAATGTTTTAAAATAAACTGTTGTTAAATACAATGATATTGAATAGAATGTTTTAAAATAGACTGGTGTTAAATACAATGATGTTGAATAGAATGTTTTCAAAATAGACTGGTGTTAAATACAATGATGTTGAATAGAATGTTTTAAAATAGACTGTTGTTAAATACAATGATGTCGAATAGAACGTTTTAAAATAGACTGGTCTTAAATACAATGATGATGAATAGAATGTTTTTAAAATATACTGGTGTTAAATACAATGATGTTGAATAGAATGTTTTAAAATAGACTGGTGTTAAATACAATGATGTTCAATAGAATGTTTTAAAATAGACTGTTGTTAAATACAATGATGTCGAATAGAATGTTTTAAAATAGACTGGTGTTAAATACAATGATGTTGAATAGAATGTTTTAAAATAGACTGTTGTTAAATACAATGATGTCGAATAGAACGTTTTAAAATAGACTGGTCTTAAATACAATGATGTTGAATAGAATGTTTTAAAATAAACTGGTGGTAAATACAATGATGTTGAATAGAATGTTTTAAAATAGACTGTTTTTAAATACAATGATGTTGAATAGAATGTTTTAAAATAGACTGGTGTTAAATACAATGATGTTGAAAAGAATGTTTTAAAATAGACTGTTGTTAAATACAATGATGTTGAATAGAATGTTTTAAAATAAACTGGTGTTAAATACAATGATGTTGAATAGAATGTTTTAAAATATACTGGTGTTAAATACAATGATGTTGAAAAGAATGTTTTAAAATAGACTGTTGTTAAATACAATGATGTTGAATAGAATGTTTTAAAATAGACTGTTGTTAAATACAATGATGTCGAATAAAACGTTTTAAAATAGACTCGTCTTAAATACAATGATGTTGAATAGAATGTTTTAAAATATACTGGTGTTAAATACAATGATGTCGAATAGAACGTTTTAAAATAGACTGGTCTAAAATACAATGATGTTGAATAGAATGTTTCAAAATAGACTGTTGTTAAATACAATGATGTTGAATAGAATGTTTTAAAATAGACTGGTGTTAAATACAATGATGTTAAATAGAATGTTTTAAAATAGACTGTTGTTAAATACAATGATGTCGAATAGAATGTTTTAAAATAGACTGGTCTTAAATAAAATGATGTTGAATAGAATGTTTTAAAATAGACTGTTGTTAAATACAATGATGTTGAATAGAATGTTTTAAAATAGACTGGTGTTAAATACAATGATGTTGAATAGAATGTTTTAAAATACACTGTTGTTAAATACAATGATGTTGAATAGAATGTTTTATAATAGACTGTTGTTAAATACAATGATGTCGAATAGAACGTTTTAAAATAGACTGGTCTTAAATACAATGGTGTTGAATAGAATGTTTAAAAAACTGGTGTTAAATACAATGATGTTGAATAG
Organism: Ceratothoa steindachneri; assembly: GCA_963969495.1. Lineage (NCBI taxonomy): Eukaryota > Metazoa > Arthropoda > Malacostraca > Isopoda > Cymothoidae > Ceratothoa > Ceratothoa steindachneri. The sequence goes on along the minus strand of OZ018338.1, from coordinate 21,761,051 downwards.
AATGTTTTAAAATAGACTGTTGTTAAATACAATGATATTGAATAGAATGTTTTAAAATAGACTGGTGTTAAATAGAATGTTTTAAAATAGACTGGTGTTAAATACAATGAGGTTGAATAGAATGTTTTAAAATAGACTGGTGTTAAATACAATGATGTTGAATAGAATGTTTTAAAATATACTGGGTTTAAATACAATGATGTTGAATAGAATGTTTTAAAATAGATAATTGTTAAATACAATGATGTCGAATAGAATGTTATAAAAAAACTGGTGTTAAATACAATGATGTTGAAAAGAATGTTTTAAAATAGACTGGTGTTAAATACAATGATGTTAAATAGAATGCTTTAAAATAGACTGGTCTTAAATAAAATGATGTTGAATAGAATGTTTTAAAATAGACTGGTTTTAAATACAATGATGTTGAATAGAATGTATTAAAATAGACTGTTGTTAAATACAATGATGTTGAATAGAATGCTTCAAAATAGACTGGTGTTAAATACAATGATGTTGAATAGAATGTTTTAAAATAGACTGTTGTTAAATACAATGAGGTTGAATAGAATGTTTTAAAATAGACTGGTGTTAAATACAATGATGTTGAATAGAATGTTTTAAAATAGACTGTTATTAAATACAATGATGTTGAATAGAATGTTTTAAAATAGACTATTGTTAAATACAATGATGTCTGATAGAATGTTATAAAAAAACTGGTGTTAAATACAATGATGTTGAATAGAATGTTTTAAAATAGACTGGTGTTAAATACAATGATGTTAAATAGAATGTTTTCAAATAGACTGTTGTTAAATACAATGATGTTGAATAGAATGTTTTAAAATAGACTGGTGTTAAATACAATGATGTTGAATAAAATGTTTTAAATAGACTGTTGTTAAATACAATGATATTGAATAGAATGTTTTAAAATAGACTGTTGTTAAATACAATGATGTTGAATAGAATGTTTTAAAATAGACTGTTGTTAAATACAATGGTGTTGAATAGAATGTTTTAAAATAGACTGGTGTTAAATACAATAATGTTGAATAGAATGTTTTAAAATAGACTGATGTTAAATACAATGATGTTGAATAGAATTTTTAAAATAGACTGGTGTTAAATACAATGATGTCGAATAGAATGTTTTAAAATAGACTGGTGTTAAATACAATGATGTTGAATAGAATGTTTTAAAATAGACTGTTGTTAAATACAATGATGATGAATAGAATGTTTCAAAATAGACTGTTGTTAAATACAATGATGTCGAATAGAACGTTTTAAAATAGACTGGTCTTAAATACAATAATGATGAAAGGAATGTTTTAAAATAGACTGAGGTTAAATACAATGAGGGTAAATAGAATGTTTTAAAATAGACTGGTGTTAAATACAATGATGTTCAATAGAATGTTTTAAAATAGACTGTTGTTAAATACAATGATGTCGAATAGAATGTTTTAAAATAGACTGGTCTTAAATAAAATGATTTTGAATAGAATGTAATAAAATAGACTGGTTTTAAATACAATGATGTTGAATAGAATGTATTAAAATAGACTGTTGTTAAATACAATGATGTTGAATAGAATGCTTCAAAATAGACTGGTGTTAAATACAATGATGTTGAATAGAATGTTTTAAAATAGACTGTTGTTAAATAAAATGATGTTGAATAGAATGTTTTAAAATAGACTGGTGTTAAATACAATGATGTTAAATAGAATGTTTTCAAATAGACTGTTGTTAAAACAATGATGTTGAATAGAATGTTTTAAAATAGACTGGTGTTAAATACAATGATGTTGAATAGAATGTTTTAAAATAGACTGGTGTTAAATACAATAATGTTGAATAGAATGTTTTAAAATAGACTGGTGTTAAATACAATGATGTTGAATAGAATGTTTTAAAATAGACTGTTGTTAAATACAATGATATTGAATAGAATGTTTTAAAATAGACTGTTGTTAAATACAATGATGTTGAATAGAATGTTTTAAAATAGACTGGTGTTAAATACAATGATGTTGAATAGAATGTTTTAAAATAGACTGTTGTTAAATACAATGATGTTAAAAAGAATGTTTAAAAATAGACTGTTGTTAAATACAATGATGTCGAATAGAACGTTTTAAAATAGACTGGTCTTAAATACAATGATGTTTAATAGAATGTTTTAAAATAGACTGTTGTTAAATACAATGATGTCGAATAGAATGTTTTGAAATAGACTGGTGTTAAATACAATGATGTTCAATAGAATGTTTTAAAATAGACTGTTGTTAAATACATTGATGTCGAATAGAATGTTTTAAAATAGACTGGTCTTAAATACAATGATGTTGAATAGAATGTTTTAAAATAGACTGTTGTTAAATACAATGATGTTGAATAGAATGTTTTAAAATAGACTGTTGTTAAATACAATGGTGTTGAATAGAATGTTTTAAAATAGACTGGTGTTAAATACAATAATGTTGAATAGAATGTTTTAAAATAGACTGATGTTAAATACAATGATGTTGAATAGAATTTTTAAAATAGACTGGTGTTAAATACAATGATGTCGAATAGAATGTTTTAAAATAGACTGGTGTTAAATACAATGATGTTGAATAGAATGTTTTAAAATAGACTGTTGTTAAATACAATGATGTTGAATAGAATGTTTTAAGTGTATACGGATGGCTCCAAGTCCCAAGAGGGGGTCGGCTTCCACGCCGTATCCCCTCTGTTTGAAGTCAGCGGGGCTCTACCAGGCGCTGCGTCTGTCTTCACGGCCGAGCTGGTGGCAATACACCACTCGGTACGGGAGATTACGCGACGTGCCCGGTTCGGAGACCGGATTGTGATCTATAGCGACTCACAAAGCGCCCTGAGTGCTCTCGGGGCATTGGAATCTCCGCATCCCCTGGTTCGCGATATCCGTGACGCCACGGTTTTGGCGAGCCGGGCAGATGTCGAGATTATCTTCTGCTGGGTTCCTGGACATGTAGGAATTGCGGGGAATGAGCGCGCCGATGAGGGCGCCAAAGAGTCCGCGAGGACTCTGCGACCGGACCAGCGTTTCGCTCTTCCTCACACCGACTACATGGCAGGAATACGGGCAGCTCTTCGGACTGCTTGGCAAAGAAGATGGGAGACGGTCGAAGGGAACTTAAAGTTGCGTGCCATTGCGCCGCGACTGTTCCCATGGACCTATCCCCCAATGCCGCGGCGGCTCCAGGTTGCTTTCTGTCGTCTCCGAATCGGACACACTCGTGTGACGCATCGCTATCTGATGGAGCGCTCGCCTGCACCCTATTGCAACGACTGCGTCGTCCCCCAGACTGTTCGGCACATTCTTGTCGAATGTCCCAGTCTGGGTGATCTTCGCGCACGACACCTGTCCCGGTACCTGGATGGGCGGGGTCGCTACCGCCTGTCCCTTGTTCTCGGGATCAGTGCGTGTACTTTGACTGGTGGACTTATTGACTTTTTGGGGGAGGCCGGCCTTCTCCCTTTTATTTAACGCGATTTAATTGTTGTTGTTGTTTTTGTAATTGTTTTGTTATTGCTTTGTTATTGTTATTGTTATTCCTTTTTATTGTTTTCTGTTTAATTTTTTAAAGTAGCCTAAATTAGGCTGTTTGTTTACGACAACTTATGCCTTAGTCGGCAGTCGCCAGATAGCCCCTTAATTAAAAAAAAAAAATGAATAGAATGTTTTAAAATAGACTGGTGTTAAATACAATGATGTTGAATATAATGTTTTAAAATAGACTGTTGTTAAATACAATGATTTCGAATAGAATGTTTTAAAATAGACTGGTGTTAAATACAATTATGTTGAATAGAATGTTTTATAATAGACTGGTGTTAAATACAATGATGTCGAATAGAATGTTTTAAAATAGACTGTTGTTAAATACAATGATGTCGAATAGAATGCTTGAAAATAGACTGGTGTTAAATACAATGATGTTGAATAGAATGTTTTAAAATAGACTGTTGTTAAATACAATGATATTGAATAGAATGTTTTAAAATAGACTGGTGTTTAATACAATGATGTTGAATAGAATGTTTTAAAATAGACTGGTGTTAAATACAATGATGTTGAATAGAATGTTCTAAAATAGACTGGTGTTAAATACAATGATGTTGAATAGAATGTTTTATAATAGACTGTTGTTAAATACAATGATGTCGAAAAGAACGTTTTAAAATAGACTGGTCTTAAATACAATGATGATGAATAGAATGTTTTAAAATAGACTGGTGTTAAATACAATGATGTTGAATAGAATGTTTTAAAATAGACTGGTGTTAAATACAATGATGTTCAATAGAATGTTTTAAAATAAACTGTTGTTAAATACAATGATGTGGAATAGAATGTTTTAAAATAGACTGGTCTTAAATAAAATGATGTTGAATAGAATGTTTTAAAATAGACTGGTTTTAAATACAATGATGTTGAATAGAATGTATTAAAATTGACTGTTGTTAAATACAATGATGTTGAATAGAATGCTTCAAAATAGACTGGTGTTAAATACAATGATGTTGAATAGAATGTTTTAAAATAGACTGTTGTTAAATACAATGATGTTGAATAGAATGTTTTAAAATAGAATGGTATTAAATACAATGATGTTGAATAGAATGTTTAAAAAACTGGTGTTAAATACAATGATGTTGAATAGAATGTTTTAAAATAGACTGTTGTTAAATACAATGATATTGAATAGAATGTTTTAAAATAGATAATTGTTAAATACAATGATGTCGAATAGAATGTTATAAAAAAACTGGTGTTAAATACAATGATGTTGAAAAGAATGTTTTAAAATAGACTGGTGTTAAATACAATGATGTTAAATAGAATGCTTTAAAATAGACTGGTCTTAAATAAAATGATGTTGAATAGAATGTTTTAAAATAGACTGGTTTTAAATACAATGATGTTGAATAGAATGTATTAAAATAGACTGTTGTTAAATACAATGATGTTGAATAGAATGCTTCAAAATAGACTGGTGTTAAATACAATGATGTTGAATAGAATGTTTTAAAATAGACTGTTGTTAAATACAATGAGGTTGAATAGAATGTTTTAAAATAGACTGGTGTTAAATACAATGATGTTGAATAGAATGTTTTAAAATAGACTGTTATTAAATACAATGATGTTGAATAGAATGTTTTAAAATAGACTATTGTTAAATACAATGATGTCGAATAGAATGTTATAAAAAAACTGGTGTTAAATACAATGATGTTGAATAGAATGTTTTAAAATAGACTGGTGTTAAATACAATGATGTTAAATAGAATGTTTTCAAATAGACTGTTGTTAAATACAATGATGTTGAATAGAATGTTTTAAAATAGACTGGTGTTAAATACAATGATGTTGAATAAAATGTTTTAAATAGACTGTTGTTAAATACAATGATATTGAATAGAATGTTTTAAAATAGACTGTTGTTAAATACAATAATGTTGAATAGAATGTTTTAAAATAGACTGGTGTTAAATACAATGATGTTGAAAAGAATGTTTTAAAATAGACTGTTGTTAAATACAATGATGTTGAATAGAATGTTTTAAAATAGACTGTTGTTAAATACAATGATGTCGAATAGAACGTTTTAAAATAGACTCGTCTTAAATACAATGATGTTGAATAGAATGTTTTAAAATATACTGGTGTTAAATACAATGATGTTGAATAGAATGTTTTAAAATAGACTGTTGTTAAATACAATGATGTTGAATAGAATGTTTTAAAATAGACTGTTGTTAAATACAATGATGTCGAATAGAACGTTTTAAAATAGACTGGTCTTAAATACAATGATGATGAATAGAATGTTTTAAAATAGACTGGCGTTAAATACAATGATGTTGAATAGAATGTTTTAAAATAGACTGGTGTTAAATACAATGATGTTGAATAGAATGCTTCTAAATAGACTGGTGTTAAATACAATGATGTTGAATAGAATGTTTTAAAATAGACTGTTGTTAAATACAATGAGGTTGAATAGAATGTTTTAAAATAGACTGGTTTTAAATACAATGATGTTGAATAGAATGTTTTAAAATAGACTGTTGTTAAATACAATGGTGTTGAATAGAATGTTTTAAAATAGACTATTGTTAAATACAATGATGTCGAATAAAAATGTTATAAAAAACTGGTGTTAAATACAATGATGTTGAATAGAATGTTTTAAAATAGACTGGTGTTAAATACAATGATGTTAAATAGAATGTTTTCAAATAGACTGTTGTTAAAACAATGATGTTAAATAGAATGTTTTAAAATAGACTGGTGTTAAATACAATGATGTTGAATAAAATGTTTTAAAATAGACTGGTGTTAAATACAATGATATTGAATAGAATGTTTTAAAATAGACTGTTGTTAAATACAATGATGTTGAATAGAATGTTTTAAAATAGACTGTTGTTAAATACAATGGTGTTGAATAGAATGTTTTAAAATAGACTTGTTTTTTAATACAATAATGTTGAATAGAATGTTTTAAAATAGACTGATGTTAAATACAATGATGTTGAATAGAATTTTTAAAATAGACTGGTGTTAAATACAATGATGTCGAATAGAATGTTTTAAAATAGACTGGTGTTAAATACAATGATGTTGAATAGAATGTTTTAAAATAGACTGTTGTTAAATACAATGATGTTGAATAGAATGTTTTAAAATAGACTGGTGTTAAATACAATGATGTTGAATAGAATGTTTTAAAATAGACTGTTGTTAAATACAATGATGTCGAATAGAATGTTTTAAAATAGACTGGTGTTAAATACAATGATGTTGAATAGAATGTTTTATAATAGACTGGTGTTAAATACAGTGATGTTGAATAGAATGTTTTAAAATAGACTGTTGTTAAATACAATGATGTTGAATAGAATGCTTCAAAATAGACTGGTGTTAAATACAATGATGTTGAATAGAATGTTTTAAAATAAACTGTTGTTAAATACAATGATATTGAATAGAATGTTTTAAAATAGACTGGTGTTAAATACAATGATGTTGAATAGAATGTTTTCAAAATAGACTGGTGTTAAATACAATGATGTTGAATAGAATGTTTTAAAATAGACTGTTGTTAAATACAATGATGTCGAATAGAACGTTTTAAAATAGACTGGTCTTAAATACAATGATGATGAATAGAATGTTTTTAAAATATACTGGTGTTAAATACAATGATGTTGAATAGAATGTTTTAAAATAGACTGGTGTTAAATACAATGATGTTCAATAGAATGTTTTAAAATAGACTGTTGTTAAATACAATGATGTCGAATAGAATGTTTTAAAATAGACTGGTCTTAAATAAAATGATGTTGAATAGAATGTTTTAAAATAGACTGGTTTTAAATACAATGATGTTGAATAGAATGTATTAAAATAGACTGTTGTTAAATACAATGATGTTGAATAAAATGCTTCAAAATAGACTGGTGTTAAATACAATGATGTTGAATAGAATGTTTTAAAATAGACTGTTGTTAAATACAATGATGTTGAATAGAATGTTTTAAAATAGACTGGTGTTAAATACAATAATGTTGAATAGAATGTTTAAAAAACTGGTGTTAAATACAATGATGTTGAATAGAATGTTTTAAAATAGACTGTTGTTAAATACAATGATATTGAATAGAATGTTTTAAAATAGACTGTTGTTAAATACAATGATGTTGAATAGAATGTTTTAAAATAGACTGGTGTTAAATACAATGATGTTGAATAGAATGTTTTCCAATAGACTGTTGTTAAATACAATGATATTGAATAGAATGTTTTAAAATAGACTGGTGTTAAATACAATGATGTTGAATAGAATGTTTTAAAATAGACTGGTGTTAAATACAATGATGTTGAATAGAATGTTTTAAAATAGACTGGTGTTAAATACAATGATGTTGAATAGAATGTTTTAAAATAGATTGTTGTTAAATACAATGATGTCGAATAGAACGTTTTAAAATAGACTGGTCTTAAATACAATGATGTTGAATAGAATGTTTTAAAATAGACTGTTGTTAAATACAATGATGTTGATTAGAATGTTTTAAAATAGACTGGTGTTAAATACAATGATGTTCAATAGAATGTTTTAAAATAGACTGTTGTTAAATAAAATGATGTTGAATAGAATGTTTTAAAATAGACCGGTTTTAAATACAATGATGTTGAATAGAATGTATTAAAATAGACTGTTGTTAAATACAATGATGTTGAATAGAATGCTTCAAAATAGACTGGTGTTAAATACAATGATGTTGAATGGAATGTTTTAAAATTGACTGTTGTTAAATACAATGATGTTGAATAGAATGTTTTAAAATAGACTGGTGTTAAATACAATGATGTTGAATAGAATGTTTTAAAATAGACTGGTGTTAAATACAATGATGTTGAATAGAATGTTTTAAAATAGACTGTTGTTAAATACAATGATGTTGAATAGAATGTTTTAAAATAGACTGTTGTTAAATACAATGATGTCGAATAGAACGTTTTAAAATAGACTGGTCTTAAATACAATGATGTTGAATAGGATGTTTTAAAATAGAATGGTGTTAAATACAATGATATATATACCACCTTATTCCTTAATAATGAACTGAACAAATTCGAAAGTTCTCGGAATCCGCCTTTCATTCCTGTGGAATTTCTTGCACTTATATTTTATATATATATATATATATATATATATATATATATATATATATATATATATATATATATATATATATATATATATATATATATATATATATATATATATATATATATATTTATATATATATATATATATATATATATATATATATATATATATATATATATATATATATATATATATATATATATATATGTGTGTGTGTGTGTGTGTGTGTGTGTGTGTGTGTGTGTGTGTGTGTGTGTGTGTGTGTGTGTGTGTGTGAAAATCAAGCACGCTATTGATAAAAACATCTTTATTTATTTATTTATCTGCGTTCGAATGTTTCGAGGTTCTATCCTCATCATCGATACTAAGAAACTAAGATAGTAAAGGGTTAAAATTTCTGGTTTTCATAAAATACTAAAATTGAAAAGTGCAATTTAGGATAAGCTGCTTAATGCAAGAAAAAAAATCATTAATTCATGATACAATGTAAAGATTGGATGTAGTTTTATTTATGTGTTAACCAGGCAATGGCTTCGCCACTTCATCCTACGGGAGGAACTTGCGCTTCTCTACTAAGAGTTAAAATTTAAAATCTAAAAAAAAAGCAGCCATGGTTAAATTTTTATAAATTTTCTGAACTTTACCATTTGTTATTCTTTGGGTTTTAAAGAAATCACAAAATTTGGATACTTATATTTATTTCTGAACTTTACCTTCTTTTTTTTTATATTATAAAAGAATTATTAGAAATAACTTTGATAAAAAAACATAAGTCATAACCAAACTAAGATGAAATTATTATTCATATACAAAGAAACAAAACCCTTTTTAAATTTTTTATATTTAAATTAGGTTTAAGTTTTAGGATGTAAAGTGATTCTAATATTCGTAGTTCGTTGGGATGGGGGTTATGACTAAGTATTTTAAAGTTATCAAGACAAATTTCAGATTTGCATATTTTGATGTGATCTAAACAAACCAGACCCCTCGTCAATACGAGATCGCATCAAATTATGCAATTAAGACAGTTCTTGATTGTGGGGGGGGGGCGATTTTATTTTGTTGCAGGGCCCTAATTAGATAAGGACGAGTATAAAACTGGGGTTTTCTTTATCCTCTGAACCATGATTAAAATAGGTATCAAGTTTGAGATCATGTGTGAAATTGCTTAGGTTAGGTTAGATTAATGTTATTTTAATTTGATTATATATGTTTGAGTTGAATTGGGTATATTTGGGCTAAATTTGGTATATTTAGGTATATTTGATTTAAATTGGTTATATTTAAATATATTTATGTTGAATTGGGTACTTTGTGAGTGAATTGGTATATTTAGGTTGAATTGACTCTATGTGGGTTAAATTGGGTATCTATGGGTTGAATTGAGTATATTTAGGTTGAATTGGGTATATTTGGGTTGAATTAGATATGTTTGGGTTGAATTTGGTATATTTGGGTTAAAATAAATATATTTGGGATCAAATAGGTATATTTGGGTTGAATTGTGTATATTTGGTTTGAATTTGTTACATTTGGATTGAATTGGGTATATTCGGGTTAAAATGGATATATTTTAGTTGAATTGGGTATATTTAGGTTGAATTGGGTATATTTAGGTTGAATTAGGGATCAAATCTCGATCTTATCTAAAATTACGTTTAGTTAGGATTTCTTAGGTTAGGTTAAGTTGGGTTATGTTGAGTTTGGCTAGTTTAGGTTTGGATAGGTTAAGTTAAATTTATTCCGGATTTGGTTAGGTTTGATTAGGTATTATTACCACCCTAAATTTATTGGTTAGGATTCTTCATAACATACCAAAGTTTGTAGATGACATGACGCTGACAATATACCTAACCTAACTTGACCCCTAATCTCCGTAGAGTGTTTTTTTTTTTACCTCTTCATATTGCGTCCGAATTACTCAATTTGCACCGGATTCCCACCTCTTTCATTTTTTCCATTGCTCATTTTCACTTCTATGGCTCGGCTCCACCTCTTACTCTACTTTCGCTTCTTTCTACACATCACTCCGACTCCCCCCTCCTTCACACAGCCTCCCCCTCTTCCAGGATAAGTTAGTTTCAGGAGAGTAGCACGTCCTCCTGAGATTGAGCGCTCTCTGTAGTCTCTTCTTAGAACGACTCGAACTATGTAGCTTCTGAACACTTTACTTCCACACTTATGAACATATGTATTTTAGAGCCTTTCTAGACTGAAGTATTCCCATTAAATTTAAATCCCATTAACTATTATCCCCATTAATTTTACATATCTATATTAATTTGGTTCTCGTTAATTTGTATGCTTATTAATTTCCATTCCCATTAATTTTTATCCCCATTAATTTGTAGTCCCATTAATTTTGATTTTAAATCAATTATTTTCTCTGGCAATTTGTCAATCAGTTTCTTTCGCAATTAAAATCCCAATTTCATGGAAAACCAACCTGCAAACCCCAACACCCGGAATTGCGTGCCCTCCTTGCCTCAAACGTCACAAATCGTCTGCCACCCGGCCCCAAGACCGACAAATTACAAGCTCTCCTAGCCCTACAACCCCGACAATGGGGTGCTTTCCAGGCCTTTAACTACACAATTTACCAGCCCTTCTGGCCCCAGTTCCTACAGAAAGACTTACAGCTATATACAGTCAATGGCGTTGGAGAGCATAGAGACTAAAGTTTTAGTTGAGAAAAATAGAGGCGACGTGGATGACTGAAAGCCTGTATCAGGCTGATTCTCGCCGGGTATCAAAATGCCGACGTTATGATTGCTGCTCGAGGCTCTTTGAATACTGTAAAGGCTGTAAGACGTGATATGGGCAACTGTAGCAGAGACTACGAAGCCGTGGCCAGCAGAAAGGAACACAACAGGCGTTCAGACTGCGTTCGCGCGCCGGACTTCATCAACGACTGCGGGAGAAGGTGATGGAAGACCCGAGGAAGGGAATCGGGGTTTTGGTGAGAGAGAGGGGGTGTTGTAGGCGCTATCATAAAATTGTTCCTGAATGAAAAGCTTTACTACCACTCTAACAAGAGGCACAAGGGACAAATTCTAACAGGCAAAGCCAAAGCAACTCGCTTGACGAAGTCAAAGAAGCTCCTGAACAAACTGAAACATCGTGTTGAGCAAGGGATGATCTGGTACTTCTCGGACGAAAAATCTTCTCCCAGGACCAGTTTCACAACATCCAGAACAATAGTTAGGTTGCCTACAATCCATGCCACGTTCCATGTATCATGAAGACCAAGTTTCCCCCCCCCCCCCCCTCCTAAATGCGATGGTCTTTGGGTGTGTCTCAAGTCAGCGTGACTTCATGCTGCCCTACATCTTTGACCAGAGTCTTAGGCATAACTCAAACGGTTATGTGGAGCTGTTGGAAACTGCGTTCAAGCTTATAAGGGTCGCTGATAGAAGGACATACCTCTGGAAAGAGTCGGAACTGTTGTCGGAGAATTTCTACTACACCAGCGTCACATTCTGACCTTCGAATTCCCTCGGATTGCAATTCCATGGATTACTATCTGTGTGGTGCCGTTTAGAAATAGCCACGCCACCCTGCCTGCAACCTCAAGGACGAGCTGGTGGCCAAGATCAAGGAAATGTTCAAAGATCTCCCAAGGGACACAGTGAGGAACGCATGCCACGAGATTCCGAGCCCAAACACCCTGTATCTTCCACATATCTTAACGTCCTCCATCTTGAACCCTCTCTTCACGGATATCGCTCCTTGCAAACTTTCTGCAAGAGATGCCCTCGCTGGTTTTGCCTATTGAAATGACACGGAATTTCTTTTATGTAAATCAAATAGGAATGTGATAATCCTTCCCCCCCTCCCAAAAGAGCTGAATCGGCATACATCAACGCCGAAATTCGTTGATACGTTTGTGGAGAAGAGGATTCAGGAGGTGGCGACTAAGCCAGCGAACCCTAGCCAGGTTTAGTCGTCTTCATTAAGACACATAAATATTCCCTAAGAGAGTGAGAGATAAAGAAAGAAAAGAATGGAGAGATAGAGAAAGAAAGAAAGAGATAGAGTAAGAGAGAGAGAGAGAGAGAGAGAGAGAGAGAGAGAGAGAGTCACAAGTCACAAGGAAAAGTTGTACCTCAAAGGACATTGCTGTCCATACCGTGGAGGTACTATATTGGGAAGGCCCTAACCTATAGCATAAGAGAAAGCATAACACAGGCGAAGGCTCTTCCCTCTCACCTCTCCCACCTGCTTTTGCGGGTGGGAGAGGTGATTACATCGTCCAGTTTAGATTTGAATTATTCCATAGATGAACTATTCACCACCTCGACCAGAATATGGCTCCGTGTAGCGCAGATCTTATACGAGAAGTAGTTCCTGCAAATACTAGTCTGGAATGGGGGAAAATCCAGCTTGTAACCATGGTTACGGGTCGAATTTGTGTTCCACGTGAACATCCTTCTCTAGTCCACGTTTTCGACACCCCTTAAAATCTTGAAGGTCTCTATTAGCTGGCCTCGTAATCGGCGGATCAATAAAGAGAAAAGCCCCAACCAATTCTTGAAGCCGAGGTTGACAGCCTCTGCAACTAAGTGAGAGAATTAGCTTGATGGCCCTAGCCTGGACACGTTCCAGTATATCTATGTCCTTACGCAGCGTAGGGGACCAGAATTGAACGGCGTACTCCAGGTGAGGTCTGACTAGAGAGTTGTACAATTTGAGGACAATCTCCTTGTTACGGAAGCGAAATTGCCTGTTTATGTAAGCCAATAGACTTTGTACCTTTTTTTATACATCGGTATACTGCCTGGAAGCTTTAGGTCGCTGCTGATTTGCACACCCGTCATTTTCCATCTCAGTCACCTCCAGAACTCTACCAAACAAGTGGTAGTCTTCTCGAGGATTGGCATAGCCAATGTGCACCACCTTGCATTTGTCAAGGTTGAATAGCATCTGGCAAGTCTCGGACCAGTCTCCTAACCCTTGAAGGCTATTTTGGAGGCTTTCCACTCCTTCGCGTGAGCTCACGCTGGCTCCTACTTTTGTATCGTCCGTGAACTTGGATCTCGAGCAAAGCAACCCATCGTCTATATCATTTATATCGATGATGAACAAGAGAGGACCGAGCATGGAACCTTGCGGTACCTCACTACTCACGGGGGCCCATCTCGAGGCTACCCTCCGTTTATTCTCAATCTTTGAGAGAGAGAGAGAGTAAGAAATAGAGAGTAAGATGCGTAGAATAAGAATGGGAGTAAGAAAGAGAGCAAGATAGAGAGAGAGAGAGAGAGAGAGAGAGAGAGTGTAAAAGTGAGAGTAACAGTGTAACAGAGAGAAAATAAGAGAACTATTAAGAGAGAGAGGGGGCAAGAAAGAGTGTAATAAAAAGGGTAAGAGAGAGAGTAAGATAGAGAAAGTAATGGAGAGAGAGAAAGAGAGAGAGAGCGAGAGAGAGAGAGAGAGAATCTTTATTTCATTTGTCCCATGAGATTGAGAGGGTTCACGCATTCCCATTAATTAAACTCGAATGAAGGTGAATATTGAAAGGAAAATGGAAAATCACATAAAAAATAAAAATTAAATTATAAAAATAATAATAATAAAAACTAATCCAATTAACTCCCAATAATAAAGTTGGAAAAATATTAAAAATAATTTTACATCAAATACGGAATGAAATAATTGGGAGAAGGTCACGTGATCTTACTGTGAGCGGTGATCCATAACTTTTCATTACTATCGTACGTTTTCAAATTATTTCGACCATTTTTGTTTTAACATTGCGTTTATTTGACTTTTATCTCCAAAACTTCTCTTTTTTTTCATATTTCATATTTTTATGGTAATTTCTTATTTAAGTCTGTGTATGGGAGAAAATGGGGAAGAGGGAGTCTCTTTGTTTGTGGTTGTACTCAGTGGGTAACTGATATTCTTGTGTGTCTATGACTTTATTCGTTCAATTACATTAAACAGAAACACAAACTTTATGCTGTGCTGTTGGTAACTCACTCCAGTATTGGGTGGTGGAGGGATTCAAAGGTACCTATTGTTTTGAGGGTTGCTTAAACTTTAAGAATGGAATAGTTTGAATGAAAAAGAAATGTATGAGATGAGAAGAAGGAAAAGAATTAAAGACAAAACAGAAGATCTAACGGATCGTATTGAACAGGGAACCCAACGCTTGCAGTGGTTGTTATTCTTGACAAGGGAATTTTATATGGTTGACATGCGAAGTCCTCAAGGTTGGTTTTAAAGAACCAGACTGTAGGTTTAGATTAGGTTTGCTCAAGTTAACCTAATCTAACAAAAATACCATCGAGTTCGAATCCTTAGCAGTCAGGTTTGAGTCTTTGGCCAGGTAGATACCAGTTATTTACCAGCAGTTGAGTATAAGGAAATAGTTGAACAAATCAACCAAGAAAAACTTTCTAACCCAAATCCCATCGAGTTCGAGTCCCTAGCAGTCAGGTTTGAGTTTTTCGCCAGGTACGAGGGGTAGTCAATAAGTTTTGCGAATCGGCAGGGCAAAACAGAGGAATGAGGATGGCTGTTTGTGGGGGTGTTAGGACAAGTTATGACAAGTCGTGACCTTCAGCCGC
This sequence comes from Ceratothoa steindachneri, assembly GCA_963969495.1. NCBI lineage: Eukaryota > Metazoa > Arthropoda > Malacostraca > Isopoda > Cymothoidae > Ceratothoa > Ceratothoa steindachneri. Next base: position 21,745,756 of record OZ018338.1, on the reverse strand, counting down.
ACGCTCCTACCTAGTCTATCTAAGAAGCAATAGCTGATCGCAGATCGTCAGTCACAACCTTTTCAACAATGGAGAAGGTTGAGCACCGCGCACTGATCAAATTTTTGCCAAGGAAGGCAAGAATGCAAAAGAAATCCATGAACGCATGATTGCAGTGAACACCGACACCGCTCCTTCCTATGCAACCATTGCTCGCTGGAATAGGGAGTTCCGCCATGGTCGTGAGTCCCTTGAAGATGACCCCCGTTCAGGACGCCTGTCAGACGTGACAAACGAGGACAATGTGGCCCGTGTGCAGAGGAGGATCCTCGAAAATCGACGGGTGAAGGTCGAAGAAATCGAGCGAGAACTTGGAATATCACATGGAAGTGTTATCAACATCATCCACGACAATTTGGCCATGACCAAGGTCTCTGCCCGTTGAGTCCCTAGAAACCTCATGCCCCATAATCGACTTCAACGTCGTCAAAGTCCACAAGGCCAGAGTTGCACAAGCTGCCCTGCGCGAGTGCAGATTCGAGGAGCTCACCCATCCCCCTACACTCCAGATCTGGCCCCCAGCGACTACTTTTTATTCCGCCAGCTCAAGGTTGCACTGCGTGGACGCCGGTTTGGGGACGATGAAGATGTCTAACTCGCCGTCCAGGAGTGGATTGAACAGCAGTCGGGAGATTTCTGGTTGTCGGGAATTCGAAGTCTCAGGGACAAGTGGCGCAAGTGCATTGCAGTCGAGGGTAGTTATATTGAAAAATAATAAAACACTTTTCCTCATATCTCGTTTCCTTATATCCGAATTGCAAAACTTATTGACAGCCCCTCGTAGATACCAGTTATTTACCAGCAGTTGGGTATAATGAAATAGTTGATCAAAGCGACCAAGAAAAACTTTCTAACCAAAAATGCCATTGATTTCCAGTCTCTAGCAGTCAAGTTCGAGTTTTTGACCAGGTAGATATCAGTTATTTACCAGCAGTTAGGTATAAGGAAATAGTTGAACAAAGCGACCAAGAAAAACTTTCGTCACTAATAGAAAAAGTGATGAACCTTAAACCACTATTTACACCTTAATGTTATGTTCATACACAACATATTGAATTGTATATGCAAGACATGAGGCAAAAATACACATCATGCGAGAATGCAAACGATATTTTATCCCAGGTTAAAGGGATACCCCATTTTTTCACTTGTCACTTTTCAAATTCTTTCGTTCAAAATTCACATTTTTTGGTTTGTATATCATTTTATTGCAAATTGTATGCACTTTTTATGGTATAATTTTTTTAACAACATGACTAAAACATAGTGAAAATTAAGATAATACAAAATTGTATACATTCGTCAAAAATCTTTCTTAGATATTTAAAGTTAATTTGTGAAAAAACAAACAAAAATACACCATTGATTTTTATATCATTTTATTGCTAATGTCAATAGTTGCATGGGATGAACAGAAATAAAGTAAACAGGCTAATTAATTTCTGTAACTAAATTACCACTCAATTTCCTTTCTAAATTAGTATACTCTTCATTTTCATTAAAGGGAAGATCATGTTTGTTTATTTTATTCCTATATGGGGATTGTAGGGTAGCTATTCATGGCATGGTTCGAAATATCAGGTAGCGGTAATTTAAAGTCGACCTTTGGCTAGTGGCCTACGGCCTATCTGGCTCTTTCAACGGGGTTAAAGTCTAATTTTTTTTAAGGTTTCCAGTATATATCTCCTAATAATTTACTCTTGGTCTATCTTTTTTGTTATCGATGCTTATTTTCTAGGCCTAAAGGCAAGAAACCAGGTATGCTGACCAAGGTCACGTGCTCTCATTATTTTGAATTATGACTTTACGACCTTCAAAACTTTAAATAATTCCCTGACTAGCCTTGGGAGGACTTTGGCAATTATATTATTCGAAAGAGAATGTAAAACAACATAAGGGTTTCAAATTTCGTTAGAATCGGCCGAATAGTTATGATGTTATTGCCAAAGCAAAATAATTATCGGGCTAATCTCGGGAGGACATTGGCAATTATATCATTCGAAAGGGAATGTAAAACAACATAAGAGTTTCAAATTACGTTAGAATCTGCCATATAGTTACGACATTATTGCCAAATAATACCCGGAATAACCTTGGGGTGACTTTGGCAATCATATCATTCGAAAGAGAATGTAAAACAACATAAGGGTTTCAAATTTCGTTAGAATCGGCCGAATAGTTATGATGTTATTGCCAAAGCAAAATAATTATCGGGCTAACCTCGGGAGGACATTGGCAATTATATCATTCGAAAGAGAATGTAAAACAACATAAGAGTTTCAAATTACGTTAGAATCTGCCATATAGTTACGACATTATGGCCAAATAATACCCGGAATAACCTTGGGGTGACTTTGGCAATCATATCATTCGAAAGAGAATGTAAAACAACATAAAGGTTTCAAATTTCGTTAGAATTAGCTGAATAGTTACAAGGTTATTGCCAAATAATTCCAGGACTAACCTTAGGTGGACCTTGGTAATTATATCATTCGAAAGAGAATGTAAAACAACATAAAGGTTTCAAATTTCGTTATAATCATTTGCTCTTGGCCAATTTTTTCACACAAACCTTTTCTTTAAACGAAAAAATGATCAAGAAAAATTCGTGTGTTAAAATATGTTGGAAATAAATCTACCTTAACTCTTGCTACCAACCTCGTATTATTTCGAGATATTAGTCCACTTAATTGATATGGTTTAAATAAAAAAAAATTGACCTCTAAACCAAGGGAAGAAAAAGTTCGAATCCTAACTATTCAGCTTTACTGATATTGGATAAAAAAAAGTGTAAAAAGGACATGAAAATCATTAAATATTACCCTTAATCCACAAAATTGTTGTTTATCATCAAAAAACGCTATCACAACTCTTAACTCAATGGTAACTGACTAAAATAATAGCTGGTTTAGATGAAATGTATGTATTGTTCGAGATTCGTGCAAAGTATGCAGAGTAAAAGAAACACTCCTAACCGAGCAGTGGCGGATCAAGGGTCAAATTGAGGCGGGGGGGGTCTAACCTGATTTCCTCCCTCTGAGGAGTCTGAGAAAAGGTCATTGAACATTAATAATGGTTATCTTGATAATAAATAACAGTATATCACAAGGGCGTAAGCACCAACTCTATCAGATCCGATTTTTTTTCACACATTAGAAAATTATGAATTATAGTTTTTAAACGTCGGCTAAGATATAATACTGAATTTATTAATTATTTGGGGGATTTATCTGTATTTTAGACATGTATCGTATAAGGTACATTCGATAACAACGACTTAAAAAACTGTTTTTACATATATTCTATATTATTACAGAACTCTTTTGGAAGAGTATGGCTTATGGCTTATTCAAGTATGGCTTAAAAAAGATATACTCTATATTATTACATCACTCTTTGGGAAGAGTATGGCTTATGGCTTATGGCTTATGGTTTATTCAAGTATGGCTTAAAAAGATATAATCTATATTATTACATAACTCTTTTGGGAGAGTATGGCTTATGGCTTATTCAAGTATGGCTTAAAAAAGATATAATCTATATTATTACATAACTCTTTTGGGAGAGTATGGCTTAAAAAATTCAAGTATGGATTAAAAAAGAAATATAAACATAAACCGGTCTTGCATAAACCGGATTTGCATCTCCAACCCAGGTCAAAACGCTTCCTAGGACACATGTCCTACGTGTAACCATGCATTTCATGAAAAATTAATCTCGCAACCTGCCATAAACGGTTCTAACAACTTTAAGGTTAAAATTTTAATTTATATAACCAGAGCTTCTTCGAAATAGTTTCTAGAGGTATTTTGACATTTTTTTCGTATCCTAGAAAGCTCTCTTATGCGTCATGTTCAAAACATGTCTAGCATTTATTCGGCGATACTGTTCCTTTTCAACCTCGAATATTCGAATCAAAATTAAAAATCAAGGGAGATTTTTCAATCATTATCCTAAAATATGGTTGGGATTATGGGTATAGTATTGTATTATTGTCGCCATTTCCACGAAAAGTCCTGGTGTGTGTTTGAAATTCTTGGCTGTCGCCACTGAAGTCACGTCCAGCTTTGAGAGTCTATCTAGACTTTGCTACAACACCCTCAAACAGTATTTCCGGATTATACACTCATAATTTCAGATAATGCAAACCATATATCAAGAATACATGAAGATGGATGGGCAAAAATATGGTCGAGAAATCTCCACTTGAACCTAGATCAATTAGATTGTTTGTCACCGAACCACTTTATAAGTCAGCCGTTCAGAGGCCTTATTTTCATGGCGAGAAGGAATGTTGAAATTAGTTAGGTTAGGTTAGGTTAGGTTAGGTTAGGTTAGGTTAGGTGTTGAATGATGGAAGGGTTTGACAGAAATTGTACTCAGTCGGTGGTAGGTCTTTGGCCACTGCTGTGTTGGCTTTGCCCAGGTTCATATAACTATTTCTATGATACCTCGGTTGAGACCGAGGCTGAATAAAAGTTTAGTTTACCCCGAATGTATTTCGTCTAAGCTAAACTACCGATTTATGTGAATAAAATAAGCCTTTTTAGTAATCCAACCTCTCTCGAGGGTTTAAATATAATAGTTAATAATTCGAAGTCCGCCTATGAAGTTCACATCCGCCATATCCTTGTGGATAACAAAAACAAACCACACAGTTTGCCCAAGCTTTTTGTTAATCTCTCTGTCCCTCTGAAACTACACTCTACTCCTATCTCCATTGCTAAATTATCAGTCGTCTTCTTTGAAAAGATAGTCTGTCTATATTCCTCATTACCGTGTACATACCAGCCCCCCATCACCCTCTAACTCATTTATTTCGCCTCAGTGTCAAATGAGGACTCCACTTCTTTCTTTTTCTCTCTTAAAAAGAAGATCTATTCTCCTTTAGACTCATTCCTTCCTAGCCCCTACCGCCAGTTCCGCTCTGTTATTCTTCTTTATTTCGATGATATTTTTAAAGCCTCAATCTCGTCTAATATAGAATCAACTGACTTTAGGCACGGTGCTGATTGCCCTATCCTAAAGAAACCGAACTTGAATCCAAACAAGAAGAGAAGCGACCGAAACAATCAACTCTCATTTCACTTAGAAGTCCCTGAAAGTATTATGTCAACGCTGATTCTCAATTATCTCTCCTCATCCTCTATCACCACCAAACCCAACTGAAATTTTTCAGTCTGGTTTTAAGGTAGGACAGCACTGAAATGGCTCTCTTACATCTAAATAGCTGTCTTTGCCATGGTGCCAATGCTGGTTCGCCTTCTATTCCGGTTATTCTGAACCTCTGGGAAAGATTTATTAATACTATCAGTGTTTTTCTTCACCGTATCCGTGAATACATAGGTGTCTTTCACACTGATCTTAACTGGCCTCACTCCAATCTTTTATCTCCTACCCACTCTATTAATTTTGCAAATAATAAATCTCAACCGGTGGAGTTGAGTCTGGGTGTTCCGCAAGAGTAGGCTGTTGAGCCACTGGTGTTCTGCATCAATCTTCTTCCCCTTGGTATTTTTACACACTCTTTTGGTCTATCGTCTCATTTCTATGCTGATAACTCGTAAATCTATCACTCCTTCTCCCGGACTTCATTTTCTGAGACTCAGAACCCTACTCTAGGTTATAACATCATCACCGAATTGCTTTTGGACAACTTTCTGAAACTCCGCCATGAAAAAAACTGAAGTAGTACTGATGAGTACTCTTAACTTGGGGCCCCTCCTACGCGTTTTTATTCTTATAATGTAAAAAAAAATCTGGGCGGCACCTTCGATAGCCATCTATCTCAAAACTCACTTTGATAGCATCTGTAATTCCTATCTCTGCTTTCTCCTTAATCTCAGCCGCATCCGCTCCATCATCTTAGCCGCATCCGCTCTCACTTTGACCGTGAGAGCTATGAGATTTGCATTCATTCGTTCGTCTTCTCTAGCTTAGACTACTGCAATTACCATATTGCTGGTTTTCACTTTTCGAGCTCTCCAACTGGTTCAAAGCTTTGCAACCAGTACTCTCCTCCACCAAGGAGGTCCCCCTCGTACTGACTCCCCATTCGATACAAAATCGTACTGATTACATTTAAGTCCTTATATACCGCCGTTCACTCCTACTTCTCCTCACTGACCCTATCCTCAGTGGCGAATCCAGAAAAAGCGAATGGGGGGGGGGAGCGATGCCAGGATTTTTATGAGTGGAAATTTGTTAAAGCTGCTTATCATGTTACATAGTTTTACGAGTAATACATGTATGATCGTACAAATAATCAGTACTGAATACACACGAATAAGTTATAGGCATAAATGATGAATATGTGCATGTAGTGCAGACTATAATGATGTAGGCTACTTGCAAGTTATTTCGTCCACTTAAGTAACAAGGCACATATTAGAAAAAGTATTTTTATTTTTCAGGAGTAGGCTCTCTCAAAATAGTAGGCCCATACCCAATGTCCCCCTTCATTTGCTTAAGCGAAGAGGAGACGGCGGTTTTTCTCCGCAAACTTGTCGATCACTCGATCATTCGAAACTTGAATGTCATCGTGGACGGCGAGTAGTGCGAGGCCGTTGAGGCGATCCTGGCCAATGGTGCTCCTCATGTACGTCTTTAGTCATTTCAATGATGAGAATGAGCGTTTGGCCTATGTATTTGAGACCGGCAGAGTCATTAAGATAGTCAGGAGCTTCGTGATGTTCGGGAACATACGGGTCTCGGCGTACTTCTTCGCATTCTTGACAGTCCCGAAGACCGGAGCGGAATTTGTCCACCGCTGTGCCTCCGCCTGCACGAGCATCAGTGACTCAACATCGCTCTCGTAGAGCTTAGCGGCATTAAGGACGGCATCCACGTCTGCTTTTGAACCCTTGAGAAGCTCTTTCAACCGGAGGGCAACTGGTACGGTATCGTCCTCAGATCTTCTCCTCAGCTCTGCGGTTACTTGGTCAACGAACGGAATATAGACCGAGCGTCGATAGTAATCCTCAGCAGTCCTGGCCGGGATATTTGCGCGCTGTGGCTTTCGTGCACAGACTTGGGGAACAAGGACGTCATCGTGAGCTGAGTCCACTTCAATCGAGAGATCCTTGGCTTTTGCAAATACACTGTGGAAGTGCTCCTCAGCATTCTTTCTGATCTTGGTGAAAACAGTCTCGATCTCACGAATCAGTGTGTACGCAAATGACAAGCACCTTCCTTCTTATGCAAGTTTCTGCTTGGCTGGAGTGTGTGGGCCAAAACTGAATCCACCACAACCAGCCCAATGAGAAAGCGAGGGTCCCTAATCGCGGCGAGTAAGATGCCAGCATTGGCTTCCAGTTTCATTTCTTATTCCATGAAGACCGCGATGTGAGGCAGAAACTCGATGAACACGAGGACTGCATCATGCCGTTCAATCCAATGGTGAGACACAAGGCACCAAATTCTTCCGCTTAGCTGAGGAAAGCTTCACGATTTTGAAGAATCGGAGCGTCCGCATGTTGTTGGAGTAAATGGAGTTATAGACTTCGTTGAGTGTCTGAATGGCGAGTTTCACTTCTTTCACATCGCAGACCTTGGTCAGCACCAGGTTCAGTTGGTGATTAAAGCAGTGGATTGGTTTGGCGAGGGGGTATTGCTCCATGATGATGGCGGCACAACCTCTGAACTTCCCCATCATGACACTCGCTCATTCAAAGCTGAGGCCCCAGCAGTTTGACATTTTCAAACCAAGTCTATGTACGGTGCGAATGAGCAGTTGGGCTAGGACTTCACCGGTGAGGTTCTCAGCATGGACGAAAGTGAGAAAGTCCTCCTTAATGTCCTCTTCGAAGTGTCGAAGGATAATGGTGGCTTGCTCCTTCCCTGAGACGTCCGTGGTCTCGTCCATTAACACTGCGAATACCCTTGACACTCCGGCTAAGACCTCTTCCAGCATCAATCGACCTGTAAAGCGAAATATGATTATGGTGACACCTGCTCATAATATCAAATTAGCATGGATTCTACTTTTGGAATAAGAGACCTATTTCTTTCACCTACCTGTGATATCGATCAGCTCGTCCTGAATGGTTTTGCTAATGAGGGTAGAGTTGGCTCGGCTGGCCAAGCTGGTGAGGAGGCGGTTGACGTCGGCATCTCCTCCCTGGGCTCGATAACGCAGAAGCGCTCTGAAGACTCCTTCTCCCGTTTTGTTTGGAATAGAGAGGTCCAATAGACCGCCATCTCGATGCCCACTGAGAAGCAGCATATTTCGTCCAAAGAAGAGGATGCTCTCAATGATCGGAACCAACACGTGCCGGTTCGTCTCTAATTGCTCCTTCTTCTTCGCCTGTAGCATGGTGTCGACAGCCCTCGTCGGGTTTCGCAAAGTGTCGAAAAACCTCCTCCATTTTCGTCATAGCTGTCGCGTGATATCCGTGCTTATTGTGATTGCTGAGCAGTTCGGTGGCTTTTTTGTACCTGCACATCAGCTTTAAACCAAGGTGCCCAGCCCATGGTCTCCAACTCCGCCCGTATTTCCGCCGAACAGCACACATGCAACGCAGTATCCACACTCGTTCAGCAACGAGTATTTCAGTCAGGGGTATGCAATGCACCAACTTGGTTAGAATCGCCTCTTACGACCACCTTCTTCAATGAAGGGTAGCGATTCGACAGACGGGGCAGTCTGGTTGCTTAAGGCCACTTTCTCGGAGTCTGTTGCCGCCTTTTTCCCAATGAAATTGGCAACGTCTACTGGAGCTGCGGTGAGTGTCGGTGTGCCCTGCGAAAAAAGATAAGTGGGTTCCTTGCCCTCCTGCTCCTCATGGTTTGATTCGGCTTCACTGTCGGATCTACAGGATGTCGATGTCGAAGTGCTTGGCTGTTGCTCCAGCTCATTGGAATCACGCTCGCAATCACCACTCGTCTTGGCCACTTTGGTCTGGAAGAACGATGTGATCTTCATATCGCTGGGTCGCTTCACGGTACACGCCCTGTGAATGAGAGGGAACTAATGCATCACATGGAAGAGCCCAGCCGCTCACATCACCCCATGTCCCTAAGAATATATAATAAAAAAAATCACTTACCTTGCACTGCTGTGTTTCAGAGAGAGGATGACCTAGAGATGATGCTGGTGTAGTTGCGAGGAAAGAGAGAAGAGAGAGAGAGGATGCTGGAATTAGTTCCGAAAGTGAAAGATGCCAGCGAGCTCATGCACAGCTCAGGCCAACTGACAAAGAGCGGAGGGGCCAACCAAGCGTGTGAGTCAAGATGCGTGATCCGACTGGTCAGCGAGTCAGGCGAACGCGCTGTGTGTCCGCCGTGACTCAAGACACGAAAAGGAATGCAAACCAGGCACACTGTGTGGAATTTCCCCCTGTTTATGGGAAGGGGCTGCACACCCCCTTAGATCTGCCCCCCCCTTGAGCGCCCGACACCCTGGTAAAACCCCTCCCCCCTCTATTTCTCTTTCTTCATTTGTGGTCGTATTTTCTCTATATTTGCTCCTAGAGTGTGGAATTATCTGTCTGCTGTTATACACCCCCCCCCCTTTCCTTCAAGCTTGCCTTGAACACCACCCTCTTTCTCTCAGGCATTCTCTAGTAGCTAGAGAATCGCATCATGAAGACTCAGAACATAAAAAAAGCTTTAAAATCATTATTATAATTATATCTTAATAAAAAAATAGTTATATTTGTCATTATTGTTAAAATATTATTCTGAATTTTTCGATAATTATGCCCATTTTTATCTTGTTTTGAGTGACTAATTTAAATTATATAAAATGAGATTTAATGGCTAACTTTTTAAAATTAGAATTATATTTTAAAGTAATTTGCTTGAAAACTTGTAACAAAAATAAAAATAATTTTTAATTCACAATTTTGTAAATATACTACCTCTCACATTACTAATGTTCAGCTCTATTCTTAAAAACAAAGGCTCCCCTTTCCCCTAAAGTTGAACTCAACAGGGCTAATAAAATTCCTCCTATCTCGTAACATAACTTACACGTAATTACGTTGGCCACTGTACCCTGAGTTTTCATTACAGTGTCCCTGAGATAGGACCATCTATGACAGTAGTTTTTACATCATTGTAATTTATGTTTACAACGTAGTAGTTTGTCCTTAATGATACTAGCTGATGTAACCAGATTTTTTGAGATTCTGGGGTACCAATTTGAGTGCCTTCGTGTGAGTGTGTACCATAAGATGAAATACAAACGAAATTTCTATGAATATTGTACTAAAAACTTATTAACAACATATTATGAGGCTTATTATTACTATAGGACGAGATAACATTATGAAACTCACTCATAGCGGAGGAAATATATCTCGATTAAAATCAACCATTCTGAAAATCAACCATACATATCACAGTGGTGAACCATAATTTTATCTTACAACCTTAAAAGATAAAAATCCACTGTTGGTCATGGATAATTTAAAGGAGAGACGGCCGCCATGACTAAAAAACGACCCTACACAACCATTTTTACCATACAAACGGATAAAATGCCGACTCTGAAAAATATTGCCCTAAAATTGGAGGTACTGTATTGTAAATTTTACAGTAAATTACTGTAAGAGGTGTGTACAGTTAATTGTTAATCCGTTAATTCGTTAATAATCTAACAAAGGAGGTTAACTCTAATGCGTTAAAGTTATTATTTTATTATTAGATAACAATGTAAAAAAACACTTTTGTTCTAAAACCAACTTAAAACTGTTAAAACTATAAAATATAAAAAAAATTCGCAAAAATATAAAGGAAAAACAAACAAACACAGAAGACTTTCAACAAATTAACAATTAACTCTGTCCCCTCTGGCTCCTGTTACGCTGTTTACTGTAAGTTACTGTAAAATGCATGGTTTCCTTGGAATTTTTAGCCTAAAAAGACGATGCTGGAAGGTTGCCTTTTTCTGGTAGAGACACACATACTCGTAAGTTTAATATTTACATTTAAAAAAAAATTGGGTTTGAGCTCTAAATTTTTCTATATTTCACCTTGAAATTATGATACAAACATACTAAAATAAAATATAACGTTTATTTATTCTATTAATTTTCTTATATGAAAAATATAGTAATCAAAAAAACCTTTAAGCATGTCTGTACATACATCTTAGTGATGCGCGCTCTATGTAGTCTCATCTTTAAAATATTTTGGCCTTTATTATTTCCCCATTTTCACTTCCCCTCACTACATAGAATGGTACCATATTTTGAAGGAATGAAGAAAGCCAAACGCCGCTTGGAAACGTTATCCAATAAGCAGCTCGCCATCAATCCGATTCTGGGCACCATTGTAGATCGTGGTGTGTAGAAAGTAGAGGAAATAAAGGAACGTTCGGCGAGTGGCAAACAGCTTTCTCTGGTCGCTGAGAATACTCTTACGGACACCTTCAAGTCTGAGCTAAGCTCACTATCTGGGCTTAAATAAATGCTTTAATGTTCGCTCATATAATTAATTAATAAAAATTCGATACACGTATATAATTATCTCCCGTTCCATATCTTTAACTTTATCAAATATCTGAAAGCAATTAGTTAGATAAATTAAAAATGCTGTAGCATATTGATTTACCCTCGAAATTCTTGCTACCCGTTTTCTGATGATATATGAATAGCAGGACTCAGAGCCGAGTGGAGCGAGTGAATGATATAATTACACTAGTCAACAATGATTTTGCTACTTGGGTATTAGCTTGTGATTGATACTAAATCGAGTAAGCTGATTCCGAATCTGTAATCAAAATTGTTCTAGCACGTAAGGTTCCTGAGTTACATACATACTCTTTAGTTTCACATATGGGCAGTGTTGTTTCGGCTACCGTAATGAGAGGATGTGTTGTATGTGTTTGGTTCCTGCGTTACACTCCTGGTTTATCACGTTGTCAAATTTAACTATTATAGTAGTGGTGTTGAGACGGTATTTACATACAGTGATTAATTGCATTTATCTCTCAATTAATTTGTAAATGAAATAAGATTGTACAAAAGTATATAACAGGATATATACAAACTAAGTTCAAAACATGAATCGGCGAGGATGTATAAATAGCCCAAACAACTTTTGTTATATCTGATGAAGATATACTCAAAGCAACCAGCGGAGTAATCTAATTATAAGAGTGAAAACTGCATACAATTATTATTTTGGTTGTAAAGTTGGTGACCAAGACAAGCCCTGCCCTGGGCACCTCACAAATCTTGTACTGTGTGTTATACGGGGGCTCACACAGTGATTAAATGGCAAACAGAAGATATGCCTTTTGCTGTACCAATGGTGTGGGGTGAGTCAATAAATCATTTTTCTGTTTGCTACTTTTGTATGACAAATATTGCGGGATTCTCAAATAAGAACAAGTCAAAAATTGTATATCCAGATTGTAAGTCAGCTATAAAACCAGTCCCCCATAATATGGAGATGCCAATCCCAGTTCCTCCATCAGCTAGTGCAGTTAAAGAAGATGATTCATCGCCTGCAGAGGAGGATGATAACAATGACGATGAAATATATGAGGATGATTCTAAGGAAAATAAGATTTAGTTGATAAATCAAAGAAGATTAAATGATTTAGTGAACGATTTGTCATTGTCAAAGGAGAACGCAGAACTGTTGGGCTCCAGACTACAGCAATGGAATCATCTAGAGGACGGTGCAAAAATATCTACTTTCCGTAAACGCGATGAGGCTATAGCTGCCTTCTATGAAGAAGATGGTACTTGTTTCTGTACTGATGTTAATGGACTCATGAATCAGCTAGGAAACAAGCAATTTACCTGATGAATGGAGACTATTCATCGATGCAAGCACTGCTAGCCTCAAAGCTGTGTTACTACACAATGGTAACAAAAACCCCTTTAATTCCTGTCGCACTTATTGATGAGATGATAGAGACATATGACTTTAGGAAATTTATTTTGGAAGGCGTGCATTACTCGCATCATAAGTGGAATATCTGTGGTGATCTAAAGGTAATTTATTTACTTCTTGGACTGCAGCTAGGATATACAAAGAATATGTGCTTCTTATGCCTATGGAACAGCCGTGACGACAGGAATCATTATATTGTCAAAACGTGGCCCGAAAGGGAAGAACACATAGTTGGCCGATATAATGTAAAGCACATGCCTTTGGTACATTAACAGAAGATCTACCTTCCGCCACTTCATACCAAACTTGGCCTTATCACGAATTTTGTTGAAGTAATGGCCCATGATTTTGATGGATTCCAGTATCTCAAAGAGAAATTTGGTGCAAAGAAAACCGATGCTAAACTTAAAGCTGGCATTTTTGTAGGGCCGGAGATCAGATAATTGATACGTGACAGGGAGTTCAGAAATAAACTAACTCCACTTGAGTTGGCAGCAAGGGATTCATTTGTCCATGTAATGCAGAACTTCCTTGGTAATCATAGGGCTGAAAACTATGAAGAACTAGTGGACAACATGCTAAAGGTCTATCAACGAATGGGGGTGTCGGATGTCTCTTAAGATGCATTTCTTGCATTCGCCTCTAGATTTCTTTCCATCTAATATGGGTGATATTAGTGACGAACTTGGGGAAAGGTTCCACCGAGATATCGCAATGATGTAAAGCAGGTATCAAGGCCGCTTGAAGGAAAACATGATGGGTGGCTACTGCTGGTTCCTACAACGGGAGGATACTATATCCACGTACAAGCGCAAGAGCAAGAGTCTCAAACATTCTTGAAGAAATTTATAGTTAGGTGAGTACTACCTCTTTTATATGTAATACATATCTTGTCTGGGTCTGTAAAAGGACGTACATAATGCCAAATAGGGTGCCCAGATTCCAAACCTTTGCCCTGAAACGTCTCATTCTTCTCAAACCCGTAATAACTATATCATTAATTGATCCAAGGTGACAAAGTGTGCCATATAGTGAGCCATATAGACTAGTTGCATAACTCAGGAACCTCACGTGCTAGGACAAATCTGAGCACTGATTTGAAATCAGCGCACCGAAATTAGTTAGTTACAACAACATTTACTCAAGTAGCAGAGACCAAGTTAAAATTTGTTGGCTAGTGTTATTTACATTAAGAGTTTACAGTTACTTTCGTGGACTGATTGAGTTGGATGGAATACTTTCAAGGTATTTTCTATTTTACGTAAATGAATTACTATATAGGCCTAGTACGATAGAAAATGACATAAACTAGTGATATTTCCTATCGTGAGGAACGTGGTCGAGTTGCTTCAAGTAGTGAATATTCATCATATAAAGGTGATATATATATATATATATATATATATATATATATATATATATATATATATATATATATATATATATATATATATATATATATATATATCCAGTGTATAGGCAATCAACAATGAACATATACTGTAACTTTACATTAATTTTGTGGCAGCTTCACAACTAGTAACTTACTGTATTTTTACAGCAAGATGCATATTATTCTACGTTTTATAGGGTGCGTTACTGTATTTTCTATAGTAATATGCCTATTACTGTATTTTAAAAAAGTGTGTTATTCTAATTTTTAAGGTAAAATTGAATATCAAATACTGTAATTTCTACAGTAAGATATTGTATATAAATATAATAAAATGTATTGTTACGACAAAAATACAATAGGCTACTGGCTCCTAATCTGTCCGTAAATTACTATAATCTACAGTCAATATTTTGTTCTCGATTTATAAATGAGAGGAACAAATAAGTATTTCTGAATCCCTTACATCCCAAATGAAAAGGGGACCCGAAGATAGGAATTGATAAACTGTACAAACTCCTAATTTTTATGAGAGGTTTGAGTAGTAATGTTATAGGCGATAAATTGAACATCGTTATTCCTCCCTTTCCCCCCAAATAAGGCTGAAATTCGGACACTTGAGTGTCTACCCTCTCTACCAATCTTTACTTGGAGATTTTGAAGGCAAGATGAAGTATAATGTTGCAGGTATTTTTCAACACAATTGTAATTCTTTCGTCCATCAGCCAACTTTAAAACAAAAACCGATTCTTGGGTAAAATATAAAATATTTCAAACGCAAAGGCCATAAATTAATTATTTCGTTCATTAAACTTCCGTTATTTTTATTTTCGGTTGAAGAAGAAATGGAAGGAAAAGTACTTTGCCCAGATGTCGTAATATAAAAGGTCACCATAAACCATTTTTTTTAAATATATAGGAAACCCACACACTTCGATCAATATGTACACACGGTCTCTAGCAATTCTTTTTTCCTTAAAAACGGGCCCTTCGTATTTGTGATCCGACTTTTATTGATAAGGATTTTCAACACATTAAATGAATCTCGCAAATTAGCGTACAAAGATAATTTTATTCAGGGGTCTTTATTTAAAGCTAGAGAAGTTTATTACGATTGTAGCAGCCGGAATAAATTGCAGGTTAAATTTCTTAAATTCCTGTAAAATTTCTTATTACTTCTAGAAAATACATACTGAATGAAAGTCAACTATCCCCTTCTTGTTCTAATAATGTCTCAGTTCTCCTTAGGCATAAAATAACTAAGTCTAAACCGAGTATAGGTTGGTTATATGAAATCCACTGTGCGGAATGTCCCCCAAAATACATAGGTAAAAGTATTGATTTTAATAAAAGAATTGAGCAACATAAACGAGATCTTCAGTTTGGTAACCTTAATTATTATTATTATGGCTGTCCTTCGAATACGAAGACGACTCAAGCTTTACTCGATGAAAATGGAGATGAATTTATAGGTATGAATTTACGGTGGCTGTCGGTTGTGCCAGCGAAAATGACTATGTAGTCCGATGCGCGATGCACACACTCTGCCACTCTATTCCGAGGTTATTTGGCCGCTGGACTGGTGGATTGTGGTGCCGTTGTCTTCTCGCCTCTCTCTCGTGGATGAACTGTTCAAGGTGCGAGAGTCCCTCCATACCCGTCGATCTCCATGCTGGTCGGTCACTGGCTTTGACTTCCCGAGTCAGGGGTTCAATATTACACTCTTTTAGGGTTGCTTTTACTTGATCTTTATAGCGTTCCATTGGCCCACCTTCTCTACGATGTCCCAGTGGGAGTTGTCCATAAAGGATTTGTGAGGTAGTCTGTCATCACTCAGGCAAATTATATGCCCAGTCCATCGCAGTTGTTTTTGTGCAAGCATGGATTCAATTGAGGTTTTGCTGGCGCGTCGAAGGATTTCTACATGGGGAATTTTGTCCCTCTATGTTAGCTTGAGAATCTTCTGTAGATTCCTTATATGAAAGGCTTCCAATTGTCTTATATGCCTTCTGTAAGCAGTCCATGTTTCAGCACCATAGAGTAGAGTAGTTATTCATACAGCGGTTTGACTGCTATCTTCGTTTTTAGGCTGAGGTTATCGTTTTGGAAGACTCTTATGCGCAGTTTTCCAAAGGCTACAGAGGCTTGATTTATTCTGTTGCAGACCTCTTCATCTATATTTTACTTATCCGATAGGATGCTACCCAGATATTTACAACTTGTGACTTGTTTAATGTCATCGCCATTGATGTGGAAAGTTAGGCGTGGTATCTATGTTTTATTGACATTCATTTTCAGACCCATTGCTTCATAAAGACCGGCTCTGACATTGAGGGATCTTTGTAGACCAAGTGGTGTGTGTGCAATCATGCACAGTCGTCTTCACATTGAAGTTCCAGAATATGATTGTCACAGTTTTTGTGCAGGTTTGAAGTCTTCTTAAATTAAATAGGTTGCCATCATGTGGATACTGGATAGCAACCCTGTCCACCTGAGGAATTGCATTCTGACTGAGTAAGGTGATAGCAGATAAAAAGATATTGAATAAAACTTCGGCTATGACACATCCTTGCTTAACACCAACTTCAACAACGCTGAAAGGTTCGAATCTTTCTCCTGAAGGAAGTACTGTTGCTGCCATGCCACCGTGTAGTTTCTTTAGAATTGAGAGGAATTTTGGAGGGGAGCCAAACTTTTCTAAAACGATCAATAGTAGTTCCCTATTGACTGCATCAAAAGCTTTTTGAAGGTCAATAAAAGCTATGTAGAGGTCTATGTTTTGCTCATTGAACTTCTGTAGTTGTCTTACCCAGAATATCATGTCGCAGGTGCTCCTGTCCTTACGAAATCCGCATTGTGTTTCTGGTAAGGTACTCTCTGATATATGGCGACATAATCTGACAAGCATAATTCTTGTCAGAATTTAAGAGGCCACTACCAGTAGAGATATTCCTCTGCTATTTTCACAGAGTGCTCGATCACCCTTCTTTTTGTACACAAACACCATGTCAGATTTCAGAAATTCGGCGGGAGTTTCTTCAGCATTCCAGATGACTGACATCTATTTTGAAAAATATGTTCAGGGTGTTAAAATAAAGAGTCTATAAAGGGGATTAAAAAAGCGGTTTAGAATAGCAAATAGGCCGTAGGCCACACTCCGCAGGAGCGCCTGTGTAACCAAGCTCTTCCTGTTAAGGAAGAGAACAGCGGCTTGTTTCGTATATAAAACCAATTTAGATGAAAAAAAGATCTGACGAAGATTTTTCTATATATCAAACCGGGTGAAATAACTTAATAAAACGGTTTCAGGTTGTCTATGTTGAAAAAAGTGTTTGGAAAATTCTCAACCATATATAAATCTTCAAGGGATAAAGACAATATAATAAAAGGTGAAATAACTTTAAAAAAATGTTTCGGGGTATCTATGTTGAAAAAGGTATTCAAGGTGTTAAAATAAAGAGTCTATAAAGGGGATTAAAAAAAGCGGTTTAGAATAGCAAATAGGCCGTAGGCCACACGCCGAAGGAGTGCCTGAGGAACCAAGTTCTTTCTGTAAAAAAGAATACGAAGTATGGCTTGTCGTTATACAGGGTGTCCACAAAGTCTGGGTACAGAGGGGATAAATACATACCTTTAGAATATTAAAATATTAAATATTAAATATTAGAATATTAAAATATTAAAATTCATATGTACCCAGACTTTGTGGACACCCTGTATACTCTAAATACAGCCTCTTTCCCAAGAATTTTATTTCTGATTTCAGCATTCTATATTATTTTCTAAATTCGGAATTTCTCATTTCTTTTAGAGGCATAAATACACCTCGCATCGTTTCTACAATAACTTTAAACTCCATCACATTTAAAATGGTGTCGTATTGTAAAAACTACCCAGTTGACTGTTGCAACTTTCCCCTGAATTCAATAAAGTTTATTTCCGTAGATTCCGTACCTTTTCATCATTGTCTTTAGAGAAGCACTAAAATTAAACAAGGTCTGTTGACCAAAAAGTCGCGTGCTCTCATTTATTCTGATTTATAACCTTACGACCTATAAGACTTTTAATAATTCCTGAACTAACCTTTGGAGAACCTTGGATATTATATCATTCGAAAAGGAATGTAAAACAACATAAAAGTTTTAAATTTCGTTAGAATTGGCCGAATAGTTATGATGTTATTGCCAAAACAAAATAATTCCTTGGCTAACCCTGATGGGAACTTTGGAAATTATAGCATTTGAAAGAGAATGTAAAACAACATATTCATTTTAAATTTCGTTAGAATCAGCTGAATAGTTACAATCATGTTATTACAAAAACAAAAAAAAAAGCAAAACGGGGACTGACCGACCGACCGACCGACCGACATAGTGAGATGTAGAGTCGCCCGCAATTAAAAAGAACCTTAGTATGGTATGATCTCCTTGACCCAGAGTTTCTCCAACATTAAATTATATTGTCTTGACAGAGAACAAAATCCAAAATCACCACGAGTCAAATCCTGAACCCATCGTTCTCTTATTTTGCAGGTTTCAATATTTTATTTTGATAGTTTATTTAGCAGAATTTCTTGAATGTACGATTGTATCATATGAAATCTTCATCAAATATATGAAATGCATGCATTTAAGTACCATGGGAATTTAACTTATCTACTCTCTTATTTAGTTCGGTAGTGTATATATATATATATATATATATATATATATATATATATATATATATATATATATATATATATATATATATATATATATATCCGATGCAAAGGCATCACAATGATTTCTATTCTTCATTTCTGCTTACTTGTTTTCATTATGGAAAATTATTTCACTTCTCCACAAGTAAATTTTCTTACTACCTAGAGACTTTGGAATCATTCTATACATCTTCACAATTTACATTAGTTAAATTAAAATCCCCGAACATACGAGTTAGTAGTTGCTCTCATATACTACATCTTTATCAATTTCCTGACATAGTAAAACATCCTCTTCATGACCTTGGTTAGGTGGTCGATAAAAAGCTCCACCCCTTAATTACTTCCCCGGATCAAATTTTATACACCTACCTCAACCAACTCAATCCTGTTATCCTCTTTTATTTCAAACTGATGGTAGGTGAGTAAATTTCGAGAAACTCGAGACATGTGTTGCGGTTAGTGTAAACCAAAAATTAACAGCCATCAATGCTTCACGTGCCCTGGGTACCTGGCATCGTGCGTCGCCAGAAAAGGTATGTTCAAGTCTTATATAGTCTACCTCTTTGTTACCACAGAACATGGAAATCGTTCTCATTAATTCCTATCGTTGTCTTTGCTAAATATTTTTATTATTGATGTGTAAAATTCAAGAAACTCGAGACAAAAGGTGCGGTTAGTATAAAGTCAAATATGACAAACGACACTACTTTAAACGCTCAAAGAGTTGTGCACCATGAAGAAGGTAGACTATATAAGAGTCACTTGATACACTATGTTTTAGGAGTGTTAGAAAGATACTTTGAATCTACCTCTTCTGGCAAGGCACGATACCTCAGCCTCCAGAGCGTTTCAAGCAGTGTTGGTTGTCATTTTTTTGCTTTATACTAACCGCACTTGATGGCAGGTATAAATATGATTTTACATAGATTTATACCCCTCCACCTAGCTGGCACCTTACTTCTTTCATACAAATCATAGCCATCAATTTCATACCCAACTATCTGATCATTATCAATCTTCTGGCTTATCCAGGACTTAGTGACAGATAAAATCCAAATTTTCTTCCTGTACCTCCTTTATTTTATTTCTCAAACTTCAACAGTAAAACATTCAACTTTTTGAAACATTTATTTTTGATGTATCACGATTCCTCTTCATTAAATAATTTAAATTACCTCAGTAACGGATGCCTCTTAATTAATCCTGGAGAGCTTTTGAAAACCTCCAAAATAATTAAATTAGGGTACAGGTTCGATATTGAAGGGGAATTCAGATTTAGAGGGATCCGCTAAAATAGAAGTATTTCCCAACCTCCTAAGATATTACTTCGGGAGAGAAAGCAGCAGCCGTTACCGCTCCCCCCCCCTCCCCCCCGCCCTACGAGTTCACCTCTTTTGGACTTGCCGCCAGGTCACTGAGAAATTCACACCGAGACATGACGCTAAAATTAAAGTCTACCGCCGTCGTAATCTCCCCCCCCTCCCCGGCTCGGGAGATTACCCTTCTATTTTGTAAGTTTGCATCAAACAGCTTTTATGGCTCCAGCCGCTTCTCGTTCCGTCTGACCAGATGACCCCGGCCTCTTACACTTTCCCGTAAGGAGGCACTCAGTTGTCCCGGCCGATAACGAAGGTTCGAGAAGGCCCCTCCTCTCTCTCTCCCTGTTTTGGAAAATCCGGGTAGATATGCACCCTCCCAAAGATTACCCACTGATATGGTTAGACGGCGCGTCCCGGAAAGGAGTTCGATTCAAAGACGCTCTCTCCGGAGAAGTGTTTAGTGATGGTTGCAAGCTACGAAAGAGCTGGGCATCACACTCGTATCTTCTGGTCAGGAACAAGAGTCTCGTGAAGCAACGTCAGCCTTTCTCAGCCGCCTTTGGATCAAGGATTGGAGAAGCCGTCCTCCGAACTTCTTCTGGTGACCTCTTATAACCATTTAATAACCCTGGTTATCCAATTAGTATTCGGAACCTAATTCCGTCTTATTCATGTACCTATATATATATATCCATATTTATTTTGTGCCTTTTATTTAGTGTGTATTAAAATCTTTTTTTGTCGTTGTGTTTGAAATATTCCATGTCACGCAGCTGCATCTAACTATTCAAATCGCACTCTTAGAACAATAACATTGGTTGCCTTGCTTAGCCCACCTTAGAGCCCGTGTGCGTATATTCCCGTACACTGGGCGTTACTTCGCCACAGATTAATCGTTCCCTTTAATTATATTTTTCTTCATTATATCTCACTCATACAGGAGTGAAGAGGTTACTTTGCCATTTTTCGATAAAGTATTAAACCAGTGTACCATATCTACATATAAGTACCCCCGGCATTAATTGTATTAAATGTGACACTAATTGTTGTGGCCACTACTAGCTTTTGTTTTTATTTAACTCCAATTCAATGAAAGCATTTACTGTTCGACTGAATATAGAGGATGTTGAATGTATACCCTTTAATCTGGGAGGCTGCAATGATGAGATTGGATTTACGTTTAATAATGGAAAATAATTAATTAAACGATATTAGTTAAGTATGCGAAATATTTCGGTTACTGAGAATTAAAAGGTTATATGATATCTTTGCAAGGAATTTATTCGCTTCACTTTAGGCACCGTGAAAACACTAATTATATGTGAATTAATAATTATGCTTTTTCACCGTATTTTAAAGATTTAAACGCGAGGAATGAATTAAATTGTTGTTAAGTTAAGGGAAACACGAGTGAAAAACTTTCCGGGCAATGGATAAAGTAGATTTTGATGTGGAGTAGCTCGACGATGAAGAAATGAATTGATTAGCAGACCTTGAAAATACAGCGAGAAACAGTTAGCAGCGGGGCGTTACCATGATTAACAACGAGGGAAGAGAGGTTTCAGATTAAGACAGGTGTCTCCTCCTTGTCTTTGGGTGGTGGAAAATGGATACTCTCTGACTTGACTGGACTGAGCTGGTCTGAACTACTTCTCGAAAAGCCAGTTTTATTTTCCCTCAACTTGGGGAAGACACGTATCCAGGGCGACTTACTTCCGGTGGGAAGAGAAATAAAAATAGCCTCTCTAGGATGTGCTGGACCACCGAGGAAGGTTCACCAATCAGTCTTCCGTTCCGAGTGGGGGCAGGAAGCTTGCCCGGAATTTTCCCTTAGTCGCATGGGAAGTCCTGTGTAAGTGTGAAATTTGAGTGGGAAAATCTGGGGTCGACGTCCCCCCACATACTCCGTATAATCTCCTCTTAGGAATTCTAAATTTTAATTTCTCTTTGTTTCATTTTTTTCATATCTGCTTCTTGATATCTGAAAAGGTTGCTTAAATCGACATTACACAAAAGTACTTTCCACAGTCCTTGAAGATCGCCCTCTTGCCCATCTGAGTAAAACGATGATATTTTTCTCCTATAAGGACCCTTCCCCTTTATTATTTATATGGACTCTAGTGGCGCGCGGTGACCTTTGAAGATGAGGAAAAAATTCAAGTTTTACAAAAATAAATATGTTAATTGAAGTAAATCTGTTCTTCATTAAAAATAACTATAAAATTGTAAGCTATTTCCCTTTATTCAAATATTAATTCTATTCTTTTATCTTGTTCATTAAATATATCGATGACTTCTTCGTAGAAACCCTGTTTTTATTTCTTTAAGTAGTTTTTTTTTTAGGACAGATTTAGTGTTGGCGTAGGCCTACCTGTTTTAATAATAGTTTCTTTTTCATTATAAGTCATCGCACTGAACTCCCTTTTAACTATTTTTTCAATAATGCAATCGCATTTTCTCCCAACTTCATTTGCATCCATTTTGTTTAAAAGGGGGGTTATCACCTATAAAAGTGAATAAACAATACACCACATTTATCTAAGCGCTTACTCACAGCTACTGATCTCAAAGATACGAGGGATGAGTCCGGTAGGGCTGCCAGAATCCAGTAAACAAATACAAAATGCTTAAGATACAATAGCGTAACCATACAGAGTTTAGGCTATGTAGCTGTTTTCATTCTCAGGACCAGTATTTAAATATAACCTAATAATTGTTTAAGCTTCAGAGGGTAATAATAGTTACGTCATTGTGTCTTAGACCTTTTATTGCTTTTTCCTAGATTCTGGCAACACAGCAGAGTTGCCAGATGCGAGCAGATGACTGCAAAGATAAATTTGCTTCCTTTTCCGTATACAAATAGGTTATTTTTTTTCTTAATTCTAACACGACGTTGAAATATCTAGATAAAAATCATAAAACTCTAATGACTGTATATTATTGCTAAGAAAAGCAAAACATCTTTTAAACTATTCATTCCAACGCACCAAAAAGAAGAACTATTATTTAAATTAAGAGAAAAAAAAGAGTAGAAATCTCGACGAAAAGGATGCATTTCTTCAATTGCAGTTGGGGCTCATCAGGGTCTAACGCCAATTCGATTGAAAGTGAACTGTACCGTATTGCGTATACAAGTATAGGCAAGCATAAATGTGAGAATAAAATTAATTCTGTTGTGATAGTAATTGTTGGGGTGTAATTTCTTTTTCTTTTCTTCTTAAATAGGGGAAGCATTGCTTTCCTTGACTAAACACCATTGATAGACTCCCCTATAGAAGACAGAAAAGGATACCAACGCCAATCTACTGGAGCAGTACCCAGTGACCTCCTCCTCTCCTTCTTCAAATAAACTGAACAAAGAGAGACAACCTGGGTGGAAACACAGCGATGTCATCGGCCTTAACGATTGACTCTCTTGACTCTCTCATGACTCGCCATTCCCTCGGTCGGAGATGAACCTCGCAGGGGTTACACTCGCTATCCAGAGGAGCTGAACGTCCTCCCGGCCTGAGTCCAAATTAGGAAGGTTCTGTCACTGGGTTAACATGAACTCTGATAGGGGCTGAGAAATGTGTTAACGCGTTTTCCCTTCACCCCAACTCAGCACTACTTTACCTTTTTTATTATTATTATTATTTAGTATTATTTTTATATTATTTATCATGATATATTATTAGTAATCATTATTATTTATTATAATTATTTATTATGATTAGCATTAATTATTATTGTTATTAGTAGTAGTATTCATTATTATTAATTTTAATAATATTATTTATCATTATTTAGTATTATCATTACGGCTATCCCCTCAACATTTTCTACCCGCACTTTGTTCCATGAGGACTGTTCCCACCTGGACAAAGTTCGGTCCGGTAGCCATGGTGCCTTGGTGGCAGGCAGGCCATCCTGGAATCCTCTAGCACTAGGGTATGATAATAATAGGTGATCGCCCACCCTACTGGTGAGTGGATGGAATCGCCTATCTCTACTACTCCTTATTACATACCCTCCTACCACTTTCCCACAGTTGCTTTTCTCTCCACAGAAGTTCTGGCTACTCGGCGAACTTTTCTCCTCTTATGAGCCTTAGCCAGGTGGCAGAGTATACCGTGAGGTCCACCGTGAGGTCCCTACCTGCTGCCGAAAGGCCGCTGGAAGGGGAAGTATTAGGTACGGGGTGTATTGGGCCGTCGATTCTTTTCACCTTTTTCCAGTACACATATAAAGAGGCTACGCCTGCACGATCCTCTATGGTTAAAGTTCCAGGACAATTTCGCTTAAATGTCGAGCCGGATTGGAAAAGCCCATCAAGGCTGCACCGGGACCGGGACCGATTATTTGTAAATGATCACATCCTGGAATTTTTGATCCTACGAAGACTTTTGTCTTAAACTTCCAAGTCTGGCGTTTCATAGTATCTACTTTCTATGAGCCATTTTTTTCTCTTTTCTCTGATCATGGTGCCAGCAGAAGGCAATAGAGGGGAAGCGCTTGGAGATCCGCCTCCAAGTGAGGACTCGCCCTCCCTAAGTTTCGGGATGACGAAGAAAATCGAGGCACCCTTTAGGCCGGTGGAGAGACTTCCCTCTCACCATCTACAGGCAGCAAAGAGGTTTCCTCTTTGCCATCTTTGGAGCCGCTCTCGGGCAGCCCCACCTAGAAGAGAGGCCCCTCCAACCTTCTGCTAACTAGAGGAGGCTTACTTCTCTCCTAGACCTACGGGTACGATGGATCTTCCTTCACCCTCTTCTCTGGAGGCACTCTCGGGTGATTTGATCTTCCATCTCCCTAGCAGAGGCGGTTCCTCCACTATTACAGATGAATACCAAGATAGCAGACAGGTGGCTTCAAAACTTACCGCTCCGTGGGAGCGGCTTGTTAGGGCCAACCCCCTTAGGGTGGTAAGGGATATCAGGCCCCGCCGATCCGTGCCCCCTACAGTCTTGCAGTCTTACATCTTCAGTTTGATTTTGGTAGGCGTGCCTGCCACCTATCTTATATGGTGGATGTCGGTTCGCCGGCCAGAGACGACGACACAGCAAAAGCTACCTCGAATGGGATCCGTGATACCTAGGGAGGAGGGGGGGCAACTGGAGGCTCCACCTGAGAAGGACATGGTCTCAGAGGTGACCCAACCCCAGATTGTAGGATCCTCCATGGGGTCGAACCCTGGCTAGGGTGCCAAACACTGAATCTGAGTCTATCCTTGTACAAAGTTTTCCTCAGGCGGCTTGGTACCTCGAGGACTCACAAGGAGAGTAGGGAGCGCCTCTCTCGCTGGTGCCCCTCTGACAACTGGGACTTTTTCATCTCGTAGAAGTATCTCGTAGAGGCCGGTCCATTTCGCCTAGAGGCTCCTTCCGCCAGTGAAAAGAAGTGGGTTCATTCCCCTACCATCTTCTCCCAAAAAGGAAAGAAGACTGAGAGGGCGAAAGGTTCATCTCACTCCGCAGGGGCTCAGGGGACGGACGGA
This sequence comes from Ceratothoa steindachneri, assembly GCA_963969495.1. Taxonomy (NCBI): domain Eukaryota; kingdom Metazoa; phylum Arthropoda; class Malacostraca; order Isopoda; family Cymothoidae; genus Ceratothoa; species Ceratothoa steindachneri. Next base: position 21,719,975 of record OZ018338.1, on the reverse strand, counting down.
TCCGTTGCCGTTTCGGCAAGCAACCTGGCCAAGATCGGCACGTCTGCCTCCGAAGTGCCCTCCATTGAAGGGACCAAGACCAAGACCAAAGTCGCAAGTGCGCTGATCGGAGCCTCGATTACATCTGGCCCGCTGGCTTCAAACGCTTTATAGTAATTCGCTCCACTGATGGCAGCATGTTGGCCAAGGGCAACATGATCCATCAGAGGAGAAAAGTGGCTAGTTTGATTGATAGAGAACCGAAGATGACCCGTTTCTCGGACGGGAGCCTTCTGACGAATGCGTCGATCCTCCGAAGTTGTCATGATTAGTGCCCCTCAGACACTTAATGTCTCGCCGGTGAATGTGACGCCGCACTCTACCATGAACTTCGTAAAAGGAGTTGTTTGTGCGAGAGAACTCGTGGACTACTCTATAGATGACATCACCTTAGAGCTGACCGACCATAAAACAGTCAAAGTGAAACGTGTGATGAAAAAAATAGGGAGGGGCCTCGAGACCCACAAATACATTGTACGTCACGTGAAAGCATTCGTGCCACTGCCGCGGAGGTGCTAATACTGCTTCAGCCATACGGATTACTCCTGTAGACATTCATAGTCGGGTTTACCCGAAGTCTGTGTAAGTTGCTCCAAGGCCGTACACGAAAAGTCCTTATCGTGTATGGTTGCGTCAATTGTGGAGAGCCCCTCTAAGCTTGTTCGAAGCAATGTGGTGCGGATCTCCTGGAGAAGGAAATCGTGGAACTTCAGTCTACGGATCGTCTCTCATTTCGCGCGACCAAGGACACGACTTGGCCGCGCGCACACGACTTTGCCTGTGACGTATTATGCCTAATTTTCTAAAAAATGGTCCTAGCACCTACAGCTCTATGAGCACGGTTGTTTCTTCGCCCATTCTGAACCCTTCTGCTGGCTCTACTCTTGCCGGGCGCTCCTTTGGTAGAGATGGGGGGACAAAGGGTTCGCACCCAGCCTCGGCTGAATGGACAGGATTCTAAGTGGGTGCCCGTCACCAGCGTTGTACTCCAAGGTTCTGTCCTAGGACCACTACTTTTTATCATCTATGTTAATGACATGGATAGTGACATGGTTGCGAAGATTTCTAAATTTGCCGATAATACCAAGCTTGGTATGAACGTTGCAAAGGAAGGAAACACTGCCCGCCTACAAGAAAGTCACCGGAAGATTGGGGAGTGGTTTGACACGTGGCAAATGCCTTTTAACGTAAACAAATGCAAAGTAATGCATATCGGCCACCGAAACCCCCAATCACAGTATATCCTTAAGGGCACTGCTCTCGAACACACTGATAACGAGAAAGACTTGGGTGTAACAATCACTAGTGACCTCAAGTTGTCGAAACAGTGCATAAAGGCGGAGAAAAAGGCCCAAAGGATGTTAAGCTATATAAAGCGACAGTTTGGGTATCGAAACAAGGAAATAGTACTTTGTTTGTACAATTCACTTGTCCGACCGCACCTGGAATATGTCGTACAATTTTGGAGTCCTTTGTTTCGAAAGGATATCGCGAGATTGGAACATGTGCAAGCCAGGGGAAACAAACTGATTCTCTATATCAGACACAAAAGTTATGACGATAGATTAACAAAATTATATCTGTTCTTTTTGGAGACCCGGAGACTGCATGGTCAGCTTATCGAAGTGTTTAAAATAATTCGAGTCTTCCAACTTGGTGAGGGCAGAACTAAAAATCACGGCTACAAACTTGAGCTGAAGCGTTACCACCGCGACCTGTGTGGGAGATTTTTCACATAGAGCATCTGTGGTAGCTGGAACGCACTTCTAGTGGAAGTTGTCAACAGCAATTCTGTTGATCAGTTCAAGTGAAGACTGGACAAAGTCTTGAAAAATGGCCGTTTGGGCACGTAAGCCATTGAGCAGAACTGTGCCTGCTCGATGGCTAATCCAGAGGTACCCTCTCTGAATGGACCATAAGGTCTTCTAGGGTACTTCTTATCCTTGTAGCTCCTCCCTCAGCGTGACCATTTCCTGTAAGGCGAAACGGCCGCGTGCCTACACCGAGTCGTTAGATTCACAGGAGGCAACAACCCTGAAGGTGGTCGTGAGGGCGTCTTGCGGGCTGTCTAAGGCAGCTCCCGTTAGGAAGCCAGGACCAAAGAAGCTTTGGCTCCTACACTCTCATCCAAGGCTGGACTTGGTGGATCCTCCAAAGAAGCGATCGACTCTTCCGAAGCCTCCCGACTAGACAAAAGTTTCGAGCAAACCATGACCTTCCCCGATAAGTCCTCGAAGGCGACAGCGCCTTCAGCGCATTTTTCGGCCAATAGCACCCGGAGTTCTGCCTCCGAGAACCGTACCACCAATCGTGCGAGGATTTTCTCTTCGAAGAGGGCCCCCACATATCCAACTTAGGCATAGAGAGCATATTCCTTCAATGGAATTGCCATGGACTTCAGGCCAACTACAAGGAACTGTGGAAGTTCGTTTCCTCCCGTTCCCTGTTAGCTGTCTTTTTGTAAGAGACCATGGTGGGAGCGTATCCTTTGCCTACCCTCCCGGGATATAAGGGTTTTGCGACCCCACCACCAAGAGATGGTAGCTGGGTATGAGGATGCGTCATTTACACTCGGAATGATATCTCCGTTCTTCCCTTTGCTTTAAATACCTTCTTTCAGGCAGTAACAGTGCCGTTGCACCTGGATAGGAGGTATACTGTTGTTTATGCATATATTCTACCGTCAGCCGACCTTGACGGGCAGGACTTCAGTAGCATCGTGGCACAGTTGCCGAGTCTCTTTCACTTGCTCGGGGATTTGAACGGTAGACACCACCTCTGAGGAGACTACTCAATCAATCACAAAGGTCAGGCCCCGCCAACCTGATCGACGAGCTGGAGATGGGTGTTCTAAATGTGGATGAGTTTATGCATCACTGCTCGAGAACCACTTCCTTTTCCTGCCTCAATCTATCTTCATGCTCTCCGGATCCGCAACCGGATTTTGGGTGGGGGATGGTCAATGACCTCCATGGTAGTGATCACTTTCGCATTCAAATATAATTTTCTGGGCCGCTGCCGCCCGAGAGCCCGCCCCGGTGGTGCTTGGGGCGGGCGCAGTGGTTTACATTTTAGGAAATGACTGATTTTTCTGTCCCAGTTAAGGAGTTTAGGTATGTCGATGAGGCTGTTGAGTTCTTCCCTGGCAACCTCATCACCATATGCCTAACTACATTCCTAGAACATCTGGCAGTCTTGCACGCCGACCGCTCTCGTGGTTGTCAGCCGAGTGTGAGGGGGCCTTCAAACAGAAACATTATTACTGCATGCACTATAAGTACCGCCGAAACGATTTCACTGTCGGTGAAATTCATGGAGTTAGGATTAGGTTTCGCTATGTTTCGAAGCACGCCCGCCGCTCTTTCTTGTGTGCATATGTGTCTTAATTTACGTGAAGATGTGAAGACGCATCTAGCAGATGTGTGGAAGCGAGTTAAAAGGATTCGGGACAAGTTCTCGCAGGACCGCCTCCTGTTCTTCAGGAGAATGGGACCACGATCTTGACCAAAAGTCCTTCAACTAGAAGTTCATCTTCGACCCCAACCACTCTTTCACTGACTTGGCCGTGTGGGCTGGGCAATTTTTCTCACCCACTGCAGGACTTTCGTGGCAAAGCTGTCTCTGTAATCAAACGTGATGAACTTGTAACCGGCCGCATCTTCTGGACGTTCCACGCATCTCAAGCTCTTGCCGCCATCCTCTTTGGCGACCCTGGATACCGTGGCCACCGAGATGTTCTTCTTCGCGGGCGCAGTCTTTTTTAGGTTCGGAGCACTTTCAAAGGCCTTTCTCACAGCCAAACGATTGATAACTTGAGGTCTGCCTGAACGAGGCCGATCTTTGAGGTCCTTTCCGTTCTTGAGCCTCTCCGCGACTCTGTGGACGGTCATTCGGCTAACGTTGAGCCGCTTGGCAATATCGGAAGTGTTGTGGCCCACGCACAGGAAAGCAATCTTGACTCTTTTCACTTCCATCTCGATACACCTTCACACAATCGAAAAAAACGTTTTAATGACATGTGCTGGAAAAGTAGAACTAAGTTTGTTCGACGGAAATATTTCTATCACACAGGTAAATGTCTCGAAAGATAAAAAACAAGTGTAACAGAACTTTTTGCAAAACCTGGTATAAGACTCAACTACCTTGAAGAGGCACGCACATTTAAATTCTACCAATACAAAGTAGTATTCAGAGCAGCAACTCGCTTAATGAGTTCGGAAAGTGGAGCTTGGGTGGATGGGGGGGGTTACGCCCATATTTTGGGCAAAAGATTAACACCAATTCTGATATTATTTTTCTGGGGGGGGGGGAGTGTTGAGTAGATTTATGTTATATAATATTCCATCTCTATATTTTGTGAGGTCTATGTCAGGGGAGTTCCTGAGTAAAGGTGGTCATTAATGTCACTGCCCCGTCTGATTATCCATTATTCCACACAATCCTCTAAGCCAGGGATTGCCAAACTTTTTTCACAGTGGGCCAGATAACAGAGGATGACCAGCGCGGGCCGCATAGCCATTTTGTTCAATACAATATATTGAATACACAAAAAATAAAGAAAAACAACATATTTATTTACCAATACACAAAATACACAAAAAATAAAGACAACAAACATATATTTACCAAAAAGTTACCAAAGAAGGAGTCATTAGCAATAAAATAGTATTATCACACCCAGTGCGCAAATATCCGGGTCTCACAAACTAAGCAGCCAAAAAGGTTAGTGAAATTTGTGAAACCGGCGTTTAGCTTTTAAGATATCATCAATATTTGCTCTGTAATTGCTGCATCCACACTGCAGCGGCGGGCCAGATGAACTAACCTCGCGGGCCGGATCTGGCCCGCGGGCCGTAGTTTGGAGACCCCTGCTCTAAGCAATAACAGATACTGTACATCGACTTTAGGGCTTAGCCTGTATTTAGTGAATTCCAAACCCCCTAAGAGTCCACTGCCTGAAAACCTATTTAATTCTTTTTCATCATACTAAAAAGGATCAACTGAAGAATGCGACCTTCGAAAGCACCAATTGACTGAAGAATACCCACTTCGATTTTACCCAACTGAAGAATACACTTATTTTAAAACATTGAGATGCGAATTCTTCAGTTAATTCAAAATCATTTTGTATCAAAAAAGTCATATATTTGTTGTTCACCTCTTTTATAGCTCACTAATTCATCTATTTAATGATAGTTAAAGGAGCCTCTGATCTTAGCTGTACCTCCATAATAACCAAACTACTAAAAGTAGTGTTGTGGTTTACATACTGATGTTTCCGTGCTACTTTTTGGAACTGTTGCAACTTTTGAGATGATGACTTCGATTACTTCTAAATGAATGAGAGTAAATCATTTGTGTATCAAAGCCTGTGAACGTCTCCAAAAGTGTATTTGCGTGAAAATATCCGTGTACCAAAGCCTGTGAACGTCTCCAAAAGTGTATTTGCGTGAAAATATCCGTGTACCAAAGCCTGTGAACGTCTCCAAAAGTGTATTTGCGTGAAAATATCCGTGTACCAAAGCCTGTGAACGTCTCCAAAAGTGTATTTGCGTGAAAATATCCGTGTACCAAAGCCTGTGAACGTCTCCAAAAGTGTATTTGCGTGAAAATATCCGTGTATCAAAGCCTGTGAACGTCTCCAAAAGTGTATTTGCGTGAAAATATCCGTGTACCAAAGCCTGTGAACGTCTCCAAAAGTGTATTTGCGTGAAAATATCCGTGTACCAAAGCCTGTGAACGTCTCCAAAAGTGTATTTGCGTGAAAATATCCGTGTACCGTTTGTGGGGCCTAATTTTTATAGAGGAAACGAGGGCTGTTCACAACAGATCTTCGCCAGACAGACAACAGAAGTTGATTAGATTAAGATTGATTTTCTGACTCTGTGAATTCGATGGCTCTTTTATTATGGTGGATTTATAGCGAAAACCATCGATGATATCTCGCTTGAAAGTTTGCCAGGAGAAATCAGTAAAAGAAGTGAAGATAGAAGAAGCGGAAATGTTTGGAAGATTTTATTGCCTCAGCTTCTCTTTCAGGCATTGGATCAGAGAGAGCACGTAATCCTCCAGATATCGGCTGCAGGGGGTGGGGGGTCCAAGATCCCTACTTAGGGTATTCTGGGGGCATTCAGATGGCCCAAATTTGCTCCCTTTTAAAATTGATGGAATTGGGATTTAAGAATAGATATATTCCAATCTGTTTAAAAAAGTAGATCTGAATATTACATATAATGGCAAATAAATTCAGCTTCAAATATTATATTCCCCAAGATCCTTTTAAATCTTCACATTCACTCCACTTCACCTCATTGTTAATTCATTTATTTCACTCTGACTGTCCCTTCACTTCATTTGCCCTTAGAAATGAAGGGTTTTTATTGGATTTTGCCTATTTTTTCGCACTTCTTCGCCCTTACTCTAACTACACTTCACTGTTAATTTATTTCTCTCATTCTGACTCTCCTTTCACTTCATTTACCCTTATAAAGGAAGAGTTTTCAGTGGATTTTAGCTATTTCTCTACATTTATTCAAATTTACTCCACCTCACTTCATTGGTAATTCATTTCTTTCATTCTGACAGTCTCTTCACTTCATCTGCCCTTATAAATGAAGAGTTTTCATTGGATTTTGCCTATTTATTCACACTTCTTCAGATTTACATAACTCCACTTCCTTTCCCGTTATAAATGAATAGTTTTTATTATATTTTGCTTATTTCACTTTTCTTTTAAATAATCATTTCTTCCAATACCTTTCCTCACACATATTGATCACTCACAACTTTCATCCAAATATACCAAAATCTTCATGTTTCCAAGCATATTTCCCATTCTAACATTCATGTTACTATTAAACATTAAGTTCTCTTCGCCTACATACTGTTAACTTCTAATTAAACCCTTTACCAAACATCTTCGACACATCTTTGCAAACCCGATACACCTCAGCTGTTCACCCATCTTCCTAACTTCTTCCACGCACTGCCACGCTTCCTTATTGGGAATTCTAATCCTCACATTCGCAAACTTTCGTTCCTTTCCATCCTTGCCCAATTCCACACACTCCCCACCACTCTTTCTCAACTCCATCACATTCAACACCGGAATATCAGGCTTTCTCACGGTGAATCTATGTCCAATCTCATTCATCTTGCAATCAGACTTACACACATACATGCACCAGTCCCATTCGCCGTTTATTTCATTTCCACTCTCCAGCTTCACCTCGTTCATGTCCGTAGAGTAATAACAAGAGAAATTTCTTCATGGCGTCTCATCTGCGCACAAGTGACACAGCGGTGGGTGGGAATGACGTGCGTCTATAACCGAGTGGAGGTTAGGTTGGTGTATGGAAGAATTTAGTCGCATGAAACTGTCATCGGGCGTAACAAAAGAATAATTTAGAGCCTTAAATAAGACAACGGAGTGAGAGAGAGAGAGAGAGAGAGAGAGAGAGAGAATATAAGAGCGAGTGTGACTATGAGTGTGTGTAAGTTAGAGTTAGAGAGAGGAGAGAGAATGTGAGGGAGGGTGAGAAAGAGAGAGAGTGCGAGTGCGACTGAGTGTGTGATAGTGTGTGTAAGTTAGAGAGAGAGAGAGAGAGAGGGGAAGATTTCTTTTGGCTAACGGCTCGCTTTTCTTTCAGGTCGTCGTTGTTATGGGCGGAGCTTTGTTGTTTGGGACTGACCAATCAGAAACGAGAGAAGAAATTATCAACCAATCATGGAGGCGGTTTCAGATGTCCTTAGTAGCTCCCTTCACCGCCTGGCTTGAGCAGTGCTGGCCTCCGTGATTGGCTAATCACCCGGGAGTCCCTCCTCTCTGAAAGGGCTCAATTTGGCCACCTCTCTGGCCCCGCAGAAGGACTCACGCAGTTAGGGGCGATAGAGTGCGTGCGTGCGTGTTTGCGTGCAAACTATTTCGAGTGGAGCTTCTCTTTTTTTTCCCGCGTGGGGTTTGCGTGCGAGAGATCAGCCAGCAGCCAGCCAACGTACCCAGCCACTCATCCAACCAGCCCAGCCTTCGGGCCACCAGTGACTCTGCAGTTTTTGGAGGGGCGCCTTGACCGCGAGGTTGAGCACCATCACCACCGGCGTCTTCCCCCACCCCCCTTTCCCCCCTTCAAGGGCGCCTCCCCACCGGCCTCCACCGTGGCTTTGTCCCAAGAGCGATCCTACAGCGTCCCCTCGGCTCCTCCTTATCTCCTGGCTGACCTCAAGGGCGACCTCGACGACGAGGAGGACCCTGGCGGCCCCTGTCAAATCACCCCTCCCCCGAGGGGGGACCTCCTGACCCTCAGCCCCCGCCACACCACCCCATTCTCGGTATCGGACATCTTGTCCCCCCTTGAGGAGCAGCGGAGGGCGCTCGACCTACTGGACTCGAACCCGTACCCTCGAGGACCACCCATGCAGCCAGCCGTGCAACACGTCGCCTACCCCCACCCTCACCCTCCCACCTCCTACTGTGCCCCCGATGTCTACGACAACAGGGTCTCCGCCCCCTGGTACCAGGGCGCAACTACGGACCCAAGGTTCGCAAGTAAGTACCACCTGCGCTGATGGCGCCGTACCCATTAATGCTGGAGTCGTTGTTACAGTGAATTTCAACCTGATGTAGGGTTATAGGGGCTATAAGATCGACCGTAGTGCTGATTGCGGGCGGGGGGTTTAAATAAATTGAGGTTGGTCATCTCTGAGCTAAGAGTATATATATATATATATATATATATATATATATATATATATATATATATATATATATATATATATATATATATATATATATATATCGAGAATTATTTGCAATGGCGCAATTATAATTATGCAGTTAAAGGAAGCTCTTCTTACAGTGACCAGAGGAGATCGCATTAGCTAGCATTTCTAACGCAAACAAAAGTTTGCTTATCAATTAAAATTAAACGGTAATCCTACAACTAACGTAATTTTATGTATTAATAAAATAAAATGAAATATTGGGATACTAATAAGTATGTATATTGTATTGGCGGCAATAAGAGAAAATAAGGGAGGAAATAAGTATTTAGACATTGATTAATATTTTTTTAAATATTTTTAATTTGGAGGGGTATTAACGTTCTACAAAGATCTAGAACGATCGGAGGTTCTAATAATATATATATAGTTTTTTGGCCTAACCTCATTTAGTATCTGCTATCATACTGCAACATTGTGCGACCATGGTTAAATGTTAAGAGCGCTCAACACACTTGAAAAGTAAGATAATTGAGCACTACAGAAAATGTAAAGGCTATTGAAGTATCTATACAGCCTTATTTAGGCGTTTCTCTTAGCACTGTAGATTAGATTACTAAAAAAAAAATGGAAGACCTACACGACAAGTACAAAACCTTCCTCGCGGTGTAGCTCCGAGGAAAATATCTCAAGTTCGTCGAAGTATTCTTAAATCGGTATTGAAGAACCTTATGGTAACTGAATCCGAACTGCAAGACGATCTGCGTAATACTGGGACATTAATTGCGAGAAGAACGATTAGTAATGAACTCAATTGACAAGCTCTCGACCAAGATCACCACGAAAGACCCCCCTTTTCTGAAGAAGGGTCACGTGTTAGCCCGACGGAAGTTTACTCAGGAGCACATAGGGAACCCATATCCATTTCTGATAAAAGTGCTTTGCTCTGATGAGACCAAAATTGAACTCTGGCTGGAATGCAGCCCGCCATGTTTGTCGCCGGGATTAAACCAGCTATACTCGAAAGAACATATACTCCTAGTTAAGCATAGAGTCGGTAGCATTATGTTATGAGGCTGTTTTCCTTTTAATGAGGTTGTTGTTCTATATATAATTGATGGAACACTAAATGGAGCGAATACTGGCGAATATTTGCCAATAACGTTAACCTTGGAGATGTTAGGGATTTAGGATGATTGGATGTTTCAGAAAGGCAATTATCAGAAGCACGCCGCGAAAGCAATACAGGAATGGTTCTTACAGAACAATATTTATGTTCTACCTTGACCTAGCCAATCTTTGAGTTGAATCCGATCTCAAATATTTGGCGAATGTTGAAGGAACACGTCTACAGGATATAAACAGACATCGCCCCATTGAAGGCTATATGTAAGAAGAAATAGATATAAATTCCAACACAATGTTGCCAGGACTTGGTAAACTCTTATAAGAAACGCATGACACCAGTTATAGCAAACGTTCGTGGGACAACGAAATATTAGGATCTATCTAGTGTCCAAATAATTATTTATACCACTTATATTTTTGTACAATGCCATATATATTTGAAGAATGTCTTTATTGTCTATCTTAAATGTAATAAAAAACTTTCATTAATATTATAGAAAAACTAAATACAATTTTTAAAGCGACCAAATATGTTCCGACTAACTAACTAAATAACTAACTAACTAACTATATATATATATATATATATATATATATATATATATATATATATATATATATATATAGAAGAAGGAGCAAATGCAAGTTCTGCGGGTGATAACAACCACCACAGGGCTTTCGCCATATTTATTTTCTTACCTCTAAAAAACTCCTGTTTCTTGTCTCATTGCTCATTCGCGTCAAATTTCACTTTCTTGTACTATATATATATATATATATATATATATATATATATATATATATATATATATATATATATATATATATATATATATATATATACATATATATATATATATATATATATATATATATATATATATATATATATATATATATATATATATATATATATATATATATATATATATATATATATATATATAATTTACCTTTCCTAAATATTAAATGTGTTGGAGCTGAAATCCATCTTCACCTGAATAAAGCCAAATTTTTTCAGAATCTTTTTCTTCATTCTCGTCATATCTCTTCCTGCACATCTAAACTTGTGTCCCTATGACTTTGTTAGTGGGTATGTTTGATGAAGTACGAAATTTATACGACTATATCTCATTGGCGGGCATTTTATGCCTTATACGCGAGATTTACGGTGGATTTACAGTCAAACGGAGAATTATGATTTTTGAACAGGAAACTTTGGTAATAAAGATTTATTTATTACTTTTAAATTTGTGAATGCGTAATCATACTTACGAGTGATACAATACACACACACACACACACATATATATATATATATATATATATATATATATATATATATATATATATATATATATATATAGTATATAGTATATACTATATATATATATAGTATAGTTGAAGGCAACTGCATATTTCGTTTTTGGTCTTGACTTAACTCGTGGATTAGTTACCCAAAATTCATTAGAAAGTCGTGACGCACGAGGGCAGAAAACTGCTTCACTCAGCAAAACTAAATTCTTTATTGACGTGACGCGTTTCGATATATACAAATATCATTTTTAAAAGCTAAACAGTTGTGACTACGAAATAAGTTACAGAGCTTTTATATATGTGATACGAACATATTCATAGGAAATGTAATTTCTTAAAACGCGTGGAGATACATGCAAATGGTTGAGACTATAATGATCACGGGATTAAGATGGGAAGGGATTATTATTAGGGGCTGGCGGATGAGAGGAAGGCAAGATGAATTGTGAATTTGTTTGAATATTTAATTTCGGCTGCTTTTCCCTTTATGTATATGGCCTCAAATATAAGCAATTGTCGTTGGTTTGGAGCATGTGCTAAGATTTCGGTTGTTCTCTTCAAGGGACTTCCGGTCCAGTTGTTTTTCATGTTTTTCCAACGCATGTGTCCTGGGGGCACCGTTGCTTAAGGGATAGGTTAGCTTCGTGTTAGCTTTGTTTCGGCCATTCCGATATATGAATGAGTTTGGAGTTCACAGTCTCCCATTTTATATATCAGGTGACTTCTCTGCTTCGGTGCTAGGGGAGGTCCTGGGTTGTTTCTCATTATGAGATTGGAGGTGCGTTTGTTATTGTAGTAAATTATGAGGGATATATTATTCTTATGTTGTGTTACTTTACTCCTCTGTTTATGATTTTAACTCTTTCATCTGTTTTGTAGGCTGTACTCATGATGTTCTTATAGTAGAGTTTAATGGTATTCATTTCTGCTGGTTGATTGGTACTGTCATTAGGTGATATATACCATCTTACTATTTTTTTTGTGAATAGCTGCGTGTATGTCTCTATTTGTGAAACTATTGTTTACGAGTACTTGTGTAACACGCTCGAGTTCTTCGTGTGTATCTTTCCATGTGGAACAATGGGTGAACGCGCTGTTGATGTATGAATTTATTACGTTTGTAGGGTTCGGGACATTCGCTTTTTGCATTCATGCTCGGAATTGGATTTGTACTTCATTAAATTTAAAATTTTGCTAAGTTTTTTTAGAATTGGTTGTATAAAATTAGTAATACAATTTAAAGTTTTCAGTCAATGTCTAAGTGATCTAAACCTTAGACAAATATTTGAGCAAATATAAGCCCCAGTACAGAACATGCAAAGCCTCAATACAGAGCATATTAAGAACATAATTAAACATGTATAATCTCAATACCGAACATTTTAAGAACATAGACCTTAATTAAAGTTTATAGCCTCAATACAGACTTTTTAAGAACATAGAATTTAATTAAAGGCTTATAACCCCAATGCTGAATTTATTAAGAACCTAGAAATTAAATCAACATTTATAGGTAGGATATAGTTAATCATCTATAACCTCAATATAGAACATTTTAAGAACAAGGAACTTAATTAAAGGCTTATAGCTTAAATAAAAAACATATAGAGAACATTTTAAGAACATAAAACATAAGTAAACATATATAGCCTTAATGCATAACATTTTAAGAACATAGAACATACCACTATATAACACAATTTTTGTTCTTGACCAGTAAGTGTTATTTGCCAATCTTTTTATTTCAAAACAATATCAAATATATATTATTTGTTTTAAAATTTGCTTTGGTGGCTTGTACGATGAAATATTTACTAAAAATAGGCAAATTTTTTTTTTCATCTATTGGAAAGCTAAAGTTTCAATTTTATTGAATCCACAAAAAATATATAAAACCCCCATAAAATGTTAGAAGTGAACATATTTCCTCGATTTCCCTTTGTAATGTAAACCATTTTCCCATACAAGTTCCCAAGTATAGTCTCCCATCATGTTTCCACTGTATACTCCTTAGTATCTCTTTTTCAAAGTTCAGTATATCCTGATGGAAGCGCTCCCCTTGATCCTCTGAGTATGCTCCCATATTCCCTTTATACTTGTCAAGATGGACATCAAGGATGTCTACCTTCAGGGAGATCCTGCAGTCCATTTGGCCATAGTTTTTCACTAAGTTATCAACCAGTTCCACATAATTGTCAGGCTTGTGGTTGCCTCGAAAGCCCTGATACACCGAAACAAAATTCTTCCAGTCTTCATTTTCCTTTGTAGTATTCTTTTTCCGGGATTTCCGAACACTATGATTTTTCCTGATTTGTGGTACAACAACAATACTAGCTTTCACCTTCCCTTCAGAGACTTTGGGAAAGATGTTAATTGAAGGCTGCAGACTCTTTGTTAAGAGTTCTAACAAACTGCTTCATTAGAACTAGTTTTAAATGCAATGGAGGGAACAACAGCTTTTGAGGGGGTATATCAATTGTTGATGCTTGACTTTATGCCCAACAACAGAGAACTCAGTCGTTTTGGTCAGTGCTTCTTGTGGTAATGTGCTGTGGTATTCCTACTGTCCCAAAGTCAGAGATGACATGGAAACTTGGTACAACCTCCCTGAAGATCGATCAAAAAAGCTACTATTTTGAAGTCTCTAGTCATTTCCCAGCCATACCCCTTATAATTCAAAACTTGTAGCAGGAGCTAGAGATTTATTGAGTGAACCAAGGGAAGTAATGGATCTGTATTCAAATTATCAAAAAGTACAGCTTTTGTACATTTTGAGGAGCTATCAATGAAGAACCTCCACTTATATGTATTAGAAGTAATTCCAAATGCATCAAACACACCAGATACATCATTGAAGCAACATAGCCCAGCTTGATAGGTAAACCATCTTGAGAAATGTTTATGTTTCCTTTGGTTTGTCACTTGCACATTTCCATTCGGCAAATCCCACTCTTTGGAACCCGGAAATCAAAAGCTGAGCATTCGACTTTGACGAGCCAAAATCTCTGACAAGATTATTGAGGTCTTTTTGGTTCGGATAGTATGGATTCATCTTAACAGCAATATATCTTCTGTTGCTTTGTTTTGAGCTTGGCTTATTCGTTTTTGGAAGGGTAGGTACAGGAAATCAACACTGTGTGGTAATGTTGCAATAGAAGATGGGAGATCGGGATAGGAAATAAGAAGCACATTTTTGCTATTTCGACGATTGGAAAGGTCCTAGATGCAGAAGTAGCAGTTGCTTGAGTGGTCATTATGTTCACGCTAAATCCTGGGAATGGCAAACGTCATGGCTCTTCTTTCCCCTCTATACGATCCTGTAAAAGTATAAAAAAAATATAATTTATTACTCTTTTGGCCTACAAACAAACAATATCTTAAATATTTGTGACATTTAATATTTTACTCTTTATAAAAATTTTGTTTCATTCTTGGTCCCCAACTGCCAACAACAAACAATTTTCTTTCCTTCTTGGTCCCCAACTGCCAACAATAAACAATTTTCTTTCCTTCTTGGTCCCCAATTGCCAACAACAAACAATTTTCTTTCCTTCTTAGTCCCCAACTGCCAACAACAAACAATTTTCTTTCCTTCTTGGTCCCCAACTGCCAACAATAAACAATTTTCTTTCCTTCTTGGTCCCCAACTGCCAACAACAAACAATTTTCTTTCCTTCTTGGTCACCAACTGCCAACAATAAACAATTTTCTTTCCTTCTTGGTCCCCAACTACCAACAACAAACAATTTTCTTTCCTTCTTGGTCACCAACTGCCAACAATAAACAATTTTCTTTCCTTCTTGGTCCCCAACTGCCAACAACAAACAATTTTCTTTCCTTTTTGGTCCCCAACTGCCAACAACAAACAATTTTCTTTCCTTCTTGGTCCCCAACTGCCAACAACAAACAATTTTCTTTCCCTCTTAGTCTCCAACTGTAAACAACAAGCTCTTGATTCCTTTTCTCTTCTGATATGTTCACTATGGTAGCTAGAGCTGAAATAAGAGCAGATCTGTGAATCCCTATAATAAATATTTCTGTAGTAATGTTCCAGAAAATTCTAAAAGTGTCCATGAATATTTTCTGGCAAGTTCTGGAAAATTCTTGAAACTTCAGAAACTTCTGCTAAATTCTAGAAATTTCTCCATAAACCTCAAACCTAGAATGTTTTGGAAGGTTTCCTTAAAACAAGTATTATTCTACAACATTCCAATGTTTTTACAATAAGATTTACAATTTTCTACCATGCTTTCAGAAAACTAAAGCCTTTTATATATTCTTAATTTTTTTCCAAAATTAATAATTCTCTAGCATTATTTTCCAAATGGATAAATCTAGAAATTCTGTGCCCTGACCTACTAAAGCAAAGTTGTGGGTTCAAACTAGATATTTTTCTTACCTTACGAACAAGTAAAAAATAACACTCTTAACACAAGAACAAGAAAAAAGTGAAATTTTGTTACATAGTGAATTAAACATATATAGCTTCAATACAGAACATATTAGGAACATAGAACATAATTAAGCATGTATAACCTAAAACAGAACATTTTTAAGAACATAGAAGTGAATTAAAGGTTTATAGCCACAATACAGAACATTTAAAGAGCATAGAACTAAATTAAACATTTATAGCCTAAATACAGAACATTTTAAGAAAATAGAAGTTAATTAAAGGTTTACAGGCCTCAATACAGAACATATTAAGAACCTAGAACTTAATTAAACATTTATAGTCTCAATAAAGAACATTTTCAATGACTCGGATAAGGCCTAAAACACCCACGGACTGTCATGAGCCATGCGTGACGTCAGATGATTTATTTTTTAATGAGTCTGTCAATCCTTCTAATAATAATCTAGATAATTTTTCTGCACGGTTAAATATTTATAAATTATTAGTTTTTCTCGGTACTCATGTATATATATATATATATATATATATATATATATATATCTTATACAGGATGACCCCCCCAAAAACGGGGCCCCAACTTTCGATAGGTTTCGTTTATTAATTGGATAAATAATTAATAAATGAAGACAATTAAAGGCTGGGGGGGCGTTTTTAGGGGTCACCCTGTATTTCAAAGAAAAAAATATAAGAATTAATTACTCCATAGGATCGGTGAAGCATAGTAAGCCTTGAAGAGCGTATTATTATTATTATTATTATTATTATTATTATTATTCACGTTCAACATATTTAGGGCAAAAGTTAACTATGATATAATTATTTAGATATGGTCTATAAATAATCGAATAGTTTTGGATGACTGCCGCTAGGCTTTGCTGTGCTGAGTTACAGAATTATAATATTTTTCCCTTGCACATTAGAATGGAAAATTAATTATAGCGATAAAATCCCATGATTATATCGAAACCTTTGGCTTATCGAGTACATTATACTCGTAGGAATGTACTCAATAAATAATCATGGTTTGTATGGAAACGTTTGTATCACCCTGTAGATCTACATCCACTGTACTTATTCCGGCCCTAGAGAACCCTACGTTCTGGTTCTACTTCCCTCAATACTTGTTCCACGTAGTCCTCTGTACTGCATGGCTGATCGAAGTTTCGCAATATTTGTTTCTAGGGTGTGGAATGAGATGCCAGTCAAATAAGCTCGTCTACCTCCCTTGGTGCATTGAATCGTACTCCGACTTTTATATTAATTCCAATTCTATGTTGATAAACGTTCTGGGGAGGTCTTTGATCTCGAAGAACGACTTAGAATGGTGTAATGAATGTACTGATTGAATATTCCCCCGCATTTTACTACCCCCACTAAATACTAACATAGGGACATGATATAGTGGATCTGCAGGGAAAAATGGCCAATTTAGATACTTAGTGGGACCTGGTGGTCAGCTGGCATCAGATTTGGACTCAGAAACCTCAATTACCCTTTGTGACATTACTTTCATCTCCATTTCTCTAAAAATAGCCGATTTAGCAGCTCTAGCCACTAGGTGGCGCCACCTGGTGTTCAACCTCTATCATATTTGAACTCAGTGACCTCAATTACCTTTGGTACCATTGGTTTTAGCTGGCTACATTGAGCCAGCGACTCGTTGCGGACAGAAGATGATCACAACACGAGATTTGGATGACCTCTAGACCTACTCGATTCGCCTCAGTTAATAATATTACTATTAATACGTTCAACTATGCCATAACTATGAGGACTTAAACATGTTCGGGTAATAAGTATTCCTAATTCGATATGATTAAAATATTTAATTAATTATTTGAAAAAAAGTAAAATCTATCTAGATCATCTACTCTCAATGGTAAAAGGGTTAAGACAGACTGAAGGAGAAAATCGAGCGATAAATAGAAATAATAAAAACGAGAGAATTCTTGAACATTAATTTAACAGCAGTTTCAGGCGTGAGTGATACGCCTCTTTTAACTAAGGTGACAGGCAACTGGGAACCTACGCTCGAAAGGGAAGGCATCGATTAAAGTACATCATAGGTCATTTCTCGTATGTGACGCGCGGCACCGTGGGGGATTCGAACCCACGAAGGGAGTTTGTAGCTTAAACTTTAGCATTAGACCCCGCATTCCCTTCAGGTTCTACGCAAACGCACACACATAACAAAATACACGCACGCGCTCGGGAATATTTGATTAGGACAAAATAAATATATTTTATTTATTTATATTTCTTATAATGCGATTTTTAAGTATTTTTCCCTCCATTCGGCTTAATTACTGGGTTCGAAAATGTAAGAATGAGGTTCGAATACTGAAACTAGAACGAAATTAGCTCTCGTTGGTGGCATATCTGTATAAAAAAACAGGGTGTTAGTGTTATTACTAATAGATAGATAAATAGATATAAGGTTAAATGCTTTGCTCGATAATCCCAGGTCACCTCTTCGAATCCTGTACTGAATACAATTTCCGACCTTCCACGGATTCGGGCGCCATTTTAATAATAATCCGCTGGCCAGAGATTTTGCAGTGTTGATTTTTGGGCTCATCTGGATTAAAGTCCCACTTGAGGCTGGGCAAGTATTTGTTAGTCACTCTCTAAAGGTCTAATCCCTTCTTCCTTTCCCAAGTCCATGTCTCCTTTACTTCGACACAAATGTATGCGCGGCCACCTACCCTCCACGAATGTTTTATAGGCACTGTTGCGAGAAGCTTTCGTGGCACTTGTATTTAGGGTTGACAGGGATTCGGGGTTTTGGGGTTTATTTTACATTTTTGCTGTTTTTTATGCATTTATAAAAAAGTATTTAAGCGCCCGATTAGCAATTGGGAGACCCATGTTCGACTCCTAGCGAGTGTATTTCAATTTTTTCCCGAAGTATTATTCCTGTCTTCTCAGTGTGGATTGCCTTGAGGTGACCTTTGCTTTTCTTGATGTTGGTGTCTTCTATCCATTTCTATTGTCTTTAAAACTTTGGTTTCTAGTCTCATGTGTTAGAAGACACAAACATCAAGAAAAGCAAAAGACACCTCAAGGCAATATATATATATATATATATATATATATATATATATATATATATATATATATATATATATATATATATATATATATATATACTATATACCTACAGAATGAGCTTTATACATACCGCTGTTAATTTATGTGTCTTATACTAGACTTTGTGATTGTCCAGAACATTCTAAAATAAGCTACTGAATCGACTTTGTTGTATAGAAGAATCATTCTCCCTACGATTGTTAGCTTCTTACATTTTGCCTCATCTCTTGATTGTCCAAACCCAAGGAACATAAATCTAAAAAGGTGCGTTACTGCATTTCGAGACGCCTAGAATACGTATGGAGAAATATCCTAGCGAATAAGCATCCTATGGTCATCAGCTCACACAAACCTACGGAAATATAGAACACTGCCACAGTGAAACAAACCTCTACCAAAAAGTGTAAATAAACCCAAATTATCAGCAACATTGTAAGAAAGATGACAATTGAACCAACAATCTCAAAGGTTAACTGCAGTTGGATGTAATGTTTCAGAGACGACAGCACATTGATTCCTACACCAAAATGACACCCAAGGCTACCTGGCTAGAAAAAGAAACATCTTGGAAAATTTAACGTTACTGCAATGCTCACGTTTACAAAGGAGCGTGTTTACCCTGATCAAACATTTTGGAAGAAATTATAATTAGTGACTGAAGAAACGAAAACGGAAAGAGTTGGCGATAATTGTGGCGGAGATGATTGTCAGAAAGTTGAGGATACATAACATAACATAACATAACATAACATAATTACACGGATGACAAAAGCCACAAGGGCCTATCAAAGGTCATCCGCCTCCGTCAAAACCCACCCACAAAAAGCACCATCACCAGGGAAAGACAAAATCAAAGTCCCCCACAATATAATATAACAGATGACAAAAGCCACAAGGGCTCATCATAGGTCATCCGAGTCAAACGGCCTCTTTTTTAAGGCACCCACACTCCCAGGAAAACTACATCCAGAGGATTGCATCCAGAAACAAGGGTATCACCAATTAAGGCTTGTCAAGAACTAAATCATGCAGCTATAGATATATACAAACAATATTAATATATACAAAACTTAGGAACTATCACAACCTTCCCTTCCCATAAACTCATCCAACCTACTCTTAAATACATTTAGATTTGGACTACCTACTACCCTCTGCGGCAATTTGTTCCAGAAGTCTACCACTCTATTGGTGAAAAAATATTTTCTTAAATCCAACCTACACCCTTGCTTTTTAATTTTCAAGTGGTGACCTCTAGTCCGATTTCCATCATCTAACTCAAAAAACTTGCCAACATCCAATTTATCTATCCCGGAAAATTTTTTAAAGAGCTCAATCATATCCCCTCTCACACACCTCCTTTCGAACGAGAACATATTTAATACCCTCAGTCTATCTTCATATTCAAGGTGCCTCAGGGAAGGAATAATCTTTGTTGCCCTCCGTTGCACTGACTCAAGAAGGTTAATATCGTGTCTAAAATGTGGGGACCAGGCCTGTATACAGTACTCTAGACGTGGCCTAACATAAGAGTTATAGAGTTTAAGAATAACCTCCTTACTTTTGTAACTGACATTTCTCTTAATAAAACCCAGCACTCTATTTGCCCTATTTCTTGCTTCAATACACTGCTTAGAAAACCTTAATGACTTATCTATTACTACTCCTAGATCTTTCTCATTCTCTACTGAGCTCAGCCAATGCCCATCCATTTCATAGTTAAATTCTCTATTATCTTTTCCCATGTTAATAACTTTGCACTTATCAAGGTTGAAAGTCATGTGCCACTTATGTGCCCAGGATAACAATTTATTTAAGTCCCCCTGCACTTTAAAATTATCATCAATATCTTTAACTACAGCTGCTAATTTGGTATCATCCGCAAAAATTGACACTTTATTATTAACTGCCTCCCCAAGATAGTTTATATAGATGACAAATAATAATGGACCGAGAACTGATCCCTGAGGAACCCCACTGATAACATCCCTCGACTCTGACTTTACACCATTTAGCACTAACCTTTGCTTACTGTCTTTCAGCCACTCAGCTATCCAATTTGAAACACCCCCACATATCCCAATCATTTTTAATTTATGAACTAGTCTCCTGTGTGGTACCTTATCAAATGCTTTACTAAAATCTAAGTAAATTATATCTACATTCTCTCCCTTATCTACTTGATCTGTTACAAACTCCAGAAAGTCTAGTAAGTTAGTCAAACATGATCTACCTGATCTAAACCCATGCTGAGCATCGCTGATTAACCCCTCCCTCCCTAGATGTTGGCAAATCCCTTTTTTAACTATTTTCTCAACAATTTTACAGACTACAGGAGTTAGGCTAACCGGTCTAAAGTTATTTGGATCCTCTTTACTACCCTTCTTGAAAATGGGGACTACATTCGCTCTCTTCCAATCATCGGGTATTTCTCCATATTCCAATGACCTAGTATATAACTTGTCCAGAGCTATTGAGATACTTTCTACCCCTTCTTTAAGTATCCAGAATGAATATTATCAGGGCCAGAGGCCTTGGTAGTATCTAAATCACCTATTAGTCCTTTTATCATCCTCCGATCCACACTAATGTTAGTAAACACCTCTTTTCCTGACCCATGAGTACTATACATAGGACTATTTAGTTTCTCCTTTGTAAATACTGATGCAAAATGACCATTTAGTACCTCAACTATTTCCTCATCAGTTTCTCTCACAACCCCTTCATATTTGATAGGTCCTATTTTAACTCTGCCAGACTTGTTATTAATTTTATAGTAACTTAAAAACTTTCTAGGATCTTTGTTGCTATCCTGAGCTAATTTAATTTCTGACACCCTTTTGTTCTTCTTTATAATCTTATTTAACTCATTCCTAGCCATTCTATAATCACTTAAATTTTGAATATTATTTTCTACCTGTAATTTTTTATATGCCCTTTTCTTCTCTGAAATTTTTCTAGCTATCTCCTGATTCCACCATAATGGTTTCCTACTTTTGTTCCTAATGGCCTTCATTGGGATACATTGTTCTTGGACTACATTTATTATATGCTTGAAAGTATCCCACATCCCATAAGCATTTTTACCTCTGAATTCTATATCCCAGTCTACCAAATTTAGCAAGCTTCGAAGTTTTACATAATCTCCCTTATGAAAATTTGGAACTTTTTCAGCATTCTCAGTTATTTTACCCTTCTCAATTCCCAAGTTAAAACGAACTATCTGATGGTCACTATTTCCCAATGCTTCCCCAACAGTCAATTCTTGAAAATTAATTAATTTTTACGCCTTATCCGAAACTCACTATACGAAACGGAAAGTTGGAGAAAGCATAATTTTATGAATTTGCTTTGCTATGGTTTAGGAACACGTTAAATTAAGGAAATAATAACTAAAGAAGATTTTTAGCTCTTTTTGAAGAAAACTTTCTGTCCTCAGCAAGAAAACTAAAGTTAACTAGGCAATTTTACAACAGGGCAACGATCCAGAACATTCGACCAGTGTATCAAATTAATGGTTTTGAAGATTCCGAAATCAATGTTTTGAAATTTCCATCCCAAGCGTAGATCTGAACCACAAAGAAAATATGTGGATGGAATTAAAAATGATACGTCCCACAAAGAAACCCAGGACATAAGAACGAGTTGCGAATTTACTGTAAGGTCAAATGACAAGTTAATAAAAAATGTAATAAACCTTTAGCATTTCAATTGCTAATAAACTTCACGAGAAGAAATATTAATTTTAATTTATCGCATGTCTATGAAACCTTTGTTCTGTGCACAATTTTGTAATGTGGCCGAATTTAAATTCTTCTAGTAGTCTGGACTACTTTAAATTTAGAATTTTCTATTAGTATTGGAATAAATATACATTTATTATACCAACGAAATTAATCAAATATTATTTGATTAAATTCGAAAATTCAACTCTTAAAGTGAACTTCTGCTCTAAACTATACTTTATATAGTTTATGGTTGTATCTTTCCTTCTGTTTTACCACTCGATCTGGTCTCCTTGTCTTCTGTTATCTCCTCCCATCCGCCTCTCTGATGTTTTCCGACTCATTTTTCTTGTCTACTTGCCATGTCTTTGACCTCGTTAATTGGCGTCCTCTTTAATCAAATGATCTCTCTCTCTCTCTCTCTCTCTCTCTCTCTCTCTCTCTCTCTCTCTCTCTCTCTCTATCTCTCTCTCTCTCTCTCTCTCTCTTCTGGTCGTTCAGGACATAGGTAGGCCATTAGTTCTCAGCTGAAGAAAATGATGGAGAGACAATCCCATCTTCTCGAGATTTCGTCAAGGAGGAATTTAATCAATGACCTTGGCAAGAAGTGGGTTTAGCACTGAGTGAATGCGTTCAAGGTTGACCTTGTCGAGAGATACGTGAGTGAATTATGGGGATCATTGTATCTCACGAGGTCTTAGAAAACCTATTTTCAGTGGGGGTTTTTTCTATTTGCAATCATCCTTTGAGTATCTGAAACCAATTTACTAATTTGGATTAGGCCCCAATTAAGGTATGCACTGTCAACACAAATAAGAATGAGACTTCGTGAATGGGGTCTTTTCTTTGGAACGTTTGCCCCCAATTATGGGTGTTATGTGACTTCTCCTTTACCGATCCCACGTGTGTGTGAGTGGGAATTGGAACTCGTACACATGTAAGGATATTCATGTAAGAATCATTGACGAGGGAAAGAGACACGCCTCCTCGATGGGACGTTACAAGGAAGAGGAAGAGAAAGGTGATAAAAAATAATTGGAGACTGAAGTAAATACACATAAATGAGAAAGAATGACAAGAATTAAAGATAAAAAGAACTCTACGTCCCAAAGCGTAAATGCTGGTGTGGTCGTGGAGGACGTCCCATTTAAATATCTCCGATTTATGGTCCATAAATTTTGTTTCAATTACACAACATACTGGTGCCCATCTATAAGGGCACATACCAAAGAGTCTACCCACCATTTCTTGTTCCCCCCATTTTTTTCATCTATCCCTGTATAAACAGAGAGAGTAAGTTATAAAAGCCTTAAGGACAGAGGCACATCTTTTGTTAACCTCAGCGAAGCAGATCTATGGGTCATACAAATCTCTTGCTGTGTTCATCTTGTGTCCGCAACGAGTAGCTGGCTCAATGTAGCCAGCTAAAACCAATGCTACCAAATGTAATTGAGGTCACTGAATTTAAATATTATATAAGTTGACCACCAGGTGGCGCTGTTCAATATAGCCAGGTAAAATCAATGCTACGAAAGGTAATTGAGGTCACTGAATTTAAATATGATATAAGTTGACCACCAGGTGGCGCCAACTAGTGGCTAGAAGTGCTAAATCATCCATTTTCGCTGCAGGTCTACTAGATCATGTCTCTCTAGTATTGTGAGATATACATGAGTGGTGGGCATCACTTATACACCTCTCTGTTCCTTTAAACGCTTCGTATAGTTCTACCGTGCCAAAGGATATTGAGGGGTAGTAAGTAATGGAAGGTTAACTAGTCTATTTTTAATCATGGATGGCATCATATAAACGAAATGTCATTGGTCAAATAGTAAAAAATTATTCTAGATTTAATAGGTCAATTCGGTCTACCTGAGGTCTCTGCAGAACAATATCAAGTTAGTCTCGACTCGGGGGTCATTCTTATGCGAACAGTCGAGATAAAACTTTATTCATTCCCTCTCTCTCGACCCCCTCCCCCCACTCTCCATGCACGCTCAAACGAAAAACCATTGTGCTACTAAAAATGTTGATGTTCTGTAGAGGTTATTATTAATATGGGTACTAAAAAAACAGAGATAGATCGATAGAAATAGAGGAACAGAGAACCTTCGATAGAAATAGAGGAACAGAGATACCTCGATAGAAATAGAGGAACAGGGATACCTCGATAGAAATAGAGGAAGAAAGATACCTCGATAGAAATAGAGGAACATAGAAGCCTCGATAAAAATAGAGGAACAGGGATAACTCGATAGAAATAGAGGAACATAGATACCTCGATGAAAATAGAGAAATAGAGATACCTCGATTGAAATAGAAGAACAGAGATACCTCGTTAGAAATAGAGAAACAGAGATACCTCGATTGAAATAGTGGAACAGAGATACCTCGATAGAAATAGAGGAACAGAGATACCTCCGAAGAAATAGAGGAACAGAGATACCTCGATAGAAATAGAGGAACAGGGATACCTCAATAAAAATAGAGAAAAAGGGATACCTCTAAGAAATAGAGGAACAGAGATACCTCGATAGAAATAGAGGAAAAGAGATACCTCAATAGAAATAGAGGAACAAAGATACCTCGATAGAAATGAAGGAACATAGATACCTCGATAGAAATAGAGGAACAGAGATACCTCGATGGAAATAGAGAAACAGAGATACCTCAATAGAAATAGAGGAACAGAGATACTTCGATAGAAATAGAGGAACAGAGATATCAAGATATAAATAGAGGAGCAGAGATACCTCGATAGAAATAGAGGAACAGAGATAACTCGATAGAAATAGAGGAACAGAGATACCGTGACAGAAATAGAGGAAAACAGATACCACTATAGAAATACAGGAATACAGATACCTCGATCGAAAAAGAAGAATAGAGATACCTCGATAGAAATAGAGGAAGAGAGATACATCGATAAAAATAGAGGAATAAAGATACCTCTATAGAAATAGAGAAACATAGATACCTCGATAGAAATAGAGGAACAGGGATACCTCGATAGACATAAAGGAAAATAGATACCTCGATTGAAATAGAGGAATAGAGATACCATAATAGAAATAGAGGAATAAAGATACCTCAATAGAAATAAAGAAACGAAGATAACTCGATAGAAATAGATGAATAGAGATACATCGATAAAAATAGAGGAACAGAGATACCTCGATAGAAATAGAGGAACATAGATACCTCAATAGAAATAGAGAAACAGAGATACCTCGATAGGAATAGAGGAACATAGCTACCTCGATTGAAATAGAGGAACAAAGATACCTTGATAGAAATAGAGGAACAGGGATACCTCGATAGAAATATAGGAACAGAGATACATCGATGGAAATAGAGGAACAGAGATACCTCGATTAAAATAGAGGAATAGAGATAACTCGATAGGAATAAAGGAACAGAGCTACGTCTATTCCTTTATTCCTTGATAAAAATAGAGGAGAAGAGATACCTCGATAGAAATAAAGAAACAGAGATACTTCGAAGAAATAGAGGAACAGGAATACCTCGATAGGAATAGAGGAACAGAGATACCTCGATAGAAATAGAGAAACAAAGATACCTTGATAGAAATAGAGGAACAGGGATACCTTGATCGAAATAGAGGAACAGAGATACCTCGATAGAAATAGAGGAACAGAGATACCTCGATGGAAATAGAGGAACAGAGATACCTCGATAGAAATAGAGGAATAGAGATACCTCAATGGGAATAGAGGAACAGAGCTACCTCTATTCCTCGATAGAAAAAGAAGAGCAAAGATACCATGATACAAATAGATGAACATAGATACCTCAATAGAAATAGAGGAACAGAGATACCTCGATAATAATAGAGGAACATAGCTACCTGAATTGAAATAGAGGAACAGAGATACCTCGAAGAAATAGAGGAACATAACTACCTCGATTAAATAGAGGAACAAAGATACCTAGATAGAAATAGAGAACAGGGATACCTCGATAGAAATAGAGGAACAGAGATACCTCGATAGAAATAGAGGAACAGAGATACCTCGATGGAAATAGAGGAACAGAGATACCTCTATTCCTCTATTCCTCGATAGAAATAGAGGAGCAGAGGTACATCGATAGAAATAGAGGAACAGAGATACCTCGATAGAAATAGTGGAACAGGGATACCTCGATAGAAATAGAGGAACAGATATACCTCGATAGAAATAGAGGAACAGAGAGACCTCGATAGAAATAGAGGAAAAGAGATACCTCGATAGAAATAGAGGAACAAAGATACCTCGATAGAAATACAGGGAACAGAGATACCTCGATAGAAATAGAGGAACAGAGATACTTCGATCGAAATAGAGGAACAGAGATATCTCGATAAAAATGGAGGAGCAGAGATGCCTCGATAGAAATAGAGGAACAAAGATACCTCGATATAAATAGAGGAACAGAGATACCGTGATAGAAATAGAGGAAAACAGATACCTCGATAGAAATACACGAATACAAATACCTCGATCAAAATAGAAGAATAGAGATACCTTGATAGAAATAGAAGAAGAGAGATACATCGATAAAAATAGAGGAATATAGATACCTCAAAAGAAATAGAGGAACATAGATACCTCGATAGAAATATAGGAACAGGGATAGCTCGATAGAAATTTAGGAACAGAGATACCTCGATAGAAATAGATGAGCAGAGATCCGTCGATAGAAATAGAGGAACAGAGATACTTCGATAGAAATAGAGGAACCGCGATACCTTGATAGAAATAGAGGAACAGAGATACCTCGAATTGAATAGAGTAACAGAGATACCTCGATAGAAATAGAGGTACAGAGCTTCCTCGATAGAAATACAGGAATAGAGATACCTCGATAGAAATAGAGGAATAGAGATACCATAATAGAAATAGAGGAGTAAGATACCTCGATAGAAATAAAGGGAATAGAGATACCTCGATAGGAATAGATGAACAGAGCTACCTCTATTCCTCTATTCCTTGATATAAATAGAGGAGTTGAGATACCTCGATAGAGGAACAAAGATACCTCGATAGAAATAAAGGAACAGAAATACCTCGATAGAAATAGAGGAACAGAGATACCTCGATAGAAATAGAGGAATAGAGATACTTCGATATAAATAGAAGAACAGAGATACCTCAATAGAAATAGATGAACAGATATACCTTGATAAAAAAGAGGAACAGAGATACATCGATAGAAATAGAGGAATAGAGATAGCTCGATAGAAATAGAGGAATAGATATACCTCGATAAAAATAGAGGAAAAGAGTTACCTCGATAGAAATAGAGGAAAAGAGATACCGCGATAGAAATAGAGGAAAAGAGATACTTCGATAGAAATAGAGGAACCGAGATACCTCGATAGAAATAGAGGAACAAAGATACCTCAGAAGAAATACAGGAATACAGATACCTCGTTAGAAATAGAAGAATAGAGCTACTTCGATTGAAATAGAGGAACAGAGATACCTCGATAGAAATAGAGGAACAGAGATACCTCGATAGAAATAGAGGAATAGAGATACCTTGATAGAAATAAAGGAATAGAGATACCTCGATAGGAATAGAGGAACAGATATACCTTGATTTGAATAGAGGACCAGAGCAACTCGATTGAAATAGAGGAACAGAGATACCTCGATAGAAATAGTGGAACAGGGATACCTCGATAGAAATAGAGGAACAGAGATACCTCGGTAGAAATAGAGTAACAAAGATACCTTGATAGAAATAAAGGAACAGAGATACCTCGATAGAAAGATTGAAAGGCGAATTTATATTGAATTATATTCAATGATGGAATGAATATATACACATCAATGGTGGAAATGAATATATACACATAAATGGTGGAAATGAATATATACACATTAATTTGCATGAGAATATATTTAAGTTATGGATTTATTCTTCCAAAAGAAACCAAAGGTCGGTCTCGACGCGACCAAATTCGACAAATCCGAGATCCGTAACGCACTTCAACTTGCCGTTGTATGAATATATGTTTTGAGCTAATACCTAATTATCTACTGCAATATGTTTAGGGTTCTGGGGGCAATTAGGTTATTGTTTATTTGTTTTGTTAATGTTAATTTTGGATTTTACCCTTAGTGCTCTTTTCTCCACATTATTCCACTTTTTCTTAGCAGCTTTTACTATTTATGTGCTTAAATATTTGTTTACACCCTTTAATCGACTTATTACACTTAACTTTCCATTGATTTGTTAATTCAACATTATCTTCCCTTTTAACAGAGCTTAGGGCCTTATATAGCAAGCTTTAAATACATCTACAGAGAGAGCCGAGGACATAAACAAACAAATGAATTTTATTAAATTAGGGGTTAATTGTTTAGTCTTACGATTCATTTACCCACCCAGTTAGAAGCAAATGATTAAAATTCACTTATGCGTAGATTTGGAGGTTTCTAGTAAGTTAATGAATAACTCTTTCCTTCTTTTTTGTGGTAATTCCACGCAGGATCACAGAAAAATATTTTTTATGGGTTAAATGAGTTGTCTATGATGTTTTTAGTCGCGAGAAAGCCACTCTTTAAGTTATTATGTCGGTCCGTAGGTCGTCGGTCGGTCGGTCGGTTTATAAGTATTTCACTCTCGCAATGAGTTGTTTGGCAATAACATCGAAACTATTCGGCCGATTCTAACGAAATTTGAAACCCTTATGTTGTTTTACGTTCTCTTTCGATTGATATAATTGCAAATGTCCTACCAAGGTTAGTTAGGGAATTATTAAAACAAATGAACTAGGGTTCATATTGTCTCACTTTTTGAAAGTGTTGAAGGGCGTAAGTTCATGAGTCAGAATAATTGAGAGCACGCGACTTAGGTCTGGTAACCTTGTTTAACGCTAGGAATGAATCACAAATAGACAGTGAAGTATACAGTATGTGTTTGACATTTAGTGTTACAAATAGATCACAAAAATAAATCCACACATTTACGCATAAACGATATTTGTGTTACGTATGGTCAGCCATCGCGCTACCTCAAAAAATTATTAATAATATATATATATATATATATATATATATATATATATATATATATATATATATATATATATTACGATGAAAAGCATGAACTAATCCCCCACCCCTTCAAGATTCACAATAATGCTGAAGGACAATATGTTACGGTGAAAATAATCCCTTTCACACTATGTCCCTGCTCCTAATGCTCAGATAAGGGGACACGAGCCAGCTGTGGATCCCGTATCTCTTTTTAAGTTATTATAAATTATTTTAAATTATTATAAATGACCATGAATATTTACACTCCGGCTTATAAAACTATTGCCATATATATATATATATATATATATATATATATATATATATATATATATATATATATATATATAATATATATATATATATATATATATACATATGGCGTCCCTACACGTTAGATCAGGGGCGGGCAACCTTTTCATAGTGAGGGCTAGATAAGACTTTTGGGAGCAGCCCGCGGGCCGTAGTGACAAACGAAATCCCCAAAGTGACCATATATATGGTCACTTTATTAATGCCTAGCAAGGTGGCAGGCCAGAATCTAAGCCTTCGCGGGCTGGTGGTTGCTCGCCCCTACGTTAGATGGTTGCGGATCGTCGCGTAAGAGTTGGGTGGATAGACGAAAGTAAGTTAATGGGGCCAAAGATAGTTTCTTTATTTATATCTTTCCCCATAATATATATATATATATATATATATATATATATATATATATATATATATATATATATATATATATATATATATATATATATACCCAAACCATGGATGTTTGTAAGATAATTACACAATGCTGTAAATATATATATATAGACGCGACACTTTGACCTTTATTGCCTTGCAAATGGTTTAAGCGACCTTCTCAACATGTCCAACCAATGTGTATATGCGTCCTAAACGACTCAAACGATGATAGCAACATCGCTTTCCATAGTTTATATGGGTTTTAAAACTTGGTGGAAGACAACCTTATCCGAGCCGTGTGGTTGTATATGGATCAAACGCATTTCCCAGTATATTAAAACCTAAGTTTCTTTGGTTTGAACCAATATTGCCATAGAAACCAAATAGCCAAAACTATCAGATAAAGCTGGTATTAACCCCTCTTCTATGAATCTAAAGTGATTGGTTCTAGATAGAACAAGGTCAGCTGACCTAAGGCGCGTGCTCTCAATTGTTCTGATTTATGACCTTGATAACTTTCAATAACTCTTTGAAAAGTAAAATGGTTACCTTCCGACCGACTCACCTACGAACCAACATAGTGACTTATGGAGTCGCGTGCACGCGACTAAAAATATTCTTCTGGTTGTATTGGTAGAATAGTAGTCATTACCAACTAGTGATTTTGTATAAAACCCCATACTTAGAGATAGTGATTATTAAGATATTTAAGATTTTAAGACTGTTATCAGGTTTATGGTTGGAGGAGGTGGTAAGTAGTCTATATCTGGTAGGTTAATTTAGGTTTAGGTTTTGAACTTTGTCAGGTTGAGCTCCTTTTGAGCCAACTTTGCTTTAGTTGAACTACTTTTTTATTTCTCAATTATACAATGATTCCTCTTTAATCTTTAGTTTAACTCTTCCTCTTGGAAAACAAGAGTTGAAGGTTGGTTCAGCTGGGGTGGTGATGGTTTCTGCGAATACTTGAGGAAGGGAGTCGATCCTCCTCTAGATATTTTCCGCTCTTTTCTTGATTGTTATATTGAGCTGTTCAATATTTGGTTGTTGGCGTTGGGCTTTTTGGCTTTTTGGCCAAGTGTCAGAGAGTAAACCTTCCAAATCAGGAGTGGAGCCCCGAAGCTGGACAAGTGTGCTGTGCTCACTGACTCCGGCAGCTCCTGCAACCAACCTGGTGTCCCAGGTACTGCTCGGCATTCCTTTGGTTGTCCAATCTTGACGACTGGGCAACCCAGGATCTCGATACACTTCGTCCAGGCCTGCGCGCTGGAGAGGTCACTCCATGGCGCAATCCCCATTGTCTTCCGAGACAGAAGGATGCCAATTCAATTAGGAAGAGAACTTTATCTTGAGTTCTCTGAACTTCCAAGTTTTTTTTTTTTTTTTTTGGGGGGGGGGGTATTAGATACATCTTTTTAGCATGTTGAGAGGCTAGATAAGTGCCTCCCTTCCTAGTGCAAGATATATTTTTCTTTTGTTTTTTAGGTTTAAGCCTTTTAAGGCATATATGTGGTTTAACACTGTTGTTGCTTTATTTACATATTATTTCGGTTATATGTTGATTGTAGTCGGGCCAGCTTATCCTTAGTCCCAGAGGACTACGATATCGGTAGAGTTGGCCTTCTACCTCGATATCAACAACCTTTTGTTTGGAAATTGGACTATGGTAAATTTTTGACTTTTGGTTTGGATTTTCCAGTCCTTTTCGAATCGGTTGGTGTTGTCGAAAGCAATAGCTGTTCCCAAAGACTGAAAGTTTTCTTTTATGTACTGAGTGATAACTAATTAGGTTATTTCGTCACCGAATTAGATATTAAGGCTTTGAGGTATTCTTGGTGTAAGTAGATTCGCTGTGTAGATGGAGTATAGCGTGAGCTGAGGCCAGCTCTTCTGGGAGAGTCTTGCTTCCAGTTAGAACTCTATTCCTTCGTATTCGTTGATTACCACGTATGATCCCCCCTCCCAAAACGGATGCTTCAAGACAGCTTATAAGCATAACACTGTAGCTAAATCACCTTATGTCGTGAAGAAGATAGATTAAGTGGGAGAGATACAAGGGTTTCGTAATGAACTGGAAATTGAAAACCACGTGCCTCTCTTTCTAACGCTTTCTTCTTCAATTTATAGGGATTTCCCTACATTTATGGACAAAAGTTTGAGACTACTATATTTTTTTATATAAGAAAATTAATAGAATTAATCAAATTTTGCCTTTTGTTTTGATATGTTTCTATCATAATTTGAAGGTGAAATATAAAAAAAACAACAGCCCAAACCCATTTAATTAATAAAAAGTCAATTGATGCCCGCAGTCAATATTTATAATGATGTCGCTTGTTCTTCAGGACTTCTTCAATTCGTTATGGTAGGCTGGAGACTAAATTTGTGACGATACTTTGATTAATAATACTCTTTTTGTGTTCAATAAGAACCTGCAACTGCTCAAATTAGATGACTTCTGTTTATCAACCGCCAGTTTGATTATCGCCCATAAATCCTCTATTGGGTTCAAATCTGGCCTATTCCCAGAACAAGGGTCGCAAAAGTTCGATGTTTTTTTCAGCCAAGGTCTTTATCGATTTTGCTTTTATGACGAGGTGCGCCATCATACTGAAAAATACAGTTACTAACCTCAAATTGGTCGTGAACTGTTGTAAAATGTTGCTGATGAAGCACGTTTTGGTACCAGTTTGAGTTCATGCCACTGTTCATGGGTAAAATTGTTAGTGCTCTACAGTAGGCACTACACAAAACTCGCGAAAACGCCCTCCCTTCCTCCTCCTAACGAGAGATCTTCCAGAAGCTCCAAAAACGGAAAAGGGCTTCATCAGAGAATATCACCTTGCCCCATTCTTCACCAACCCATTCTTATATTTCCCACAAAATTGGGGCCTTAAGCGAAGTTTCCTCTTGGTGAGATGAGGCCTCTTCGCAGCCTTTCTCGACTTGATACCTCTGTGAAAAGTCTCCGCCTCGGTGTTTGCGCTGAAGCGGTGACACCTGCTTCTTTCCAATCGTTAGCAAGTTCGTTACTGTAGGCAACCCGACCATTGCGCTTGGACCTTATCTGGAGGCGATCTTGAAGTTCATTTAAAGCTCTTGGGCGTCCGGAAGACTTCTTCATAGGAGTGTAACCAGTCTTTTTAAACTCATTTATGATCCTAAAGATGGTGTTTCTTGATTCAATACCCTTATCAACTCTCTACTTGCATTTTAGGCTACATTTGTGCAGAGCAGCGATGGTTGCACACTTTTCTTTTGAAAAGAACAATTTCTGGAATTGAAAAAGATTCAAACATTTATTTTTCTAAAATAAATTACGAAAAAGATTATAATTACACATAATTCATTTATACCTTGTTTGTCAGCATTTTGCCCTTAGGATTGAATAGCAAATCTCCAAGACCTGAAAATCATCTACAGGAACATGAGCAGACGCGATTTTTGATTCAACGGGCACCCCGTTCTAACCTCGCTCCCCTCCTGAACACTCCTCATTCTTTCCTTTGCTCATTGGGTGACCATTCCTTCTCAGTTATTGCTCCTAGACTCTGGAATGCTCTTCCTGCCAAAGTCCGATCCTTTTGCTACTTTTAAACGTTATATGAAGACTCATCTCTTCAGAATTGCCTTCTCTCCCCTCTAAACTTTCTCTACACTCGCTACACAACCTGCGCTCTGGGAGGGCTAACAGCCCTGAAGAGCGCATTATAGATACCTGCTCGATGGGTGACCGTTCCTTTTCAGTTTGTGCTCCTAGACTCTGGAATGCTCTTCCTACCGAAGTCCGATCCTCTCCCTCCCTTGCTACTTTTTAACGTCTCCTGAAGACTCATCTCTTCAGAATTGCCTTCTCTCCCCTCTAAACTTTCTCTACACTCGCTACACAACCTGCGCTCTGGGAGGGCTAACAGCCCTGAAGAGCGCATTATAGATACCTGCTCGATGGGTGACCGTTCCTTTTCAGTTTGTGCTCCTAGACTCTGGAATGCTCTTCCTACCGAAGTCCGATCCTCTCCCTCCCTTGCTACTTTTTAACGTCTCCTGAAGACTCATCTCTTCAGAATTGCCTTCTCTCCCCTCTAAACTTTCTCTACACTCGCTACACAACCTGCGCTCTGGGAGGGCTAACAGCCCTGAAGAGCGCATTATAGATACCTGCTCGATGGGTGACCGTTCCTTTTCAGTTTGTGCTCCTAGACTCTGGAATGCTCTTCCTACCGAAGTCCGATCCTCTCCCTCCCTTGCTACTTTTTAACGTCTCCTGAAGACTCATCTCTTCAGAATTGCCTTCTCTCCCCTCTAAACTTTCTCTACACTTGCTACACAACCTGCGCTCTGGGAGGGCTAACAGCCCTGAAGGGCGCATTATAAATACCTATTATTATTATTATTTCTTTAAAGGTTGACTTTTTAAATAACCTGAAATAATTTAAATATTATAATTATTATTATCGAGTAAATTTTAAATACGATTGAAAAAAAAATAAAAAATATATAACAGTCTCAAAGCTTTTGGCCCTAACTGTACACTCTGCTTCTAAGCTATCATAAAGCATTCTTTTTGTGAGATGTGAACTGCAGCATATTGGTTAGCACAGTGGCTCGAAAAGCGAGGAGCACTCGATGGTAGAGGTTCGAACCCTACTTATTTTCAATTTCTTTAATGAATTTTTTTTATATTATTTGATTCCGTTTGTTATATCTTTTTACCTTATTTTTTATTGTTTGGTCTTATTGAAGAGACCAAATCCCTTGTGTAATTAGCTTTTCTTATTTCCTATGGGTTATTGAATATCTATAATGATATGGAATGAATAAAGTTCGAAAGTACTTAGAAGCACCTTTTCATTTTTCCTGCGGGAGATTGCATTCACTACAATGATATATATATATATATATATATA
The DNA here is from genome assembly GCA_963969495.1 of Ceratothoa steindachneri. Classification (NCBI taxonomy): domain Eukaryota; kingdom Metazoa; phylum Arthropoda; class Malacostraca; order Isopoda; family Cymothoidae; genus Ceratothoa; species Ceratothoa steindachneri. The sequence goes on along the minus strand of OZ018338.1, from coordinate 21,684,904 downwards.
TATATATATATATATATATATATATATATATATATATATATATATATATATATATATATATATATATATATATATATATATATATATATATAAATAACTGAAAGGGGGTTAACCGCAAGTGGTGTCGAACTCCATAGAAGGGCTATGCGACATTGACCAAATAATGGGTGGTTTTATGAGGGGGGAGGGGCAGTGTACGGGTAAGTATGAAAGCGTTGATGCACACCAATCCAAATGGTAAAGCGCTTGATGGTGATGATCATGAACTAATCATTTTCATTATAATTTCTTTTCCGTAAAAATTACCTTAAATTACCCCGATTAAAAAAGAAAGAATCAAATAAAAGCAGATTAAATATCGCTCCAATAAATAAAGCGATGAGAATAATTTTGTCATAAACAAAATAAATTAGATTTTCCCGTCCGGAGAAACTCCTCAAAAAATTCGGCTTCAATAAACAATTTTAAAAAAGTTTTAAGTTTATTTATACTCCGTTGTCATGGTAACGTATCATTATGCACACAAGACCACAGTCCATTAGCAGAATTAAAATTCATATATATATATATATATATATATATATATATATATATATATATATATAGAGAGAGAGAGAGAGAGAGAGAGAGAGAGAGAGAGAGAGAAAGGGAGAGAGAAATGTAGTGTAATCTACTTTTTAGAAATCATTTTAAAATATGTTTACATACCATTAATTAATTACCTTTTTGCTCGTTCTTTTAGTATTTAATGAATTTTGTGAAGCAAAGTGTAAATTCCTTGACCCCCCCCCCCCCCGTTTACAAATAGGACGTGAAAATGTGAACCAATCGTGTATTTGTATATAAGCGAGAAGACAGCGGGTGATATTTTCAAAATATTGAACTACAGTATTAGTAGATATTGAGGGGGAAGGGGGGGTTAAAGCGATCAAACGGTTTCAAGAGACATATAGTTGTCTTCCAAGATTGAGAACCACCCTGTCTCGATCAGTGAGACCTCGACCCTCATCATGAAATGATAAACAAGATTAGGTGAAATCCAAGGAGTGTCGGACAATTTGGGGGGGGAAGCCAATGTAGGTTATAAGACCATAGAAAAATCGCTGAAAGACGATCTGAAACTCCATCTATTCATGATAGCTAAAGAACATCTCTGTTTTCCAGTCCCACCAAAAAGAAGAGACTCGAAGGAGCAAAGCTGCTCCATAAACGGCTCCTTGATGACTCTCAGCCTCCGGTTCTGTGGATCGGTGAGAAGTTGTTCACTGTCTTGGTCATCCACAACGAAGGATGTTCGTGCTTGGGCTCAAAATAAAATTGAGATGCCGGTTCAACAGCGGCTATCTTTCGAGAGACAGAAACCGGCATCCTTGATGTAGTGAGCCCCTTTCATCTTTATTAAAATGAGTGGGGATAAAGGTGAATCAACATATTTATGTGGAGATGATAAAGGAGAAAGTCATTCTCTGGATGGATGCCAGCATAGAAAATGCCGGTGTAGCCCTTCAACAAAATGAAACAACCTCACACACCCTAAAATTGATCAAGACTAGTACCAGGCAAATTTAAGGCGTTTTGGTCAAAGGAACTTTGGCCTTCCAGTCCACCAGAGTTGAACCATATGGAGATTGGGGTGTAGTCGATGCTTTAGCAAAAGGCCTGTGACAAATCTTATCAAAGTGTCAAAGTTCTGAAGTGCAAACTGGAAAAAGCTGAAAGGAAATATCAGCTGAAAGTCTGCGTGCCACTTGGTCTCAGGTTCTACCCAGACTTCGTCGTGGGTCACATTGAATAATAATTACATCATCTTTTGTAGCATTGAATCTTTCTTTCGTTTTAGTCTAAGCATTATGGAATAATGCATTGTTTTTTGAAAACAATTAAATTAATATTCGTGTTTCCTCTCTTTCTCTCTCTCTCTCACTCACCTAATTCTAACTCTCACTCGCACTCCTCACACTCATACTCACTCTCTCTCTCTCTCTCGCTCTCTCTCTTTATATATATATATATATATATATATATATATATATATATATATATATATATATATATATATATATATATATATATATATATATATATATATATATATATATATATATATATATATATATATATATATATATATATATATATATATATATATATATATATATATATATATATATATATATATATATATATATTTACTTTTGACAGTAATTACTAAATTTTTTAACCATTCCTAAATCCAACCTTGTTCCAATTCCTTCAGCGAGATAAAATCGCTTCTCCACCTCTTGCTCCACTTCACTACCATGATACTCTATGGACCAGACTTTAACCATTCTATGCTGGATCCCATCAGTTAAAAATGAAAAATTTCCTGAGTGTTAACCCTACTATCTCTATCTACAGTAGGATCTCTCAATAGTTAGTGGATACTGGGTTGGTCTTCTAACGTTGAGGCAGGGAATCGATCCGATCGAAGGCGCACTCAAAACTTTCAGAATCACCACGAACGGTCAATTAGCGGATAGACTGAAACCCACGCAAGTATATAGCTCCACGCCATCATCACCTACATAGCCAAATCACAACATAACAAACAATTACCCTCCCGTCTCCACAGCACAACATGCATACTCTCTCCTTTGTTCCGGAACCCTGCCGACGTGGTAGTAGTACCATCTAAAGCGGTATTCATATCCACATACCTATGACGCGGAACGGATGCACCCTCAGGGGTTCACCAATTAGAATTATTTATCGAACTTATAGATTTTTATCTCTCTGCTCTCCTTCTTTTTATATACCCTCTTTGGCCTGTCTAGCTATTTCAACTCGTTTCTCGAATATTTCCCCTTGCCTACTTTCTCGGTTTATGACATTATTTTCAAACTTTATTTTACAAAGGTTGTTTTTTACAGCTACTTCTATTGCATTTGGGCATTTGGGTGGTTCTCTCCACTATAATGGAGCTATGCTTTTGGTGGAGACTCCTCTTCTACTCTGTATGTGTAGAAGAGAAGGGTGGGTATGGCTTTCCATCAAATTCTATCAGCTACACTTCTTTTACCTCAGAAGGCAAGCTAACTTCTTTGAAAACAGAGCCATCCAGTTTAAACTTGCCACCCAAACACCTACAACTTTCCAAATCTCCCCTCCATTTTATAGCTACGAGTACCTCGTCACTCTCTTCAGCTTGGAATTTACAAACCATCAGGTAATTTTACCCTTGTGTGTGTTAACGGAAAGTCAATCAAATTGTTACCATACAAAGATATAAGTATTCCCTTTTTATTATCGCAGTTTATTTAATGTCAAACTTCAACCGTGTTTAAGTAACTTCATTCATCGTCAAACTTCATCCTCTTTCAGACTGCAATTGTAAAGACTCTATTCAAACTCAACTTGTAAAATTTTCAACTTAAACGTCTCTTAAGTAACTTAATTTATTGTCAAACTTTAAATTTCAAAGTCAAACGTTTCTTAAATAACTAACTATATTTATTGTAAAACTTCAAACGTTTCTTAAGTTACTTTCTTTATCGTCAATTTTTAACTCTGATCAGATTGAAAACGGGCAGAATTTATTCAAACTTAAAAATCAAATATTTAAACCATTAATTGAAATCATCCTTTAATTTTATTTCATCTAACAAAGAAATCCGTGACTAAAAACGTTTTAAGACACCCGTTTAAAGGCAACAATCTTTATAAAATCGTAATTAATCCATTTTCGATAGTTTCATACTTTTTTATCGTCCATCATCAACATTCAAACTGATGCTAGTCAGTATGAAAAACACAATACTAGCTACTACACTCCCTCTACAAATAGGACCGATCCTTGGTACCTCTGAGGTCATGACCAGCGATTGTTATTATAATATTTATAATATTATTCATTCATGCGATCTCGTCACATAAATATTATAATATTTATGTGCATTTCATTATTCATTCATGCGATCTCGTCACATAAATATTATAATATTTATGTGCATTTCATTATTCATTCATGCGATCTCGTCACATAAATATTATAATATTTATGTGCATTTCATTATTGATTCATGCGATCTCGTCACATAAATATTATAATATTTATGTGCATTTCATTATTGATTCATGCGATCTCGTCACATAAATATTATAATATTTATGTGCATTTCATTATTCACTCATGCGATCTCGTCACGATGCGTAGGACGAATGGCGCCACCTAACACAACAACATGACCAAGAAAAGTTCATGATATGGGTATCCGAATCATCACGGTTCAGGGCGGAATTCAGGCACTTAGGATTATAAAAGCTTCTTTGAGCTCCTTCAATATGTAAACACGTCATGAGAATGGAAAAGGCATGAAAATCGATTCTTCACACAAAAGGACATTCTTTCATTGCTCTATTACCCAATTCTAATTGTCAGTATATTACTTTTTAAGTATATTATTATTTAGGTCAAGGAGAAGTTGGGAAACTGCATCCCCCATGATATTTAGTAGCACGAAGCTTTCGCCGAACTGTTTTTGGTCGATATTGAGTTGGCAGATCTTGCTTTAGCTCTGCAGTCATTCTTGCATCTGCGGCTCTATTGAAGGAAGGCGTTTTAATCCTTAGCGATCTCGCTCACTGAATTTTGTCTTCCCTCTTGAGGCATGGACACCAGAGCTGGTTTTTCCTAGATTTGTGTATGCAAACATTACTTTAGGCAATTACTTTCAAATCATGGCACATCATCAGTGATTGTTATATTTAACTTGATGATCTATAACTCATTGCTCCAATATGGTCACTTCTCTACCGTTATTTATTCGAGATAGACCATAGTTTATCCTGTGATTGTGGTAGTATCTCATACTTTATTTCAGATAGGTCATAGTTCAAATTGCGATTCTGGTTGTTTCTCTATATTCAATACAAATAGCTACCCAATGGTTCACCCTGTGATTGCGGTGGCTTCTATATCTTTATTTATTCTCCAAAAGCCTATTGTGATTGGTTCTCTATCTTTATTTAGATAATTCCTAGTTCATCATGTAAATGTGGATATTTGTAAATCTTTACTTATTCCAGCTAGCGCATGGCTCAATCATGCACATGTGGTTGCTTCTCTATCTTTATTTATTCTAAATAGCCCATAGTTGCTTCTGCGATTGTGGTAGCTTCTTTATCTTTGTTTATTCTTGATAGCACATGGTTTATTTTGTGAATGTGACAGTTGCTTTATCTTTATTTTTACTGATAGTCCACAGTTTAGCGTGTAGTTGCTTTTCTTCCTTTATCGCATATAATCTCAAACCGTTTCACTTATGTTCCGATATCGATTATTTGAATGACTTTCCTATAATTGCAACCATCCTGCGGCCGTCTGCCCTTTGAAAATACGTTGAGCTTTATTTACCTTATTTTTTTATCTTGCTACATAATATTTTGGCTAAATTGAAGTGATCCTTAGTGAAGGTGCATAATATGCTATCATGATTCAGTATATTTTGACCAAATTATCGATTAAATTTGTTGATATCTATCTCTATACTTATATAGACTCTTCTCATGTTAAATTGTCGAATGCAGATGGCTTCAAGACCCTTTGCCTCACCACTCCAAATTACATTATTATACTTTTTAGATTAACAATGTTTTGGTATATTATACTCATTTGTTTTCTTCCCTTTCCTGCAACCTTGTTTTTGTAGCTATTTATCCATGAATACCATTGTTTGATAAGTGCTCTTGTAATTGTGGAAGGATACAAAATTGTATTCCCAAAGTTTGAGCAAACTTCAAACTCGTCTATTTCTCAGGGCTGTAAGTTTCAAGGTCTAACATCATATTCTGAAAGTTTTTTTTCTCTCTTCCATTGAGTTTTGTGGCCGTTATGACCTATTTTTCTTCTTGATTTTTCATTATGGTTGTCTTAAAACGCCAAGTTTCCTCGACATTTCTGACTGTGAATCACAAAGTTCATATAATACGCAATTTTTGGTATGGTCAAATTTTCCAATTTAGAAAATACCCCCAAACTATATAACATTAGGGAAGACATTAATTATGATACCGAGTTATTGTATATTAAGATCAAAATTCTTTGTATGGATTACATAATATTCTTCGCCAACATTCTTATATGTGACGTCACTGGAGTCCTACATACCTAAGTTATTCATTCTCTTTAACCTCAGTTTTGATCGTCACTGTTTGTCATCGTTATCGCTGTTTGTACCACAAGTGTCTACAACTCATAACTCTCTTACATATCCAGACACTGAAAATGGACATAATGATTTTTCATAATGGTAACTTCTTATACCAAAACAGAACTAGTAAAACCTATTGAATTGCGTAAATCGTAAGAAAATATGATGGCCAACTCGCCTGACGACCAAAATCGTCTAAAGACAATTACTATAGAATACTCCAAAAAGTAGCTCTTTGGATTTATATAATTTTTTTAAGATATTTTTGAAGATAACTCTTTCTTCGAACCGGTTGCCATTCGAACCAGTGTTATGGTGTTGTGCTAAGTATTTCTGAGTAAATTTGCTGGTATATTTGGGATCTTTGTCTTGTTGAAAGGTGAAATGTTTTCTAAGTCCCAGTTTCCTTGCTACACTTTTCATTAAGTTGGGGTTAATGTTTTTCAGAATTTCTAGTTTCATCTATCACTTTTAATGCGCTCTTGCCAACAGCAGCGAAACATCCCATCCAACCTGCGCCATTGTTTGACAGTAAGGTGTTGTTTTCTATGAGGGTCGTCCCGCACGCGAACGATTTACTGTAATGTAATTGCGCCAGATGGGCTCCTAAAATAAAAAAAACAACAACAAAAAACAAATATGATGCCATTAAAGTGTTATTTGTTTACAGAAAAAAAATGGAATGTTCACAATGGATGAAATTGTTCTATATCCATAAGTGGCCTTGTTCAGTTTAACAATAAGGTTTCTTACAGATTTTGAATGCTCAGCGGCCTTCATCATTGCGTTCTTGGAAAGGTTTCCTTGGCGAAGTCATAACCGCTAAAATAGCCTTCTCGAACGTTCTAGTTTACTTTAAAAATTGATCGGTAACGTTTAAAAAAGTCCTGGTGTGTCGGGTTTTATGATAAAATGCCTATGTAACCATTTAAACATAAAACCATACATTTGCACTAGTATAGTATTGAGTAGTATAGGAAACCAGCATTTATTTACTATAATCTCGTGTTCTGAATGAGCAGAATATTCCTGCTACAAAATAAGGACGAAAAACGGATTCAAATTTGACGAATATACAAATGGGCCCGTACACTAGACTACGTGTGTGTGTTTTTATGTGTGTGAAAGAGCGCGCGAGAGTAGGGCACACCTTATTTGCACACACTTCCTTCGAATCCATCCCTAAATGCATAAACCTTATTTGTGAAACCCTTTACGGTAAGTGTCCGCTCATAGATCTGCGTGCATCTGGGTGCATTTACGTCCTCTGCCGCCCGCCTGTGTACACACACTTCTTTCGTCCATGTGCATATCTGATTTCACACCCCATATGGGGGGTCAAACCGTATTGGATCCCTAATCTGGGCTCTTTGGGCGAGAATCCCGGTTTACAGGAAATCATTCATGGTTTCTCGCTTCAGGATAAGCGACTGTTTAAACTAGGAAATGGATGAATAAACAGCCTCTTCTGGGTCTCCTTTCTCCCTCTTCGCCTTGGCTGCCAATGCACCGACAGGGGGAAGAGTGCGTAGAGTGAGGGATCCCTGTAATGCACCCACCCCCCCTCTGTTCTATCACCTTCTTGACGTATTTTGAGAGGTCTCTTGTTTCGCGCGTACGGGATGAGCCGAAAGACCTCCGTCGTCTCTCGTGGTTCGATTCGCGTGTCTGTCTCCAATGCTCGAGGAGGTTGCGCTCTTGTAAGATGACACTCGATTTTGTGTGTTTGTGGCTGTGTTTTTCGTGTTTGTAACTGTATGTTTGTCAGTTTTTATTGATACACTCCTCTCATGATATGTTCTCATTTGACTGTCTACCTTATTTTTTATGTTTTTCGTTGATTCTATAAAAGTCGACGTTCGTACTTTTGAATACAGGTATTCTCTTTACGAACCCTACAAACTTTCCCCGAGTCAAATGCCATAGTTGGTTATGTTATTGAGCTCATCGGAGCGAAACCGTATCATTAAACCTCACTATTATAAATGCCCAGGAATTCATTCGTACAAAGAACACAAGCACCCCAAATTGCGAACTCGAGCACCCCTGTTGTGGTAGTAGGGGGGATTTCCTCCCGAGTTCTTTCGCCACGCGAACGGTTGGAAACGCAGTGAAAAGTTTCAACCTGCGACCGTAGAGGGCGGTGGCGTAGCTGCGTCATTGATGACGTGTCGATGATGTAATAACACGCTTCGCGCGATAGCTCAGAATACGAAATAGGGGTGAAAATATCACCTTAAATCCCTTAACACCTAATCACTAGATACACCATCAGAGCAACCTTTTATGTTATCAAGGAATTAGTGCAGTTTTTCTCAAAAAAAGGGGGGTGCGAACATTATTAAATGTATTATATGCAAACTTTAATCTACAAAATAATAATTATTTACATCACTCCCCCACCATTAGCTAGGTGGGAGATTCCTGACATAACTAGAGGGACATGATCTAGTGGACCTGCAGGGAAAATGGCCGATTTATCACCTCTAGTCACTAGGTAGCGCTACCTGGTGGTCAACTTATATCATATTTAAACTCAGTGACCTCAATTACCTTTGGTAGCATTGGTTTTAGCTGGCTAAATTGTGGGCAGAAAATGACTACAACACGAGATTTGCATGACCTCCATAAACCCGCTTGCTTGCTTCGCCGCAATTAAAGAGGTTTCGTGAATACGGCCAATTTTTCCAATGTCATAATCTAGGTCAAAGAATCTCTAGCAGTATAACCGAATAATTTCAAGATTTAAATTGTTAGAATAACTAATGTCGGAGAGAGAAAACAATTATCCTTCATGACAGTGCACACTCACACGTGGCACTGGGATTTAGGAAACGATAATTGACCTCTGTTAAGTTCTCCCTCATCTTCCATATCCTCGCGCTCTCTAATTATTAATTATTTCAATCATTTGAATATTAAAAAGGTTGAATGAGGTAGAAGTAATAACAATGCTTTTATTTCATAAAAATCAACTGACTATTTTTACCTGCGGCGAAGAAAATGGGTCTATGAGTCATGCAAATCTCGTGTTGTGCTCATCTTGTGTCCGCAACGAGTCGCTGGCTCAATGTAGCCAGCTAAAACCAATGCTACCAAACGTAATTGAGGTCAATGAGTTCAAATATGGTATAAGTTGACCGCCAGGTGGCGTTGGCTCAATGTAGCCAGCTAAAACCAATGCTACCAAAGGTAATTGAGGTCACTGAGTTCAAATATGATATAAGTTGACCGCCAGGTGGCCCCACCTAGTGGCTAGAGGTGCTAAATCAGCCATTTTTAGAGATATGAAGCTCAAGCCAATGTCACAAGGGGTAATCGAGGTTTATGAGTCTAAATCTGATTGATTTTCGCCGCACTTCCGCTAGCTCATGTCCCTCTAGTTTCTACGTCATATTCCAAATGACATCAAATTCTTAGTATTTGTAATCTCTTCGTGATCCCATTGGAGGCATCGCCAACTTGACGTGTTAACCCCAAATTTTGTCCTTGATTTGAGAGGTAAATGATAGCGTTATCACCAGATCCATGGGAATTTCTTAGTAGGAAATGGGGACCGGTGACAATATCTCTACTGGCAATTAAGGAGATAATGGCCAGATTAAGTAAATCAAAGTATAGAATTCATATAACGTCCATGTGAAATCTGCCCACGAAGGATTCGCGAATTTCGACGTTCAGAAAGCCATGGTTTGGCCACAGTTGTCAATAATTTCCTCCTGAGGGAAGAACAATGGTGAACTAGAGGTTAGCTAACATGATTATAATCTTCTATGATGGAGTAACTAAGTGTGAGAGCAATTATCGGTTAATCAGTATCTTGGTTTGTATTTTCAAGACCATCCATGAGAAATCAAAATGTCTTAATGGAGATATAGTACAACTCTATGTATGGTTTTCGATAATCATGTTTCATTAACCTTTCATTCTGCAGTACCTGTATTTATAAATTCTGCAGCAATGTTCCTTATGGTAGATTCTGGTAGCCTTAAAGGTTTAGTATCACAGAAAAAGAGTTGATTAGGAAGCGGCTGATTTCAAGATTGAATGGTAGGTGTGTGGTTTGTCCTTTGGATTGTCGCTGTCAGTTTCTTTGGCTGATTGGCTTGGTACGACCAAAATGATGATAACGCTTCGAATTTAATTCATATTTGCAAGGAAGTGTTAACAAATATGCGAAAATTGAAAGTTTAATAATATTCAAATGAATAATATATATCTTGAGTCATTAAAAATAATTATGCTGTACCAAAAATAGTAATAGTTTCTCATCTCATCCCTCCGTCCATCCTCCGAAATCACATTTCTTAATTTTAGTCGTTGGATGGACCTTCCTTTTAACAGCATTTTCAAGTTTACTTCCTTGGATAAATTTTAATTTCTCTGCCACTTCTGAATTCTCGCCTATGGTAATTCTATGGTTATCAATTGTTTTTACATAAAACCGTAAAACGTCGAACAAGAAAAGGATCTCAAACCATCAATAACCCCGGGAGGTCTATGAACCCTAGAGGAAAATTAGGGTCTGGAATTATATCAAGACCCTACTTGTGCGATTGTCTAAAAGCACCTTGAATAAGTCGTGGCCACCAGTCAACAACCTTTCGTAAAAGGTCAAGAAAAGGCCACGTCACTGCAGAAGTTCAAAGAACCTCTACTGTCCTCCTTGAACATTATCTTCGAGGGTTATTGATCGATATGTTAAAGATTTCCCAAGTTTACTAGATGAATTGACTTAAGCCGCAAGTTTACACGTAATAATTTCTAAGTTTATGTAATTGTCAAGTAGGACCAACTTTTACATTAAAATAGTTAAAAATGGGATGTGTGGTATTAATTACAGGGTCCTTTAAAGTATGTCTTGTCTTAGAACTTTTGTGAATCACTGTGTCATTTTATCTCTCTGTCTGTCTATCACTCCACTGCCTGTCTCTGTAACTACAAGGGCTTTCGAAGTACGCCCTTTCTTTAGAACTCTTTGAATTACTATATCTTCGCGTCTGTTTGTACGTCCGTTCCACTGTCTGTTTGTTCCTTTTCTTCCCTCTGTCGGCGTATAATTACTGTCTCTCAAAGTGACTTCTATTTATTCTCGGAAGTTTCTTAACTTTCTCCCCTCACTCTTCCCCCTCGCCTCTTGTTTCCCCTTCCTCTCTTCCCCTCAACTTCGTAAAGAAAAACGCCTGGCCAACTCTTATTCAATGTTTCCGTACTGCGCCTCACCAAGGGCAAACGATCCCAAACGTGGACACAACGGAGAGACATCGGGAGCAAGTGCGGGGAAGGGGAGGGAGGCGCATTAGAATAAGGGAGTGCGAGGAGGCACCGGAGAGTACTAGACTGCCCGCAGCGATAGGTGCCAGAGAGTGCCAGAGTCCATTCTGATGGGAGTGTGAGGTGAGAGATAACTGGAGGGGGAGTGCCTGTTTGTCTTAGGATTTGGTAATTTAATTTCTTTGGCACTGTCACTAATGGACTTCCTGAATTTGGGATTATCCCCCCACGAAAAAAATCTCCCAGTGGAAAATGTCTCCCACAATTCCTTTCCCTTCCATTAACTGCAAATCACCCCTTCCCCCACACTTACAATTTTAGGGGTAAAGGAGGGAAATTGTTTGGGTTCTCTGTTATGGGAGCAGGTTTAAGAGAGCGATTTGATATCAAAAGAGAGTTTAATCCACATCAACGGGCCAAGAAAGAAGCACTAAGTAAACAAGATAGGTAATACGGTTGCTATAGCAATGAGTAGCCTCCTTTATACTACATCAGACACGCTAGGGGGCGGGGTCAGTCACGCCAAGCATGCGACTGTATCAGATAGACCAGGGACGTCCAACCCGCAGCCGGCTGGCCGCATGGCGACCCACTTCTTAATCAAATTATGATTTTTACGGGGTATTTTGTCGCATGCACGCGACTCCATGTATGTTGGTCCGTAGGTCGGTCGGTCAAATGGTAACGTTTTACTTCTCAATTAGTTTTTTTGGCAATAACATCGTAATTATTCGGCTGATTCTAACCAAGTTTGAAACCCTTATGTTATTTTATATTTTTTCGAATGATCTAATTACCAAGGTCCTTCTAAGGTTAGTCCGGGAATTATTTGGCAATAACTTCATAACTATTCGGCCGATTCTAACGAAATTTGAAACCCTTATGTTGTTTTACATTCTCTTTCGAATTATATAATTACCAAGGTCCTTCCCAAGGTTAGTCCCGAGTTTAGTCAAAGTTTTGGAGGTAGAAAGGTCATATGGACACAGGGTCATAAGGTCAGAATAATTGAGAGCACGCGACTTAGCTCTGTTGACCTTGTTCACTTATATTTTCATTTACTTTGAGAAGCAGACATCGAGAATATCATAAAAGAAAGGCAATTCCAAAAATCACATTGATTTTATTTTATTTTGTGTAAGTTTAATTTCATTTTGAACTGTTAATATACAGTATTTTGTTTGTAATTATATTTATTATTAAATATGGTATTCAATACATTTTTACCTTTTAAAAAATTATATTTAAGTACTTCTGTGGCCCGGTAAATAGAATTAAATTTATAATTTGGCCCGTTGGAAAAAAAGGTTGGACAATCATGAGGTAGACCAATCTATACTAACTGCATACCATTACTACATACCATCACCACATACATTGTAGTTTTTGTTAAAATTGTAAATAACAGCGTGCACCCACGGGTGAGCGAACTACGGGTGGGGTAAAACGATCCCTTGTTCCGGTGGATGAAAACGATTCCTTCTTCTGCGACGGCAAAAGTGAAGGTTTAAAATACTCACTTGATACAGTTCTTTTTAGTGCTTGTAGATTGGTTTATTGAATAGTCACTTGCATTCCATCTACCCTCTGAACCACGCTAATAGCTTGGTAGTGACAGTTAGGAATTATCGGTTCTCTGCGTCTCAATTTTTATCAACCTTTTTTCCAGTTGGTCTTCATAATATGGCAATACTAATGTTGTTTTCATTATGCTGTGTTACGTCCTTCAATTTTTATTTTAGATCCGTCGTCTTCGGGGTGAACCACGCTAATAGCTATTGAAAGAAAATAGCCCATCTAGACATATTTTGGAGAAATCAAAGGATAATTATACACTTTAAGCATCTCTTGCGTATATATTTAACAGAAAGACATAAATATAATACACGATTTAGGGATATAATGAATTATTTGGCCACATGAGCGCCATTTCGATAGATGATTTCAAAAACTCTATCATGCATGGAATCTGTCAATTTCTTAATAGTAGAAGGCTGGACTTCCTCTGCTGCAGCTTTGATAGTTGCCCATAAGACTTCTCTAGACGAAAACTGACGTCCATCGGCGTAAACATCTTATTTAATGATGGACCATAAAATTTCAATTGGGTTGAGATCCGGAGAGGCTGGTGGCCACGCCATCAACCTGTCACCTTGAATGCCGCAAGAGCCTAGGAACGCTTGGGTCGCCCTGGCAGAGTGGGATGAAGCGTTGCCATGCATGAAAATTAGAGGCCTTAGAAGTAACAACGGTATGCCATCTAGCTAGGGATCCAAGATCTCATTCAAGAGATTGAAGTAGGCGGCTGCGGTCACTTTAACCCCATCAGGCACCCTAACTAAGCCTACAATTCTGTGTCCAATTATACCTACCCAAAACATGACTCCTCTTCCCTGTTGTTGACGTATCAAACGCTAGTGACGCTCATCTGGGAAATAGACCCAATCATTTGCATAACCGTCACGTCCGTCAAAAGTCGTCCGTGAAGAGAACGCAACTCATGTCTAACGCTATGTACTTCCGGTCCCATTGAAGCCTCAAAGTCTCGTGACGGTGTATTAAAGGAGGAGTTTTAGAGGAGCTTGTAAGGAAACAATGGTCCCTAGGATAAGGTTTTTGGTGGTCTTCGGTACATGAAGATGAGCAGCTGCGGTAAAAATGACTTTGTTTATTTGGTCAGGTTTCCCACGTAAGTGGTGGCCAATATTCCTCAAATCCCTAGGTGTTACAGTCTTGGAGGTCCCACAATTGGATCGCTTCTTCCTTAGCAAAGGGTCCTTCAAAAGTGGTCTAACCATGGCCACATACCGAACTAACTTCTCAGCAATAGCATGAAAAGTGGTGCCTTCAGCACTTTCCTTGATGATGACATACTTTCCTTCATCGTTTAGGGCTCGGCGACGTCCATTTGTTCTTAAAGAGGATAGATGCTATTAGCGTGGTTCATCCAAACAACGACAAATCTAAAATAACAAATGAAGAACGTAACAACATAATCAAAACATAAGGTTATTGGCACCATATTGTGAAGACCAGCTGGAAAAAATTTGATCAAAATTGATTCACAGAAAACCGAGAATCCCTAACTTTTGTTACTAAGCTATTAGCGTGTTTCAGGGTGTATTATACTATTGTAAGATCGGTAATATGGAGATTAAACAAGAAAGAAATAAGAGGGTCATTCCAAAAGTAATGCCTTCTAACCTTTTATTTCGCCCCAAAGAGTTCAAAGAGATTGCTTATAGCAATGCTATGATGACTGAACCTTTGCGCTAGCAACCTAAATTTTTCATTTCTCTTTTGCAGATATTGACGGTTTGACAGTCTAAGAAAGCAACCCCTGTCATGGACGTGCGTCAGAAACAGAGATGCGTCATTGAATTACTCCCTGCAGAAGAAGTTGAACCAATCGACATTCACCAACACTTGGTGAACGTTTACGGAGACGAGGCAGTTGATATCAGCACGGTTAGAAGATAGGTTCGTCGATTCAAGAGGGGCGACAGAGATGTGAGTGACAAACCGCGCCCCGGACGCCCATGCACACCCGCCACTACGGAAAATGAAGCACGCCTTGATCAGCTCATCCGCGCTAATCGGTGGTTAACGGTGAAAGAATTGCGTGCAGAGTTGGAACTGTGTGTCGGTGCATTGGAAACGATGTTATCATCCCTGGAGTACAGCAAAGTGTGTGCCAGGTGGGTTCCACGGATTCTCACGAAGGACCAAAAAGACCACCAGCTGGCTGTCAGTCAGGAGTTGTTGGACCGGTACGAGGCAGAAGGTCACTCACATCTCTGTCGCCCCTCTTGAATTGACGAACCCATTTTTTAACCAGGCTGACATCAACTGCCTCGGCTCCGTAAACGTTCACCAAGTGTTGGTGAATGTCGATTGGTTCAACTTCTTCTGCATTGTGTAATTCAGTGACGCATCTGTTTCTGACACACATCCACGACAGGGGTTGGTTTCTTAGACTGTCAAAGCGTCAATATCTGAGAAATGGAAATTGCAGGTTATTGGCGCAAAGGTTCATCCATCATAATAATGCTATAAGAAACCCCCTCGGAACCTTTGAGGCGGAATAAAAAATTAGTAGACATTACTTTCGGAATTCCCCTCGTATATATATGTATATATATATATATATATATATATATATATATATATATATATATATATATGATAAATAACACTAACAAGGAAAATGGAAAAACGATTCCGAGCGCTTTCGTCTTTATTCTAAAAGACCTCTTCATGGAATAAAGACGAAAGCACTCGAAATCGTTTTTCCATTTTCCTTGTGGGTGTTATTTATCATAATTTTGACTCACGTGCAAATTGTGAGTTTCTTTTCATATATATATATATATATATATATATATATATATATATATATATATATATATATATATATATATATATATATATATATATATATATATATATATATATAAGACTATTTGATGTATTGATAAAAATTGAAAGCAAATGTAGAAAATACGGTACATGGATAGGTGGATAGATTGGATTATTTCCTGATGGACTCTTGGCTAATTTCTTTGTTTATCTTGCGAAGAGGCGAATGAAACCCATATATGTACTCAGCGCCCGACCTAACACCAACGGTTGAGAGCTTAAGAAGTGATCTTTTTTACCATACTAAACACGATTAGGTGTAGCGTATAAATATTCATATCGCTTATCTTGAAATGGTCTGAAAGATCTCCAGGGTGGTCCTAAAGTTTGGCCACATAGGCAAAAATGCATATTTTCAATAAAAAATGAACTACATTTTATTTAATTTAAATATTAGTAAATAATATTTTCAAATATGATTTACACTATTTGTGATACAAATTTCGATGCGCTTTGGGAGATTCACCCGATGAACCCGATGCATTAATTCAAAATTTCTGTCAATTTTGAGCACCTTCATTTATGGTGCGCTGTTTCCTCGGGTGTCCCCTATCTGAAGTTCAGTCAATTTTGAGCACCTTCATTTATGGTGCGCTGTTTCCTCGGGTGTCCCCTATCTGAAGTTCTGTCAATTTTGAGCACCTTCATTTATGATGCGCTGTTGTTCCCTCGGATGTGTCCCCTATCTTTATTTCTGTAAATTTGAGCACCTTCATTTATGGTGCGCTGTTCCCTCGGGTCTCTCGTATCTTTAATTTTCATGGAGTACAACACCTTCTGCTTTAGCATATCCGAGAAAAAAAAGTGTAAGGTCTGGTGAACGAGAAGACCATTTAGTACACCTTCTTCTTCAGCATGCCCCAGAAAAAAGAAATCAAGGTGTAAGGGTCTGGTGAACCAGAAGACCATGGTAACATATCCTATGTCCAGACTTCAGGAACATCCTGTATTCTCAATTACATAAGCTTTAAGTATTGCGAAGAAGCTTTCGCAAAAATCAGCTCTGTAATGGTTATAATAGAGTTGAAATAATAAAAATAACAAATTGAAAAAACGATGAAATTATATTCCTTAATTAATTAATCGAATTAAAGTTTTGTGGCTAACGACACGATGAGGGGACTCATAGATAGAATAACCATACCTCTTATTCTTGCTTTGGCCACTCGGATGGCTACGTTTTCGACGCAGTTACGACACAACTCGATGCCCTCGTTGTCGCATTCCCGTAAAGCCAATGTTGCCATGTGTACCCCTATGTATGGGTACATACGGTTGGAATTATAAGCGTGTATCCAAATAGCGGGATTAGAGCATAGAAGAAAAGATGCATCAATGATGTACGTACGTGTGTGTATGTATAATGACAAATGAGAGGCGATTCAAAGCGGAGTCCATACAACTGAATCCAATCCATTAAATATTCCATTACTGTAAATATGAGCACTTGTGACCGATCAGCTATTTTCCGTATAGGGAAAACTATTTAATCTCTCTATCACTCTCTCTCACACTCTCTCTCTCTATATATATAGATATCTCTATACACCCTCTTTTTCTATTATTCTCCCTCTATTAATCTATTTTTCTTATCCTCTCTTTCTATTATTCTCTCTCTCAGTCTCTCTCTTTCTCTCTATTAGTCTATTTCTCTTTTTCTATCACCCTCTATTTCTATTATTCTCTCTCTATCAGTCTATCTCGCTTTCTATCAGTCTCTCTTTCTCTCTCCTTCTGTCTCTATTTCTATTAGTCTCTCCTTCAGTCGCTCTCTTTCTCTCCCTCTATCACTCTCTTTCTATTAGCCTCTCTTTCTATCATTCACTTTCTATCAGTCTGTCTCTCCATCAGACTCTTTCTATCATTTTCTCTCTAGCAGTCTGTCTCCTGTCTTTCTATAAGTCTCTCTCTCTCTCTCTCTCTCTATTAGTTTCTATCTCTTTATAGATATGTCTCTCTCTCTCTCTTTATCAGGTTCTCTCTCTCTCTCTCTATCAGTTTATATCTCTCTATAAATCTTTTTTTTCTCTCTCTCTCTCTCTCTCTCTCTCTCTCTCTCTCTCTCTCTCTCTCTGCGCGCATTTGCTTAGCCTTTAGAAACTTGATCACTGAGCCCAATTACTCATCCAATAACATCGGATTAGCGTCTCTGTATTAGAATGTTAGAGCGACCTCTCTCTCTCTCTCTCTCTATTTCTCTTTCCTTCACGCCAACATACACACGCACTAACAGCCATAGATCTTCTGTCCAAATAGATACATACGTATACATACGGTAACGCTTACAATGCGTGTGTGTTATGAAGGTTTACGATCAGCCCTCGCTCCAAAGAAGGAGAAAAGAGAGACATATAGATAAATAAACATCCACCGGTCGCAAGAGAGACAAATATCAGATGGACAGCGAGACAGAGCTCGAGACAAACGGACAACAAATTCAGAAAAAAATAATCCTTAAATTTCTGGGTATATTTTTCGCTTCATTTCAAGTATTTGTACGAATAAAGAAAACATTTACTTAAACTAATCTCACAATTAAATTAATCCTCGGCTGAAATCCGAGGTCTTGGATGAAAGGAGAGGAGACGGATTTGTCCATTATTCCGCGGATTAACTTCGCCCCATCCTTCCAACACCTGGTTCCTTGGGTCACCGCAAATTAAAGCTCCCAAACTGGTTTATTCAGTTGCCAATTCGTTAATTAAACCATTATATCTGGTTTCTTTCATAATTACATAATTACATATCTCTTAACACACACACACACACACACACACTCTCTCTCTCTCTCTATATATATATATATATATATATATATATATATATATATATATATATATATATATATATATATATATATATATATATATATATATATATATATAATTAGGTAAAAGACCATGTTGCATGCAGGTTCTATTGAAGTCCACAGCTGTGGTAGCGTTATTAATTTTAACTTGTATTTTGTTAATCATTCTTACAAGTTTTTTAACGGGGTCTTCGAGGCGAGAAAAAACATGCGCGAATGATATTCTTTATTCCTAGACGTCTTTCAACGTGTTAGGTCATCTTCAGGGAATGAACAGAAATGGAATTATTCAAAAATTGCTACATTATATATAGTAAGAAATATTAAGAAAATACAAGTTAAAATTAATAACGCTGCCACAGCTGTGGACTTCAATAAAACCTGCATATATATATATATATATATATATATATATATATATATATATATATATATATATATATATATATATATATATAGAGAGAGAGAGAGAGAGAGAGAGAGAGAGAGAGAGAGATGAGAAACTCACAATGTAGCGGTTGAGTAGAGCAATAAATGCAAAAAAACCACAGGAAAATTAAATGCAGATTCCAAGTACTTTCGAACTTGTTAATGATAATGAGCTGAACAAGTTCGAAAGTGTTTGGAATCGCCTTTCATTTTCCTGTGTGATTTTTTGCATATATACACACATATATATATATATATATATATATATATATATATATATATATATATATATATATATATATATATATATGTATATTATGATCCCAAACAAATTGGTGCGGTTAATGTAGTGGTATTATTAGACAACTGCTCTACTTCAGGTCCAGCGTGACATCCTTTCGTCCTCGAACTGGGAGACCACATTTATAGGATAGCTCATCCGCCAGTCCCCCCAAACTGGTTTCAAAGTTACCCCTTTATGTTAACCTCTTTACCATCATAGAAAACCGTTATTATTATTAATATATTAACCGCGTTATTTTACCAATACACTCGAAAAATCATGGACATCAAGACCCACGAGCACCAGCAACGTTTCCTTCCGGAACTGGGAACATTTTCACAGGATTCTGTATAGAGGATACACGCACGCATTAAAAATTAAGATCAGGTAAAGGAAAGCGTCCCCAAAGTACCCTCGTACAGTTGAGCTTCCCCAAATTTTCAAGGTTAAGAAAAGCGTCCCCATAAAATTCCAAGTTAAGATACGAATCCCCAAAGTCGTTGGGGACATTTTTCTTTATCTGCTCTCAAATTTATCCTATCTATAATCAAGTATCATTACTAAGCGAATTATTTAAAATTATTAAATTACAAAAAAATTACAAAGTAATTACACTGATTAAATTTCGAGGTATTTAAATTAATCGCAGAAATAATATGAATCAAGAGAGGGATTATTATTGGCGAATGTTAGCGATTCTTTCTGATCATTCAAAGTTTATACACTATAAGATCCCTTTAAGTATTTAATTAAATATGAAAGATAGAGTTAACATTTATTTTTAGGTTTCTTAAATCACAGAAGATTCTTATGGATTTGTATGGTGGATTATAATGTCTCTGGCTCGCGATCGAGGGTTCTGTACAGTCTTCTAAAGATAAATACGTCCAGTTTCCCGCTACGTCCCCATTCTTAGCGATCTCTATGTATAGTTACAATTTAGCTAAAATTTTATTTCCTATTTTAAATCCTTTAACATGTATTGAGCATACACTTAAGGATTCCTTTGAATTTGTAGACTTTATCAAGAGTTTACTACAAACAAATAACTACATATGTGGCTTCGTTTAGAGTCCTTTTTTTACCAATGGACCTATCTCTGAAATCGCTCAGATCATGTCATAAACGTTTTAGCTCCAATTCGCTAAATTTCGGTTAAGAAAAAAACTTTATAAATTTCTTAAAACTTACAGTAGAGGTTACTATAATTTTTTGTTAATATTATTCTCTACACATAGGTAGATGGCATGGCATTGTAGTCCCCCTTCGGACCCACCTTTGCTAATTCCGTAACAAAGACCTTGAGTTATTTTTACGGTATTTGAATTCCCAGCACTCAAAGGTTAAATTCTCGCATGAAACTTTCCGAAACTTTCACCTCTTACTGCTGTTTGCTGTAACTTGACTACAGCAATCCCTCTACTTTTCTTTCTAGTCTTGTCTTGTCTTGTCTTGGCTTAACTTCCTTGATTTTTCAGAAAATAAAGAAGATCGAGGTTTTTAAAACATCCGTATATAGAAAACCTACAATTATCCTTTTCTAGACGAATTTTTTTAGCTCTGTACAAATGAAATTCAAAATAGCCTGTATACAGAACAAAATATTTAGGGCCTACAAAATTTGGTTAGAATTCTAAAAGAAATTCTATAAATAAATGAATTTTCTTAAAACATGTATCGCATTAATTATTTCAACAATTACCTAAAATAATTACTCAAAAAACTATTTAAAGTCAATCCGGTATACTCCCTACAGTTCCAAAATAAAACATTTTCATAAAACTCCCATTCATCGACTCTTTCACTTCCACTTTCGATATTTCTTTAAACGATATTTTGCGTTATATTTTACCCAAAGTTAAATTCAATTTCATATACGTCAATCGTAATACTATCGGTTCTTTCTTCCCTCATAAAGATGATATACCTCTGATGTTAAGATCCTTTACTCTCTACCAATGCAAGTGTGCTGACTTCATGGGCCAAACTAACCTACATTTTGAGTAGAGGATCTACAAACATCAAAGAATCTTCCATAAAACTCAGAAATATCTCTCCTTCGTTGAAGTCTCTTGTGTGCTCGATCATTCGCACAGTCCAGGACACTCAAGACTATTAGATTAATTTACTCTTCTCTTTTCTGTTCATTCTATGCTCCATCTTAAAATATTCGAATCACTCTACATAAAGAAAGCTAAACCATCACTCATTGAGGCTAACTCCTCTTTCCACTTCTATATTTTCCAACTCAACAACAAATGAATCCTAATTTCAACTTGGTTTTCCACTTCTTCCTTCATTCTCGGAATGGACGCTGGAATCTAAAGTTCCTTGATCTTCCATTTATATCGGTTCTACTTTGTCTCAATTAACCTCTTAACCCTTTCACCTCTCTTAATGCATTTTAATTCTGTGTAGGTAATTTATATACTGCGAAATTTAATAAGTGTAATTACTTTGCAATTAGCTCATTGATGATACTTTATTATAGATACTCGTAGGATATACATAGGATAAATTATAATGCTTGCTTGTATCCTCTATACAAAATCCTCTGAAAATGTTCCTAAGTTACCGAACGAAACGTTGGTGATGAATAAATGTTACTCGTTACTCGTTGTGTACCCATGGGTCTTTATTTTCCTGATATTATATATATATATATATATATATATATATATATATGTAAATAAAACCACTGTAGAGGAGCGTAGTAGTTTATTATCTCGATACCAGTTTCGGCAAGGAGTTTGTCATGCCAGCCTCAGTCGAACACTAAGAATACATGCCGTCACATCAAGCGTAATAAATATATATATATATATATATATATATATATATATATATATATATATATATATATATATATATATATGTATATATATATATATATATATATATATATATATATATATATATATATATATATATATATATCTATATATATATATAGACGAGGGGCGGTCAATAAGTTTTGCGAATCGGTAAGGCAAAACAGAGGAAGGAAGATGGCTGTTTGTGGGGGTGTTAGGACAAGTTATGACAAGTCAGGACCTGCAGCCGCACGTTACTGCCTCGTCTATTTAAGAAGCAGTAGATGATCGCAGATCGTCAGTCACAACCTTTTCAACAATGGAGAAGGTTGAGCACCGCGCAGTGATAAATTTTTTGACCAAGGAAGGCAAGAATGCAAAGGAGATCCATGAACGCATGGTTGCAGTGTACACTGACACCGCCCCTTCCTATGCAACCATTGCTTACTAGAATAAGGAGTTCCGCCATGGTCGTGAGTTCCTTGAAGATGACCTCCATCCAGGACGCCCGTCAGACGTGACCAACGAGTACAGTGTGGAGAGGATGATCCTCGAAAATCGACTGGTAAAGGTCGAAGAAATCGAGCGAGAACTTGGAATATCACATGGAAGTGTTATCAACATTATCCACAGCAATTTGGCTATGACCAAGGTCTCTGTCCGTTGGGTCCCTTGAAATCTCACGCCCAATGATCGACTTCAACGTCCTCAAAGTCCACAAGGCCAAAGTTGCACAGGCTGCCCTGCCCGAGTGTGGATTCGAGGAGTTAAACCATCCTCCCCTACAGTCCAGATCTGGCCCCTAGCGACTACTTTTTATTCCGCCAGCTCAAGGCCGCACAGCGTGGACGCCGGTTTGGGGATGATGAAAATGCCCAGCTCGCCGTCCAGGAGTGGATTGAACAGCAGTCGGGAGATTTCTGGTGGTCGGGAATTCGAAGCCTCAGGGACAAGTGGCGCAAGTGCATTGAAGTTAAGGGTAGTTATATTGAAAAATAATAAAACACTTTTCCTCATATCTCGTTTCCTTATATCCGAATTGCAAAACTTATTCACCACCCCTCGTATATATATATATATATATATATATATATATATATATATATATATATATATATATATATATATATATATATATATATATATATATATATATATGCCTCTAGGATTATAATCCAAAAACAAAATAAAATTCAATACGAGTACGAAGCCTACTTCAAAGAGCCTACAAGTACCATCACCAACAGATCAGAGTACTAATCAAAACATTGAATTTAAATAAGAGGATAAACACCCCCCTCCCCAAACTAACGACTTCACTTAATGTATGTTCATCTTTATCCTCCTCAGTATCTCGCCTCATGGGGGGCTCCAACATGAATATGGGCATGGGCAACATGACCTCCCTGTCCACATGCAACATGGGAGTGGGAGATAACAAGATGCAGTTCCCACTCTCCCAGAGACGCAAGAGGCGGGTGCTTTTCACCCAGGCGCAGGTAAGTCGCGGTAGGGGGTGATTCGTGGGGGGGGGATATCTATAATTTATGACCTATATAAGAGTTATAGGGCCCCTAAACCCTTACTAGGGGAAAACTAGGGGAAATCAGTGGTGGTATTAAAAAAATATGACTAAATATATAATTTATTTTGTAGATATGACTCAACATCCATAAATGTAAATAAATTTCGTAGATTGGAGTTAGTATTTGTTACAGTCCTGTTACAGTCTCTTGGTACTAAGGAGTACATTTTTCATTGGTAATGGCAAAAAGGGAACAAGGTCAAAAGAACTAAGTTACATGCTCCCATTTATTCTGACTAATGACCTTACGACCTTCAAAACTTTCAAAAACTCATTGAAATGTAAAATGGTGACCATCCAACCGTCCGACCTACGAACCGACAGAGTAACTTATAGAATCACGTGCACGTGACTAAAAATGATGGAAACAGCTAATAATTAGTTTATTATGATTAGTGACATGATGTAGGATTATCTTTGGCTGTGAGAACTGCTTCAATTTTACAATCAATCGATTTGATCGACTGATTTGATCCTAAGTCATTTTTTTCCTCAAGACCAACCAAGGGTTCACCCGAGATGTTGGTGGACACTGCATCTTTCTGTCTTAATGCTTCAGTTGTGATCCTAAAGAGTTGTATAGAGCGACTGTAGAAGTTAATCTAATTACTTTTATCCGTAATTACAATATTTCCTTCTCTAAAAATATATTCCATTCAATGAATCATTTGTTTCCATAAATTGGATATTGCCAGGCTTTCCCTTCTTTCAAATCAAACCAAAACCACCATATGCTTCACTTTTGGGACCCAGAATGGATAGAGGCTTTATTATGAACCATCTAACCATAGACACAGCTAATGGTTGGAAACTATAAGTGAGTCCTCATTTGCGTAAACAGTGCTATTCTTCCCTTGGTCTACCACCCACCCATTTTGCTTATGTCACAAACTTTACATTTGACATAAAAAGGTGTAGTAACAGAACTCCTGCTATCTACCTTAACTCATTCAAGTTCTAGAAGAACTATTTTGCTAGTTACTCTTCGGACAGCTGCTCATTTAGTCTTAGTACCCACATTTGATGTTGGAGTCTTGACCTGACTGATTCTATCAATCGTATTTAAGGTTCACTGGTTACGTTCTATCTCCACTTTTACTCTTTCATGAGCTTGTCATTCCTTACAGTCGGGATTCAACCATCACATTCGAAACTTCTTTTGCGTGAAACCACCGAATTCAACACGACGTAGGTCTCCTTGTCAGCTCTGTACAATCTAACCTCTGAAGATCGGATCGATCTTTATTAGCTCACTTACTAGAAACTTTAACGTCCTTTTCCACCCTTTGTTGGTTATACTCTACCCACACGTGGAAAAGATAGTGGGAGGTTTCAAAGACAACCAATAAAGAGCCCTAGTTTCTTTTAGGGCACTGAGGTGGGTATTACCTAATACCCCTCGAGGTTTGAGTTGTAGCAGGAGTATTACCTCTCGCGGGTTAGATAAATAAAGAACATGAGATTTTCATAAATTTAAAAGTCTTCATCTTGTTATTTTGACCTCGATCCCCTTCACTCCCAATCTACCCCATCACCACCACTACACGATACCTATGTCAAGTCAGGTTCTAACCTAATCTGATGGGAGTGAAAAGAACCTAAATACCACTAGACCCCAAAGACGCTCTCCAAAGTCGAGTGATCTCCGTAGTTCCTCTTATACCACTCTATCCAACTGGACTTAAAGGGGTTAAAGGGTTGGGAAATAGGTACGAAATTAACTTGGGGAGGGATACCCCTCCCCCTACACCCCATGCCTAATGAAACCACAATGGTACCTATATTTTTGCTTCCTCAGGTATACGAACTGGAGCGGCGATTTAAACAGCAGAAGTACCTGTCTGCCCCTGAAATCGAGCAGTTGGCAACTCTCATTCACCTCACGCCCACTCAGGTAAGTGGGCAACCTGCGAAGATGACGGGGTACTTGCGTCTGGTATCTGGGTATGTGTTTAACGAAGAGAGATAAAAAAATTCGTACAACGAGGGAATTTTCATCTGAAAAAACTAGTAGTACCTTGAAGACCTTCTTAGAAAGCTGAAGGAACTAGTACGTACAAAGAGTACACAAGTTCAAAACTGCTAACTAAGTGGCGTGCCCAAAGTGGTTATCTTCGATTTTCTAGTTTCTTGTTAGGGTTTGGTTAGTAGCGAAGTGGAAGTGATTTATGGTTGTAATAGTTTGGAATAGTTTGAAAGTTTAGTAAAAATTGTTTTATTTTATTGGCCTCGATGGTCTTTTTGGATCCTAATTATTTTTTTTATTACTATAAACTAGGCCAAAAAAGTTTGTAAGAAATAAGAAATAATTTGTAAAGAGAATAGTGTAGATAGAGGAATTAAAATGCATGCAAGATGCAGTACTGTCCAAAACTAGAGAACAAAATACCAAAATCTCCATTTTCTTGAAAATACTCGTTTAATTTCCATGAAAATTGCGCAGAATATTCTTTGAAATTTTCCTCTGCTAATATCCAAATTTAACTTTAGAAGACAACTAATAAACAAAAAGTTATGAGGAAAGTAATGAGTATTTGAAGAAAGGATGCGTCCATTACAAGAGAACTAGTGGGACATGATCTAGTGGACCTGCGGCGAAAATGGCCGATTTAGCACCTCTAGCCACTAGGTGGCGCCACCTGGTGGTCAACTTATATTTAAACTCAGTGACCTCAATTACCTTTAGGGGCATTGGTTTCAGTTGGCTACATCGAGCCAGCACCAGCTGGTGGTCAAATTATATCATATTTGAATTCAGTGACCTCAATTACCTTTGGTAGCATCGGTTTTAGTTGGATACATCGAGCCAGCACCAGCTGGTATTCAAATTATATCATATTTGAACTCAGTGACCTCAATTACCTTTGGTAGCATCGGTTTTAGTTGGCTACATCGAGCCAGCACCAGCTGGTGGTCAAATTATATCATATTTGAACTCAGTGACCTTAATTACCTTTGGTAGCATTGGTTTTAGTTAGCTACATTGAGCCAGCACCAGCTGGTGGTCAAATTATATCATATTTGAACTCAGTGACCTCAATTACCTTTGGTAGCATTAATTTTAGCTGGCTACATTGAACCAGCGACTGGTTGCGGATAGAAAATGAACATAGCACGAGATTTGCATGACCCATAGACCTGCTTGCTTCGCCGCAGGTAACAAGTATAAAACAGCCATAACCAGAAAACATCATAATTATCTCATAGAGAATTGAGCAAAATATTAGTAAGTATTTCGTCAATATAAAAACATTTAAAATAAAATTCAGCACTCCACGGGACATGTTCAATAGCCAAGGCCAACCTAACTGCTTTATCCCTTTTAATATGAGTGGTTTCTCTTGCAAGGGATTATTCTATGACTCCCACCTCTTACAAGCGCTGGGAGACAGACTCGCGAGACACATTCCGGTCTAGGTTTTCGGCAGCCTGACTTAAATTCCAGTTGCTATCTAAAATCGGCCCTGCATCGTGCAATCTTCATTGAGATTGTTTTTTGGAGACTGACCTCTATTCTTCGTCCTCTCGGTGGCCCCTCACCATAAAGTTTTATTATGCGTTAAACCACATTTTTTTTTACCTATTACAATTTCTCGAAATGCTCTACAGTGTCATTCCTTCAGTCTTCCACTGGACAGCCTGCTTTATGAAGGATCTGTCGACCTTAACCCCTCTCCCAACCAGGCAAAATAAGTAATACCATCAATATCAGTCTAAAATTGTCGTGGGGCAGTGTTGTCGTACATACATTACGAATATGTGCGAGTAAACTGAATATTACAAATTATCGTTCTCAAGTTTTGGACCCAATTCTTTCTTCATATACACGGGATTTTGCTCAAAACCTTTTTTTTTATCTGGTGTTTTATGGAACGAAACTTGGACACAACCAGAGGCAAAGTACAAAGAATATTTTACACAATTTTCATGGAAATTAAACCACTATTTTTGTGGCGTACTTAAGAGTACTTTTTGTGGAATATTGGGGAGTACTTTTTCAACCCTAGTGTTTTAAGTTCACTCGCTCTTTCTTGTTCTATTTCATTGTTTTTTTCTCATTTTTTTATTGTTTAGTATCACCATTTTTCTTACTGAATCACTCATGGTTTACACCCTTTTACACATAAATCAGTGGCGAACTGTAAAGGAAGAAACTGTATTATGGTATTAATTTCGAAGCCTTTTTTTAAAATTTCGGGGCCTTTTTAATCCTCATTGGCGATGAGAACAAATATCTAGAAACTAAGGGCCAACAAATCAAAATTTTCGATAAATTGATTATTGGAAATTAACTTTGTGTTTTATATTTTTATTGTATCCAATAAAACTCCAATGTATCGTCTTGTATAATAAAGCGATTTTGACCACATATCAATTCCTTTTTCCTTCTTAGTTGGCCATAAAATCACATCTAATATCCTTTATTGATCAAATCCATGAATCACTTCCAAGATTAACACGAGATAATAATTTACTCAAATTGTTCAAATCACATCTAATATCCTTTATTGATCAAATCCATGAATCACTTCCAGGATTAACACGAGATAATAATTTACTCGCATTGTTCAAATCACATCTAATATCCTTTATTGATCAAATCCATGAATCACTTCCAGGATTAACACGAGATAATAATTTACTCGCATTGTTCAAATCACATCTAATATCCTTTATTGATCAAATCCATGAATCACTTCCAGGATTAACAAGACATAATAATTTACTCGCATTGTTCAAATCACATCTAATATCCTTTATTGATCAAATCCATGAATCACTTCCAGGATTAACACGACATAATAATTTACTCGCATTGTTTAAATCACATCTAATATCCTTTATTGATCAAATCCATGAATCACTTCCAGGATTAACAAGAGATAATAATTTACTCGCATTGTTTAAATCACATCTAATATCCTTTATTGATCAAATCCATGAATCACTTCCAGGATTAACACGAGATAATAATTTACTCGCATTGTTCAAATCACATCTAATATCCTTTATTGATCAAATCCATGAATCACTTCCAGGATTAACACGACATAATAATTTACTCGCATTGTTTAAATCACATCTAATATCCTTTATTGATCAAATCCATGAATCACTTCCAGGATTAACACGAGATAATAATTTACTCGCATTGTTCAAATCACATCTAATATCCTTTATTGATCAAATCCATGAATCACTTCCAGGATTAACACGAGATAATAATTTACTCGCATTGTTCAAATCACATCTAATATCCTTTATTGATCAAATCCATGAATCACTTCCAGGATTAACAAGAGATAATAATTTACTCGCATTGTTTAAATCACATCTAATATCCTTTATTGATCAAATCCATGAATCACTTCCAGGATTAACACGGCATAATAATTTACTCGCATTGTTCAAATCACATCTAATATCCTTTATTGATCAAATCCATGAATCACTTCCAGGATTAACACGACATAATAATTTACTCGCATTGTTTAAATCACATCTAATATCCTTTATTGATCAAATCCATGAATCACTTCCAGGATTAACACGAGATAATAATTTACTCGCATTGTTCAAATCACATCTAATATCCTTTATTGATCAAACCCATGAATCACTTCCAGGATTAACACGACATAATAATTTACTCGCATTGTTTAAATCACATCTAATATCCTTTATTGATCAAATCCATGAATCACTTCCAGGATTAACACGAGATAATAATTTACTCGCATTGTTCAAATCACATCTAATATCCTTTATTGATCAAATCCATGAATCACTTCCAGGATTAACACGACATAATAATTTACTCGCATTGTTCAAATCACATCTAATATCCTTTATTGATCAAATCCATGAATCACTTCCAGGATTAACACGGCATAATAATTTACTCGCATTGTTCAAATCACATCTAATATCCTTTATTGATCAAATCCATGAATCACTTCCAGGATTAACACGACATAATAATTTACTCGCATTGTTCAAATCACATCTAATATCCTTTATTGATCAAATCCATGAATCACTTCCAGGATTAACACGAGATAATAATTTACTCGCATTGTTCAAATCACATCTAATATCCTTTATTGATCAAATCCATGAATCACTTCCAGGATTAACACGAGATAATAATTTACTCGCATTGTTCAAATCACATCTAATATCCTTTATTGATCAAATCCATGAATCACTTCCAGGATTAACAAGAGATAATAATTTACTCGCATTGTTTAAATCACATCTAATATCCTTTATTGATCAAATCCATGAATCACTTCCAGGATTAACACGGCATAATAATTTACTCGCATTGTTCAAATCACATCTAATATCCTTTATTGATCAAATCCATGAATCACTTCCAGGATTAACACGACATAATAATTTACTCGCATTGTTTAAATCATATCTAATATCCTTTATTGATCAAATCCATGAATCACTTCCAGGATTAACACGAGATAATAATTTACTCGCATTGTTCAAATCACATCTAATATCCTTTATTGATCAAATCCATGAATCACTTCCAGGATTAACACGAGATAATAATTTACTCGCATTGTTCAAATCACATCTAATATCCTTTATTGATCAAATCCATGAATCACTTCCAGGATTAACACGAGATAATAATTTACTCGCATTGTTCAAATCACATCTAATATCCTTTATTGATCAAATCCATGAATCACTTCCAGGATTAACACGAGATAATAATTTACTCGCATTGTTCAAATCACATCTAATATCCTTTATTGATCAAATCCATGAATCACTTCCAGGATTAACACGACATAATAATTTACTCGCATTGTTCAAATCACATCTAATATCCTTTATTGATCAAATCCATGAATCACTTCCAGGATTAACACGGCATAATAATTTACTCGCATTGTTCAAATCACATCTAATATCCTTTATTGATCAAATCCATGAATCACTTCCAGGATTAACACGACATAATAATTTACTCGCATTGTTTAAATCACATCTAATATCCTTTATTGATCAAATCCATGAATCACTTCCAGGATTAACACGAGATAATAATTTACTCGCATTGTTCAAATCACATCTAATATCCTTTATTGATCAAATCCATGAATCACTTCCAGGATTAACACGAGATAATAATTTACTCGCATTGTTCAAATCACATCTAATATCCTTTATTGATCAAATCCATGAATCACTTCCAGGATTAACAAGAGATAATAATTTACTCGCATTGTTTAAATCACATCTAATATCCTTTATTGATCAAATCCATGAATCACTTCCAGGATTAACACGGCATAATAATTTACTCGCATTGTTCAAATCACATCTAATATCCTTTATTGATCAAATCCATGAATCACTTCCAGGATTAACACGACATAATAATTTACTCGCATTGTTTAAATCACATCTAATATCCTTTATTGATCAAATCCATGAATCACTTCCAGGATTAACACGAGATAATAATTTACTCGCATTGTTCAAATCACATCTAATATCCTTTATTGATCAAATCCATGAATCACTTCCAGGATTAACACGACATAATAATTTACTCGCATTGTTTAAATCACATCTAATATCCTTTATTGATCAAATCCATGAATCACTTCCAGGATTAACACGAGATAATAATTTACTCGCATTGTTCAAATCACATCTAATATCCTTTATTGATCAAATCCATGAATCACTTCCAGGATTAACACGACATAATAATTTACTCGCATTGTTCAAATCACATCTAATATCCTTTATTGATCAAATCCATGAATCACTTCCAGGATTAACACGGCATAATAATTTACTCGCATTGTTCAAATCACATCTAATATCCTTTATTGATCAAATCCATGAATCACTTCCAGGATTAACACGACATAATAATTTACTCGCATTGTTTAAATCACATCTAATATCCTTTATTGATCAAATCCATGAATCACTTCCAGGATTAACACGAGATAATAATTTACTCGCATTGTTCAAATCACATCTAATATCCTTTATTGATCAAATCCATGAATCACTTCCAGGATTAACACGAGATAATAATTTACTCGCATTGTTCAAATCACATCTAATATCCTTTATTGATCAAATCCATGAATCACTTCCAGGATTAACAAGAGATAATAATTTACTCGCATTGTTTAAATCACATCTAATATCCTTTATTGATCAAATCCATGAATCACTTCCAGGATTAACACGGCATAATAATTTACTCGCATTGTTCAAATCACATCTAATATCCTTTATTGATCAAATCCATGAATCACTTCCAGGATTAACACGACATAATAATTTACTCGCATTGTTTAAATCATATCTAATATCCTTTATTGATCAAATCCATGAATCACTTCCAGGATTAACACGAGATAATAATTTACTCGCATTGTTCAAATCACATCTAATATCCTTTATTGATCAAATCCATGAATCACTTCCAGGATTAACACGAGATAATAATTTACTCGCATTGTTCAAATCACATCTAATATCCTTTATTGATCAAATCCATGAATCACTTCCAGGATTAACACGAGATAATAATTTACTCGCATTGTTCAAATCACATCTAATATCCTTTATTGATCAAATCCATGAATCACTTCCAGGATTAACACGAGATAATAATTTACTCGCATTGTTCAAATCACATCTAATATCCTTTATTGATCAAATCCATGAATCACTTCCAGGATTAACACGACATAATAATTTACTCGCATTGTTCAAATCACATCTAATATCCTTTATTGATCAAATCCATGAATCACTTCCAGGATTAACACGGCATAATAATTTACTCGCATTGTTCAAATCACATCTAATATCCTTTATTGATCAAATCCATGAATCACTTCCAGGATTAACACGAGATAATAATTTACTCGCATTGTTCAAAATGTATTTCATTCTTTAAATTTACTAATACAAGCATTTCAGTAATTAGCTGGTTGTCTACTTCCATGTCTGTATACTCAACTTTCAACACATATAGGGGAATCCACTACATTTTAAACCCAAACTAAAATGTAATAATGTTAAAATTTTATTGTATAGAACAATTAATTATATCTTTAGAAAAATGAGTATTATTTTTATTATTTAGTCTGGTTTATTTAAAATATCGAATGGATTTAGCGTCCTTACTGATACTATTTGTATCTAGAGTAGTGGTTTTCAGCCTTTTTATGACACCCTAATTGCTATCTAGAAGCAGTCATGGTACCACAATATAATATAATTTATGTATTAATACTTATTTATGTGGAAAGCATTTCAAAATTAACCGCAATTTATATTTAACCTAATTTAATCGAAATAACCCCTAAAAAAAAATTGAAAATAAATAAATCTTCCCTTTAAAAGTTTAATGGGAAATTTGAGCATGATGATTATAACATAATTCTTTAATATTGAGAAGTAAAGTTGACAAGCAACTCTCATTTCTTCATTCACTGTCCCCAATCTTTCTCTTTTCGTCATTTTTATGTTGCACATTGCGGAGAAGCTATTTTCAAAATACTTTGAAGCGTCGTTAGATTTTTTAGAAATGTTTGAAATACCTTTTTTTTTTTGCCAATTTAGGCATTTTAAAAATGATTTCTTGCTCCCTCCCGTGGCACCCTTAGTTGGCTCTCGCGGCCCACCGGTTGAAAACCATTGCTCTAGAGTGTACTTGTCTCTTGCATGTGGATATTTAAAAGATAAAGTTTGTAAAATAAAGAAACTATCAAACTTTATATATTTTAATGATATATAAATCATTTTCAATCAAATATATATTTGATTGAAAATTATTTATCTATCATTAAAATATATAAATTATCAAACTTTATATATTTTAATATGTAAATCATTTTTAATCAAATATATATTTGATTGAAAATTATTTATCTATCATTAAAATATATAAACTATCAAACTTTATATATTTTAATGATATATAAATCATTTTTAATCATATATATATTTGATTGAAAATTATTTATCTATCATTAAAATATATAAATTATCAAACTTTATATATTTTAATATGTAAATCATTTTTAATCAAATATATATTTGATTGAAAATTATTTATCTATCATTAAAATATATAAATTATCAAACTTTATATATTTTAATGATATATAAATCATTTTCAATCATATATATATTTGATTGAAAATTATTTATCTATCATTAAAATATATAAATTATCAAACTTTATATATTTTAATATGTAAATCATTTTTAATCAAATATATATTTGATTGAAAATTATTTATCTATCATTAAAATATATAAATTATCAAACTTTATATATTTTAATGATATATAAATCATTTTCAATCAAATATGTACAAAGTATTCAACTTTCTATGAGTCTTATAATTAGTGGACAAATTGTACTTACTCATAGAAATGAACTTCTCTTCTTTATCTTCATTGTAAATTATTCATTATCATTATAATTAAAAACGCACAGTAAAAACAATAAAAAAAACAACAACTCATAAATAAACGAAAATATGAGCCATAATAAAAGTAATATTAAAATTCAGCAAGGAATAATGAAACAAAAATAAAAAAAAGACCAAACGACCAAAAAAAGAAAAAAAAAAAGACGCCAGCACAAAAACAACACGAAAACAAAATGAGAAAAAGTTTGGAAAATTAAGTCGAAAAGAGAAAGGTCAAAAGTTCCAACCTCTCTCCTTTTCTCCCTCCTTTTTTTTCTCTCCCTCCCCCTCCCTCTCTCCCATATTCTATATATCCCATCAACTTCTATATCCTTGTCCCTAACTTTGAAAAATATCTCCAAATGGAAAAATGGAATTTTATGGCAAAAAGTTTTGTCGTCATTTGTGAGTGTATGTGTGCGTGTTTTGTCGTCAGAGGGAGAATAGGGAGACGTTAGCATTCTTTCTCATAAAAAGGAAGATTCAAAACACTATAAAAGCCTACTAAAGTGTTAGAAAGATGGGAAAACCTAATCTATCTATCCTACCTACTTATTTATTCTTTTATTGGTTTTTAGGAGTTGATTCTACACTTATATCTGTCTATCTATTTTCTCTTTTTATCTGTCGTTTCAACTTGATATCTTAGATTTTGAAGTAGCAATATCATTAGTATGTTACCACATCTATACACGTTTATCTACATTTCTCAATGTATGTCGTTTACCCATTATCTTAGATATTGAAGGAACATTATCTATTTATTGGTTTATCTATACCTATATTCGAGTTTTTATATGGTAGGAAGGAACCATCTTCTATGGTCATCTTAGCCACCTTGCTCCGCCTACATGGTTCGTGTCCCTGGCCAATGACCCTAAATCAATTGTGAATTAAGTTGGCCATGAGCTCTAGTTAGCGGCATATGCATGTATTCCCGCATGGGTTTGCGTGTACGGATATGAATGGGTATGCGTGGCCATGAAGTTAACTCCATGCATATATACATGTTTTCCCGCATAGCTATTCGTGTAGGGGTGCTGTTTGCAATGGTGTGTGTTCATGTAGTTTTATCTTTTACGATGCTTAAACATTTAAATGATTCTTAATGGAGGCGTTTTTACCTTGTAAGGTGTTTGCCACGTGTTGTCACGCAGTGTAGTTAAGGAATTCGGTTGTAGAAGGGTTGATTCTAATGTAATGTATTGGGTGATGCCCCCTGAAAGGTACTTCCTTATTAAATACCCAGGTTAAACCATTACGGAGTAGGACAGTGCCCGCCCCTCATCTTCGAAGAAGGGGCAGAACAGGGTGATGAAGAAAACTAGGGATGAACCACTTAAATCCTAGTACACTTAAAGACTTCAAGGACTAGTTCGTACTCAGGGTACAAGTGTTCAATGGCACGAATCCCCCCCTTAAGTTCCTTAACTTGGGGGGTGGGGGTGGGAGGAGAGCCAAGGATATTTTTTTAGTTTATGAGTGAAGAGAAAAATTGCATAATCCCACGGCGGTGAGAACACACCGCCGCGACGAAGCGCCACTCCACCTGCACAAAATGTGGTTGTGTGCTTAAAAGGCACCAAGCACATGAATGGGGGGAGGGGGGGAGTGATGCTGATGCGTACAGACCACACTGAGAAAACTGGTAAAAGTTAAAAAATATTAGTAGCAGGAGTAATAGCAGCAGCAGTATATGTAGCAGTAGTAGTATTGATAGTGGTAGTAGTGTTAGTAGAGTAGTATTGGTATTGATAGTGGTAGTGGTAGTACTAGTATTGGCAGTGGTAGCGGTAGTATTAGTAGTGGTAAGATTGGTATTGATATTGGTAGTAGTAGTATTGGTAGTGGTAGCGGTAGTATTAGTAGTGGTAGTATTCGTATTGATATTTGTAGTAGTAGTATTGGTAGTGGTGGTAGTAGTAGAGGTAGTAGTATTGTAGTGGTTGTATTAGTAGAGGTAGTAGTATTGTAGTGGTTGTAGTAGTAGAGGTAGTAGTATTGTAGTGGTTGTAGTAGTAGAGGTAGTAGTATTGTAGTGGTTGTAGTAGTATTGTAGTGGTTGTAGTAGTAGAGGTAGTAGTATTGTAGTGGTTGTAGTAGTAGAGGTAGTAGTATTGTAGTGGTTGTAGTAGTAGAGTTAGTAGTATTGTAGTGGTTGTAGTAGTAGTAGTAGTATGCTTATATTGGTTTAATGCGTGATCCTTTCGAGGCGTTATTTAGGCGCCCGTATCGTCGTGGCTGCCGAACCTTCGCCTGCCACCGATTTAATGGTCGTGCCCCCATGGCAACACATCCATGCATACACAGTCGCACACGAGTATTTCGTGTGCTTCTCAATTCCCCCCTGCATTATCCGTATCCATACATACGTACACACGCGTCAACATAGGTAGAGCTCGATCAAGTGGATCGGGAGCGAGCGGAGCAATGGCGGGTGATTACGTACACATCCTCAATTCAAACTTGATTTAGACGAAAGACGAGCTTAGTTTTATATCTTTCGGCTGTACGCCCGTGAATAACGCTCACTTCAAATGTGTGTGCGTGTGTGTATGTATGTATGCACGCATCGGGGGTTATTAGGGAGATCGGGGGAGAGAATCGAGGGTTTGGTGACGTCTGTGCTATGAATCTCTGCGCGCTCGCAGTCTCGAGGCCGCCCCGCGCTCTCTTCTAAGGTAGCGCGGTTCATTTGGGGGCATTTGCCAGTGGGGGATATAGCGCTTAGTGGGGGATAAGAATGATTGGGGATGGATATACAAGAGAAGAACGGATAATAAAGGTGTTGGTCTTAGCATAGATTACCCGCAGGAAGAAGAAAATACGAACTCAAGCGGTTTAATCTTTATGTACCTTGGTAAATAAATAACAGCTAAAACAAATCATCTGAGTAATGAAAGCAGACTCCTTAGAGGTGTTGGGGCTTGGAGGGCACGCAATCCTTCAGATGTTAGTTGAAAGCTTTGTAATGATAGTCAGTCACGACTCTTTGTGACTCGTTGTCATTCATTTTGTCTCAGTTTGAATCTTCATGACTCTAGTAACAGGTAATAACTCCTTTGAGTGCTTGTGACTCATAGTTTCATTTAGACTACTCAAGACTTCTTTTGACTCTTTATGACTCTATGTGACACTTTGTGATTATATTTGACTCTTTGTGACTCATTTTAATTCCTTTTGTCTCCGTTTGAGTCATTATGACTCCCATGACAGCTTGTAACTCTTTTGAGTCATTGTGACTCCTCGTGACTTCTTTTAAACTACCACTAACTTCTTTTGACTCTTTTCGACTCTACGTGACTTCTCGTGACTGTATTTGACTCTTAGTGATTCATTGTAATTCCTTTTGACCTCTTTTTAGACTATTCATAACTTATTTTGACTCTTTTAGATTCCATGGGATGCATTATAATACATTCGACTCTCTATGACTCATAGCGACTCATTATGCAGCGACTATTAACAGTAATAACAAAAAAATAGTAGTCATCGAATTTAGTAATTCCCTTTATTGTTAATTTCCAAGTCGATACCAATAGGATTAACGTACAAATATACCATTACAAACAACGCACATACGTGTAAATTTAATTACGCATTTTGTGTAAACACTATTGTGTACATATATTGTATATGTGAATTTACAAACCCGCGTTCATGGGTTTCCTTTTTCTTCGTAAGTGTTTGTTTGTATCCGTTTTTTTTAATTGAAAGGGGACCTATATTCATTGCAGGGTCAACAAGGGAGAGTTGCGTGACATTTCCCGTCTTTATACAACCGGAATAGTCTACACGAGTTGTCTCTTTAATGAGTTTTCATTTTTCATAACTTCACTAATTTGTTCACAAAACTTAAAAAAATAAATATTCTCTCCAAGCTCCCCTCGTTGGTTTTCGTTTTATCACTAACTCTATAATTTAAGAAGGAGATTTCTTTGAGTATTTGAATAATAATTTCATCTTAGTTTGGTTATGACTTATGTTTTTTATCAAAGTTATTTCTAATAATTCTTTTATAATATCAAAAAACAAAATGGTGAAGTTCAGAAATAAATATAGGTATCGAAATTTTGTGAACTTTTTAAAACCCAAAGAATTACAAATGGTGAAGTTCAGAAAATTTATTTTTCTACAACTATATTTTAGCAACGTGATATTTTGAAAGGGGGAAAATTTAGTTTAGAATTCCTTTTTAAAATTATTATAATTGACGAAGTTCAGAAAATTTATAAAAATTTAACCATGGCTGCTTTTTTTTAGATTTTAAATTTTAATCTTAGCAGCGAAGCGCAAGCTCCCCCAGGGAAAAGTGGCAAAGCCATTGCCTGGACAATAAATAAAAAAAATATCGTTCCAATTTATTAACGAAAATAAAATTCTTTAAGTTTTGTTTTGAAATATTTTTATTTTTATTTAAATTTTGCAAGTTTAATCTTCCCACGTTTCCTTTTTTTAAGTCTTCTTTTCCATTTCCTGTTAATACTTTGTTTCTCCTATTTGTCTCTCATAATTTTCACTCTTTCCTCTCTCTATACTCCACCCTCTATCTCCCCTCCCCTTTTCCCTCTCTGGGCTTTATATAGATAAGGGAAACTCCTTTCAACTCCAGATTCCATTTTCATAACATGTTTAGAACACGTTTGAGGCAACTTAGTACTTGCAGGATTCTCTTCAAGGAGGAACCCATAATAGATAAATGTTCAAGTTGCCTTCATTTTTAAGCCCCTCCCATTGCCCCCTTTTCTCATACATGTCATTTCTTTTGTTTTCCATCAGGTCAAAATATGGTTTCAGAATCATCGTTACAAAATGAAGAGAGCCGCAAAGGAAAAGGCCATGACGGGTCAAACTAACTGTAACCCTAACACACAGGTTTGTTATTATTATTATTAGTAGTAGTTGTAATATTATTATTATCATTAATTTATTATTATTAGTAGTAGTAATATTATTATTATGTGTATTATTATTATTGTCATTAATTTATTATTATTATTAGTAGTAATATTATTATTATTATTATGAGTATTATTATTATCATTAATTTATTATTATTATTATTATTAGTTGTTATAATAGTAATATTATTATTATGAATATTATTATTATTATCATTAATTTATCATTATTATTAGTAGTAGTTGTTGTAGTATTATTATCATTAATTTATTATCGTTAATATTTGTAGTAGTAGTGCACAATTAATGTGCCGAGAAAACCGCCTAGGCTCAAATTATAATCGATTGCCTCACTGAGATATGCATTGGACGGTGCGACGAGGGTGACAAAAACGTACACCTTGACCCGTAGCGCTTAAGTCCAGCCTGGCTTGATGGTGCAAGGGACACGCTAAGGAAAGGCCTCTTGGTTGCAGAGTTCGAGTTCCCCTCGACGCGTTGCCATCCCCGTGCTGGTGAAGGACGGGAAGCCGTGTTCCGCCAAGTCGGCCGAAGCGGTGGAACACCAAGCTCCGATGGCGTTCTCCCATAGTTCCACCGCAGGGTCGCACTCCACCGATGATTCTAATCCGCACTCATCACTCCCCAACTCTACCCATCTCGTTCCAAGCTCTTACACCCATAACTCCATGCACTCAGGTGAGAGACAGTTAGCATGTACAAAATAGTATACATCCAAATGCCGAGAATTTGACAGAAATATAAACTATTTTTATCTTTATAGTTTCATTAATGTGTCTTCCTTTTTCTATTAACTGCAGTGTAACTTTTGTGGTTTTTTAACAAGAGTTTTGGAGAATATGAATTGGTTAACTTTGTCCATTTATCCTTCAAACATTCAAATAATTCTCCTACAGTTACAGGGCGCAATTTTTTAGTCCTGTCAAGTTCATCCGATGCTAACTCTATAAGGGAGAGATCAGGAGACTATGGAGGACACTCCATTATTTCAATATACTCTACTTTTCTTTTGATTCAATGTAATTTCTGGATAACTTTAAGGAGTACTTAGTATCATTGTCATGTTGTAAAAAGAAATCCTTTCTAACAAGCTCTTGTCCAGAATAGTGTGGTATTGTTCATTTTTTTTATATTTCTTTTTACTTAAACCAAATGTCCTGATTTTTCTCCTCCAAAACATCCCCACACCATCACATTACTTACTTCATGCTTTACCGTTGGCATCACACAATCCTCCCTTAGTCCCTCTTACTGTTTTCTACGCACAAATGCTCTCATTTGTGACCCAAACAATTGAAACTTTGATCCATCTGTCCATAAAACCTTTTCCCAGTCTTTGACGCTCCAGTGTTTATGTCTTTGTGTCCACAGCGATCGTTTCCTTTTGTTTTGGGTTGGCAGCAATGGGTTTTTGGCCGCCACGTGGCCAAAAAGACCGACAGATCTCAACCTTCCATTTACTGCAATTAGAGATATTGGCTTCTCTCTCCAATGCTTTATCTCTGTTCTTAAATCATGAGCACTTAACTTTTTTATTTACTTGTTAGGATTAAGTGATTCTCCTCTCAACTTTGGTAGTTGCCCTAATTCTTCCAGAACGTTTCCTGTTGGAGTTGTTCCCTATCAGTTTCTTCCTTGCGAGGACGTACAGCACTCCTTGTCTGGAAATTCGTTTTTTGGAAAGAATTTCGATCTATGCTCTTGGTTCTACTGATGGTTCTTTGGTTCTAGCCATATTGAAGGCCTTAATCTACTAGTTCATGAAAATCAACTCACTAAATGCAATATTCTAAGGAACACGAATCAGATGTCTGAACATTTGCAGGGAGTACTGTGTTATTTACCTAGTGTGCTTACACTAGGTCTAAAACTTGTCAGAAGAGTTTAACATGTTAACAGCGATGTGTACCATAGTTGGTTAGAAGCCATACCTATTTGGGGGGATTAATTTGAACACAGGTAACGTATTAACTGTTGCCCCTTAGGCCTGACAATAATCGTTGAAATGCTTGAGGGACGAAGAGGGGAAAATTATCTAATGTTACCTTGATGAATCCACTGACCTATTTTGTGTCAAATCCTTGACCTTTAGATGCACTTAATGGTGTTTTTTTTAACTTTTACGGTCAGTTGATTTACCGTTAAGCTACGAGACATAACAATTCAAACCTACCCAAAGTGTTGATCAAACCCCGGTAGCTTAGCGGTAGAGCAGGTGACTAACATTCTGGAAACCCGGGTTCGACTCACGGCCAGCATATTTATATTTGTTTTCCTTTGCGTTAGTCGTGTCTTCTTCGCTCTCCTTGATCCTTTTCTTGCAATATCCCTTTCTCGTGCATTTAAAAAGTCCTTTTTTCTTGTTTCATGTGATCATTCACGTCCAATATCCTTTTCTCTTGATATATATATATATATATATATTTTTTTTTTTGGGGGGGTGCAAGAACTCTCTAATACTAAACCCTCTTTCACTGACAGGAACTCACCACTCGGGCATGATTACTGACGAATGCTCATCGCCCTTATTAGTGGACGCAGCCGCAGTGGGTGGCAACCCGTGTCTCCCTCCGAGCGTCTCTCTGGGAGGAGATTACGCGCGACTGACCCCTCCAACGCATGTTGCCATGGTGACACCTCCAGCTACCCCGCACAATACCCCGAATATGTGCTATTTCCCTCTCCAGGGCAGATCTTGGTGATGGGAGGAGCAGATGCGGTGCTTTCACGCATTGAGAGGAGTGATGGAGGAATGAAGAAGGCATATGGGGTGTGGGGGGAATGAAGAACGATGTATGGGGTGAGGGAGAATGACTCACACTCATCTAATCCATACC
This sequence comes from Ceratothoa steindachneri, assembly GCA_963969495.1. Taxonomy (NCBI): domain Eukaryota; kingdom Metazoa; phylum Arthropoda; class Malacostraca; order Isopoda; family Cymothoidae; genus Ceratothoa; species Ceratothoa steindachneri. The sequence continues at coordinate 21,642,858 of OZ018338.1, read as the reverse complement.
CACAATTTAATAGCAATTGACAATTTTTGTCGAATTTCATTTTTATGTTTAGTAAAGTCAGAATAATTATATATATATATATATATATATATATATATATATATATATATATAAATATAGTGTTGGCCAAAATATTAGAACCAGGGAAGAAAAAATAAAAAAATATCATTTCCCTATATTTGAGCAAAAATAACAATCGTTCAATATTTAATTGGGTATCCTTTGTTTTTTTATAACTTCGCCAATTCGTTTTGGCATCTTGTATACTGAATTCTTGCACATTTCAGACGAAATTTCATGGATCCAAACTTTCTTGATTGTTTCTTGCAATTCCATTAAATATGACACTTTCTTCTGGGCAAGTTTTTGCTTTATAATTTGCCACAAGTTTTCGATTGGATTTAGGTTTGGAGAGATTCCAGCTGGTAATGATTCTTGATCCATCCTACAGATTTTTTTCGATGTGTGACATTGTGCTCCATCTTGTTGAAAGATGGAGCATTTATGAATTCCCAGGAAGACGTCGAGTTTTTTCCCCTTAAGAATCGATAAATACATATCAGTATTCATCGTTCTCCCTTTTTGAAGAAAGTGCAATCCACCAGGCCCTTATACGGAAAAACATCCCTACACCATAATTAATGGTGCATGCTTTACTGTCTTTCGAGTGTACTTTGGATCATATGGGCTTGCTCCCTTTGGCACTCTAAGAAAATATGTCACATCGTTGAACTGCCTCATTGTGGATTCATCACTAAACATTACACGAGACCACATTTCTTTGGTCCAGTTTTTGTGTCTCTTGCAGAAATCAAGACGTTTCTGTGCTTGGGCTTTGTTTATCATAGGCTTTGAAACAGGTCTTTTAGTTTTTGAATTTAAGGTCTTTGGGGAGTCTGTGCCTTACGGTTCTTTCAGAAATCTCTAAACCCTCTTTTTATATATCCTGAAGAAGCAGTTGGATTTTCAATGCAGAATCCTATTATGCGTGAATCGTCCCTGAAATATGTTTTCTTCGGTCGTCCTTTTCTTTGAAGATCTTCAAAAGTACCATGATCCAGATACTTTTTGATGGCATTGTTCACGGCAGTTTTTGATATATAAAGTTCTTGTGCAAAAAAGTTTCTTGATCGGCCCGATTTTTGCATTAATACAATCTTCTGCCTAATTTCACCAGTTAATAACTTACTTTTACCCATTTTAAAAAAAAGGCCAGGTATTATACTCGAATTATATTAATAGAAACTTTGAAAATCTTGAAGAATGCTTCTCAACAAAGACAACTCTCCTCTCCAAGACAAACAAGTTAACTGAAATTTCAAAATGGCATCGTATAACTCCTACCCCAATGGAACTGTACGATAACTTTTAAACTTGTATCTGGCACCATAGTTATTCAGCAGACAAAAATCACTGGCCAAATATTTAGGACCAATTAAATGGAGTGGTCTTAAATTTTTTGCCGACACTGTATATATTATATATATTGAAGTACTTAGACTCAAAATTATAAGACATATTTAAAACATTTGCAAAGTATATTTGAAATTATCATTAATATTATATTAGGCTTGAATATACGAATATGCCTTATATTTCACAAACTATTAGTTTTTGATTGATATTGATATTACTAAAGCCTATTATTTAATTTAGATTGTCATTATTTATATTAGGATGGTAATATGATATTGCCATCAAGTGTAAATATTTTATTTAATTCCAGTTATAATGGAAATCATGCTGAGTTTGTGTTTATAATTCATGTGGACAATGCTACATTGAAATTTTATGTAAAATTTGGAAGAATAATTCTCGTTCTTCATTTTTTTTTTAAATTCCTTAAAAACAAATATTTGTGGAAAATATTTGCCCAAGGTTGATATTTTCAGTCGTTTTTTTCTCTATAAATATTACTGACTATTTATACCTGTAAACTCGTAACATTTTACGTTGAATAGATTTGTATTATTCTAATTTAATGTTTTTCATCTATTAATTTGGCCTCATTTTGAATTTTGCAGTTTTAATTATTTAGTTGAATATATAAGAAAAATAGTTTTTGATAATTATAATACTTTATCAAGATATTATGATTACATATCTATGGAAACATATCCAATCCCAATTTTTCTGGCTACTTCGTTGACCTTAGTTGATTTTTCGGGAGGAGGGGGGAGGCGAGCCAAGCAGTTGTGTCTAGAGTGGTTGCTATTTATGTACTATCAGTGGAGCAATAAATCAACATCCTGGGAAAGTACTAGGCGGAACTAGTGTTTACGCAGGGGATTTTCGGGAGCCGGTGGACAACAGTCAAAAAGTGGCTATATACGAACGCCTGTAGTTACAGGTGATTTTCTTTATGGACTTAGAGGTACAACATTATTGGTCTCTGTTAGATAGTATCATCATTCCAGTTTTAATGGAAGGCCTCCGGACAACGAAATACAGTTAGGTAAAAAACAATCTTAAAGAGACTGTTCATCTGTAGCGATTTTTAATGGCTTTTTTAGCGACTATCTTTTTTAGAACAGTGTGTCTATATGGCTCCATATAAGGTAAAACTGATGTATAAGTGTGTTGACAGGAGAAAAAAGAGCTTTAAAAGGTGAATTTTCAAAGTCTGTATCGCATGCAGTTACAAGTAAAGCTGATATGTAAAGGTGTTAACAGGGCAAAGGCGTTAATAAGTGAATGTATAACATACAGAGGTATTGCATGTAACCAGTATGAGGCAGTATAGAAGTTTAGTTTTTTTTCCTTCACCCATATGTTTGTTTTTTTTCGGTTAATGTAGGTTTTTTCTTTATTTTTACTAATTCCCGTCGATTTTTCTATCTCTGTCTTTCTAAAACTGTATTATTTACTTTAGAATTCAGTCTCTGGTAAGAACAGGAAGGATGAAAACCAGTAGTGCGAGATAATGTCGCACTTGACGACACTTAACGTAGTCTCTCCTTCACTAACCACTATAAATTATCTCTCCCGTTAATTGGAAATTTAAGCTTCCATTAAACACTTCACGTTTAGAGACGGCCAAAATAAATCGATGGCAACTCTCGTCGTCTGTATTGCAATTATGGATTGGGTTCGAATCCCACTAGGTCACAATGGCCAGATTTTTTTGCTCTCCTCATAGGAGCAGTCAACATATGTAATCGTTACTGCAACTCCCCCAACGCCCCGAGATCTATTTTCCCCACGCATGGCAGGTTAATTTAATTAACATCCACCACCCGTAATTCTAACTTTATTCCCAGTTCGAATCCTCGAGCTGCCATCGCTCCATGGCGGGTAAACTTCTGGTTCATAAACACACTATTTTTCCGCGTATGGCAGATGGATTTAATTAACATCCACCACCCGTAATTCTAACTTTATTCCCAGTTCGAATCCTCGAGCTTCCATCGTTCCATGGCGGGTAAACTTCCGTTTCAAAAACACGCTTTTTTTCCGCGTATGGCATATGGATTTAATTTACATCCACCATCCGTAATTCTAACTTTATTCCCAGTTCAAAATCTTTGAGTTGCCATCGTTCCATGGCGGGTAAACGTCCAGTCCAGAACTACGCTATTCTTCTCGCGTGTGGGAGATGGATTTAATTAACATCCACCATCCGTAATTCTTACTATATTCCCAGTTCGAATCCTCAAGCTGCCATCGTTCCATGGCGGGTAAACTTCCGGTCCAGAAACACGCTATTTTTCCCGCATGTGGCAGATGGATTTAGTTTACATCCACCATCCGTAATTCTAACTTTATTTCCAGTTCGAATCCTCGAGCTGCCATCGTTCCATGGCGGGTAAACTTCCGGTCTAGAAACACGCTATTTTTCCCGCGTGTGGCAGATGGATTTAATTTACATCCACCATCCGTGATTCTAACTTTATTCCCAGTTCGAATCCTCGAGCTACCATATTGTTCCATGGCGGGTAAACTTCTGGTCCAGAAACACGCTATTTTTCCGCGTATGGCAGATGGATTTAATTAACATCCACCACCCGTAATTCTAACTTTATTCCCAGTTAGAATCCTGGAGCTGCCATCGTTCCATGGAGGGTAAACTCCCAGTCCAGAAACACGCTATTCTTCCCGCGTATGGCAGATGGATTTAATTAACATCCAACACCCGTAATTCTAACTTTATTCCCAGTTCGAATCCTTGAGCTGCCATCGTTCCATGGCGGGTAAACGTCCAGTCCAGAAATACGCTATTCTTCCCACGTGTGGCAGATGGATTTAATTTACATCCACCATCCGTAATTCTAACTTTATTCCCAGTTTGAATCCTCGAGCTGCCATCGTTCCATGGCGAGTAAACTTCCGGTTCAGTTAAACACGCTATTTTTTCGCGTATGGCAGATGGATTTAATTAACATCCACCACCCGTAATTCTAACTTTATTCAAAGTTTGAATCCCCAAGCTGCCATCGTTCCATGGCGGGTAAACTTCCGATTCAGAAACATGCTATTTTCCCGCGTATGGCAGATGGATTTAATTAAAATCCACCACCCGTAATTCTAACTTTATTCCCAGTTCGAATCCTCGAGCTGCCATCGTTCCATGGGGGTAAACTTCTGTTTCAGAAACACCCTATTTTTCTGCGTATGGCAGATGGATTTAATTTACATCCACCATCCGTAATTCTAACTTTATTCCCAGTTCGAATCCTTGAGCTGCCATCGTTCCATGGCGGGTAAACGTCCAGTCCAGAAATACGCTATTCTTCCCGCGTGTGGCAGATGGATTTAATTTACATCCACCATCCGTAATTCTAACTTTATTTCCAGTTCGAATCCTCGAGCTGCCATCGTTCCATGGCGAGTAAACTTCCGGTTCAGTTAAACACGCTATTTGTCCGCGTATGGCAGATGGATTTAATTAACATCCACCACCCGTAATTCTAACTTTATTCCAAGTTCGAATCCTCGAGTTGCCATCGTTCCATGGCGGGTAAACTTCCGGTCCAGAAACACACTTAAGCACGATTATTTTTTTTAGTTGTTTTGCCATAGTATGTAAGCAGATGTGTCAGGTACGTGCGTCTAGTACACGAGTTGGAATCGTGAACGAGGCCCCACGACGGGAACATAAAAGTCACATGAAGATTAGAACGACAATTGATTCATGTTAATTGTGCCACTTGAACCTTTTGAATCATGAACGAGACTCCAGGATGGGAAAATGAAAATCACATCAAGATCAGAACAAAAATTGAGTAAAGTTAATTATGCCACCTTCACCTTTGGAATCATGGATGATGCACTACGACGGGGAAATGAAAGTCACATAAAAATCAGAACAACAATTCACAGCAAGGTAGAAGATACCAGGGGCTGTTTTCGTTTGTTGTTTTTTTTCGTATTGTGTATCATAACAAAATTTGAAGGATGACACCAACTACCAGGACCTATCAAGGATTATGTGAGTCACCCTTCGTGGCTTTAGGGGCGGGGATGTAAGAAACAGCGGTGGTGCCTGCGAATATGACTAAAACTGACGCAGTGACGGGGGAGGGGGCAGCCGCCAATTCGATTCCAATTTTTTTAGTGAGAGAGAGAGAGAGAGAGAGAGAGAGAGAGAAAGAGTGTGTGTATGTGTGTGTGTGTCCGCCCGCGCTGAGAATCAAACCCGTTACTTAGGCATAAAAACCTAACCCCATTTCAACCAGACTACCGAAAGTTACCATGACCATGGTAGCTCCAACCCCGTAAACATAAATATATAAATAAAGGATCATCCGACCAGTTTTTTTGCGATACCCGAGGATTGTGGTAGCATTTATAGTTATCGGTATGGTAAATAATTGCTCTAAGAGGTAATCAATAAAACAGCGAATAAAGAAGGGTCAGTCATTACAGATTATGTAGGAACTGTAGAATGGGAAAGCCCTATATGTAGAGTATAGTGTTAAATGACGCCGAAATAATGACTAAATCAATGTCCTCAGTAAATTTCCAGTTTACTAAAGGGTGGTAAGTTTACTGAGGGGGATGGGGGGGTCAGTTTGTAAAAAAATAGAGCCGAAATTGCCTTGAATTATACTAAAACCACACTTTTTTTCTATTTAGCTGATCTAGTGGCTTAATAGTAAGGCTTTATAATATATATATATATATATATATATATATATATATATATATATATATATATATATATATATATATATATATATATATATATATATATATGTATATATATATAAATATATATATATATATATATATATATATATATATATATATATATATATATATATATATATATATATATATATATATATCTTGATAATGAACTAAACAAGTTCGAAAGTACTTGGAATCCGCCTTTCATTTTCTTGTGTGATTTTTTTGCAAATATATATATATATATATATATATATATATATATATATATATATATATATATATATATATATATATATATATATATATATATATATTTATATAGGGTAAATCACGATAACACGTGACACGGCAGTGTTCAATAACCCCAATTTTTCCTTTTCCTAAATTTCCAGCTTGATTAACCGTATATATTTATTTAATTGTTAATTATCGATATCACAAAAATATTTCGTTAATATTTGGCTATTTTTTATCCCTATAATTAATTTTATATTTAATGAGTTATGAAAAATAATATTACTTGTCAACAGAGCACAGCAAAGTCTAGCGATAGTCATCCAAATCTATTCGTGGATTTATGACACATAAATAATTGTATTATAGTTAACTTCCCTTTGTCCGAAACAGTATGAAAAATGTGACATCACTAATTTGAATACCTGTAGATGAATTATTATTTTTTAAACAAAATTCCAGGTTGACTTTTTAAAATTATTGTTTCTGTTTCAATTACTTTCCTACTAATTTATTCAAAGCATCGGAATATATATTAACATAAATAACATAAAATCACCTCTAATATATCTGGTATACCACCACTACTCAAAGATATTTAAATTATATTGGTTATACTATTAACTATAAAGCCGAAATAGTAATTTTCCCTTTTACCCTCATTATAATGTTATATTACCACAAAAAATTCATAAATTTCTTTACATTTTTTTATAATTTTTGCGAATTAGGAAATAATATTTCCGAATAAACTTTTCCCGTTTTCTGTTTCTTGAGGTTTTGTTGGATTCATTTTCATAATTCTTTCGCGCTCATGAAAGATTTATATATAAATATATATATATATATATATATATATATATATATATATATATATATATATATATATATATATATATATATATATATATATATATATATATATATATATGGTATTAACAAGTATTTTAATATAGCAATAAAACTGTGTGGCAACTCATAAAACTGCCTTTACATAGGATTGTGTACAAAAGACTGGGCTTAATTTTATTGATCTATTAGATTAGAAACTCCATTCGGCAGATTGTGATACAGTAAAATACTGTATTTGGAACGTTATTAGAGACATAATTTATTTAGATAGAGATGAGGAACTTACCGAATGGAAATTAAAAGAAAAAATACGTAATTATAGGGGATAAAATTGTATTGGCATAGATTTAAATGTTTATAATATTGAAACAAAGTAATTTGTTTACGAAAAAAAAATGACGAACAATCGATTATCTTTTGTAGTCAATTGATAAATAAAAGTTTTGGGCACATATTATTTTTTAATATTAATTTTATTTAATAAATATAGGCATGGAAGTTTATGAAGATATTTCTATTATAACAATTTATATTGCGAAAAAGTGGAATATAATTTGGTGTTTTAGGGACTAACTTCATGGCCTCAGAGAAAATTATTAATATATTTATTTTTTCACTTGAGTATAATTTTACATTTAATTTTAGGGTAAAATGAAAGAAAAAAGTATGAGTGGGAGATAATATTTCTGGAATACAATTCGGAAGATGTTCAATGTTGATTCGAATTTAAGTTTGGTTTTATTTTACATTAAATTATAATAATTCAATAATTCTAAAATTCAGAGATCTGTGAGGTTTAAAATTTTGAAATTAGTATTAAAATTATCAACGGAGATTTCAAGCTTTCCTTTTTAAGCTGATCTCTGAGGGGCGATGGCTCCGTTTGTGCAAGGACGATTACAGTACGAAGAAAACTTCTTGATGCTGCTCATGACTATAATAATTTTAGGTTAGATCCGATATATGATTAATTCTCTTAATGATTCCAATAATCATATATATTGATGACCACCATGAAGATGGAATAATGTCTTTAAAGCAGAACTACGCCTCCATTTGTAGGAATATTTGCCTATACAAATTAGGTGGAAAAATAAGGGAGGTATATTTGGTAAATTATCGACTGTGGTAACAATTGTTTGCCGAAATAGGTTTAAAAATTCAGTGTATATATATCAGTCCATTAATTAATCCGAACAGGTTGAGTGAATATGGTAAGTTTGGTGGATAATTGATTAAAAATATTTGTGATGATATTCTCTGAATTTTGAAGGCAGACAATGAAACCAACTTGAAACTTTTAAGTAAGATTTTTATCTGCAAACACTATATATATATATATATATATATATATATATATATATATATATATATATATATATATATATATATATATATATATGGAAAAAAATCCAAGACAAATTGGTGCGGTTAATGTAGTGGTATTATTAGACAACTGCTCTGCTTCAGGTCCAGCGTGACATCCTTTTGTCCTCGAACTGGAAGACTACATTCATAGGACTGGTGGATTAGCTATCCTATAAATGTAGGCTTCCAGTTCGAGGACGAAACTAATAATACCATTACATTAACCGCATATATATATATATATATATATATATATATATATATATATATATATATATATATATATATATATATATATATATTAAATTGATATAGTCTTCACGCTAGCATTATTATACATTAGGAGTTTAGTTAGGAATTAGAGAAATAAATAAATATATATTTTATAATTAATTATTTCTCCATTAAGATTATCCTGTATATACAGGATACAGATCTGTAAATTTTTATAGACCAAATCTCTTCCTTTTGGTGTAATTTAATATATGCGATGAATACCCTGTAGATAATATACAGTTTTTTTTTTAATAAACAATACATTTTGAAGGTTTTTCTTACTCTTTTGAAAGAAAGTGGATAAGTAGAAATGTTATTAGTACTCTAGTTATCTCTCACCCCCACCTGTCCAGAAAAATCAGCAAAAATAATCTTAAAAGAAAAATGTGCGAGGAAGGAATCCTGGATAAAATGAAGCTGGTATCAAATCGATTTTATATGAGGTAAAGACATACCAAAGAGGTCATGTTTGCACCCAGCTAAAGAGGAAGAAAAATCATAGAACTGACCAAGCAAACAGATTTAAAGCCTACTTGAAACACTTATTAGTAACCAAAATACCAGAAATCCTGCACAAGATACCAAAAAATAAAGGCCGGTGCAAATTTTTGACAAATCTAAAATTATGACCAAACTCTTGAATGAATATTTTGCTGCAATGTTCACTAGGCAAAATTTGGCAACAATTCCTGAAGTTACCCCTCAAATATTTTTCAGCAAAGAAGCGGCCATGTTTCATATACTTTATCTGAAAAATCATTACTGTGCCATAGTAAAAAAAAAAAAAAAAAAAAATCATTAAATCACAAATGCCATATATGCCGTTTTCACGTATTTTAAAAGAGCTGAGAGAAGTTAATACAAAACCAATAAATACATTAATTAATAAATCAATGATAGAAAGGTTTGTTCCCTCCGGTTATAAATTCGCGAATATTTCGTCAATTATCGACCATTTAGTCTGACCTCCATTAATTGAAAACGTGGAAGCTATAATAACAAAAGTAGTCAAACATTTGAACCGCCAATACATCGTCAACCTGGGTTTTCAGAAACAAAACAAGTTTCCATTTATTTTCCAGCAAATAATTGAAGAATGCTGATCTATGAGAGGATTTGATGCAATTTACCTAGATATCCAAAATGGTCTCGATACATCACGCTTAAATTGATGCTGATCAAAGTTGCTGTTTAGAGAATTTACCAAAATGGATCGATATTTTTAAACCTAAGGGAAACCAAGAATTATATATAATGATGTTTCATTAGAATAGCTATTCATAAATGGTGGTGTTCCGTAATGTTGTGGCCTAGGATCACTATTATTTATCATAGGCAATTAAGGGCGGAAATAATGAATGATGTTTCATTAGAATAACGATTCATAAATTGTGGTGTTCCGTAATGATCTGGCTTGGGAGCGCTATTATTTATTATAGCCATTGAGAGCGGAAATAACAAATGATGTTTCATTAAGATAGCGATTCATAAATTGTGGTGTTCCGTAATGTTGTGGCCTAGGATCACTATTATTTATTATAGGCAATTGAAGGCTAAAATAATGAATGATGTTTCATTAGAATAACGATTCATAAATTGTTATTATAGCCATGAGAGCGGAAATAACAAATGATATTTCATTAGGATAGCGATTCATAAATTGTGGTGTTCCGTAATGTTGTGGCCTGGGATCGCTAATATTTATTATATACCATTAAGAGTGGAAATAACAAATGATGCTTCATGAGAATAGCGATTTTTTAAATTGTGGTGTTCCGTAATGTTCTGGCCTAGGATCACTATTTATTATTATAGACAATTATGAGCGGAAATAATAAATGATGTTTCATTAGAATAATGATTCATAAATTGTAGTGTTCCGTAATGATCTGGCCTGGGAGCGCTATTATTTATTATAGGCCATTGAAAGCGGAAATAACAAATGATATTTCATCAGAATATCGATTCATAAATTGCGGTGTTCCGTAATGTTCTGTCCTGGGATCTTTATTATTAATTATAGGCCATTGAGAGAGGAAATAACAAATGATGTTTCATCAGAATAGCGATTCATAAATTGTGGTGTTCCGTAATGTTCTGTCCTGGGATCTTTATTATTAATTATAGGCCATTGAGAGAGGAAATAACAAATGATGTTTCATCAGAATAGCGATTCATAAATTGCGGTGTTCCGTAATGTTCTGTCCTGGGATCTTTATTATTAATTATAGGCCATTGAGAGAGGAAATAACAAATGATATTTCATCAGAATATCGATTCATAAATTGCGGTGTTCCGTAATGTTCTGTCCTGGGATCTTTATTATTAATTATAGGCCATTGAGAGAGGAAATAACAAATGATGTTTCATCAGAATATCGATTCATAAATTGCGGTGTTCCGTAATGTTCTGTCCTGGGATCTTTATTATTAATTATAGGCCATTGAGAGAGGAAATAACAAATGATGTTTCATCAGAATATCGATTCATAAATTGCGGTGTTCCGTAATGTTCTGTCCTGGGATCTTTATTATTAATTATAGGCCATTGAGAGAGGAAATAACAAATGATGTTTCATCAGAATATCGATTCATAAATTGCGGTGTTCCGTAATGTTCTGTCCTGGGATCTTTATTACTAATTATAGGCCATTGAGAGAGGAAATAACAAATGATGTTTCATCAGAATATCGATTCATAAATTGCGGTGTTCCGTAATGTTCTGTCCTGGGATCTTTATTACTAATTATAGGCCATTGAGAGAGGAAATAACAAATGATGTTTCATCAGAATATCGATTCATAAATTGCGGTGTTCCGTAATGTTCTGTCCTGGGATCTTTATTATTAATTATAGGCCATTGAGAGAGGAAATAACAAATGATGTTTCATCAGAATAGCGATTCATAAATTGTGGTGTTCCGTAATGATCTGGCCTGGGATCGCTATTATTTATTGTATGCATTTGATATTCATACTGAATTGGTGATCACCCTCTCTAAGTTTGCAGACGAGAGAAAGATATGTTCTATGGTTAAAGATAAAGACAAAACATAGCTCCCTACAAATATGGAAAAACTTGCGAGTGGTCGACTGAATAGAGAGAAATGTAAAGTGATACACACTTGATACAGAAACATGAATATAATCGTAATTATACCACTTTTAAATAAAAGCTGGACCAACTATCTTATGACCAATATGGGTCTAATAATTAACAAAATCTTAAATCTTACTAAGTAATGTATCGAGGCTTCTAATGAAACCGAGTTCCTTGATTTACTCACAAGAGTTTTATTTATAAATCAAAGTAAATAAGTGTATGTACATCTCGACAAATTTCATGTACACCTCTATAAATGTCTTGGTCGCACTGCACTCCCTTGAATTTAGAAAGGGTCCAATGGTATATGAATACCATTCCGTGTCAGCGAAATGATAGCCTGATAGGAAGACGAGAGCCCGCCATTTATTGCAGCCTTCGGATAATTACTTAATCCATCCAGGTCGAATTGATAAACAAAATAAAAGAAGAAAAAAATAACCAAACGTTAAATTGTTATCATATTCCTTAAATAACATGCTCAATGTGTTTAAAATTTAAGCTAAACTTAATACATGTCTACAACATGTTTAAAAATTAAGCTAAACATACAAATTAAGAATGTTCACATATAGGTACGTATCGGTTTGGTGATAAGATGTAAAAGAATCGATCAATGTGTCGGTGTTTGGCTGTTTCTTTGGTTCTTCCAATTCCCCCCTTTCCCCATAATTTGCGTCTGTCTGTCCACACCCCATCTCTGTTCTCAGCAGCGCTCCTACCTATACGTGGTCGTCTCTCCTGTCTATACATGGTCGTCTCTCCTGCCTGTACATGGTCGTCTCTCCTGCCTGCATTTTTCGCTCTGTCCGCCGCTTCATTCGGTCGAATCAGGCGTCCGTGAGCACACAATTTAGCAATAATTTCCACTTCCCCTCTCACGCTAAATTTAGTCCTTTCTCTCGCTTGGTTTCTTCTCGAGGTTCGGACTCCGAGACTGGGTCTCGAAACCAAGACTCGAGGCCGGCTGCTGTAAGATGAGCCTGTTATTGCTTCCTGCTCGTCCCCCCAAATTAACTTTTTCATTAAGAGAGGGTTATGTAAGGGTGTGCGCGAAGTTCGCGCACGGAAGAAAGTACCTACATATATACACACGCGAAAATACATAAAAAGCATATATATACATTAGGAACCAAATCTGCATGCAGTAAATCACAAAGATCCCTATTTTTTTGTCATTAGGTGCAATTCCTGGCAACCACACATTGTTATAGTACCCCCCTTCCCTGAGACAATTGTCAGCTGCGATTTAATAACCAGTCTCTCAGGTAGTTTGGGAACCAAATGGACTGAGCGCGGCCTTGGCACTGGATTCAAACGGACGCATAAAAATCGAGATACTGCTAGAGGAAGGATCACCCTCTCTGAAAGTGACAGAATCCACCAGAAAAAGTATGTTGCTATTGTGTTGATAAAAGGGCTTCGAGAAACCACTGCTAGAGGAAGGATCACCCTCTCTGAGCGTGACAGAATCCACCAGAAGAAGTATGTTGCTCTTGTCTAGATAAAAGGGCTTCGAGACCCCACTGCTATAGGAAGGATTACCCTCTCTGAGCGTGACAAAATCGACCAGAAGACATATGTTGCTCTTGTGTAGATGAAAGGGCTTCGAGACCCCGCTCCTAGAGGAAGAATCACCCTCTCTGAGCGTAACAGAATCCACCAGAAGACGTATGTTGTTGTGTGGATAAAAGAGCTTCGAGACCATGCTGCTAGAGGAAGGATTACCCTCTCTGAGCGTGACAGAATCCACCAGAAGATAAATGTTGCTCTTGTGTGGATAAAAGGGCTTCGAGACCCCACTACTAGAGTAAAGATCACCCTCTCTGCGCGTTACAGAATCCACCAGAAGATGTTTGTTGCTCTCGTGTGGATAAAAAGGCTTCGAGACCCCACTGCTCGAGGAAGGATCACCCTCTCTGAGCGTAAGAGAATCCAACAAACGACGTATGTTGCTCTTGTGTGGATAAAAGGGCTTCGAGACCCCACTGCTAGAGGAAGGATCACCCTCTCTGAGCGTGACAGAATCCACCAGAAGATAAATGTTGCTCTTGTGTGGATAAAAGGGCTTCGAGACCCCACTACTAGAGTAAAGATCACCCTCTCTGCGCGTGACAGAATCCACCAGAAGATGTTTGTTGCTCTCGTGGGGATAAAAAGGCTTCGAGACCCCACTGCTCGAGGAAGGATCACCCTCTCTGAGCGTGACAGAATCCAACAAAAGACGTATGTTGCTCTTGTGTGGATATAAGGGCTTCGAGACCCCACTGCTAGAGGAAGGATCACCCTCTCTGAGCTTCAGAAAATCCAACAGAAGACGTATGTTGCTATTGTGTGGTTAAAACGGCTCCGAGACCCTGCTGCTAGAGGAAGTATCACCCTCTCTGAGCGGGATAGAATCCATCAAAAGACGTATGTTGCTCTTGTGTGGATAAAAAGGGTTCGGGACCCCACTGGTGCAGTTATCCTCTGCGCAATTGAGGCACGGGTGCGCAGGTGCCCTCTGCTGACTGGTCACACCTCACGTACAGCTAAATCACGTACAGATGCTTTCTTTCGAAAACACCTGTATTCCTCGACTCTAAGGAAAGATACTACTACCATATACTCCCTCATCGGGGGACGTAGATGACCTCGTAAAAATAATAAAACAATCTTCCGATAATAATAATATTAAAACTACTACTACTAGTAATAATGATATTAATACTACTACTAATAAAACAATATTAATACTACTAGTAATAAAATAATATTACTACTACTTGTAATAAAATAATATCAATATTACTACTAAAATAATATTAATACTACTACTAATAAAATATTAATACTACTAGTAGTAAAATAATACTAATAAAATAATATTCATACTAATAAAATAATATTCATACTAATAAAATAATATTTATATTAATAAAATAGTATGAATACTACTACTACAAATAAAAATACTACTACTAATAATAATAATGATAATAGATCGGATATGAACTAACCTATCATGGATTTAGATGGGGTGGAATACTGTTTATTGAATAAATAAATAACTTGATTAATTAATAAATAAAATAATTAAATAAATAAATTAATTAATAAATAAATAAGTAAATAAATAAATAAATAAATAAAATTAATAATTAAATAAATTAACTAATTAATTAATAAGTAAATTAATTAATTAATTAATAAATAAATAAGTAAACAAATAAATTAATTAGTAAGTAAATAAATAAATAAGTTAATAAATAAATTAATTAATATGGAAATAGATAAATTAATTAATTAATAAATAAATAAGTGAATAAATAAATAAATTAATAAGTAAATAAATTAATAAATTAATTAATTAATAAATAAGTAAATAAATAAATAAATTAATAAATAAATAAATCAATTAATTAATCAATTAATTAATTAATTAATTAATAAGTAAATAAATAAATGACTAAATTAATAAATAAGTAAATAAATAAATAAATTAATTAATAAATAAGCAAATAAATAAATTAATGAATAAATAAATAAGTAAATAAATCAATAAATAAATAAATTAATTAATAATTAAATTAATAAATAAATGAATTAATAAATAAATAAATAAATTAATTAATTAATTATTTAATTAATAAATAAATAAGTAAATAAAAAAAAAAAAGTAAATAAATAAATTAATGAATAAATAAGTAAATAAATGAATTAATTAATAAATAAGTAAATAAATTAATTGATAAATAAGTAAATAAATTAATTAATAAATAAGTAAATGAATAATTTAATTAATAAATAAGTAAATAAATAAATTAATTAATAAATAAATAAGTAAATTAAATAAATTAAAAAGGTAAATAAATAAATTAATAAATAAATAAGTAAATAAATAAATTAATGAATAAATAAATAAATAATTAAATAAATTAATAAATAAATACGTAAATAAATTAATTAATTAATAAATAAGTAAATTAATTAATTAATTAATAAGTAAATAAATAAATAAATAAGTAAATAAATAGTGTCGAGAGGGGGGTAGGGTGATGTCCTGGTAATTTTTTAAGTTACCTAATGTAAAGATAAGATGATGAGGATAAAGGGGGAGAAATAAGAAGAAGAGGATGGGGCTTGTGAAGATGAGGAGAAAGAGGAGGAGGCTGATGATGAAGATGATGTTGATGGTGATAATGAGGAGGAGTAGGATCCGGGAGCAATTGTTTGGGGTCTTTATTTCCATCCTTCTAATACTCCTTCACGGACTCGGTGTTTTGGCTTAATTTGGCGATTGAATTCTCTGCCATTCTTAATCTTTCGCACCATTTCTTTTTATTCGTCTTTATCCACCCTCTTCTTTACCCTCCCCTCCTCTGCCCCACTACGTTTCCCCCTCTGTTTGTAAATGCCACTGCCCTTGGTGGTTACTTGCATTTCTCTTTTTAAGGCTAAGTGAAGTTTGTAAGGGAAAATAGGGATGGTATTAAAAGTGAAGAAGTGTACAACGTGTATAGCTCTACTGCCAACGGCTTAATGTAGTGCGACGGCACGCAACTCTCCTACATCGATCTTTAATACACTAGGAGAGTTAATGCCTTGGCTCCCTTCTTCTTCATCTTCTTCTTCTTTTCTTCTTTTTCTTCTTCTTCTTCTTCTTCTTCTTCTTCTTCTTCTTCTTCTTCTTCTTCTTCTTCTTCTTTTTTTTCTTCTTCTTTTTCTTCTTCTTCTTCTTCTTCTTCTTCTTTTTCTTCTTTTCTTTTTATTATTTTCTTATTCATCTTATTAACATTATTCTAGTCTTATTCGTCTTCCTGTTCTTCTTCTTTTATGGTTAATGTTATTTTCTTCTTCTTCTTCTGATTCCTATTCATGCTTCTCCTCCTCGTACAACCACTACTAAAATAATAATAACAACAAACCTTTTAAGAGCTGCATTGCCAAGCCGCTGCCTATAAAGTACTAGGTATGAAAGTAAAAATGAACATGGCAGACGATGTGGGGGCAATGTTTACTCAGGTAGAGGCTGATCATCTTTTCCCCACCTCCCGAAGCCGGAAAATATTGATAAAAAACAACAGATGGATGGAGGTATTTTGACAAAATGATGCATTTCGCGCCTGGGAAAATGTGTGTATGTGTAGGTGTGTGTGAAAGAGAGAGATAAGTTAGAGAAAAGTGAGAGATATGTGTAAAACTGAGATGTGTGAGAGGAAGGAAAAGTTATAGAGAGCGCTATAGAAAGAAAGAAAGTGAAAGAGAGAAAGCGAGTGAATGAGAGAGATGGCTAGATAGAGAGAGGGAAAAGTGAGAGTGAGTGAGAGATGTGTGTGAGAGTGAGTGGGAGAGAGAAAGATGTACGCGTATGTGAGAGAGAGAAAGATGTCCGCGTATGTGAGAGAGAATGCGAGAGAAAGTGAGAGATGTGTGAAAGGAAGGGAAAGTGAGAGAGCGAAAGAAAGTGTGTGCGTGTGTGTGAGAGAGAGATAGAGAGAGAGCGCGTAATAATCATTGTGTGTAACTTAAACGAGTGTTGATGATAATCTGGATTTAAGACAGATTCCATTTCTTTGTGAACTCTGAGCAGTAATCCGCCGTGTGGCGTTCGCAGGCATTTTTCCTGCCAAGCTAAACATCACCATCTACAATCGAACGCTTTCTATAATCTCGGATTTAATCCCGATTAATCCAGCCAAAATCCGATATAGGATTTATTGAGGGTAAGAATGGGATTGATCGGGAAAGTTCATTATTCTCACTGTTGATCTTTGTCCGCTTTGTCCTTTTTTGTCCGTCTTTGATCGTCTTTATTCGCCTTTGTTCCCGTCTTTGGAATTGAGATTTCCAAAATCCCGGACGAAATTTATTCACGGCAATGCTTTTCGTGACGTCATTTATAGTCAGAGGTAGGACGGGGGTGGGGGGGGGGGCAACCAACTAGATGACGCTCAGTGCGGAACGAACAATGAGAGATGAGGGGGTTTAACATAAAAAAATGGGTCCCCCTAGAGTAAAAAGGAGAGAGTATGAAATGAATCACTAATAAACTTAGGTAGTATATTCGTAGGAGAAAATAAAGAACCTCACATACGAACGCCAAACCCCAATGATCAAAAAGGTACCCCTTCGGATGGGGTTCGCTGTAAAACGATTGCTCGTTTTCTTAATGATGGGGTTTCATAGTTAACATTTCCAACACTGTTAAATATCTGGGCGTCACCTTTGGTATAGTCAACTCTCTCTCAAACACCAGGTTGCTAATGTCTGTAAATCCTCTTTTGCTTTATCCGAAATCTTACCCTATCTGCTCCGATGTGATCGTAATATTTTGTAGATTATCTTACACTACATCCTACCATTTGAAATTTCTTTCAAGCTTGATCCCATTCCAGTCTTTAACCTTTCCACTTCAATCGGACCTTTGCAGTACCGTCAAACCTGTCTTCCCCACTAAACTGATCTCAACCCTTGAGAACCTTACGTTCCTGGTCGGAACACTTGGTAGTTGTTCTTCGTACAGTACTCGTATGTATGGAATGTTCCCCATACTCTGGGGTAATCTGTTAGTACAAACCTAGGGATTTAATAGGTGGGGGAAAGTTTTAGGGGTTAGCAGATATGGGGGGGGGGGGAGATTGACTTATTCACAGTGAATTACAGCGGTAGTTTCGGATTGGAAGAAACAGTTTTTGCTTCCATCAGAATTCGTCAAACCATTTATGTTCAAAGTCTTCTTCGTTAGTAGGATAATAAAATAAGGAGGAAGTGTGCAGGTTATTTTAGGTTAGGTTAGGTTTGGTTAGGTTAAGTTAAGTTATATTAGGTCAGGTTTGGTCAGGTTAGGTTTGGTTGAGTCAGGTTAGGTTAAGTTAAATTAAGATTGGTTAGGTTTAGAATAATTGACAAGTTACGAGAAGCGGTCAATAAGTTTTGCGAATCGGTAGGGTAAAACAGAGGAAGGGATGTGGCTGTTTGTGGGGATGTTAGGACAAGTTATGACAAGTCAGGACCTGCAGCCGCACGCTCCTGCCTCGTCTATTTAAGAGGAAGTAGCTGATCGCAGCTCACAATTTTTTAAAAAATGGAGAAGGTTGAGCACCGCGCACTGATCAAATATTTGACCAAGGAAGGCAAGAATGCAAAAGAGATCCATGAACGCATGGTTGAAGTATACACCGACACCGCTCCATCCTATGCAACCAATCCTTGCTGGAATAGGGAGTTCCGCCATGGTTGTGAGTCCCTTGAAGATGACCCCCGTCCAGGTCGCCCGTCAGACGTGACCAACGAGAACAATGTAGCCCGCGTGCAGAGGATGATCATCGAAAATCGACGGTTGAAGGTCGAAGAAATCGAGCGACAACTTGGAATATCACATGGAAGTGTTATCAACATCATCCACGACAATTTGGCCATGACCAAGGTCTCTGCCCGTTGGCTCCCTAGAAACCTGACGCCCCATGATCGACTTCAACGTCGTCAAAGTCCACAAGGCCAGAGTTGCACAAGCTGCCCTGCACGAGTGCGGGTTCGAGGAGCTCAACCATCCTCCTCTACAGTACAGATCTGGCCCCTAGCGACTACTTTTTATCCTGCCAGCTTAAGTCTGCACTGCGTGTACGCCGGTTTGGGGACGATGAAGATGTCCAGCTTGCCGTCCAGGAGTGGATTGAACAGCAGTCGGGAGATTTCTGGTTGTCGGGAATTTGAAGCCTCAGGGACAAGTGGCGCAAGTGCATTGAAGTCAAGGGTAGTTATATGAAAAATAATAAAACACTTTTCCTCATATCTCGTTTTCTTATATCCGAATTGCAAAACTTATTGACCGCCCCTCTTATGTTATAGATCGCTTAACGTTTGAAGTTTGTTACTTAAGTTTTCTTGACATTGTTTGAAGTTTGTTTATTAAACCGTTTGTTCAGAAATTAATCGTGGGGCACTTATTAACGCCTAGGGAATTAAATCAGCAGCTAAAAACGAGATAGACAATCACTTACGTTATGAGGGGTTGTCACCTGCTTGTTGCCGTCTCTTACCTCTGAAGAAGAACACCCAACTACTTGAACTTGAACTTGAACTTATTGCTTGTCTCACTCTTTTCTGTCTTCCATTACAAGTGACTCCAAGCTTCTCTCTTCATAGAGACGGGGGAGGGGAGTGACTCAGTTTCATTTCCCATGCCCTCTGGCCCCGAACGTGGGGTCCTTACCGGATGCTTACTCGCAAACCAAGATGATATAAACCGGAGTCTCGTGGGTCTGTCTGAGAGCGATAAACCGCGACTTCGATGATCGTTCGTTCACCTCAAAATTTGATGTTTTCACCTTAATCCAGAAAACCAGCTCGCAGCAAACAACTGTGTGTGTATGTGTGTGTGTGTGTGTATGTACTTGCGTGTGTTTGGCTGGGAAAGCGTTTACTTCTGTCCGAGAGCAGCGAAGTCTATCTTACTTTTAAAAGCTCTCTCTGTCGCTATACGCTCCTCGCCCCACTTTGGTGCCTTCAAGCGTTGACTTGAAAACCCGACTCTTGTCTAGAACCTTCTTTTTTAGTTGGTCGAGAGCCGCTTTGTGGAGTCCTATGTTATTGAAACGCGCAATACAAAAATGGTAATTACTATACTTGCAATTATGATTATTAAATAGACTACACTCACAATCAGAAATATTTACAGGTGAGAGAGAGAGAGCGAGAGAGAGAGAGAGAGAGAGAGAGAGAGAGAGAGAGAGAGAGAGAGAGAGAGAGAAAGAGAGAAAGAGAGAGAGAGAGAGAGAGAGAGAGAGAGAGAGCGAGTGAAGATACACTTTATATAAATACCACCAATTATTAAGAGTTTGTTTAATATTTCATTATTGTTAATTAGGCTTCGGTAAGAGGCGTGAAGTAGTAGGTGAGCCTTTCAAAAAGCCTCTTTTCACAGACACTTACTTAAATCACCCATTTTTGAAGGGAAAAAAGCAGGAAAGGGGCCTAATACAGAAGACAAAGTGAGTTGGTGGTGAGGGAGATGGGCGTGACAATTGGGAGGGAAATGACGAAGAAAGAAGAGGTAGGAAAAGAGGAATAAATGAAGAAGATAGCAAAATAGATAAAGGCTGGCAAGACTTAAAGATCCGAACATAAAAACGCGCACCAGTGCTTTAAAAGGACGGGGGGGGCAAATATAGGATACACACGTGTATATGTGCAATTTGGAACAACTCTCTGTTGTACATAAGTATATATATATATATATATATATATATATATATATATATATACAATGAAACCACTTTTTAGGACAAAGTTTATTGAACCTGAACTAGTTTCGGTATGAAGTTTTCCATACCATCATTAGCCGTTAACTGAGAGAAATTGACAAAGAAAACAGAAATACTAAAATATACAGAAACCGGCACCGAAACTAGTTCCGGTTCAATAAACTTTGTCCTCAAAAAGTGGTTTTATTGAACATTAATTTACTCGCTATTGGAGAAAACAGTGTCTTCATATATATATATATATAACGGTGTATGATGGGAGCAGCTTCTCTTCTATACATGTTTTGTTAAAGACCAGGTTGTATTTCGAATTTACCAATTTTATTTTGGTAAAGTCGAATGCAGTTTTTTTATATGAGTCTGAAGATTAAAAATCAACTGAGGAAGATCCATTTTATTTGGTCTTATTTAAAATAAGACCAAATAAAATGGATATTCCTCAGTTGATTTATAATCTTCAGCCTCGTATAAAAAACTGCATTCGACATTTAGAACTCGCTAAAAGATAATTGGTAAAGTCGAAATACAACCCGGTTTTTAACAATATATATATATATATATATATATATATATATATATATATATATATATATATATATATATATATATGGAGAGAATGGAGTATTTTGGAAAAAATATAACTTCCTATTTTATCTCTACAAAGTATTAATCCTCTGGTCATTTTGTTCATAGATGGTTAACGCCATCCGTCACCATTTATCCGGTTTATCCATGGGCGAGAACAATCATCATAAGAAATACAAGTCAAAAACTGGTTGTAAGTAATACCAAGGAACAAATGCAATGGAAGGAACACCAACTCTGGTGTGGCGGAAGGGTCTCAATTGAAACCTCTAAGGATTAGTTCGTACAATGCACACATGTACTCAAAAGTACGGTCATAATCTCCCTTTCAGGACTTCCTAGTAGATCAGTTAAGAACAAAACATAGGAATTTAAGATGTTGCTTGCTTTATTCTGCTACTTAGTGGCATAACACTTTTACAGCAACTTTTTACGCATTTGTGACTTATGAAATATAGAGGTGTCATAGAGTTTGGTTCTTCCTCTTTCTCACACGGGGTAGCTGAGTGGAAACATCGGTTCTGATTTTAGCGAATTTAAGCAACATCAAGTGTAGTTAGTCCCCAGATGGGTCGTGATTCGGGTCGACTTCCATGAAGTGGAGTGGAGTGGAGATCGGTGGTAAAACACTTGTTGAGAGCAGCTCGGTAGTAAAATCTCACATAAAGAAGAGATCGGTGGTAAAACATCACTTAGAGAAAGAATACAGATCAGTGGTAAATCACTTATGAGAGCAGATCGGTAGTAAAATCTCACTTAGAGAGAGAGCGCAGATCGGTGGTAAAACACTTGTTGATACTAGATCGGTGCTAAACACATCATCTCCATAGCATAACGATGGTAAAATACTCAACGAGAGAACAGCGAAGTGGTAAAACCTTTGTGGAGAGCTGACCGGTGTGAAACACCTCAGCGGAATATCGATCGGTAGTAAAATATTCACCAGGGGAACTAAAAGATTAGTGGTAAAACCCTCGAGTATATATTAGATCGGTTGTAAAACACTTGTTGAGAGCATATCGGCAGTAAGCACATTGTTGATAGGGCATATCTGTGGTAAAAGCCTCACCTAGAAAAAGAGATATATATATATATATATATATATATATATATATATATATATATATATATATATATATATATATAGAGAGAGAGAGAGAGAGAGAGAGAGAGAGAGAGAGAGAGAGAGATCATAACAGTGGAATACCCTTCCCGATAGAGCCTATCGGTGGTAAACCTCATTTCAGGTATTTTGTTTCGTCCAGGATTGATTGTTTGAAATGGTGATGATTGAATTACCAATTTCTCCTTTTGGCTATTGAAATTCTATTTCCTGGAAGACCAAAAACTACCACTACTTATTGCCGTGTCAACAAGTACCAGCGCTGACCTAAGGTATTAGTGGTAAACTAGTAGGAAAGGAACACTGGTTAAATTAATTGGACTCAGTGATTAACCAAAACTACAAATTATATTCGTTAAATTAAGTCCTCAATTGCAAAAAATAAGAAATAGTTGAAACATCCGAATATAAAAAAATAATTCTCATATTTCGGCTAATACTTGGCCAGGGACGAATTAAAGACCCCCGAGATGTTCCGAAATTAAAAATAAGCCTCAAGGCGCCCGTTTTTCTGGCGCAATCTGAACTTGGAGTCCAGGAATCGCCTGGAACGGTTTTGAAATACAGGAATGGCCTGGAACGATTTTTCGGGACGACGGGCAAAAATAAGCTGTCAGTCATCATCATCCCGAAAAATCAGGATTAACGGAGCCGCGTCATCCACAGACAAATGGGATTAATCCCCTACAATCCCAAAATATACACACATAATCTTCTTCTTTTTTAACTGTTTGCATAGTGTAGGCGGCGGAGTTTGTAAGTGTGAATGAATGTGTTTAGGCAAGTGTGTGTGTGTGTGTGTGTGTGTGTGTGTGTATTCTGCATCTATTAACAAGAATATATATATATATATATATATATATATATATATATATATATATATATATATATATATATATATATATATATATATGAATCAGTCATACAACAAAGGAAGAGAAATTGTTGCCCTAATTGCGAAAAAATCTGTGAGGCGTGAACCAAGCACATTGAAGCGTAGCTGAGTGGTCTAAAGTGATGCTTTAACTGAGAACAAAATGGCGCTTTAGAAAACAGTCATCTATAAATCTTTTGAAGACAATAGCTTTTTGTGTCACCACGAAACTCGGTGGCTGGACAAGTGTCCATTAGAATTCAGGCCTATTGTCTTCAAAAGATTTATAGATGACTGTTTTCTAATTTTTAAGCACAGTGATCTTTCACCCCTATTTCTAAATTATATTAACCAACAACATCCCAACATAAGGTTTTCTATGGCAACAGAAAAGGACAACAAAATCTCGTTCCTGGATGTCAACGTTGTCCGAACAGGTTCCTCTTACAATACATCCATTTACAGAAAACCTACCACCTCTAGATTAGGTACACATTTCTTTAGTAGCTCTCCCAGTCAGTTTAAATTATCCAGTATTAAAAGCCGAATTTTTAGAGCCTACCATATATGCTCTAACTGGATATCGTTTCATGAAGAACTGACTTATTTAAAGGATTTATTCAAATTTAATTATAACCCCGATTTCATCTTCGACCAGTTAGTATCCAAATTTCTCTTCAAAATATACTATCCTCGACCCTTACTTACTACTGTTTCTAAACAGAAGGTTTTCATTAAGCTACCCTATCTCGAGCATTTGACATCCGAGTTTAACAAACTCCTTCTCTCTACCCTCAACAACCATTTCCCTCAATGCCAATTCATTTGTATCAACTCCAACACTGTATCGTTAAATTCCCTTTTCCTCCATAAGGAGTCAATCCCTTTGGGCTTGCGATCCTGTATAATTTACAATTATACATGTACGACCTGCCACAGTCGTTATGTAGGCCAAACTGGCTTACAATTCAACTGCAGGATCGCGAAGCACTTGGGTTTGTCTCATAGGACTGGTATTCCCATTTCTAAACCTGAAGCCTCTTCCATCAGGCAACATTCAGAGTATCACCATCATCCTCTTAATTCTAATTCATTTACTATATTATCTTTAGCCTTAACTTCTCTCGATTTAAAAATCTTAGAGTCACTATATATCATTAAAATAAATCGAAAGTTAAAAATTACGCCTCCTTAATTAAATTATTCACAATATAACCAACCAACACTTCAATAGATTAACTAGCCAACCAACCAACCGAATAAATTTGGTCAGTAATTTTATATGTTTAGTTAGTTGATTTCTCAACTCCCACGTTCATTCTGATTTATTTTCGGGTTTTTTGTCTTTTTTTGGTGTGTGTTTTTATAATTTAATATAATGTTATTTTTTGTTTACTTCAGTAACTTTTAATACGTGATAATCAAGTCAGTTTGTTATAATTTCACTTTCTATTTTTTTTTTTAAATACCACTGGGTAATATTATTTAATTCTATATATTATTAGTGTTTTTACTTTAATTTTAATTATTGTCAATTTTATTATTTTGACTTGCCTTCTTCCGCTTTTTTTTTAATGCATTCTTTTAAGTGTTATTAATTAATGTTCCTTTCCCTTCTCATTAGACGATGTAGTCGCTGAAGATGGTCCTAGTAAAGGTCCGAAACGTCCGGCCAATAAATGATTAGTATAATCACCTGGGTTTTCATATTCCTGCTACATATCAGATTCCCAAGGAACAAATCAATTACCAGCATTATATATATATATATATATATATATATATATATATATATATATATATATATATATATATATATATATATATACATATATTATAGCATGTTTTATTAAAAGCGACCGCTAGTTTCGAATTAATAATTCTTTTTTCAATCATCTCGATTTGTTTTATATTCGCCTTTTCTTCATTGTTTAACCTGTGGATAAGCGTACCGAGGTTCATCGGGGACTGATGCTTGTTATTTTGCCAAAAGTAGAAGTAAATTAATGTAATTTAGCACTTTCTTTAATTTCCCTGAGGCATTTCGATACATAGAGTATCATCTTTAAGAGTTACAATGTGAAATTATTACAATGTATTCAGTTTATATATGTTACAAAATGTATTAACAAAATTACGAATGAAGCTATACACGTATAGGCAGGTTGGATCCAGGTGATATATATATATATATATATATATATATATATATATATATATATATATATATATATATATATATATATATTTGTAAATATATATATATATATATATATATATATATATATATATATATATATATATATATATATATATATATCTCCTTCTCCCTCACCCTCTTCTTTGCCATCTCGCAGACTCTGTCTCCCTCCCCCTCCCCTCTCTCTCTCTCTCTCAGGTTACACGCTCACCCCTGACGAATGTAAGGCTTTCTTCCCTTATTTTGAGGGCCCACCCCATCCCACATGCAGAATCAACCAAACTCGTTCACACACACTCTTGCTAACACGCGCGTGTGAACACTCTGCCAAGCACGCTTCAGCCAGTCCTAATGAGAGATCCCTCAAGTTGGGCTCGAATATCAAAGGTGAACGAATCAAAATTAATTATGGAAATTATTTCAAATTATTCAGTTATTGGCAAAAAAACACCCAACACACAAATCCGTCAAAATTTTTAAAAATGCACACACACACACAATATATATATATATATATATATATATATATATATATATATATATATATATATATATATATATATATATATATATATATATATATATATATATAAGCAAAAAAATTGACGTGAATGAGCCCAATGAGATAAAAAAATGGAAGGTTTTTTTTTAAGATCAGAGAAAGGAACATTGGAAGACTAAGATCAAGGAGAGCAAAGAAGAGCACTTTGAACGAAAGCCACATTGAGATGACAGAATTAACGCCAGGGCACTTTTTTTAAAATACTGAACCCAAATAGGCGGACCCAGGTCCCCTGATTGTCGGTCAAATCCACCCAAGGACTCACCCTATCATAGAGCATATCTCCCCAGGATAGAAGGTACTTCAAGGGATTGTTATACCATATATATATATATATATATATATATATATATATATATATATATATATATATATATATATATATATATATATATATATATATATATATATATAATTTTAATTGCGAGTAAAAAAGAATTGAGCAATTTAATTCGCTTTTCCTTTGTTCTTTGTTCATTAATTTTGCTGCCAGGGCGCGACACTGCCACGGCACAGGGTCAATTAAGAGAGACGGAAAGAGAAGGAGCGAGATTTGGCCCGAGACACAAAGAGACATGACTTCATCTCTATTTATTTTTCACCTTCCATTGTTTTCGTACATGAATATTGGCGCTTTCACTAATTCCATTTCACTCTTATTTGCAATCACGTTTCCAGAATTTAATTAGAATTTTAAATATCTTGTCTATATATCGATCAGGTTATTCATGTCGGTGTTTCTCTATCCTATCTATCATAGGATAGATGATATATACATATATATATATATATATATATATATATATATATATATATATATATATATATATATATATATATATATATATATAAGCAGGAATATTAACACATTTATTGGCTGGACTTTTCAGACCTTAAATGGGACCATCATCAGCGACTAACAAGAGAAGGGGAAAAATATTAACACTAACTGTTTTAAAAATACATTAAATAATGGTTTAAATTAAACATCGGGACCACGAAAGGTATACTCAATAAAATAGGCAAATATTCACTGGTATGTAAAATAAAAATACATTACTTAAAAATATCTCGTGTGACTGCAAAAAACTGTGAAGATGAACAATCTTAATACAAACTAACTTGAGTAAAAAAAAAAGAAAAGAAAAACTGAATGGATTTAAGAATAAAATATCCAATTATAATATAAACAAAAACAAAAATACAAATGCGAACAAATTGTACAGAAGGACTGATCATGTATCGTAAGAGTTGTGACTAACGCTAGAAAATTAATAACGAAAAATGTTCGGTTGGTCTGTAAGCGGGTTAAATATTAGTTGGTTATAGGGTAAGTACTTAAATTGAAGAGGTATTACTATTTAAATTATGGTTTATTTTAGGGATAAACAACGAATCTAGGATTTTCAACTCCCAAAGATGTTGACGCTGAAGACAAGATGCTAAGCGATTCTGGGTTAAGGGGATGTTAGTGGTTATCAGAGTACTGCCAAATGGATGAGGCTTTCTGGGTTGGAAATGAGAATGCCATTTCTGTGAGACAAATTTAAGTGCTTGGCGATCCTGCAATTGAGCTGCAAGCCAGTTTGGCCCACATAACGACTATGGCAGGTCGAACATCTATAATTATAAACTACAAGGGATTGCAAACCCATAGGAATTGACTCCTTATGGAGATAAAAGGAATGTAACGAAACAAGGTTAGAATTACTAAAAAAAAATTCGGAGCATATATATATATATATATATATATATATATATATATATATATATATATATATATATATATATATATATATACGTTGATGTGGTAAAAATAATGTGAAATGAGCTGTAGAGTGTAAATGAAAGAAGTTCTTAAAAAATTATTAATAGTGCAGATGAGAATGTCAGGAACATGCAGATGAATGTACACAATGAGACGAAAACACAAGTGAAACGAGCCAATTGAATGAAGATCCGGCAAGGAACAAGAACATATTCTTGAAAAAAGTGAAAAAATTGATAAACCAAGAGAAGAAGAATAGTGAATAACGAGGTCATACATAGATTTAGAGACTACTTTGACGAGTTATATAATGTAGGTATGGAAGATGCATCGAATATGAATATTATTGTAATATCGCTCTCGCTCTAAAGACTTTGGGCTTCCTTTCGAAATTGTTCCCTTGCCATATTCCTTTGACATTAATATTAATTGCCAGTTTGGCATGTGTTGAAGATGTAATTATACCGATATCCTTGTGGTGTAAGTAGTGCAAACATTAATTTGATAGTAGTAATTACATTCTTAACTGCGGCGAAGCAGGTCTATCGGTCATGAAAATCTCGAGTTGTGTTCATCTTCTGTTGGCATCTGTCGCTGGGCCTATTTAGCCAGCTAAAACCAATGCTATCAAAGGTAATTGAGGTCGATAAGTTCAAATATGATATAACTTGACCACCAGGTGGCGCTACCTAGTGGCTAGGGGTGCTAAATCGGCTATTTTTAGAGATATGAAGGTCAAACCAATGTTACAAAAGGTAATTGAAGTTCGGTTGGTGGGTACAATAATGTGTATATTTGCCCTAAGGCAACCTTATTTACAGAGGGTGTTAGGTTGTGTATGGACCAAGAATTTGCAATTAGACAAGGGATAAGGGATCTAAAGTGTATGCTGGTTCCATGGATATGTAGGTAACACTACTTACGACACCTCTTCCGCGACCGACTACCAACACCACTAAACCACAACCTATTAAACTACATCCGTAGCACCGTCACTCCCAAACACCTGAATACTCTGCCACAAAACAATACCCCCGTCCTTCCCTGCCCAAATGAAACAATCAGAGAAATCACTACACCGGCGAGAGATTCATCCTGTTACACCTAAAATTAGGTCATTCCACATTACTCCAACACTACCACACTCCAACATTACGATCATTCCAACATTACTACCACACCAACATGACGACTACCCCAATATTATGACCACTCTAACATTACGACTACTCCAACATTACGTCACTCCAATATTACGACTACTCCAACATTACAACCACTCTAACATTACAACCACTCCAACATTACGACCACTCCAACATTACGACCACTCTAACATTACGACCACTCCAACATTACGACCACTCCAACATTACGATCACCCCATCATCCACATGCATCTGATGCAACCAACACACTGACAACACCAAACACCTCTTTGACTGCCCGAACCTCACGCTCACACTCAACACCTACAACAGCTCTAACTTCAATGGGTTCTATCCATGTTCGTATACGCTGATTACTTGGTGTAGTAGGTGTAGTACCTGAGTGTGAGAGGGATTTAGAAACAGTGATTGAAGTTTTGGGTACGGTATGTGTAAGGGTGTGTGGGAGAGGGTTAAAAAGTAAATGGAGAAAAGATTAAGGTAAGGATGTATATTGGTGAGGATGATGTGTGGTGTAGTATTTAAATACCATGGTGTCACCCCTGAACAAGTGTGAATGGTAGTGGTACAGAGGAAGCAGGTTGCTACCACAAGTTTATGATGGTAGGAAAGTACCCGGATGGAAGCCTTAGTTACTAAGGGCTTAAGTGATCACAAAGTCAATTATTCCGCCATTTTCTTCTCTTTTGTGCCCCCCCCCCCTCCAACCAACAACTCTGAATTGACTTTCCTCGTGATTTTGGGACGCTGGGAGCAGGGATCAAATTCCCCCTCTCCCTTATCTTAAAAAGGGAGACGGGATAAAAATGGTCAACAAGACAAACAGAAGAAACGTCAGCGACTATTTGAACTTGTATTTACTTCTGTTCGAGTCCCCCCTAATTAAAAATCTGGAACGTCCCTCTTTAGGATTTCTTGGAAATAAAAAAAAGCTAAATTTTTTTTTTTTTTTTGGTACTCGAAAATTCACCTTTGGAATTTTGAAAAAAATACCTCTTGTATCTTTGGGCCTTATTTCTTGGAAGGGATGGATGGATGAAAGGTGTTTTAGTAATGAATATGGGGGAAGTATTTATTACAGAGTGAAAAAAACGTAGGCTGATAGAGTTTACCCTCTCCTATCTCCCACTCCTCCCTTCCCCATTCAAAGGATATAAAATATTAACGAAACCTTTTTTGAATATCCGTCAAGATACTTCTTTCTTACATCCATTAACACCCGGGTGCATAATATTTAGGCATTATGAATCTTCCCCAACTTCCAATACTCGTATGTAGTTATCGCGAAAGCCTGGTTGGGTCCTTCGTGAGCCAACAGGCCACTTGGAAGCTGACTCTGGTTTTGAGTAGATAAGCCAAAATTTCTTAAATAAACAATATTTATGGAATATATATATATATATATATATATATATATATATATATATATATATATGAATGAATCCATTAAACCACATTGAAAGAGAAAACGGAATAATGTTTCCTCGCAGTAATATTTTTATTACCTTTTTCGAAAAATCCGTGCAGGGAAGCGATTCGAACCAGGCACACTGAGGCAGTGAGCACCGCTTTGATTTAAATATGCGTAGCGTAGTGTACTAACGGCACACTTTTAACTTTGATCAAAGCGGTGCTCGCTGCCTCAGTGTGCCTGGTTCGAATCGCTTCCCTGCACGGATTTTTCGAAAAAGGTAATAAAAATATTACTGCAAGGAAAAATGATTCCGTTTTCTCTTTCAATGTGGTTTAATGGATTCATTTCCATCATTCTCTCGTGATACTTTGAGATATATATATATATATATATATATATATATATATATATATATATATATATATATATATATATATATATATATATATATATATATATATATATATATATATATCTATATCTATATCTATATCTATATATATATATATATATAATTAAGTCGTAATGAACCCTTTTAAAAAGAATGATGCACACAAACACTATAAATAGAGTTAAAGAACTTAACTCTCAATGTCACAGAATACTTAATTGGCCTTAATTCCACTAATAGACGAAGAGGGATAACTCATCCAAACTGGATGAAACAATAATTTGCCAATGAATTTGAATAAAATCAGGTCAGGCTTAATTAATATAAACAAAAAATGTACAGCTTTAATTTTATCATTTCTTTTGCATCCTTTGTTAATTTTAATAAGAGAAATATAATCTTGTATTGTCTTACGTGGACACACTCGTGCTCAAAAGACCTCGTGAAAGCGTTACGAGACTCACAGCAAGACTGAAACCTGTGATAAAAGAGATTGCTCTGATGAGAGGAAAACCGCATTTCGGTGCACTTACAGCAAAGTTCTAGTTCACTACTTGCTAGTGGAAAGAGAGGTGATAAGCAAATACCCCCACACAGATAAAGGAATGCAGTTTCACTACTAACCTCAAACTACTGCTAATTAATCAAGTTACGTTACATAACACCGACGGAGCACTTCATAACTCTGCTGAAGACGGTTTACTTCTATCTCTAATAGCGTTATTCACATACCAGTTCGAATTCACGTAGATACAAGGAGCTACAGGAAAAAGAAGTACCCTAGTAGACCTTACGGTCCATTCAAAGAGCGTAACTTTGGCGTGACAGTTGAGCAGGCGCAGTCCTCTAAAGTGTCGATTGACGCCCTCGAAGAACACTCGCACAATGGTATGTGCCCAAACGGCTAATTTTCAAGACTTTGTCTAGACGCGACTTGAACTGCTCAACAGAATTGCTGTTGACAACTTCCACTGTAAGTGCGTTCCATGTACCACAGATGCTGTATGGGAAAAATTTCCCACACAGATCACGGTGGTAACGCTTCAGTTCAAGTTTGTAGCCGTGGCTTCTGGTTCTGTTCTCGCTAAGCTGGGAAATATCCGTGTAGTCTACAATGTCAAAGCCTCGAAGCATTTTAAACAATTCGATACGCAGGAATATACACACACGCACTCACTTTTTATACAACTTGCCTTTGAGAAACTACTAGCAATTCTGCAAACACGAACCTATCGACCAACTCCTACTAGACAAACAAGTCTTTCAAACGATGTAAGCAAGAACTCGTCACTCAAACTTGTAAGTAACTAAACTCCGTTCACCCCATTGGTTTACAAGGGGCGGTCAATAAGTTTTGCGAATCGGTAGGGCAGAAAAGAGGAAGGGGGATGGCTGGTTGTGGTGGTGTTAGGGCAAGTTGTGACAAGTCCGCACCTGCAGCCGCACGCTCCTGCCTCGTCTATTTGAGAAGCAGTAGCTGATCGCATATCGTCAGTCACAAATTTTTCAACAATGGAGAAGGTTGAGCACCGCGCAGTGATCAAATTTTTGACCAAGGAAGGCAAGAATGCGAAAGAGATCCATGAACGCATGGTTGCAGTGTATACCGACACCGCCCCTTCCTATGCAACCATTGCTCACTGGAATAGGGAGTTCCGCCATGGTTGTGAGTCCCTTAAAGATGACCCCCGTTCAGGACGCAGGTCAGACGTGACCAACGAGGACAATGTGGCCCGTATGCAGAGGATGATCATCGAAAATCGACGGGTGAAGGTCAAAGAAATCAAGCGACAACTTGGAATATCACATGGAAGTGTTATCAATATCATCCACGACAATTTGGCCATGACCAAAGTCTCTGCCCGTTGGGTACGTAGAAACCTCACGCCCCATGATCGCCTTCAACGTCGTCAAAGTCCACAAGCCAGAGTTGCACAAGCTGCCCTGCCCGAGTGCGGATTCGAGGAGCTCAACCATCCCCCTTACAGTCCAGATCTGGCCCCTAGCGAATACTTTTTATTCCGTCAGCTTAAGGCTGCACTGCGTGGACGCCGGTTTGGGGACGATGAAGATGTCCAGCTCGCCGTCCAGGAGTGGATTGAACAGCAGTCGGGAGTTTTCTGGTTTTCGGGAATTTGAAGCCTCAGGGACAAGTGGCGCAAGTGCATTGAAGTCGAGGGTAGTTATATTGAAAAATAATAAAACACTTTTCCTTATATCTCGTTTCCTTATATACGAATTGCGAAACTTATTCACCTGCCCCTCGTACTTCATGCTGACGCGGCACGATTCGTGGTGAATATTGACTTATGAATTTCTCTAACTCAGCTCTCTGGTGGTGAACGCCATTCAGCCCTGTTGTTATTCTTCAATAAATCTCAATTTCTCTATAACAGTGTAGTCTATAGCAACCTTGTCGATAGTGCATTGCAACCAGCTAAGTCCTTAAATTTAAACAAATAGAATTAATGTTGAAAAGAATTGAAATAATATTGGAGTTTCGAGCATAGACCATTGTGAGTCGTAAACGCTTCATGAAAGAGTACAGAAGGCCGAAAGGAGCATTAAGGAAATGTTATATACAAAGAAAAAGATGGGAAATTTGAATAAAGAAAGTAACAAGTATTGATTAATATTAGCAGTGAGACACCAACATATTACTAATAATAATTTGGGTGGTGAAAAGAACTGTAACGTATAGTTTGTAACCCCGAGTCAGATTAAACACTCGACTTTAAAACCAGATGAGGGTTACAAACGATAAATTGGGTGCAGATCTATGGATTTTAAGTCACTCTAACAGGAACTGGTTTGATAAGCCATTGAAAGCCCCATGCTTATTTAAATGGACAGAGTATATACTAAGGATAGATACAAGTGGAACCAGTCAAAGGGGGCTCCAGAAACCGCCAAGAAAATCATGAAGACATTGGAGAAGAATGGCTTGATCAACAGTTTCAAAAATTGCCGTGAGATCAAGACGCATTAGAATGGTGTCAGAAGAGGAGCGAAGGATCTGTATTGAAGAAATATTGCTATGAATACACCAACAATTCAAACTAAGGGACTTTAATACACTCATCACAAGATGAAAAAAAACGAAATGAAGGGGAAAAAAGAAATGTAGTTTTAGAATAAAAGAATATGGGAGGAATATGAGAAATTAGACTATTTTTTTTAGTGACTGTAAATTAAGTTTCTTATATAAATTATAAGTTAAGAAATTTAGGTTCGTTGTCCTATGTTGTAAAGATAAAGACATGTTTTCGAAGTTTAGGAGACAAAAATCGAACTGCAGAGCCCAAATGAGATCTGATAAAAGTTTTAGCTACGAGGGGCGGTCAATAAGTTTTGCGAATCGGTAGGGCAAAACAGAGGAAGGGGGATGGCTGTTTGTGGGGGTGTTAGGACAAGTTATGATAAGTCAGGACCTGCACCCGCACGCTCCTGCCTCGTTTATTTAAGAAGCAGTAGCTAATCGCACATCTTAAGTCACAAATTTTTCAACAATGGAGAAGGTTGAGCACCGCGCACTGATCAAATTTTTGACCAAGGAAGGCAAGAATGCAAAAAAGATCCATGAACGCATGGTTGCAGTGTATACCGACACCGCTCCTTCCTATGCAACCATTGCTCGCTGGAATAGGGAGTTCCGCCATGGTTGTGAGTCCCTTGAAGATGACCCCCGTTCAGGACGCCCGTCAGACGTGACCAACGAGGACAATGTGGCCCGTGTGGAGAGGAGGATCATCGAAAATCGACGGGTGAAGGTCGAAGAAATCGAGCGACAACTTGGAATATCACATGGAAGTGTTATCAACATCATCCACGACAATTTGGACATGGCGAAGGTTTCTGCCCGTTGGGTTCCTAGAAACCTGACACCCCATGATCGACTTCAACGTCGTCAAAATCCACAAGGCCAGAGTTGCAAAAGCTGCCCTGCGCGAGTGCAGATTCGAGGAGCTCAACCATCCCGCCTACACTCCAGATCTGGTCCCTAGCGACTACTTTTTATTCCGCCAGCTCAATGCTGCACTGCGTGGACGCCGGTTTGGGGACGATGAAGATGTCTAGCTCGCCGTCCAGGAGTGGATTGAACAGCAGTCGAGAGTTTTCTGGTTGTCGGGAATTTGAAGCCTCAGGGACAAGTGGCGCAAGTGCATTGAAGTCGAGGGTGTTATCAACATCATCCACGACAATTTGGACATGGCGAAGGTTTCTGCCCGTTGGGTTCCTAGAAACCTGACACCCCATGATCGACTTCAACGTCGTCAAAATCCACAAGGCCAGAGTTGCAAAAGCTGCCCTGCGCGAGTGCAGATTCGAGGAGCTCAACCATCCCGCCTACACTCCAGATCTGGTCCCTAGCGACTACTTTTTATTCCGCCAGCTCAATGCTGCACTGCGTGGACGCCGGTTTGGGGACGATGAAGATGTCTAGCTCGCCGTCCAGGAGTGGATTGAACAGCAGTCGAGAGTTTTCTGGTTGTCGGGAATTTGAAGCCTCAGGGACAAGTGGCGCAAGTGCATTGAAGTCGAGGGTAGTTATATTGAAAAATAATAAAACACTTTTCCTCATATCTCGTTTCCTTATATCCGAATTGCAAAACTTATTGACCACTCCTCGTGTGTAACTGTGCTGAAATTATGTCCGCCTATGCTGGACATTTCCCGGGAACTTAGTGACCTTATATTTATCTATATTGAAATTCATGTCTTTCTCTAACCCATTCCACTACTCTACATAAGATATTGCTTTGTAAATTTACTACAGCACTGGGATATGCTGGTCTATTTCCTATTTCTGTAGCAATTTTTGCCAAGAAATTACTTTCAAGCTCATTAATATAGATTTTGAATAACAATGGACTAAAAACTGGCCCTTGAGGGACACGGCTATACTCGCCTCAGCGAGAAATGGACGATAGGGGTGCGGTAAACACCGTCACGGGTGTCCCCGAACTGTTGCCATATCTCCACAGATCGGTTGCCCGCCTTCTCTCTCTCTCTCTCTCTCTCTCTCTCTCTCTCCATCTTTCGCTCTCTCTCTCTCTCTCTCTCTCTCTCTCATAGTCCATTTCTCGCTGCGGTGAGTATAGTGACCGACACCGAACATGAATCGATCCCACCTTCCAGGACACTATACCTGTGGTCGGCCAACTAGTTTTCGACCACTTCAAGTACATTTCACCCTATACCATGCGGTTTTACTTTTATCTGAAGTCTCTTATACAGGGTGGCTTATAAGTCCCAGGACACTCCACGTACAACTGTTTGTGTAAACATGTTATTAACGGAAAACGGATGTAATTTTTTATGTAACTGTAACTGTAGTGTCCTAGGACTTATGGACCACCCTGTACAAAGCAGTAGCAAGTGTTTAGTGGAAATAGACAATTTTATGCTAAATCTACTTTACTTGCCAGTCCCTCTACCTCCCTTCTGATAAGTGAGCGCCCACTATAAAGGTTACCACCTACCCTGGGGTGGGTTCACAGGTCCCAGACACTCTCGTATATTCTCTCCAAAGGTCTATTACCACACATTCCTTAACCTTTTTTCTCTCACACACTAATTCCCATCCTACAACCATCTTAGGTGCGACCTTCCAACCTTCTCACATCCAGACATTCTCGTCTATATCCTTCGCAGGTCTATTTCCCACCCTTTCCTCTTAAATCTCCACCCTACCTTAAAACACCCTCACAACCTTCTTTACGCTTTTTTACCAAGTTGTTCATTACTCTACCTTTCACAGACCAAACATTCCCACTCAACTTATCCATTTGTACTGTTCTTCCTCCAGAACTTTCTTTCTCGTTTCATAACATAGTCTCACTCTCATACAGCAATGTTATCATCAACATACTCTCATGCATCTCCCTGGCACATTTCACACATAAGCCTTTAGCAAAATAATACAGCCTTGTCTACAGGGTGCTCTGAATGTCTTGTTACCACCTGAAGAGCAACTATAATAAATTACTTATCTCGTCTATAATCAATAAATAATATTTTGTATCTATAGAAATAAATGTCTTCTGTTACCTAGTATCAGCCTCAAGGGTTGTTCCTCTGTTAACTAGTATCAGTCTCAATGGTTGTTCTTCTGTTACCTAGTATCAGTCTCAAGGATTGTTCTTCAAGGTTGTTCTTCTGTTACCTAGTATCAGTCTCAATGGTTGTTCTTCTGTTACCTAGTAACAGTCTCAAGGGTTGTTCTTCAGGAGGTAACAAGATATTCGTAACACCCTGTACAATAGACTATTCCATGCCCAGAAGTTTACTTGACTAAAAGTTAGGAAATATTATTTAAAGAATTCTCCTTTTGATTTGCCCAAAGTTTTGGTTTTATTTACACTTATTTATTATTATTATTATTATTATTTACATTTATTTTTATTATTATTTCGCCATGTTTATTGAATTTATTATTATTTACATTTATTATTTAACTATTACATTTATCATTAACATTTATTTTTATTTACATTAATTATTTATATCTATTACATATATTAAATACATCTATTACATTTATTATTTACATGTATTACATTAACGATTTACATTTGTTATTATTTGCATTTACTATTTACACATATTGGATTTATTAACATTAGTTATTTACATCAATTACATTTATTATTAACATTTATTTTATTGACATTTATTATTTACATCCATTATATTTATTATTAACATTTATTTAATTTATATTTATTATTAAAATCTATTACATTTGTTATAAAAAAATTATTATTTACATTTATTATTTACATCTATTAATTTCTTAAGATTTATTTTATTTACATTTATTTTCTATATCCATTACATATATTAATAACATTGATTTGATTTACATTTATTATTGACATTTTTATTATTTACATATATAATTAACTACATCTATTTCATTTATTATTAATCTTACATTATTTACATTTATTATTTAATTCTACTACAGTTATAATTAAAAATTTTTGATTTATATTTATTATCTATATCTATTACATTTATTTTCAACATTTTATTATTTACATCTATTAATTTATATTAACATTCATTTTATTTACATTTATTATCTACATCCATTACATATATTAATAATATTGATTTGATTTAGATTTATTACATTTATTATTAACATCTATTTTATTGACATTTATTAATTTATTATCTACATCCATTACATTTATTATTAACATTTATTTGATTTATATTTATTATCTATATCTATTACATTTATTATTAACATTTATTGTCTACATCCATTACATTTATTAATAACATTTTTTTATTTACATTTATTATCAACATTTATTTGATTCATATTTATTATCTATATATATTAAATTTATTATTAACATTTATTATCTACATCCATTACATATATTAATAACATTGATTTGATTTACATTTATTATTAACATTTATTGTCTACATCCATTACATTTATTAATAACATTTTTTTATTTACATTTATTATCAACATTTATTTGATTTATATTTATTATCTATATATATTAAATTTATTATTAACATTTATTATCTACATCCATTACATATATTAATAACATTGATTTGATTTACATTTATTATTTAATTCTATTACATTTATTATTAACATTTATTTGATATATATTTATTATCTATATCTATTACATTTATTATTAAATTTTTTATTATTTACAATTTTTATCTACATCTATTACATTTATTATCTACATTTATTTTTAACATTTTTGATTATTTACATTTATTATTTAATTCTATTAAATTTATTATTACTATTACTTACATTTATTCTGATGTGAAAATTGGCGATCTCTCATCCAGTTTCCCGCAATGACGCGACCTTCCACAAAAATCGAACCTCTCAATTATCTTTGGATTCAGATGATCGAATGAAGCCAAGATTTTAATTAAATTAAAAAAGATAACCAACAAAGAAATCTCTTGCACAAAGTGGGTAATAAAGTGGGAAAGAGAGAAGAAGTGAAAATGTGTGGAAGTCTATAGTAACAGATCCTCCAGCAAGCATTAAGTCTAATAGGCTATGGAATCGTCCAGATGTCAGCTACAGTATACTGGATAATTCTAAACCTGACACCTTTAAGGGTACACAGTAGGGGCGGGAGGGCGTGTTATTCCTTAAAGTTTGAGATTTAGCGGGAGCTTTGCCCCCTGAGGGTGAAAGAAGACGAGAAATTACGAAGTTAAGATTATGATATAGAGTTGTTAATGTATAAATATCTTTTGTAATTTTCAAAGAGAGCGGCGCACGATATTTTAGCAGGACTTTTTGCTATATTTTAGCTATTTTTAGTTTATAAGCTTTTTTCAACTTAAGTAATTAAATTAAACCTATATAAACTAATTTACCCTAGAAACTAACTTACTGTCGTGGTATGACATTACATTATATCAATACCATTTATATCTATGGGGAGGGAGCAATAACTTAAAGGCGAACAACAAGGAACGGAACGCCACGAGTTTCGACGCGCGGAACAGCGAGAAAAGAGTGCAACGAGGTCAGGTAAAATTTGGGCAATGGCAAAGCTGAAGGTTATTTAAAGAGGCATGTACAAAAATATAATTTTATTTACATCAAATAAGAGAATCAATGGGAAAAATTAAATTGGTAAACGAGGGGGATGGGGGAATTGCAGAGTTATGCATCAGACTCTGAAGTTAGAAATTAATGCGTTACAGAGGGAGACTATTCCAATGAGGAGGATTACTCAGATGGGTTGCTGAAGGGGAAGAGGGGTTGGCTTACGGAGGATTCCGGGTGAGACGTCAGGGTAAGGTTTCACGGATGTCTTCTGCAGGCAATAAACGTGAGGGCGAGGGCACTCACGGCTTCTGAGCGAGAAGTTGACGTGATGACGGTTCTCAAAAGGATGGGGGGGGGGCACGTCCGGTCCAGGGGAGAGTATTTTGGCTACCCGAAAACGAGGAGGGAACGAGAAGGGCTTCAACAGGAGTTGACGAGTGGAGTCGGAAAAATCGCTCAGTGGCGATCGTCAAATGGAATTACCTCACTGGCTGGACTAATTCCAACACACGAAATGATCAGCCGTAACTTTGCTTTGTTGTTAGCACTTGACTTGGAACTAGGGGAATGCTTCTTGGTCCTGGCGGGACTCCTCAACTCTGTGTCTCCCACCTGGAAGACGAGCCCTATATATCCGAGGCTCCCCCCGCAGGGGTGGTGGAAACAGCGCTACTCTCGAATGGCCTCGAATCTTCACGTCGAGTCGATTCTAACCCACGAAAAGGTAGTCCGAGGTGGACGTGTTTCGAGGGGGAGGGGGCTTACCAATTTAAGCCTAACTAAATTCTAGAACCTTCTCCAGCGCATGGACATCACTTCCGTGCTGAAAAATAAATTCCACGTAGAATTCCCCCACACATCTCCCATCCGAAAGATGATGCTCTACGGAGCAGTTGCGTAGGAAAGGATCATCCCACCCGTCGAACTAGAATTATCAAGGGTCTAGGGAAATTCTGACCTGCTACGACAGGTGTACACACAAAAAA
Organism: Ceratothoa steindachneri; assembly: GCA_963969495.1. Lineage (NCBI taxonomy): Eukaryota > Metazoa > Arthropoda > Malacostraca > Isopoda > Cymothoidae > Ceratothoa > Ceratothoa steindachneri. The sequence goes on along the minus strand of OZ018338.1, from coordinate 21,602,012 downwards.
AAACGTGAATCTGAGCTCAGCGGGGAATTTACGGACATAAGCTTTAAACGGGTCAATTCTAGAGACAATTTAACTAGTACAATTTTAAACAAAAAAAAATCACGGGAGAACATTGTCGACATTTCAGTAGAACCAAAAAATAGGATGTAATTAAATGGAGGCATGAATTAGGACTAATGACTAAACAACTTAGTGGACCCCCCCCGCCCCCCTCCCCCCAAAAATCAAAATTAAGAACATTAATGAGGTAATATTTACATAAGGGGTTATATTATCGGCAAACTTTTGCCAAGCATTTAACCTCTAGGTTATAGGAGAAATACCATATTTACAGTTATTTAATTTAGTGGCTCGTCGGCTTCTTCTGCCACCGGGTCACGACCTAAATTGTCTGCAACACAGTTGTCACTGCCGCGGACGTACAATATTTCAAACTGATATTGTTGGAGTATCAGCAACCATCTCATGATGCGCCCATTCTGACTTTTCGTATTTCTCAGAATCGACAAGGGGCGGTGGTCTGTTTCCACTACAAAAGGCTTTCCTATAAAGTACATACTGAACTTGATAACCCCCCAGACTATTGCCAAGGCCTCCCGTTCTATTACTGAATAATTTCGCTCGCGTAGTAAAAGTTTTCTGCTCGCGTAAACTGCAACTGCTGCAGCTGACTCTTGGAGTAGGGAGCTGGCCGGGAGCAGACGTCGAGTGCGGTCGCCTCAGATGGATTTGGAAATTCGGGTAGTGACGGGAGGGGATATTTATTGTCTGACTCAATATAAACTACTGGGACGACGTTGAGGGGGCCAGCGGGATATGCTGCTTCCAACGGGGATTCTTCGTCTGGGGCTACAAAGTTGTGTGTACCTGCACGCTGGTGGTACCTTTTTAACATATTCACGTGGAAAACCTTCGCTCCCGCCGGAGTACAGATGAGGTAATCCACGGGTCCTCTAGCTTCGAGGACAGGGTAGGGTCCCTTCCACTGGCTAAGGAGTTTGTTGCTTTCCGTGGGAAGTAGTAACATCACCTCCGTGCCAGGCTTGAATTTTCGTTCTCGTGACTTAAGGTCAAAGTAGGTCTTATACCTCTCTAAATTCACGTCCGCGTTCTTATAGGCTAAATCAGAACACTCTTCTAACCTTTTTCTCAAATCCAGGAGATAAAAGTAGGAGGTCTGTATTTCCTCGTCCAGTTGGGGATTAGTAAATAGTTTGTTCAGGATGCTGAGGGGACCGCGCACGTTCCGTCCGTACAAGAGCTCGAAAGGGGCGAATCCAAGGGTTCTATGACGGATATCTCTTTACGCGAAAAGGGCAACCGGCAAGTATCGGTGTCATTCTCGGGGCTGGTCAATGCAACGCCTTTTGAGGACTGATTTGAGGGTCCCGTTTAATTTCTCCCACATACCGTTCCCAGCCGGATGGTAAGGGGTGGTAAACAAAGGTTTTACCATCAGAAGCTTGCCTACATATTCCATGAGTTCGGAAGTAAACTGTCTCCCTTGATCTGACAGTACCTCCTTGGGAATTCCCACGCGCGAGAATATGGAGATCAGTGCTTCGGCGCACGTGATACTATCACTCTTCTTGAGGGGGACTGCTTCTGGGATTCGGGTAGCGAAGTCTACCAAGGCGAGGACATAGCAATTTCCTTCGCTTGAAGGGGGGTGAATAGGGCCAATCAGGTCGATAGCCACTCAGAAGAAGGGCTCGGTGATGATGGGGCCTCTCTGAAGGGGGGCTGGCTTAACCCGCCCTTTTGCGGACGTCTTTTGGCAGATATCACATGACCGACCATATTCGGCGATATCTCTGGCTGTACCTGGCCAAAATAAATACTTGAAGACTCGTTGCGCGGTCTTATTATGGCTGAAATGGCCTGCGAATAAACTGTGATGGGAGAGCTTCAATACTTGTGGGATGTATTCACGCGGAACACGCAAGACATGTGTTTCTTGGTCTGTGACTTCCGAGCAGGCACGAAACAATAAGTCCTTCACGAGATACGACACTCGTTTGTTACCTTGGGTGGACTCACGCTCGAGGGTTTTAGTTTTATCCCAAAGGGGGAGGAGAGGTGCGCACTCCTTCTGGGCGCGGGAAAACTTGTCGCTCCGGAAGGCTTGGAACTCCGGGTCGATAGGGGTTTCCAGGGGAATGGGTGCATGAAGTTCCAAGGCTACCTGTGTACGGGTAATTACGGGCTGGGCCACGGGATGGTCGTGGATTACTGGGCTCTAACCGATCAAAACGGAGCAGAACTTGATTGGGGTCGCTACCACTCTGGCACAACCGGACATATAGTCACACTCGATGTGACAACGAGTTACTGGGAAACGACTGGCCCGGCCGAGGTAGTCGTGAACCACCGCAAACTTCTTGTGATCGGGGCCAACAGGGGGAAGTAGGTCCTCAGGCAATACGATACAGGTTGCACCCGGTGTCACTGACGAGGGTAGATACTCGGCAACCGTTCACGGTTCCGTTCTCGAATTTCAAACCACCAGGGTTGTTAGAGGAAGTTTACCTCATGGTCCGGAACTTTGGTGGGCGAGGGAGGTTCGGGGTTCTCCTGAGGTGACGGAGGAGAAGCAGGAGCGGCCCAGATTTGGTGCACTTGGTGGGCCTGAGAGTTTGCGAATCGGGAGTTTTGAGGACAGTTCGTGCGGTAATGGCCGGGAACTCCGCAGTTGTAGCAGATGATCGGGTTCTTTTGGTACGGCACAACCGGGGGAGAAGAAAGGAGGGGCTTAACGTCTCGGTGTTCAGATGGATGGATGGAAGTTTCTTGGCTTCGAGGGACTAGGAACTTTGGTAAATCTTGGAACCAATTTAGGAGGGGCCTTAGGACCATAAAATTTAGTTTTGGGGGGCAATTGGGGAGCCTTTTTAACATCGTAGGGTATAAATTGTGACTACCCGCGTAGACATTGGCCTCTTCCAAGCACTCCTTGAAAGTGGCACAACGTTTATCCTTAATGAAGGCGCGAATTTCGGGAGCTACGGCAGCTGAAAGCTGATCCCTAAGGAAGAAGTCCAGAAGAGACTCGTAGACTTGATGAATCTGGCACGCATCCAGCCAACACTAAAGGTGTCTTGGGAGGATGTACCCGTGTTGCCGAAATGTTTGACCAGGACGGATCCTTTCCTGGCGGAATCGGGAGCGGTAGAATTCGCAATTCATATGAACAGCGGCTAACAATTCGGACTTTAACGTAGAATAGTCCAAAGTTGCTTCCGGGGGAAGGGATACGAAGATATCCCTTAACTGTGCATTTAGGAGAGGAAGTAAGCGAGCGACGCAATTAATTTTGAGATCCCATCTATTGATCTGAAAGATTCTCTCAAAATGGGTCAAAAAAGACCCAAAGTCCTCTCCATCATTAAAAGCGGGAAGTTTGACTGAAGGAGTTTGGGGAATTTTAGCCCGAGAACCGATGGACTGAAAATCCATTTGATTTCAGCTCATTTCCAGCTCATGCTGCCTAATTTGTTCACGTTCTTCCATCTCCATTTTGTTCTTCTCCATCTCCATCTTCAGTTTGTTCTCAATCTCTGTTTTTAGTTTGTTCTCCTCCATCTCCATTTTCAGTTTGTTCTCCTCCATCTCCATCTCCATTTTCAGTTTGTTCTCCTTTATCTCCATCTCCATTTTCAGTTTGTTCTCCTCCATCTCCATTTTGTTCTTCTCCACTCCATTTCCAGTTTGTTCTCCTCCATCTTCATCTTCAGTTTGTTCTCCATCTCCGTTTTGTTCTCCATCTCCATTTTCAGTTTGTTTTCCTCCATCTCCATTTTCAGTTTGTTCTCTTCCATCTCCATCTTCAGTTTGTTCTCCATCTTCGTTTTTCTTAGTTCCTCCTCCCTTCGCTCTGCCCGTTCGTTCCTCTCTTCTTCCTGTAAGTAATTTAATAGGTCTTTGCCCGAAAGACCTAACATTTCACCCTGACTCTTGAATTTTTGGAAGGATGTCATTGTTACGCAGTTAACTGAGGGAACACTGACACGCAAACGAGCTAGGACACTACCCACGCGAAACGAATACTTGAATATTCGTGAAGGCCTTGTTCCCCCCCAAAATTATGATACAGCTACCTACCTCTGCTGTTTCTAAGCGGAAAAAAAGTAAAATGGTCCTACCGGAATTAGGACACCAGAGACCTTAACTCTTTTGGATTAATAACCAGGGAAGTCTCCAAAATTCAAACACAATAAAAAAAATTAATTACCTGGGGTCCAACACAAAATCTAAATAGATTAACATTCCACTGCTCTTCAATTAAATTGAACTTGCCTTCTGCCAGTACAATACAAAAATTAAAATAAAAGGGATAGACGTGAATAACAAGGGAACTTCTAATGTCGAAATTAAAATGACACGGGTTCGTAAAAACCCCAAGCACACTTGACACCAAAATTATATAATATGTATATTAATAAATATATATATGTCGTGTTATGACATTACATTATATCAATACCATATTATATCTATGGGGGAGGGACCAATAACTTAAAGGCGAACCGACAAGGGACGGAACGCCACGAGTTTCGACGCGCGGAACAGCGAGAAAAGAGTGCAACGAAGGATTCTGGGTGAGACGTAAGGGTAAGGCTTCACGGATGTCTTCTGCAGGCAATAAACGTGAGGGAGAGGGCGCTCGGAGCTTCTGAGCGGGAACTTGACGTGATGACGGTTCTCAAAAGGGAGGGGAGGCGGTAACGTCCGGTCCAGGGGAGAGTGTTTCGGCCACCCGAAAACGAGGAGGGCTTCGACAGGAGTTGACGAGTGGAGTCGGAAAAATCACTCGGTGGCGATCGTCAAATGGAATTACCTCACTGGCTGGGCTAATTCCAACACACGAAATGTTCAGCCGTCACTTTGCTTTGTTGTTATCACTTGACTTGGAACTAGGGAAATGCTTCTTGGTCCCGGCGGGACTCCTCAACTCTGTGTCTCCCACCTGGAAGACGAGCCCTATATATCCGAGGCTCCCCCCGCAGGGGTGGGGGAAACAGCGCTACTCTCGAATGTCTTCGAATCTTCACGTCGAGGCAATTCTAACCCACGAAAAGGTAGTCCGAGTTGGACGTGGTTCGAGGGAGGGGGGGGCTTACCAAGTTAACCCTAACCAAATTCTAGAACCTTCTCCAGCGCATGGACGTCACTTCCGTGCTGGAAAATAAATTCCACGTGGAATTTCCCCACACTTAAAAAAGCTAAAAATGGCTAAAATCTAGCAAAAAAAAATTCCTCCTAAAATATTGTGCGCCGCTCTCTTTGAAAATGACCAAAAACACTATACATTTGTGCTAATCTATGGTGTTATTTGGTTCTTCGGAGTTTTGAGGAATGACCAGAAACACTCTATACATTTGTGGTAATGTATGGTGTTATTAAGTTCTTCGGCGTTTTGAGGAATCACCAAAAATAACCCTAAACACTCTATACAGTTGTGATAATGCATGGTGTTATTAAGTTATTCGGAGTTTTGAGGAATTACCAAAAATGACCAAAAACACTCTGTAGATTTGTGGTAATGTATGGTGTTATTAAGTTCTTCGGAGTTTTGAGGAATATGAATATAAAACCCAGAAAGTCGAAGGAACAATTTAAATATTCAGGGATGGTGATACGACAAGTCTCTTCACTCTGGGACATCGGCCTCGTCGTTAAAAGCCGATGGGGTAGAACGGTCGCAAATCGAGCGCAGTCAAAGGAAGAAGCGCAGCGGATACATTTTAACTCATCAGAACAGTAAACAAAAGAAAAAAATGGAAATTGCAGATTAAAAAAATGAATTGATTTAACACTGATACTTATAATAAACAAGATAATGCAAGCATAACACAATTTAGTTTGACAAGTTGCCAAAATAGGTAAAATATTGTACATTAAGTCAATAGTGATTTCGATAAGATGTCAAAAAGAAGGAATTGATAAACACTACTTTGCAGGTATAAGCGAAGACTCTATATAGAAGTTTGTCCGAAAGTCTTGTCCCCCCCGTGTTAATTTGGCTTTAATTTTCTATTTCAGATGACCGAAAGTCTTGTCACCCAGTGTTAATTTTGCTTTAATTTTCTATTTCAGATGACCGAAAGTCTTGTCAGCCCGTGTTAATTTTGTTTTGGTTTTCTATTTCAGATGACCGAAAGTCTTGTCACCCAGTGTTAATTTTGCTTTAATTTTCTATTTCGGATGACCGAAAGTCTTGTTCGCCCGTGTTAATTTTGTTTTGATTTTCTATTTCAGAGGACCGAATGTATTGTCAGCCCGTGTTAATTTTGTTTTAATTTTCTACCTCAGGTGGCTGACACAAGCTCCTACAGTAGAAAGAGAGGCTGATTGAAAATGTATGGGAAAACGCTCGTGTGCATTTTTGGCAAGGACATGGATGATGTGTAACATGATTTCACTCTATTGAAAGTGAATACACTAAACCAGTACATATATTTGATATTATTATATTTTTCCTGTATTGTTCTTATTAATTTTGGGGAGAGGGTGACAAGACTAACGGATCACCCTGTAGGAGTATTCATGAAATCATCCTACAACCATCCCACGTTTTAATTAAATCTAAGTCGCGAGATATCATCTTTCCTGTTTCCCAAATGGCCTCATTTTAGTATGGAGGTATCTAACGTTCTCAAAGAAGTTTGGTCGATTGGGTAGATTTGTTTGGGTGGAGTAGGTAGACAAGGAAATTCCTCTAACCATACTGGATGCAGGTCCAAGGCCTCATTGAAATTGGGCTAAAAATTGGTTTAGCAACCATACATCTCTTGATACATGTTTCACATTTGTGGGTTGAAGTGTTTAGAGAGCAGTATTAAATACCTGGGAATCGCTCTTTAAAATAGGATTTTTCACAAACCAATTTCTCCATTGATAGAGTTTACATGGATGAACGTTTTTATTACCAAAATATATGTTCATACCTTAAGTTGTCCTATGTAGATTGTCGAGGAATAGGCCGAGGAGTGGTTGGGGTTTTCTCCGACTATTATATATATACATATATCCTATTATCCCGAATGCGGAGGAGTCGTCGTACTACTCCTTATACTTCGTTCGGCCCGTTCCCTGAATGGGTTAATTGACTCAGAGTGCTTAGAGGTTGGCTACAGAAGGATTGTAATGAACTTTGCCAGCAAGCGACCCAAAGGAAGTTAGATACACAACAATATGAAAATAAAGTTTTAATGAACACCAAATAAGAAAATATATATATATATATATATATATATATATATATATATATATATATATATATATATATATATATAAATAATGTGCTTTGAGAGATAAATCAATAAGTGAATCTCGGATATCTCACTTGGCTTGTAAATAACTATTCACTATGTAAATTCCTATACACTTGTAATGTTGGTAAGCTTCGCGGTAAAGTTGGGGAATGTTACAGGGAAGGGTTACCTTGGAACTTGATGCTCGGGTGGTGCTGGTGAGTGAAGGTAATGAGATAAGGGGTGGAGACGATGAGGTAGGTTCTCCAGGGACCGACCTGAACCCACAATTCTGTCACGATTGTGCTGGAAGAAGGCGGTGACGGGAGCTTCTTGTCAAAGAGGGCCCCACGCTCGTGAACTCCGAGGAATCTCGGGTGCATCTCTGAGGAGGGAACCAGATTGAGGCTGTTTGTAGCTTCGGCTCTGACACGTGAGTACGAGCTTGGGTTCACACTGACTTGCAGACCAACGGGATAAGGAGCATCCCTAACTGGAACCGATCTCCTCTCTGAAGACTTGATGCTTCGACGAATAACCACAACACCGAGATATATAGAAATTCCTGCCCCGACAGACGCTGTGCAGGCTCTACTACTGAGAGTTAAAAGAATTCATCTTTTATACTCGAAACTCGGGAGAGGTTCACATGGCTCCGGAAGTAGATTTGATATCAAGCGTCCTTCTACGGGTGAGAGCGGCTTGATTATCTCCTCCATTTCGTCCTTTGAAAACTTCCGGGAACCATCGGAAGCCAAGATGGGCTCCCATCTATCGATAACCAGCCGAGGAAGGAACGCAGTGGTTAGCTAAAATGGTCGGCGGGTTCTTCCAGCGGGAGACCATCGGATATCGTGCCGGAAGGGGAAGGTTTGATAACCGGCCCGCCCGGAAGGGAGGTGGGGAAATGTGGGTGCATTGTGCTATTCTCCTACATAGATGATAATGGCATCTTAGAAAGAGAATGAAGATATATATTACAGTTAAAGTCCGCGATCAAAGATACATCTAGGCATAAAAGTAATTTGATACTGTCATAATTTTAGTTAAAAGAAGAAGACAAATAAACCGCCTTCTCAATTCTATTCCCATTCTCTTCGTTAATCAACTACACAAAGATTAAGATCTTTTTATATAAATAAATATATATATATATATATATATATATATATATATATATATATATATATATATATATATATATATATGATGGAAAGAGAGTGAGATAGAGAGTAAGAGAAGGATGGAAAGAATAAAATGGAGAGAAAAAGAGATATGCAAGAGAGTGGGAGAAGAGAAAAAGAGTTTGATAGATAGATATATAATAAAAGAATTAGATAGATTGAGCGTTTTGACAGATATACAATTAGAGAGGATTGAGAGAAAGGTTGATAGACAAGTAAATAAATATTGAGAAATAGACAGATAGACAATTAGAGAGAAAATGAGAGATGGACAGATAGATAATTAGAGAGACTGAGAGCTAGACAGATAAACAATTAGAGAGATAGACAAATAGGCACTTGGTGAGAGAATGAGTGATAGACTGATAGACAATTAGAGAGAGAGTGAGAGCTAAAGAGATAGACTGAGAGATAATTAGAGAGATATTGAGAGATAGACAGATATAGATATAGAGAGATGGAGAGATAAACATATATACAGAAAAGAGAGATTCATAGATAGACAGATAGAGAGGGATAGAGAGACATATATAGATAGACAGTGGAAGATATTGAGAGAAAGAGAGAAATAGATTAAGAGACAAACTGAGAGAAAGAGAGAGATAGAGAGAGACAGATTGAGAGAAATAGAGAGATTGGCAGATAAAGGGATATTAAGAGATAGACTGAGTGAGAGTAAGAGAGATTGACAGATTACGAGAGATAGACTGAGTGAGAGTAATAGAAAGATTTTAGGCATAGCGAGAGATTAAACAATATAGAGAGATTGAAAGAGATTTAGACATCGAGAGATAGATAGAGATTTAAACCAAGAGATTGTGAGAAAGATAGATATAGATTGAAATATAGGGAAATATTTGAGAGAGAGAGAGTGTGTGTGTGTTAGCGAATGGTTGAGAGATAGATAGAGAATTAGAGATAGATATTGAGAGAAAGATATAAATTGAGTGATAGCGACATATTGAGAGAGATTGAGGGATAGAAAGAGATTGAATGATTGTGAAATAGCAAGATATAGATAGATATATAGATAGATAAATTTCCTTTACTAAGGATAATCAACTGGAGATTGAGAGATAGAAAATAGAGATAGAGGGTGAGAGCGAGAGAGAGAGAGAGACAGAGAGTGGGAAAGATAGAGAGAGAGAGAGAGAGAACGACAGCGAGAGAAAGAGAGGGATATGGAGATTTTATCATGTATTACAATAATTAAAGTTCCTAGAATTTTTAATTCAGATAGTGGCGAAAAGCGAAATTTTGTCTAAAAATAATGACAAATGTCAATGAAAGCTTTAATGACATTAATTTCATTCTGATCTTTATCAATTCCTTTTAATTCCCTCCCCTATTAGCTGAGCTCCTCCCGGGATTTGGCCCAAAAGCTCAAACCTTTAAACTTTTCCCGCCAAATAATCGAGGCACGCTCTCGTGCGCGCCAAATTTGTTTACACTTTGCGAAGCGTTTGGTGTGGTCGGAGGGGAGAAGAAAAAGATTTTAATAAAGCTCTCTGTATGCACGATGGATCGACAGCCGCTATGCGAGTGGGTGGGCTTTGTAATAGAATATATATATATATATATATATATATATATATATATATATATATATATATATATATATATATATATATATATATATATATATATATATATATATATATATATATATATATATATATATATACGGGTGTTCCAAAAGTCACGCACCATAGGAGAAATAGGTAAGTTTTTCCTATAGTGCGTCACTTTTTGGACACACTGTAGTTTCGGTTAGATATTAAACGGCAACCAAAGTATAGACCAGTGCAACAAAAGAATGAGATAATTTAGAACTTTTTTCCCGAAATATTAAGTTGATTGAGTCTGATGTCACAGCGGTTGCCTTGGCAATGTGCCACACTGTCCCGAGATATTACGTTTGTTGACTCATCATCGACACGAGCATCACTATTGAAATAAAGAATAAAATGGCAACTTTGTTGATGATAAAAGTTTGATTGTGGTTTAATATCTAGCCGAAAATACAGTGTGTCCGAAAAGTGACCCACCATAGGGAAAACTTACCTAATTACCCTATGGTGCGTGACTTTTACGACACTATATATATATATATATATATATATATATATATATATATATATATATATATATATATATATAGTTGGGTAGCAGTCTTGGTAAAAAACAAACTAAATTGCTGAGCTTTCAATCTTATTCGATCATCTTCGGAGTGTTTTGATATGTTCTTGCCTCTTTTACCGATGTAATGAGTGGAGTGAGGATCTGACAGAATGAAAAAAACGATTTTATGGATATTTATTCTGCCTAGGTTGAGCATAACGTTAGAGGAAATTGGCCAGTCCAGTGAGTGGAATTTTAAAATAATTTTAATGGGCGATTCCAGCTTGTCGCTTGACTGTTGATGGACGGATTATCTTCGTTTATTAATATGGTCTCTAAGATGTTCATCCTAGCTTTATTAACCTCTTTTCTTTTAATAACGGTTTTATCAACTAGCATGTCTCTCTTATTCGATCATCTTCGGAGTGTTTTGATATGTTCTTGCCTCTTTTACCGATGTAATGAGTGGAGTGAGGATCTGACAGAATGAAAAAAACGATTTTATGGATATTTATTCTGCCTAGGTTGAGCATAACGTTAGAGGAAATTGGCCAGTCCAGTGAGTGGAATTTTAAAATAATTTTAATGGGCGATTCCAGCTTGTCGCTTGACTGTTGATGGACGAATTATCTTCGTTTATTAATATGGTCTCTAAGATGTTCATCCTAGCTTTATTAACCTCTTTTCTTTTAATAACGGTTTTATCAACTAGCATGTCTCTCGTTAGGTTCATATTATGAGCACTCTCCATATGATTTTTAGGCCCTCCGCTTTGTAGATGCATTGTTAGACGTCTCGAAAGTGTAGTAGTTGTCATGATAATATATTTTGAGTTGTTATAAAGCTTACAGTCTTTATGTGGGCAGATGAACTCGTAAACTATGTTGGTTGACTTGAGATTCTAGAAGTTTAGGCAGGTGTTGTTTTCCATTAGGAGATTGCTGGCTTTTGTTGTTTTATAATAAATGATGAGTGTAATTTTATCTATTTGATTTTTAACCTTGATGTTACGGCTAATAATCTCCTTTATGTTTTTTTCATGTATTTTATAGGCCGTGGACATCTAATTTCTGTAATACACTTTGAAAGGTATAAAATAAGCGTAATCGGCTCATACATCCGCCGAGCTTATAAATGATGCTCCACGTGGGAACTTTTCCACTAAGAGATAGCACGAGTAAAACAAACACACATGAATAACGGTTTCTCAAACAGACTGATTGACAAACAACTCCAATCATTTTTAAATAATCATTGCAAAGATATGGATAAAACTGAAAGTAATCAAGGAGAAGTTAACAACATCAAAGCGAAAACGATTCCGTGCCCCTACGGGTAGATGCAAAAGATTTCGTGCCCCGGCAGGTGGGTGATAACGATTCCGTGCCCCGACGGGTGAAAGAAAACGATTCCATGCACCGACGGGTGGATGAAAACGATTCCGTGTCTCAACGGGTCGATGAAAACAATTTCGTGCCCCGACGGGTGAATATAAACGGTTCTGTGCCACAATGGGTGGGTGAAAACGATTCCGTGCCCTAACGGGAGTAGCATTGAAGCCAGTTGGAAGAGTGCACACAGACGCACACATCAATGTGCACATTAAAACACGTACATACGTACATGAACTCGCACTCCGAGTCTACCCCTCCCCCCCCTTACTGGTTGGTCGTGAAGATGCTCCCTCACCCCTCCCACCCCACCACTAGGTCAGTGAAATTTAGGGGAGAGACAGGGTTTAGAGCTTGTCGCCAAATGCTCCCTCCTTCCTCCCCCTGTCCCCACCCTAGCCTTATTCATGAACTTTTATCGAAGGAATCAGAGTCTGCACACATATACACGATCATACATATGTAAACACACACACACAATTATTTGTTTGTCGTCATACTTGAAAATAATAAAAGAGGCTAAATGATGCAAAGAGATAGTATCTTTGTTTAAACATTTTAGTGAGGCTTTTTTTTCGAGCGATAGTTAATGCAGTCTGCGACACATGCGACATCTTTACATATCCAAAGATTTGATCAAAAGATTACTAATGTCTAGACCATATTTAAAATCTTTCTCTAAATTTTTTTCATACTTCCTTCACTCAGCTTTCCTTTTGTATGTGGAGGGGTGCAGAGGGGAAACATTTGGTGACAAACAAATATAGGTGGGATGACCTTGCACCTCAAGTGTGTGTGTGCAGGCCCTAATTCATCGAAAAAAGGTTCCTTTGGAGCAAATCGGGCATGGTTTGAATTTTCATCTATTTTTCTGTATCCGTATGACAGTGGAGTTGCCACTTAACTTTTTTACAATCCTTTAATTGGTCCGTCTAATTGACATCGTTTAAATCATTTGTCGCTAAACTTTTCTGTGTGTGACACGCTCTAAGATGATCTTCCATCCACACCGGATCACACCCAGACTTAGTAGTTATTTTGCAACCGAAGATGTGTGTAGATCAGATTATAAATTTAGCCGAGACTATTCATCTACGGTTGATTTCTACGATCATGTTCGTCGACTTATTCATGAAGACCTAATTGATAGGATTGAATTTCTGTATAGTGGGTCAGTCCAACCACCTTTCATTTACATCAACGGAGAAGAAGTACTTGAACATCTCCTGTTTATGGATTTAGAAGATTTAATCATCGGTGAAAAATTAAAAAACTAGCTTACGGATCAGTTTTACTTTGTAGGAGGTCTATCCGATAGTCACAGTATATTCTAACATGGTGATTTATGGTGAGAAAGTAGTGAAAATTGCTATATTTGACACAAAATCGCTGTTATTTAGTTTTATCTCATGGTATTCCCATCAGCTCATTGATATGATGAAAACCAAGATTGAAGAGGCAAGGATGAAAGAATTCTCCTTCTCACAAGATCAAGAGTTATTTTGTAAACAAATTAAAACAGTGGTAGTTAAACGCGTTTTACTTCATCTTTTATTTTATTCGTATTAATCAGAGAATATTATTAATGGTTAAAAATAATATATACATAAAAGCTAATAATAGCTGACAGGGAATTAAAGTATAGTAATTTTTAAATGTCATTTAAGATCCCTTTGAAACTGAAAGGTATGGTTCGATAACTACCTGGGAGTTCAACACGTTTACGAAACGTCTTTCTGAAAACCATTTTCCCTCTCACCTCTTTCATTCCACCGTGTTCCTTGGCTCTGAGAAATCCATAAATTGTACAAGGATATGACTATCAGCATTCTCTCTATCGGCATCGGCTCCAACTAGGCGTTTGATAGTACCGTAAGTTATTATATCATTCGTCTGAGTGTTAATGGTTGATCCTTTAACACGAGGTATATACTTAACCCCACTCGTCTAGATACCTACCGGATAGGATTTGGGACCCTTAGAGCATAATGAATCTCCATACGCCTCGGCATCGTACACATCTTTGATCTCATCGGTGAGATCACCTAGGAATTCTCCAAGTCTAGGTTGTGGGTCATCTTTCCTAGCAATGAAGATGGCACTGTCTGTGTCACAGTACAACAACCGTTCACCCAACGAGTCTAAGAGGCCATAGAGCTTGATTCAATCATAAGCGGTTGTGAATGCTGCAATTGAAAGATTCATTACGTGGGAGTCAACTTCTACACGTTCAGCATTCTCCACTTTTGCTATGTATTCATTACCAACTACATCTAACGAGTTCACAATGTAATCGTCGTTTTTATCAGGTCGATTACATCCTGGTTTGAACCACATATGACCATTTTCATACCACGAATCCTCTGAGCGAACTTTCCCCAAAGACTGTAAAGGAAGAAAATATGATCAGGATTAATGGGCTGTTTGTTTGTATTATTATATCTGGTGGTACACCACTCTATACCATACACTAACACTATATTATATTGAGAGGGGGGGGGCTTAATCACCTACTGCAGCGCAAACCTTTTAAGGACTGTTCGTAGGGATTAACGACCGACTAGGAGGTCAAACTTGAGGCGCTGGGTTTCAAATCCTTAATAATCAGACAGAGTACATAAATGGTTGGCAAGATTTACTTTGAATAGGCTGAGAGTATCATTCAAGGTTAGTTAAAGATGAATTAACAAAAATATAATTTTATTTACAAACATAAAAATAAAAAAAAATAGCAAGAGGGGATTATTTAAATTGAAATAGTCTCTAGATAATTATTATGAGGAGGGATTCTTAAATAGAATTAATTGATTAGCGTTAATAAGGCTCAGATCAAAAGGGGGAACTTGATAATACTAATAATGGAGGAGATTTCAGTCTTACGGGTCGCTGACCTCGACGAAGGTCCTCCTTGAGATGAGGCGAGTGAGGAACGATCCGATGAGCCAAGTGGGCACGGTCCGAATGAGGCAAGTGAGGCATGATCCAAATCAACCTTCCGATGAAGATAGCCAATCTTCAAAGATGACGTTCGACGAGAAATGTGGGAATTCTTGTAATTCCACTGGAAGAGGAAACTTCTTTTCCTCAAAGGTAATCGCTGGATGTTTTCTTCGGTTCGATTAAACGAAGGGAGATGGTTGCGCAAATTCAAAGGATTGCCGTTCACAGAAGCTACCAATTGACTGGGGTAGAATCACGGCGGAGAAAGTCTTGCTGTCTGATGAACGCTCACGGGACTTCGACTCGAGACGATGAGGACGACTTTGAGGTGCGTGCGGGATTCCTCGATCTCCAATCAAAACCGAGTATTTGTATGGGCGATTCTGAAGGGGAAGGGGGAATTTGGAGAAAGGAGTCACAAGCTTCAGACATCTTGATCCGGAGGCGAGTCGATTCATCATTTAACAGCAAGGCGCGAAACATAGCGGCTCTTTCTCGCCTCGTCGCCGGGGGGGGGGGGGGATGGGGAGCTCGGGACAATTTCGCAAGATTGGGAGATATTTCTCCAATGCGCTGAGGAGTCAAAACTTCTCGAATGTTCCCGAACAGGAAGTGACGTTTTCACAGGCGGGATACAATCGCACGTCGTCTCCAAATAACGTGAGGTGGTCAGTGGTTGTTCTTTTACATTATTATTATTATAATACTATTGCCTTCCATTTTTCGAAATTATTGACTTCATATTCGTTGTACAATGTGCTAATATTTATAAAAATTACATTTTGAATGTAATATATTAATGCAGAAAAAACTAATCGCAGGAAGCAATCCTTTCCTGTTTAGATAGAGCTTCGCTCTAAATCGCTTCCCAGGATTCTTTTCGATGTTGTTTATTTGGATGTTTATCCCCTCTGCCTGATTCACCCTCTTCACCTTTTCCATTCTCTCTTCCTCCCCAAACACTCCTCACGGGAATCCAGAAGCTTCTTTTTTTTCTTCTGGAAAATTTTTTATATACTCTGCGAACAAACCATCTCTCTTTTAAAACTTCCAAAACTCGTAAGTTTTCTTGATCTTTTACATCTTTCCAGGGCAAGTTTCAGTTCCGGGGTTTTGTACACTCCGCAAATCATACGTTGCTCTTCAGAGTGATCTCACTCGCGAGAGTTTTGCTGGGCGCATGTGGTGCAGAGTGTGAAAGTAAGTTTACCATCTATGGATTGAAGGAGAACTGGAATATACAGATAATTAGGAGGGAGAACATGAACCTTTACGATAGCGAAATATGTCTCATTCACCCCTCAGGGAATTCTTGAATAGACGGAATTTCTCGGAAAGATACGCAACGTCTAGGTGATCCTACGGGATAGAGATTGTTTTTCATGCAGTACGGATATAAGGAGCAAAAATCGACGTAATGGATTTTCACACCTTCATTTGGTGGGTAGTATAATATAAATGGGTTACATCTGCCGCCAAAAAGTGCACTCCCCACATTCAATACACCATTCACTACATCAGCGGAGATTCTATTAACCGCCTCACATCATCTTGGAATGGTTTGCATCATAGTTTCAAATTCACACTCCCAGAGAATGATAACCTTGTATTTGCTACCGAGAATTCGATCATTCTCTATTGTCTAGTAGTACCAATCTAACGCCCCACGTCCACCAATGTAAACATCTTGTTTGAGATTACAGTCCTCTTTCTGGCACTCATGCCAATATCATCCATGTAAGAGAAACACGGTTCCTTCTCCTGATGGTGAAAACACGTCAGGGAAAAAACTCTTCCACCAACAGAAAGGCTTCGCTCACTACTATTTCTTGCCTGGAAAATCGAGATTCTTCTAACATATTCTTCAAACATAAGCCAACGTTGAGCCTTATAAGAAAAAGCTTTTGATTTCTTTCTGTCGATAATCGCAATCGAATTTTCTGGTAAGAAGACATCTTTATACACCTTGTAACACAATGAGGCTATTATGATGCAAGACTGCATAGGATCAATTTTAAATCTTCTGATGAAGAAACGCCTAAACTTCTCATAAAACAGGTGAAGGATAGAAACATCTTGAATGCAATACTTAATGCACCCTGTGCGAATATTGTATTCACGTCCCACGCCCCACGTCCACCAATGTAAACATCTTGTTTGAGATTACAGTCCTCTTTCTGGCACTCATGCCAATATCATCCATGTAAGAGAAACACGGTTCCTTCTCCTGATGGTGAAAACACGTCAGGGAAAAAACTCTTCCACCAACAGAAAGGCTTCGCTCACTACTATTTCTTGCCTGGAAAATCGAGATTCTTCTAACATATTCTTCAAACATAAGCCAACGTTGAGCCTTATAAGAAAAAGCTTTTGATTTCTTTCTGTCGATAATCGCAATCGAATTTTCTGGTAAGAAGACATCTTTATACACCTTGTAACACAATGAGGCTATTATGATGCAAGACTGCATAGGATCAATTTTAAATCTTCTGATGAAGAAACGCCTAAACTTCTCATAAAACAGGTGAAGGATAGAAACATCTTGAATGCAATACTTAATGCACCCTGTGCGAATATTGTATTCACGTCCCACGCCCCACGTCCACCAATGTAAACATCTTGTTTGAGATTACAGTCCTCTTTCTGGCACTCATGCCAATATCATCCATGTAAGAGAAACACGGTTCCTTCTCCTGATGGTGAAAACACGTCAGGGAAAAAACTCTTCCACCAACAGAAAGGCTTCGCTCACTACTATTTCTTGCCTGGAAAATCGAGATTCTTCTAACATATTCTTCAAACATAAGCCAACGTTGAGCCTTATAAGAAAAAGCTTTTGATTTCTTTCTGTCGATAATCGCAATCGAATTTTCTGGTAAGAAGACATCTTTATACACCTTGTAACACAATGAGGCTATTATGATGCAAGACTGCATAGGATCAATTTTAAATCTTCTGATGAAGAAACGCCTAAACTTCTCATAAAACAGGTGAAGGATAGAAACATCTTGAATGCAATACTTAATGCACCCTGTGCGAATATTGTATTCATCTTCCTGGAAATTCAGGTAAAAATTACTGTCAAAGTGTAATTTTTCCTCATTGTTCATTTTCTCATTGTTAAAATAGCTTTTTCCAGGAACCAGTCCAGTATAATTCAAAGTTTCCTCTGAAAGAAAATCGTAAGGAAAATAACCTTTTTCCATTTCGGGGATTCCCATTGTTTGGGGCATTTTTTTACAGCGATGAGGGCATGGATAGGAGTGTATCCTTAAAAATTATGTCCTAAACGAGCTCTATATTAAAGATTTTTAGTCCCCGATTCATTGGATTCGAAGAGAAGAGATTAGGATTCAAATATTGAAGCAACTCGTCATGGATGAATTGGACATCGAATTTGGCATTATTCTGTGCCATTACATATTTATCTTTTCACATTTTCTCTCTATCCGCTAATTCGTATTAACTTTATAATAAAGGTTTTACAAGGGGAGTTTTCACCATCTCTTTCAAAATTCTTTGTTCGTCTACCACAGTTCTTATATTTATCATATGTTTCATTCTCATTATCAAAACAGAGTTCACAAATTATCTGCATAACCAATATATAAGGGAAAAGTATGAATGATCCCACCTTTTTATAGGTTTCAATCTCATAATACACGGCATTCCATTTCTTGACCATCGACTTCTTCGACCTCTTCATCCAGCACGTATGCTCTGTTCCATCCACTTTATAGTACGTATAACATTTAGAACAAAACTTCTCACACTCGTGTCGTCTCATTCCGTTTGCACTCTGCATGATTATCTGATTACATCTACGACACATACAAATCTTCACGCAAGTATGAAGGTTCTTGTGCGTGTCAGGATAATATTGGTTGTAGAATGATCGATTGCACTCATCACATAAAATCCCTCGATTTCTTTCTCCATCACAATGACCAAGACACTGACTGCACTCCCCTTCACAATCTTTTAGATGGGCTGTTACGTTGTCATGGAACGTATAGCAAGAAAACACATACCGTGATTAAAAGGAAGTATCTTGTTTTTAATATATGTATCACTAATGTTTCGAATTGGATAGTAGGTTTCACCTTCAAGACCAATTAATAGGAGTGGGGCTGGTTTTCAGGATATGTTGGTCGATGGAGTAATTTGAATTTGCGTTCATCCTCTGTAGACGTAAATCCGAGGATCTTGCATTTTGCTCGCGTTCTATCAAGGAGACTGATCTGAAGTGGCAGCCTCTTCGTACACAAGATTACATTTTCTTGCCAACTCCTGAGATTCTTTTATTATTGTCGGAAGCCCAAAGTTTTTTGCAAGAACATTCTCTTTCATTTTCTTTGCGAGGACTGAGAAAATAAATGCGATCAAATCGAATAATAGATGGTATTATAGCATGGCCTGCAGGAATCCCATAAATACGAACTACGAGATTTAAGGTTCCAAACTCAATTGTATCCAAAGACTGGAATGTTGTCTCGAATCGTCCAATGATATAATCGAATAGTGTCAATTTGCGCAGTCGAAAGAATGGAATGTGCAAATAGATCGTATCACCGGTTGTAACTGCAATTTCAAAACTTATATTTACACGATAATCGCCCTTCTGAAGCCATTGTAGATTAAATATATGCCGTGAAAGCTCATGCACTAATCGACCAAGACCAGCTTCTTCTGGTTTCTCCACGATTATACAGTATAAAATGATGAGGAGGTTTCTATGTCTGCTTTCTTTTAAGGGCATAATTTTTACACGAAAATGATTTTCTCTTTGCTGTAAAGGATTTTATTGCGTATGAGGGTACGAAGTTCTACACAGTCCATTTACTTCTCCATCCGAAAAAAGAATGGTGTTGTTACATGATCTATCTTCTATGTTTGAACTTACTCTGTGAACGAAGATGTCAACTGACAAAGGGTGAAATGTTGAAGAAAGTCACACATATCACCAAATGAGACCAATTCATCTTCTGTTAATGGCTCCATATTCTCACACTTAGTTAAAAAACTTTAAATTTTGGTCAGCTGAACAAAGAGAAAAAAAGGCTTCTTTCCAGCAAGCTATGAATTATAATGATAAATGAAGAAGGTTTGGAATTTGTTTTAAATCTCAACAGATGAGGGATGAAGGTGAGGAGAGGGTGGAGAAACATTTGGTGACAAACAAATAAAGGTGGGAGGGGGAAGGGTCCAACAGATGAGGGGGTGTGGTGGTGTAGGAGGTGGGAGACAGGGTTTGGAACTTTTGAGCGACGGCGACAAAAAAAAAAAAGCGATGATTGTCTCTTCATTCCCTGATACCAGAAATGTTAAATATGGTCTAGACATTAGTAATCTTTTGATTAAATCTTTGGATATGTAAAGATGTCGCATGTGTCGCCGACCGTATTAACTATTGCTTGAAAAAAAGGTCACTAAAATGTTTAGAAAAAGATGCCTATCTCTTTGCATTATTTAACCTCTTTAATTATTTTCAAGTATGACGACAAACAAATAATTGTGTGTGTGTGTTTACATATGTATGATCGTGTATGTGTGCACAGACTCTGATTCATTTAAAAAAGGTTATGGACCAAGGCTAGTGTATGCACAGGGGGAGGAGGGAGGGAGCATTTGGCGACAAACTCCAAACCTTGTCTCTCCCTAACACTTCAGTGATCTAGGAGTAAGGGATGTGGGGTGAGGGAGCATCTTAGCGAACATCCAGAAATGGAAAGGGATGGAAGGGAGGAATGTGTTTGAATGCGCACATGTCTGTGTGCACTCGTCCGACTACCTTCAATACTATATACGGGCGGATGAAAACGATTCCAGGCCCCAACGGAACTAGGAAAATAATTTGCCGACGGGTAAAGAAAAATGATTCCTTGCCCAGACGGGTAAAGGAAAACGATTCTCTGCCATGACGGGTGGATGAAAACGATTCCGTGCGCCGACAGGTAAATGAAAACGATTCCCTGCCCGACGGCTTGATGAAAACGATTCCGTGTCCCAACGGGTAGATGAAAACGATTTCGTGCCCCAATAGGTCGACGAAAACGATTCCTTGCTCCGACGGTGTATGAAAAATGTTCCGTGTCCCAATGGGTGGGTGAAAACGATTCCGTGCCCCGACGGGTGGAAGAAAACGATTCCATGCCCCAATGGGAGGATAAAAACGATCCCATGCTCCGAAGGGTTGGTGATAACGATTTCGTGCCCAGACAGGTGAAAGAAAACGATTCCATGCCCCGATAAGTGCATGAAAACGATTCCGTGTCCCAACGGGTGGATGAAAACAATTTTCTGCCTATAGGGGTGAATTAAAACGGTTCCATTGCACGACCTGATGGTGAAAACGCTCCTGGATCCTTAAAGGGTAGGTAAAACGATTTCGTGCCCCAACGGGTCGAAAAAAACAATTCCGTGACACGGCGGATGTATGAAAACAATTCCGTGCCCCAACAGGTGGATAAAAACGATTGCGTGCCTCGACGGATGAATAAAAACGATTCCATTCCTCGACGGTTGGATGAAAAGGATTTCGTGCCCTGACGGGTGAATGAAAACGATTTCGTGCCCGGATAGCTGGATGTAAACGATTCCGTGCTTCGACTAGGGATGAAAACGATTCCGTGCTCCGACTGCTGGATGATAATGATTCCATGCCACAACGGGTTGATGAAAACAATTCCATGCGCCAACGGGACTAGGAAAAGAACTTCGTGCCCGATAGGTAGATGAAAACGATTCCTTGCCCGGACAGGTAAATGAAAACGATTGTGTGCCATGACGGGTAGATGAAAACAATTCCGCGCACCGAACCGTGGGTGAAAACGATTCCGTGCCCCGATGGGTAAATGAAAACGATTCCCTGCCCTGACGGGTAAATGAAAACGATTCCCTGCCACGACGGCTAGATAAAAACGATTTCGTGCCCCGATAGGTAGACGAAAATGATTCAGTGCCCCGATGGGTGGACAAAAACGGTTCCGTGCCCCGACGGCTGTATGAAAACGCTCCCGTGCCCAAATGGGTGGGTGAAAACGATTCCGTGCCCCTACGGGTGAAAGAAAACGATTCCATGCCGCCATGGGAGGATGAAAATGATTCCGTCCTCCGACGGGTTGGGGATAACGATTACGTACCCAGACAGGTAAAAGAAAACGATTACATGCCGGATGGGTAAAAGAAAACGATTCCGTGTCCCAACGGGTGGATGAAAACAATTTCCTGCCCAATCAGGTGAATTAAAACTGTTCCATGCCACGACATGTGGGTGAAAACGATCCTGGGTCCCCCAAAAGTGGGTGAAAACGATCCTGGGACCCCAAAGGGTAGGTGAAAACTGTTTCGTACCCCAACAGGTCGAGGAAAACGATTCCGTGCCTCGACGGGTTTATTTAAATAATTCGGTGCCCCGACAGGTAGATAAAAATGATTCCGTGCCCCGACGGGTGAATGAAAACGATTCCATTACCCGACGGTTGAATGAAAACGATTTCGTGCCCTGACGGGTAAATGAAAACGATTCCGTCCTCGGATGGCTGGATATAAACGATTCCGTGCTCCCACTAGTGGATGAAAACGATTCCGATGAAAATGATTCTGTGCCCCGACAGGTGGATGAAAAAGATTCCATGCCCCGACTGGTGGATTATAACGTTTACGTGCCCCGATGGCTGGAAGTAAAAGATTCCGTGCTCCGACTAGTGGATGAAAACGATTCCGATGAATATGATTCTTTGCCCCGACAAGTGGATGAAAACGATTCCATGCCCCGACTGGTGGATTATAACTTTTACGTGCCCCGATGGCTAGATTAAAAGGATCCTTTTCCGCCGGCTGGATGAAAACGATTCCGTGCTCTGACTGGTGGATCTAAACGATGAGGGATCCGGCGTGTGGATGAAAGCGATTCTGTGCCCCGGCGGTTAAGTGAAAACGATTACGTCCCTGACGAGTGTGTGAAAAAGAATCCATGTGCTGACGGCTGGATGAAAACTATTCCGTGCCCCGACGGGTGGGTAAAAAGAATTCCATGCCACGACGCGTTGGTGAAAATGATTTAGTGCCCCGACTAGTGGATGAAAACGATTCCTTGCCCCAACGGATCAAGTAAAATAATTTGGTGCCCCGACGGGTGGATGAAAACGATTCCGTTCACTGAACCGTGGGTGAAAACGACTTCGTGCGCCGACGGGAAAATTGAAACGATTCCCTGCCCCGACGGCTTGGTGATACGATTTCGTGCCCCGACAGGTAAGAGAAAACGATTCCATGCCCCTATAAGTGGATGAAAACGATTCTGTGTCCCAACGGGTGGATGAAAACAATTTTCTGCCTTTAGGGGTGAATTAAAACGGTTCCATTGCACGACCTGATAGTGAAAATGCTCCTGGATCCTTAAAAGGTGGGTGAAAACGATTTCGTGCCCCAACGGGTCGAGGAAAACAATTCCGTGCCACGGAGGATGTATGAAAACAATTCCGTGCTCCGACAGGTGGATAAAACGATTGCGTGCCTCGACAGATTAATGAAAACGATTCTATTCCTCAACAGTTGGATGAAAAGGATTTCGTTCGTGCCCTGACGGGTGAGTGAAAACTATTCCGTGCCCGGATAGCTGGATGTAAATTATTCCGTGCTTCGACTAGAAATAAAAACGATTCCGTGCTCCGACTGCTGGATGATAATGATTCCATGCGCTAACGGGACTAGGAAAAGAATTTCGTGCCTGATGGATAGATGAAAACGATTCCTTGCCCGGACAGGTAAATGAAAACGATTGTGTGCCATGACGGGTAGATGAAAACGATTCCGTGCACCGAACCGTGGGTGAAAACGATTCCGTGCCCCGATGGGTAAATGAAAACGATTCCCTGCCCTGACGGGTAAATGAAAACGATTCCCTACCACGACGGCTAAATAAAAACGATTTCGTGCCTGGATAGGTGGATGAAAATGATTCCGTGCCCCGATGAATGGACGAAAACGGTTCCGTGCACCGACGGCTGTATGAAAACGCTCCCATGCCCAAATGGGTGGGTGAAAACGATTCCGTGCCCCTACGGGGAAAAGAAAACGATTCCATGCCGCGATGGGAGGATGAAAACGATTTCGTGCTCCGACGGGTTGGTGATAACGATTACGTACCCAGACAGGTGAAAGAAAACGATTTCATGCCAGATGGGTGGAAGAAAACTATTCCGTGCACTGAACCGTGGGTGAAAACGATTCTGTGCTTCGAATGGTGGATGAAAACGATTCCGATGAAAATGATTCTGTGTCCCGAAAGGTGGATGAAAACGATTCCATGCCCCGACTGGTGGATTATAACGTGTACGTGCCCCGATGGCTAGATGAAAAGGATCCCATGTCCGGACGGCTGGCTGAAAACGGTTCCATGCTCTGACTTGTCGATGTAAACGATGAGGGCTCCGGCGTATGGATGAAAGCGATTATGTGCCCCGACGGTTGAGTGAAAACGATTACGTCCCTGACGAGTGGGTGAAAACGAATCCATGTGCCGACGGCTGGATGAAAACTATTACGTGCCCCGACGGGTGGGTGAAAAGAATTCCATGCCACGACGCGTTGTTTAAAATGATTCAGTGCCCCCGCTTAGTGGATGAAAACGATTCCTTGCCCCAACGGATCTAGTAAAATAATTTGGTGCCCCACGGGTGGATGAAAACGATTCCGTTCACTGAACCGTGGGTGAAAACGATTCCGTGAGCCAACGGGTAAATTGAAACGATTCCCTGTCCCGACCGCTTGGTGATAACGATTTCGTGCTCTGACAGGTGAAAGAAAACGATTCAATGCCCCGATAAGTGGATGAAAACGATTCCGTGTCCCAACGGGTGGATGAAAACAATTTTCTGCCTATAGGGGTGAATTAAAACAGTTCCATTGCACGACCTGATGGTTAAAACGCTCCTAGATCCTTAAAGGGTGGGTGAAAACGATTTCGTGCCCCAACGGGTCGAGGAAAACAATTCCGTGCCGGCGGATGTATGAAAACAATTCCGTACGCCCGACAAGTGGATAAAAACGATTGCGTGCCTCAACGGATGAATGAAAACGATTCTATTCCTCGATGGTTGGATGAAAAAGATTCCGTGCCTTGACGGGTGAATGAAAACGATTCCGTGCCCAGATAGCTGGATGTAAACGATTTCGTGCTTCAAATAGGGATGAAAACGATTTCGTGCTCCGCCTGCTGGATGATAATGATTCCATGCCACAACGAGTTGATGAAAACGATTCCATGCGCTAACGGGTCTAGGAAAAGAATTTCGTGCCCGATAGGTAGATGAAAACGATTCCTTGCCCGGACAGGTAAATGAAAACGATTGTGTGCCATGACGGGTAGATGAAAACGGTTCAGTGCACCGAACAGTGGGTGAAAACGATTCCGTGCCCTGATGGGTAAATGAAAACGATTCCCTGCCCTGACGGGTAAATGAAAACGATTCCCTGCCATGACGGCTGAATAAAAATGATTTCGTGCCCCGATAGGTGGACGAAAATGATTCCGTGCCCCGATGGGTGGACGAAAACGGTTCCGTGCCCCAACCGCTATATGAAAACGCTCCCGTGCCCAAATGGGTGGGTGAAAACGATTCCGTGCCCCTACGGGTGAAAGAAAACGATTCCATGCCGCGATAGGAGGATAAAAACGATTGCGTGCTCCGACGGGTTGGTGATAACGATTATGTACCCAGACAGGTGAAAGAAAACGATTCCATGCCGGATGGGTGGAAGAAAACGATTTCGTGCACTAAACCGTGAGTGAAAACGATTCCGTGCTTCGAATGGTGGATGAAAACGATTCCGATGAAAATGATTCTGTGCCCCGAAAGGTGGATGAAAACGATTCGATGCCCTGACTGGTGGATTATAACGTTTACGTGCCCCGATGGCTAGATGAAAAGGATCCCATGTCCCGACGGCTGGATAAAAACGATTCCATGCTCTGACTGGTCGATGTAAACGATGAGGGCTCCGGCGTGTGGATGAAAGCGATTTTGTGCCCCGACGGTTGAGTGAAAACGATTACGTCCCTGACGAGTGGGTGAAAACGAATCCATGTGCCGACGGCTGGATGAAAACTATTACGTGCCCCAACGGGTGGGTAAAAAAAATTCCATGCCACGACGCGTTGTTTAAAATGATTCAGTGCCCCCGTATAGGGGATGAAAACGATTCCTTGCCCCCAACGGATCTAGTAAAATAATTTGGTGCCCCGACGGGTGGATGAAAACGATTCCATTCACTGAACCGTGAGTGAAAACGATTCCGTGCGCCGACGGGTAAATTGAAACGATTCCCTGCCCCCAACGGCTTGGTGATAACGATTTCGTGCCCCGACAGGTAAAAGAAAACGATTCCATGCCCGATAATTGGATGAAAACGATTCCGTGTGCCAACGGGTGGATGAAAACAATTTTCTGCCTATAGGGGTGAATTAAAACAGTTCCATTGCACGACCTGATGGTGAAAACGCTCCTGGATCCTTAAAGGGTGGGTGAAAACGATTTCGTGCCCCAACGGGTCGAGGAAAACAATTCCGTGCCACGGAGGATGTATGAAAACAATTCCGTGCCCCCGACAAGTGGATAAAAACGATTGCGTGCCTCGACAGATGAATGAAAATGATTCTATTCCTCGACGGTTGGATGAAAAGGATTTCTTGCCCTGACGGGTGAATGAAAACGATTTCGTGCCCGGATAGCTGGATGTAAACGATTTTGTGCTTCGACTAGGGATGAAAACGATTCCGTGCTCCGACTGCTGGATGATAATGATTCCATGCCACAACGGGTTGATGAAAACGATTCCATGCGCCAACGGGACTAGGAAAAGAATTTCGTGCCCGATGGGTAGATGAAAACGATTCCTTGCCCGAACAGGTAAATGAAAACTATTGTGTGCCATGACGGGTAGATGAAAACGATTCCGTGCACCGAACCGTGGGTGAAAACGATTCCGTGCCCCGATGGGTAAATGAAAACGATTCCCTGCCCTGACGGGTAAATGAAAACGATTCCCGCCACGACGGCTAGATAAAAACGATTTCGTGCCCCGATAGGTGGACGAAAATGATTCCATGCCCCGATGTGTGGACGAAAACGGTTCCGTGCACCGACGGCTGTATGAAAACGCTCACGTGCCCAAATGGGTGGGAGAAAACGATTCCGTGCCCCTACGGGTGAAAGAAAACGATTCCATGCCGCGATAGGAGGATAAAACGATTGCATGCTCCGACGGGTTGGTGATAACGATTATGTACCCAGACAGGTGAAAGAAAACGATTCCATTCCAGGTGGGTGGAAGAAAACGATTCCATGTCCCAACGGGTGGATGAAAACAATTTCCTGCCCAATAGGGTGAATTAAAACTGTTCCATGCCACGACCTGTGGGTGAAAACGATCCTGGGTCCTCAAAGAGTGGGTGAAAACGGTTTCGTACCCCAACAGGTCGAGGAAAACGATTCCGTGCCTCGACGGGTGTATGAAAACAATTCCGTGCCCCGACGGGTAGATAAAAAGGATTTCTTTCCCGACGGGTGAATGAAAATGATTCCATTACCCTATGGTTGGATGAAAACGATTTCGTGCCCTGACGGGTGAATGAAAACGATTTCGTGCCTTGATGGCTGGATATAAATGATTCCGTGCTCCCACTAGTGGATGAAAACGATTCCATGCCCCGACTGGTGGATTATAACGTTTACGTGCCCCGATGGCTAGATGAAAAGGATCCAATGTCCGGACGGCTCGATGAAAACGATTCCGTGCTCTGACTTGTGGATGTAAACAATGAGGGCTCCGGCGTTTAGGAGAAAGCGATTCTGTGCCCCGACGGTTGAGTGAAAACGATTACGTCCCTGACGAGTGGGTGAAAACGAATCCATGTGCCGACCGCTGGATGAAAACTATTCCGTGCCCCGACGGGATGGGTGAAAAGAATTCCATGCCACGACGCGTTGTTTAAAATGATTCAGTGCCCCCGCATAGGGGATGAAAACGATTCCTTGCCCCCAACGGATCAAGTAAAATAATTTGGTGCCCCTACGGGTGGATGAAAACGATTCCGTTCACTGAACCGTGGGTGAAAACGATTCCGTGCGCCGACGGGTAAATGGAAACGATTCCCTGCCCCGATGGCTTGATGAAAACGATTCCGTGTCCCAACTGGTGGATGAAAACGGTCCCGTGCCCCGACGGGTGGATTAAAACAATTTCGTGCCTCGATGGGTCGACGAAAACGATTCCGTGGCCCTATGGCTGTATGAAACATGTTTCGTGTCCCGATGGGTGGGTGAAAACGATTTCGTGCCCAGACGGGTGAAAGAAAACAATTTCATGCCATGATGGTAGGATGAACACGATCTGTGCCCTGACGGGTGAATAAAAGCGATTCCTGCCTCGATTGCTTGATGTAAACAAATCCGTGCTCCGACTAGTGGAGGAAAACGATTCCATGCCCCAACGGGTCTAGGAAAACAATTTCGTGTCCCGACGGGTAGATGAAAACGATTCTTTGCCCAGACGGGTAAATGGAAATGATGGTGTACTATGACGGATGGATGAAAATGATTCCGTGCACCGAACCGTGGGTGAAAACGATCACGTGCCCCGACGGGTAAATGAAAACGATTTTCTGCCCTGACGGGTAAATGAAAACGATTCCCTGCACCGACAGCTGCATGAAAACGATTCCATCTCCCAACGGGTGGATGAAAGCGATTCTGTGCGCCGACGGGGGAATGAAAACGATTTCGTGCCCCAATGGATGGACGAAAACGATTTCATGCCCCGACGGCTCTATGAAAACAGTTCCGTACCCCAATGGGTGTGTGAAAACTAAAGTGTGTGCCGTCAGTGAGAACGATTCCGTGCCTCGACTGCTGAAAGAAAACGATTCCATGCCCAGACGGGTGGATGAAAACGATTTCGTGTCCCAACGGGTGGATGAAAATAATATCGTCCCATATGTGTGAATTAAAACAGTTCCATTCCACGACCTGTGGGTGAAAACGATCCCGAGTGGGTGAAAGCAATTTTGTGGTCCAACGGGTCGAGGGAAACGATTACGTGCCCCGACGGATTTGTGAAAACATTTCCATGCCCCGACGGGTGAATAAAAACGATTTCGTACCCCAACGGGTGAATAAAAACGAGTCTATTCCCCCTACAGTTGGATGAAACGATTTCGTCCCATGAAGGCTGAATAAAAACGATTTCGTGCCCGCACAGCTAGAGTAAATGATTCCGTGCTCCGACTGGTGGATGAAAACGATTCCCTGCCCCAACGGACTAAAGAAAACGATTCCGTGTCCCAACGGGTGGGTGAAAACGATCCTGTGCTCCGACTGGTGGATGAAAACGATTCCCTGCCCCAACGGCATAAAGAAAACGATTCCGTGTCCCAACGGGTAGATGAAAACGATCCTGTGCTCCGACGGGTGGATGAAAACGATTTCGTGCCCCGATGGGTCGACGAAAACGATTCCGTGCCCCGACGGCTGTATGAAAAATGTTCCGTGTCCCAATGGGTGAGGGAAAACGATTCCGTTCCCCGGCGGCTGGATGAAAATAACTCCGTGCCTTGACGGTTGGATGAAAACGATTCAATGCCCCAACGGGTCTAGGAAAACAATTTCGTGTCTGACGGGTAGAGGAAAACGATTCTTTTCCCAGGCGGGTTAATGAAAACGATGGTGTACCATGACGGATGGATGAAAACGATTCCGTGCACCGAACCGTGGGTTAAATCGATTCCGTGCCCCGACAGGTAAATGAAAACGATTCCCTGCACCAACAGCTGCATGAAAACTATTCCATCTCCCAACGAGTGGATGAAAGCGATTCCGTGCGCCGACGGGGAAATGAAAACGATTTCCTGCCCCAATGGGTGGACGAAAACGATTCCATGAGCCGACGGCTGTATGAAAACAGTTCCGTACCCCAATGGGTGTGTGAAAACGAAAGTGTGTGCCGACGGATGGTTTGTAAACAATTCCGTGCCCTATACGAGTGGATGAAAAAGATTCCGTGATCCGACGGGTCGGTGAGAACGATTCCGTGCCTCGACTGCTAAAAGAAAACGATTCCATGCCCAGACGGGCGGATGAAAACGATCCCGAGTCCCCGAAGGGTGGGCGAAAGCGATTTTGTGGCCCAACGGGTTGAGGAAAACGATTACGTGCCCCGACGGATGTGTGAAAACAGTTCCGTGCCCCGACGGCTGTATGAAAAATGTTCCGTGTCCCAATGGGTGGGTTAAAACGATTCCGTGCCCCGACGGGTGAAAGAAAACGATTCCTTGCCCCGTTGGTAGCATGAAAACGATCCTGTGCCCTGACGGGTGAACAAAAACGATTCCGTGCCACGATTGATGGATTTAAACGATTTCGTGCTACGACTAGTGGAGGAAAACGATTTCGTGCCCCGACGGCTGGATGAAAATAACTCCGTGCCCCGACGGCTGGATGAAAACGATTCCATGCCCCAACGGGTCTAGGAAAACAATTTCGTGTCCCGACGGGTAGATGAAAACGATTCCTTGCCCGGACGGGTAAATGAAAACGATGGTGTACCATGACGGATAGATGAAAATGATTCCGTGCATCGAACCGTGGGTGAAAACGATTCCGTGCCCCGACGGGTAAATAAAAACGATTCCATACCCAAACGGGTGGGTGAAAGCGATTTTGTGGCCCAACGGGTCGAGGAAAACGATTCCGTGCTCCGACGGATGTGAGAAAACAGTTTCATATCCAGACAAGTGGATAAAAACGATTTCGTGCCCCGACGGGTGAATAAAAACGATTCTATTACCCCTACGGTTGGATGAAACGATTTCGTCGCCTGACGGGTCAATAAAAACTATTTCGTGCCCGCACAGCTAGAGTAAAGGATTCCCTTCTCCGAATGGTGGATGAAAACGATTCCGTGCCCCGATGGCTGGATGAAAATGATTCTGTGCCCTGACGGGTGGATGAAAACGATTTCGTGCCCCGATGGGTGGACGAAAACGATTCCGTGCCCCGATGGCTGTATGAAAACGGTTCCATGCTCCAATGGGTGGGTGAAAACGAAAATGTGCGCCGACGGGTGGGTGAAAACGATTTCGTGCCCCTACACGTGGATGAAAACGATTCCCTGATCCGACGCATCGGTGATAACGATTCCGTGCCCCGAATAGTGAAATGAAACGATTCCATGCCCCGAAGGGTGAATAAAAACGATTCCGTGTCCAAACGGGTTGATGAAAACAATATCGTGCCCAAAGGGGTGAATTAAAACGGTTCCATGCCACGACCTGTGGGCGAAAACGATCCTGGGTCCCCAAAGTGTGGGTGAAAACGATTTCATGCCCCAATGGCTCGAGGAAAACGATTCCGTACCCCGACGGATGTCTGAAAACAATTCTGTGCCCCGACGGATGTATGAAAACAATTCCGTGCCCCGACGGGTGGATAAAAACGATTCCGTGCGCCGACGAGTGAATGAAAACGATTTCATTACCCGACGGTTGGATGAAAACGATTTAGTAACCTGACGGGTGAATGAAAACAATTCCGTGCCCCGATGGTTGAATGTAAACGATTTCGTGCTCCGACTGATGGATGAAAACGATTTTGTGCCCCGACAGCTGGCTGAAAATAATTCCGTGCCGCGACGGGTGCATGAAAACGATTCCATGCGCCAACGGGTCTAGGAAAAGAATTTCGTGCCCGATGGGTAGATGAAAACGATTCCTTGCCCGGACAGGTAAATGAAAACGATTGTGTGCCTTGACGGGTAGATGAAAACGATTCCGTGCACCGACCCGTGGGTGAAAACGATTCCGTACCCCGAAAAGTAAATGAAAACGATCCCATGTCCCGACGGCTGGATGAAAACGATTCCTTGCTCCGACTGGTGGATGTAAACGACGAGGGCTCCGGCGTGTGGATGCAAGTGATTCTGTGCCCCGACGGTTGAGTGAAAACGATTATGTCCCTGACGAGTGGGTGAAAACGTATCCATGCGCCGACTGCTGGATGAAAACTATTCCGTGCCCCGACGGGTGGTTGAAAAAGATTTCTTGCCACGACGGGTGTGAAAATGATTCCGTGCCCCGACGGGTGTGGGGAAAACGATTTTGTGCCCGTACGGGCGGGGGAAAAAGATTCCGCATTCCAACAGGTGTATGAAAACAATTCCGTGCCTCTACGAGTGAATGAAAATGATTCCGTGCCCCGACGAGTGAGTGAAAATTATTCCCTGCCCCGACGGGTGTGTGAAAACTATTCTGTGTCCCAGCAGGTAGATGAAAAAGATTCTGTGTCCCAACAGCTGGGTGAAAACGATTCTGTGCCCTGACGGGTGTGTGAAAACAATTGCGTGTATTGTGACTCATATTGGACGTTGGTTGGTTTATTGGATACACTCAATCACTTGAACTGGATGAAGCTAGTACTCGAAGTGTACCCGATCAAGTGTGAAAGGAGCTATTCATTGCTACACTTATCGCTTTTCTAAATTATGTTTAATTTTCGTGTTGTTGCCTTTGAAAACTGACATAGGAAATTAATAATTAGTCATTAGCCCTTGTTTATTGCATATGTAGACATCCTAAAGTTATAGATGATTCAACTTATGGAAAGAGTACTATACCGATTTTATTTGCTGATCCTCTACCAGCTATAAATTGGAAGGAAGGGGGCCGATAAGCTTATCAAGAGAGAGCAAGGATGTACGAGTAAAAAGGATTGTTTTTCATTCACATCTTCAGGGTATTCAGGAAAGAAAAAATAAGCGAGAGGAAGCAAGGATGTTAAAAGGATTGCTTTTCTTTCACGTTTTCAGGATATTCAAGAAAGAAAAGGAAAAGCGAAGCAAGAGTAATCAAAGGTGTAAAAATGATTGCTTTTCATTCACATCTTCAGAATATTCAGCAGAGAAAAACTAAGCAAGAGTAAGCAAAGGTGTAAAAATGATTGCTTTTCATTCACATCTTCAGAATATTCAGCAGAGAAAAACTAAGCAAGAGTAAGCAAAGGTGTAAAAATGACTCAACTTATGGAAAGAGTACTATACCGATTTCATTTGCTGATCCTCTGCCAGCTATAAATTGGATGGAGTGGTGCCGATAAGCTTATCAAGAGAGAGCAAGTATGTACGAGTAAAAAGGATTGCTTTTCATTCACATCTTCAGGATATTTAGGAGGAAAAACTAAGCAAGAGTAAGCAAGGATGTAAAAAGGATTGTTTTCATTCATACGAGTATCTTCAGGATATTCATGAAAGAAAAACGGGCAAAAGTAAGTAAGGATGTAAAAAGGATTGTTATCTGCGGCGAAGCGCCAGGTCAAGGCGTCGCTTTTTTTTCAAAAGGAGTAAAGTTCAATTGTACTCATTTAGAGCCATGAAATGACTCATATGACCATGGGACATATGGTTATTCACCCTGGCGATTTCAAATCTGCGATGGGATTTGGCGTTGGGTGGCGCCATCTAGTGGTAGAAGCCTCATTTAGCCATTCAAAGGCACTTGTAAGTGGTTTGAACCATGGGAAACCATCAATGCAATTGCCATTTATCATCTTATCACAAAACGCCACAGGTGATTGGAAGGACTTTCCATCTAGTTTTTCATTCATATCTTCAGGATATTCAGGAGATAAAAACTAAGCAAGAGTAAGTAAGGATGTAAAAAAGATTGTTTTTCATTCATATCTTCAGGATATTTAGGAGGAAAAAACTAAGCAAGAGCAAGTAAGGATTGTTTTTCATTCATCTTCAGGATATTCAGGAGGGAAAAAAATAAGCAAGTGCAAGTAAGTGATGTAAAAAGGATTATTTTTCATTCAAATCTTCAGGATTTTCATGAGGGAAAAACTAAAAGAGTAAGTAATGATATAAAAATGATTGCTTTTCCTTCATATCTTCAGAATATTTAGGAGTAAAAACTAAGCGAGGATGTAAAAAGGATCTTTTTGTCATTTATATCTTCAGTATCTGCGGATATTTACAAGTTGAGTTCCCGGAGTTCCTGATCTTTACGTCTCTTTAATTATTTTGGAACATTGCTGCAGAAATGCGACCTTTTTAATTATATAATTAATAACAAGGAACGTATCGCATTTCGAGAAATATAAAATTAAAGTCTTTGGTCAAAAGGAACCTTAAAATGTTATTAATCTACTGAAGGAGGATCTGTGTATTTACGGTTTGAGGTGCGGTAGAAAGAAGAGAATGGAGAAAGCTAAAAAAAATGAACATAAATACTAGACGACCTATTTAGAGGCTCCAAAAATAGTAATAGATAATTAGCTATAGAAGAAATAGGGTATACTTTTTTAATTGTGTTTTTTAGATCCCAGGGTAAAGGCCACATATCTTTTGTAAGCTGAAAGCTGATAAGGTGTTTTAAATACAATATTATTGTGTAAAATTGGAAAGAAAGATAAAAATAGAATTTTCGAAAAAATATAAAGAAATTTTTACTGCAAATTTTATTTTTTATTGTGGGGGGGGGAGTTGCTCAACTCGCAAAGGATCTAATAAAGATATTGTATATTATTTCCATCTATTATAATTAAAAAATATATGTATTTTGATCATTTAATGAATATATCAATTCATTATAATAAATTTAATAAAATCATTTAGAGACTTTCATACAAGAATAATTTTATATTATTATAGATCAATATAGAATTTTAAATATATCCTATATTATAAAATATACAAATATATAAGATTTGTAACAAATATTAGTAATATTTTCGAGTCTTTTGTTACAGATATTATTAATATTATTGAAATTTTTAGATACAGATTGGTAAGATTTTGTTTACAGATATTTGTAATATTATTGAGATTTGTATTACAAATATTATTAATATTATTAAGATTTGGGTTACAGATATTAGTACTAATATTGAGACTTTTGTTATGAATAATAGTACTATTATTGAAATTTATTTTACAGATAATATTAATATTATTGAGATTTTTATTACATATATTATTAATATTATTACATTAAGGCATAGAATAGTATATAATTTTATATCAATCACTATACTGTACAATAAAAATCTATATAAAGTTGTTTATTAATTGAGAAAGACAAGAAATTAATGTAACCAACGACGGATTGGGAGAAAAATACAGGGAACAGAAATAATGACCTGGACTCGAATGAGAAGGACTGAAAGAGTAAGCCTTGGTAGCCTTAAATAGTGAGCCTATGTGAATATTATAGGGTTACAGGGATGGGCGTGTACATAAAACACGTAGAAATATACAGGGTGTCCCGAAAGAACAACGCTCCTCCAAATTATAAAATATTAAGGAATTATAGAGTAGTGTAGTTACTACCCAACTACACTAATATATATATATATATATATATATATATATATATATATATATATATATATATTTACGAAGATTTATAGCTATAATTCTATCGTTAATATCTTAAACACTTGAGAATATAATAAATTTATCAACCAAATTTGATTTATTTTCCCATTTTTTCCCTAGCGTCATCACAATTTTTAGTCGCGTGCATGCGATTCTATAAATTACTGTGTTGCTCCGTAGGTAGCCCGGTCGGATGGTAACCATTTAATTTTCCAAAGAGTTTTTGAAAGTTTTGAAGGTGGTAAGGTCAGATGATATGTTTGTTAATTGATAATACATCTGTGAACTAATTCTAATTTTTCAAAATTACTGAAATAATTGAGAGCACGCGACTTAGGTCTGGCGACCTTGTTGAAAGCCTGTATGTTTTAACCAACTTCAAAATCATCTTCGTCAATGATCACTTCGCTCTCGAGTGCTCCAAACCTTTTTGGGGGGGAACAGCATATTTGAAAGAGACAAGTGAGAATGAAAAAACAAATACATAGCTACTACAGGACTGTTTACTTGATTATTTAAAATAGACGAGTGAGAAAGAAAAAACAAATACATAGCTTCTACAGGACTGTTTACTTGAATATTTCAAAGAGACGAATGAGAAAGGAAAAACAAATGCACAGCTCCTACAGGACTGTTTACTTGATTATTTAAAAGAGACCAGTGAAAAAGAAAAAAAACAAATGCACAGCTCCTACAGGACTGTTTACTTGAATATTGTAATAAAATTCTGCAAGAATATTTGATTTTTTTCTGGTAAACAGGATGCTAAAAGTATTAGTTGTTATTAAAGCTAAAAATATAATGATATATTTCTTTAAATCCGTATCTTTTGTGTTCTTTATATTTGCCTTAAAGTTGATTTAAAATAACTTTATTGTTTCATTTACTTTCCTTTTCATGTGTTCATTTGTGTTATATTTTTATAAAAATTGTGTGCAGGCAAGTATATAGGACCGTTAGTATATATATATATATATATATATATATATATATATATATATATATAATATATATGATGAAAATTAATGCAATATCGCAGGAAAAAATGAAGAATTAAACCACATTCTCTGAAGACAATTTAATTCAAAACAGTTTCGGTGTATCTCACACCCTTTTTCAACTGACACTGGATAGAAAATATTAGAAAAGTGCTTACATACATAACACGGGGTCAGGTCGTGAAAGATCCCCTCTTTTTCCCCCCAATCCCTTACTTGTGGCCAATCAGGATGGGGGGTTAGGCCTAAACATATTGAAGGGCTGACATTTCGCTATTTTGTTTATTTGCTTTCGTATTACAGGATTAAAAGAAAATTGACCCTCAGATAGATTTAAATTAGGAACTAACGATATCAAGCTCGATTCTACGATTCTTCTCTTAACATAGTTAGCCGATTTAAATACCATTTTACTTCCATTGAAATCGATCGTATGATTCAAGTCTCTAACATGGCAAAATATTCCACTGCTTTGGCTGCCCACTCTAATATCTCTTTTGTGTTCGTACAATCTCTTGTCTAGATTTCTCCCCGTCTTCCCTATATAAACTTTATGGCAATCGTTGCATGGTATTGCATATACTCCTATGTTATGATGTTCTTTGGGTTTCCTGGCCATCATAAATTAGTTTAAGGAATTATTATATTTAAAGGCTAGATTAATACCCGCTTTTCAAAATATGTCCTTTAAACTATTTAATTTTATTATTAAATAGCAATGTTATACATTTTTTGAAGTCATTAGTGCGGGAAGGCTTATTACCATAGAATGTGTTCCTAGCTGCAAAATGGGCAGACGATATGAACCAATCGGGGTAATACAAATTAGAAAAAATGGTCCTGATAATGAAAATTTCTTCATCTAAATAGGAAGGATGACATATTTTGTATGCTCTAAGGAAAAGGTTAGAAATTACCGATTTTTTAACAGTATTATCGTGAAACGAAAAATAATGTATATAGGCATTCGAGTGGGTTAGTTTCCTATAAACGTCAAGTTTTAATTCATGGTGATCTTTATTAATGAGGACATCTAAAAAGGGTAATCTATTATCATATTCTCATTCATATTTAAATTTGATGGAGACATGCAAATTATTCAAATTATTAAAAAGTTATCAAAATCATGGCCATTAGGCCATACAGAAAATACATCGTCAATGTACCTTAACCATATAAAGTTAGGGGAAGAAATTGTGGGAAGGAGTTCAGTCTCAAAATATTCCATGAAGAGACATGCCAATATCGGAAATAAACTATTTCCCATGCTAAGGCCAAATATTTGTCTATAAAACTCATTATTTACTCGAAACACATTGTCAGAGAGACATAATTCAACTAAATCAATAAATTTACTCGTAGAAATGGAAAGATCCAAATTAAGTCTAGGCATGATTTCCCGCAGAAGGCCCATGGTTTGGTCAACCGGAACTTTGGTGTATATATATATATATATATATATATATATATATATATATATATATATATATATATATATATATATATATATATATATATATATATATATATATATATATATATATATATATATATATATATATATATATATATATATATATATATATATATATATATATACAAGCCGCTGTTCTCTTCCTTAACAGGAAGAGCTTGGTTACACAGGCACCCCTGCGGGGTGTGGCCTACGGCCTTATTTGCTAATCTTAACCGCCTTTTTTAATCCCCTTTATAGACTCTTTATTTTAACACCCTGAACACCCTTTTCTTCTTCTTCTTCTTCTTCTTCTTTTATTTCTTTTCTTTATTTTTTATTTTTTTTCTTAGCTGACAAACCAAACTAAAAGAAAAAATCTTATTCAAACACCTTCAAAAGATCTCGTTCTTAAAATATAGGGTTATGGATATATATATATATATATATATATATATATATATATATATATATATATATATATATATATATATATATATATATATATATATATATATATATATATATATATATATATATATATATATATATATATATATATATATATATAAATTATAATTAACGATTTTTATCTTATTGATTTTATCAATAAATTATTTCTCGAATAATTTATTATTTTTAGCGTAAATAACAACAATCTCTTCGGTATGGTTATTGAGGTTGCAAATGACTTAATATTTTTTATTGTAAATAAACATAATATTCTTATTAAAAAATGGTTTATTTAATTCTGAAATGAAGTTAAATATACTTGAGAAGTTGGCCATGAAATAAATAACTTCGGTTAGAGTTTAAATTAAGTGTTTAATTTTAATTTTTTAGAAATAATTAGTTTATAAAATAGCCGTAAATAATTTTTTTAATTAAATTATTTCATAATAAAATAAGAGTCACGAATTCGCCACTTCTTGCAGGAGAAGATTGCGCTTCGCAGCCAGACCTTCGGTCTATCCGGCTCTAATAATGCGTCTAAAATTTTTAAAAGGTTTCTAGGACATATCTCCTAATAATTTACTCTTCGTGTATTTTTTTCACATTAATGTTATTTTCTAGCCCTAAAAAACTTTGATTGGAATTTTTTTTTTAAATACTGAAAAGCAATCCTCAGAGCTCATTTTTTCCTATCTAAATTTGCTTTTATATACGAAAAAAAAACCCGAAAAAAAAACAGCCATGTCTGAATTTTAATGCATTTTCTGAACGTCAAGATTTGTAATTATTTTTGTTTTAAAAAATTCCAAAACATTCATAATCATATTATTTTTTTCTGAACCTTTCGAAAGAGCTTTAAAAGCTTGGCATAAACGAAAAACCACCTCTGCGGACTGTTTCGAACTGTAAATAAAATCTTAGAAAGAACTTGGTTAAAAGCTTCAAATATACCGACATGATTCAAGAACTTAAATTCAAACTGTTTAAAAAATTACATTCCTAAAATATAGTGTTATGGATAAGTTCTAATTAAAATAACTCTTTTAATAATTAGCAGTAGACATTGATTAATCAGATTTAATAAACATCTCTAGGCGTTGATTTAAACCCTTGATTCATCACTTTTAATAATTCTCTGTATGTAAAGTTTGAATCATTACTTTTGATCAATTTTTGTATGCTTTGTATCAGACGTTTTTAATAATTCTCTGTAGAGCTTCATTAATCAATTTTAATGACCTGTATGCTTTGATTTAAATGATTTTAATCTTTCTATGTAGAGCCTGATTCATTACTTGTAACAAATCTCTGCAGGCTTCGATTTAAACACCTTTAATAATTTTCTGTAGAGCTTGATTAATCACTTTAAATAAATCTGTATGCTTTGATTTAAATGCTTTTAATCTTTCTAGGTAGAGCCTGATTCATTACTCTTAAGAAATCTCTGTAGGCTTCGATTTAAACACTTTCAATAATTATCTGTAGAGCTTGATTAATCACTTTTAATAAATATGTATGCTTTGATTCAAATTCTTTTAATTTTGATACATAGAACTTGATTCATTATTTTTAATGAATATCTGTAGGGTTTGATCCAAACACTTTTAATAATTATCTTTAGAGTTTGATTCATCACTTCTAATAAATCTCTGCATGCTTTTATTCATCTCTTTTAGCAATTTTATGTAGGCTTTGATCAACCCCTTTTAATAATTCTCTATAAGCTTTGAGGGAGAGACCGAAAAAAGAGAATCCAGAAGCAACCTTGCCTTAGTATGCTGTAGTGTTCGAATCCTTTGGAAAAGTTACATAAGAGGTTTTGAGATAGGGAAAATTAGTAGGTTACACTACGACCTTTAGAGATTTCTTCTTATGTGATGCTAGCTGAAGCTCCCAATTTCTTGCATGTAGGGTTATTTCATTTACAATCCGATAATACATTGAAATTTGATACATCTTTGCTTTTGTAATTTTATAAAAGTCTGTTAATATCGAATTAAAAAGGCTTTTGTCGAACAAGTCTGCCAAGCCTGAACATATCCCCCCCAAAGGAAAATTAAAATTCGGCCATGGTCACAAAGCTTCACTACGCCTCCTCTACCTCGTTGTTGGGTACTTGTTTTCCAGAAATACTAGTTTATGTGGCTTGTCTTTTGAACATTGTAAGTGGTAATGCAAGGTAAAAGTTTCCCGTTCGCATGTTTGTAAATCTTGTATACATGTCTGTATTTGGGTTTTTCAATATATATTGCTTACATATAGTGATGTCTATCAGTAGTTCTTATATGTGTGTATAAATAGTATTCATGTTCACGATACGTGGTAATAATTGTGTTAACAATTCTTGCATGTATATATGTGTAAACTGTGTTAACAGGTGTTGGAATAATAGGTTCTGGTATCTGTGTGCACATGCCGTTTGGAAATCTTACAGTTCTGCCAATTTCATGGTCAATGAGTCATTCTGCTTCTCTCTCAGCATAAAAAATAGATGGATAATTCATTTTAAGGGAGAGGCTTCGAACCTTGGATATCTCGCCAGCAGGTGGCCAGCATTTCGTGCGGTTCAGCACCTCTGGGAGAGTGTTACGGGAAGGTGGTTCCAAGCAGTTATTAAAACGAATTTCTTTGGTGGCAATCGGGAGACGTTCACCATTCAAGGGCCCTCGAAAGCGTCGCCTATAGATGGTTTAAGCGATTGTCTACACAATATTATTGTAACCCTTATATATCTCGCCTTAGATATGAAATTCCTAAAATCGATAAGGCGTTGAGTTACATAAAGCCTTTTCGTAATTTAGTCTCTATGGAAATTATATATAAAGTCGTATTTCGTCAATTACTCTTCACCTAGAGGGGTCGAAAGGGAGCTCATATTTTATTGAATTATAAGCCTTAAGGATTAATGGCCGAAGAACTCTTATGGAATGGTCATTGATATTACATAAATAGTTCAAAGACGAGTATTGTGTTAGAGAACAGCGGAATATTGCCTTTATTATGTGATAGAATAGGAGCGAAACTGATTTAATTCTGGCATTATTGGACAGGGCTCAAGACATAGTGAGGCGATTGGTTAAACATGATTTCACCGGCGGTTATTCTTGCTTCCGCAAACCCCTGAGCATCGCGCCCGAGGCATATTTTGACAAATTAAGGGACAGACATCTTCGCCACACACATACAATAATTTCTACAATGTACATATACTTATATACATATATTGCAGACAAATTAATATGTTCATACTATCCATAATCATACAGACGAACGAGCTGAAAATACACCGTCGAGCCAATGTTTAAGAGAATGGTGGTGTTTGGAAGATCTTGCAGAGAGGGAAGTTGGATGAATAGATCAACATTCGAATGCAACTTT
This sequence comes from Ceratothoa steindachneri, assembly GCA_963969495.1. Lineage (NCBI taxonomy): Eukaryota > Metazoa > Arthropoda > Malacostraca > Isopoda > Cymothoidae > Ceratothoa > Ceratothoa steindachneri. The sequence continues at coordinate 21,560,411 of OZ018338.1, read as the reverse complement.
CGCTTTCAAAAGAGAAAATCACCTTACGATAAGTGATATTATATTTTGTGAAGTAATGTGTGTTATGGTAGAAACATGTAACCTATTTCTGCTTTCCCCACCCAAAAAAAAAACAAATTTTCGAAACAAACGAGAACATTTTCATTCGGTTAAATAAATGGGGAGATAAATAATGGAATAAAAGGTGAATTAAGATAAATAATATGAATAATGAAAAGGATGACAACGACTCCCACAGCAAACCATAAATCCTAAATGCCTGGAGGCTGCGGATATGTAACATATAAAAAAAAAATCTCACACAAGCACGGGTATTCAAGAGTACGAACATTAGCTCTTTATGGAGGACCCGCTGTTGAAGTACTACAAAATAAACCATTAAAAATCAATTTCACCAAATCGCGCGAAAATATTTGCCGGGCAAACGAAACAACCATTTCTGACAATAACGCCAGTAGATCAAGAAGACGACAGCCTTATGAAAACCGACTCTACATAAAGATGTTCTATTTAAATAAACCATAAATATAACAAGTCCAATGTAATATAATTTAGTTATTCAAGAGTACGAACATTAGCTCTCTATGGAGGACCCGCTGTTGAAATACTACAAAATAAACCATTAAAAATCAATTTCGACAAAATCGCGCGAAAATATTTGCCGGGCAAACGAAACAACCATTTCCGACAATAACGCCAGTAGATCGAGAAGACGACAGCCTTATGAAAATCGACTCTACATAAAGATGCTCTATTTAAATAAATCATAAATATAACAAGTCCAATGTAATATAATTTAGTTATTCAAGAGTACGAACATTAGCTGTTTATGAAGGACCCGCTGTTGAAATACTACAAAATAAACCATTAAAAATCAATTTCGACAAAATCGGCGAAAATATTTGCCGGGCAAACGAAACAACCATTCCTGACAATAACGCCAGTAGATCAAGAAGACGACAGCCTTATGAAATCCGACTCTACATAAAGATGTTCTATTTAAATAAACCATAAATATAATAAGTCCAATGTAATATAATTTAGTTATATTTAAAATATTTTAATTCAAAGAGATGAGTGTCATCGTATCGGCTAATGGGGGACCAGCTTATGACGTCAATGAAAGTTTTGTGTTCTAGCTCAGCGGAACTAAACCTCCGCCTATACGTTAGAAATCCAGCGCCGTGGTGAGAGCTCCACACTTCTCGGTGTTTAAAAACAGGACTAGAGAGGAGAGTTGCGACGCTGCGCTCATGAGAAAAGTCATGAAAAACTGCAGATCTTAAGAAAGATCAATGACTCCAAATCCACTCCAAGAACTACAGACTTAGGATTAAATCAGGATAGAATAAAAAATAGAGGCATTTATATACAAACACACCGGTGTGTTAATTACAAATGTTCTCTATTATAAATTTAAATATTTGTTTCCTCCCACATTCAATCGATTCTGAAAGCCATTCCGTAGTTATTTTATACTTGAAGAAATCGCTCAAAATTTTACTTTAATATAAAAATTAATTTTAATTCTGGTTGTAAAAGTATTTAAAATGCAGTATGTTCAGTGGTTTTAAAAGGGTTTAAGCCGATCGTTCCCAGTAAAAACACCCGAGCAACCAGCGATGGTACACACCAAACAGTCCGGGTGACAACGCAGTCAGTGTTCGCAGCAAAGGGAAATTCGGGGAACCGTCTTCCAAGAGCAGGTTAAAAACATCTCCCCTGGACGCTCGAAAACAGGAATGTGAAAAAAAGAAAAGAATGAATAAATCCAAGAAGAAAAAGACAAGAATAATAATAAGGATACCATCAAAACACCTGATAAAAAATAGAGAGACAGACGTCCCCCCAGTTTAGCACCGGAACGAACCTTTTTTCCTGGATCCGGAAGGAGACAGACAAGGAGACGGGAGATAAACATCACCTCTTGCTACACTCCTTGCATGATTAGGCCCTTGGCCGTATTTAAATCCGTTCAAAAACACGAATATGCATACACATGCACATACGTTCATAAAACAAGACAGCGCCATACATGAATGGGCGTTGCTCACACAGGGATTAACGTAAATCCGGGTAAGTGTTTTTGGCCTTTGTACGAGGCGAAAATTCGTGTACGTATGTGTGTGTGTATGAGAGAGAGAGAAAAAAAATGATCTTACTCTCTCTCTCTCTCTCTCTCTCTCTCTCTCTCTCTCTCTATATATATATATATATATATATATATATATATATATATATATATATATATATATATATATATATATATATATATATATATATATATATATATATATACATATATATATATATATATATATATATATATATATATATATATATATATATATATATATATATATATATATATATATATATATATATATATATAGAGAGAGAGAGAGAGAGAGAGAGAGAGAGAGTGATTCTCTCTATATATGTACTTTCGTCATAAGCTTTCTTCTTCCTTGCTTCTCTCGATTCTTTCCATTACGTTATTTTCCTCTATTTTCTTTGAATCTTCCTCTACATATCTCCCTCTTTCTCTCTCTCTCTCTCTCTCTGTCTGTCTGTGTATCTCTCTCTGTCTGTCTGTCTCTCCCTTTCTGTCTGTCTGTCTGTCTCTGTCTCTGTCTGTCTCTCTCTCTCTCTCTGTCTCTTTTTCTCTCTCTCTCTCTCCGCCAATATTGCGCCATTAATGGGGAGATAAAGCGCTAGATGGGAATAGAGAGAAAGGATAAATTGGAGAATAGCTAAGGAATGAGGACTCCTCATGGTTACCATGGCTCATTTTAGAGGTCCACTGAAGGGTTGCCCTTAGTGACGGAGGCCACGCTTCCTCAAGTCTCACTTATGCCGATTATCGAAGGGCAGCAAAGAAGAGGGAGATGCAACCTGCCACTCCGAGCTCTGAAGAAACATACGAGGGCGGGATTAAAATTCAAGTGCACACGATAGGCCTTAAAGTACTTACATACTCGACTTCGTGACTTATATTTGATGTGTATTGTATCGGTTTTATCCCATATAAACATTATTATCATTATTTTATTATACTATTATTTTTATTATTAATATTTATTTTTATTATTATTTTTAGCCCTACAATTATTTTATCGGTCGGGAACACGACGCCTAGATGGGAGAACTGGGTCCCTAGCGGTACCTGGCAAATTTCACTTCCCCTAATATTCATCACTTTCTGGCACTGGTGCCTTCGTCCGTCACTGCGTCTACTCACACGTTGGTCCGATGGATCGATTTGGAAGGAACTGGGTATAAACCCAGTTCCTTCGTCGCTCGCGCCTCTTGCACTCATTGGGCGCGAAAACACACGCGAAGACTCGGAAATACGGGGCGATTTGGACTGTAAAGTGTGAAGGGAAATTTTGAACTCAAGCTTAAGTCGTAGGAACACCAATGCTTCCAGTGACACTCAAACGATGATCGTCACCGATGATTTTAGTTTTGCCAGCGAATGCGACGAATGCGGCTTCAAAATCTATTCCAATTAATAACTCGAGTTGAAATATATGAAATTCTTTTTACTTTTCCTCCTTTATTCACACTCGTCTTAGAAGCCATATTTTTCCGATCGCTAAAATACTTTGGCTAATTTGATGGTTGACTTTATTTATGTTCTTAATCATCCTGAGTGACCTTGATTCATGTTCTTAATCATTCTGAGTGACCTTGATTCATGCTCTTATTCATTCTGATGACCTTTATTTATGTTCTTAATCACCCTGAGTTGCCTTTATTCATGTTCTTAATCATCCTCAGTAACCTTTACTTTTATGAATTTAGTAAAGAACGTGATGGTCTTGGGTTCGAATCCCGCTAACCAGGATTCGTCAGTTAACATATAAATGCCTCACCACTGTTTTGGCACTGGCACTTGACTGTGACGAAAATCCTATTTTGACCTTGGATTTGGATTAACTTGATCCCAGGCGACGCCAGACAATCTTAGCTTCTATTCTAAAACCTTGGAATTCTCTCTTTCATTTTACCTTTCTTACTTTTATAGATAAAGTATAATATGACAGTTCAAAACCAACACTTTTTTAGTGGCCAACACTAGATAACTTTCAATGATTTTTCTTGATCCACCAAACGTGTGGTTGGAGGTTTAATTGCTTGTTACCCTTGGGGTAAATATCACCCGAATGTACCATCATGTTTATAATAGAACCAACGAAACAACAACTAGAGGGACAATATCTAGTAGACCAGTGGAGAAGATGGCCGATTTAGCACCTCTAGTCATTAGGTGGCGCCACCTGGTGGTCAATTTATATCATATTTGAACTCAGTGATCTCAGTTCATTTTGGTAGCATTGGTTTTAGCTGGCTACATTGAACCAGCGACACCTGGTGGTCAACTTATATCATATTTGAACTCAGTGACCATAATTACCTTTGGTAGCATTGGTTTTAGCTGGCTACTTTGAGCCAGCGCCACCTGGTGGTCAACTTATATCAAATTTAAACTTAGTGACCTCAATTACCTTTGGTAGCATTGGTTTTAGCTGGATACATTGAGCCAGCGATTCGTTGCGGACACAAGATGAACACCAAACGAGATTTGTATGACCCATAGACTTGCTTGCTTCGCCGCAATTAAAAACGTACACAGGTGTACATTTATGAATGAAAGAGTGAAGGAGGTGCTCGTAAGGAAAATGATTACATAAATGAATTACATCTGAACTTTTATTTTTAGTATCAGTAGTATTAGTAGTAATACAATTTTGAAATACCTGTTTATAATCCATAATACAACAAACATCAACGCATTATTATCATCCTCTTTAATAATATGAAAAATTAGTGATATTTATTAATAAATATTTGATAATCGCATGTATATTATCTGTCGAATAAAATCCTCCTCCTCCTCCTCCTCCTCCTCCTCCTCCTCCTCCTCCTCCTCATCATCATCATCATCATCATCATCATCAACAACATTGTCATCATCTAATCGTTGTCATCATCTAATGGTTGTCATCATTAATGATGACGCAATCAAGATTTGTCATACAGCGAGAAATCCAGACGCCATTTGTTTGTAACTTGGGGAACTGTGAATTTCGTCTTCGAACCAAATTGTTTTGGTGTTGTTCCTTTACAAGACGTGATCAAGGACCCGTTTTGTCACCCCCCTTCTTCCTGAAGTCCTTCGTAAGTACCCCTCTGGCCCCACTCAACCCAATTCGTGTCCGGAGTCCGCGGAGACGTGCGAGAGAGCCTATATCCCCGCGTAAGTACTGAGCAACGCTTAATTTAAGAGCTCCTTCGCCTTCTCTCAAAACGTTGTTAATTCTAATTACCCATTATAAGAATAAGAAGACGAAGAGGAAGATAAAGGAGAAGAAGACGAAAAGGAAGATAAAGGAGAAGAAGACGAAAAAGGAAAGGGAGAGGAAGGAGAAGAAGAAGGAGGAGAGAGGAAGAAAAAGAAAAGGAAAGAGAAAACGAAAAAGAGGAGGAATGAGAAGAAGACGGAAAGTAGAAGGAAGAAAGACAAAAGAGGAACAAAAATAAGGGGAAGGAGAAGGAGAAAAGAGAGGAGAAGAAAAAAGAAAAGGAAGGAAAAGGGAGAGGAAGGAGAAGAAGAAGGAGAAGAAAAAGAAAAGGAAAGAGAAAACTAAAAAAAGGAGGAATGAAAAGAAGAAAAAAAGGATAAGAAGACGGAAAGTAGAAGGAAGAAAGACAAGAGAGGTACAAAAAGAAGGGGAAGGAGAAGGAGAAAGTAGAGGAAAAGAAGAAAATGAAGGAAAAAGGACAGGAAGGAGAAAAAGAAGGAGGAAAAAAAGAAAAGGAAAGAGAAAACGAAAAGAGGAAGAAAAGAAAACGAAAGAGGAAACGAAAAAAGGACGAATAAGAAGAAGAAGAAGAAAAAAGGAGAAGAAGACGGAAAGTAGAAGGAAGAAAGACAAGAGAGGAACAAAAAGAAGGGGAAGGCGAAGGAGAAAAGAGAGGAGAAGAAGAAAATTAAAAGGAATGAGAAGAAGAAAAGAGAAAGGAGAAAATACAGGAGAGAAGAAAAACAAAAGGAAGGGGAAGAAGAAGACGAAAAAAAGATAGGAGTAAAAGAAGAAAAAGAAGAGAAAGGAGACGAAGAATGAGAAAAAACAGGAGAAGAAGAAAAGAAAAGAGAGAACAGGAAGGAAAAAAGGAGGATAAAAAGTAATATAAGAAGAAGGAAAAAAGAAAGGAAAAATAAAATAAGAAGCGGTTGAATAGGAAAAAAAATCTAAAATCTGAAAGAAAAAAAGAGAAGACGAAGGAGAACAAGAAGGAGAAGGAGAGGAGGAAGAAAATAAAGGAGAAGACGAAGGAAAACAAGAAGGAGAAAGAGAGGAAAAGGAAAATAAAGGAGAAGACGAAGGAAAACAAGAAAGAGAAAGAGAAGAAGAAAAAAATATAGGAGAAGACGAAGGAGAACAAGAAGGAGAAAAAGAGAAAGAAGAAAATAAAAGAAAAACAAAGGAGAACAAGAAGGAGAAAGAGGGGAAGAAGAAAATAAAGGAGAAGACAAAGGAGAAAAAGAAGGAGAAAGAGAGGAAGAAGAAAATAAAAGAGAAGACGAAGGAGAACAAGAAGGAGAAAGAGAGGAAGAAGAAAATAAAGGAAAAGACGAAGGAGAACAAGGAGAAAGAAATGAAGAAGAAAATAAATAAGAAGACGATGGAGAACAAGAAGGACAAAAATAGGAAGAAGAAAATAAAGGAGAAGACGAAGGATAACAGAGAGGAGAATAAGTAATAGAAGAAGAAGGAAGAGGAAGGAGAAAAAGAGCATTTTACCTGCATTCGTTGCAGAGAGGGAGAAAGGTCATGAGAATTGTACGTCTTCCCTTCTCCAAGTAGTCTCCTCTTTTTACCAACTTGTACCTCTCACTTCCCCTAACTTTACCGATTTTATTATAAACATCTTTGAAAAAAAGTTTGTAGCGAAAATACCTTCGAGGACTTTCACTTATTAAAGCGAATAAAAATCTTAAACCACCCTGGGGTGTATCTCCCCCCCCCCCCTTCCCTTCTCCCCTCCCTCTTCCCTCTCTCCATCTTCTCCCCCACCCCCCTCCCCGGTCAGGCCGGTGCGCGTCGCTATGATATTTCAAGACTTCCAAATGTTGTCATTTTTTCCCCGAACACAAATGGAACTTTTCAAGATCGACAAGAAAAAAACAAACAACTTCATCCACTCCCTAAAGAATAATATAATTGCATACCTCTAATTAAATACATCAAGTGAAGGTCTCATGCATCCAGGCTAATTAAGTTTTCTTATTTAATTCCATAATTATATATATATATATATATATATATATATATATATATATATATATATATATATATATATATATATATATATATATATATATATATATATAAAAGGAAAATTAATGCAATATCGCAAGAAAAGATGATGAATTAAACCATGTTCTCCCAGACACATGGGCTCCTCGCTCACCGTACCTCAATCCACTGGATTTATTACCTATGAGGCGTCGTCGTCTAGAGAGAGGTCAATTAACACCCCATAACACCATTCACCATATATATATATATATATATATATATATATATATATATATATATATATATATATATATATATATATATAGGGTGTTCCATTAAGACGGATCGCAGTTAGCAGTAAATATACATTGCAGCAAAATATATATTGAGTTTTTCTGTCTCTTTCAACACTACTTTCAATCATCAATTGAAAGTAGTGTTGAAAGAGGTAGAAGACTCAATAAATATTTTGCTGCAATGTATATTATATCTATATATATATATATATATATATATATATATATATATATATATATATATATTTATATATAAATGAATAATTCATAAAGTAGCACGTGAGGTTCGTAATGAATGGAATGTCTCGCATTAAAAATGAAAAGGTGCTTCCAAGTACTTTCGAACTTTATTCAGTTCATTCTCAAGGATAACTACAAGAGAAAATAATATAATAAAGGTATATACGAGGGGCGGTCAATAAGTTTTGCGAATCGGTAGGACAAAACAGAGGAAGGGGGATGGCTGTTTGTGGAGGTGTTAGGACAAGTTATGACAAGTCAGGACCTGCAGCCGAACGCTTTTGCATCGTCTATTTAAGAAGCAGTAACTGATCGCATATCGTCAGTCACAAATTTTTCAACAATGGAGAAGGTTGAGCACCGCGCAATTATCAAATTTTTGACCAAGGAAGGCAAGAATGCAAAAGAGATCCATGAACGCATGGTAGCAGTGTACACCGACACCGCCCCTTCCTATGCAACCATTGCTCGCTGGAATAGGGAGTTCCGCCATGGTCATGAGTCCCTTGAAGATGACCTTCGTCCAGGACGCCCGTCAGACATGACCAACGAGGACAATGTGGCCCGTGTGGATAGGATGATCCTCGAAAATTGACGGGTGAAGGTCAAAGAAATCGTGCGACAACTTTGAATATCACATGGAAATGTTATCAACATCATCCACGACAATTTGGCCATGACCAAGGTCTCTCTGCCTGTTGGGTCCGTAGAAACGTCAGGCCCCATGATCGACTTTAACGTCGTCAAAGTCTACAAGGCCAGAGTTGCACAAGCTGCCCTGCGCGAGTACGGATTGGAGGAGCTCAACCATCCCCACCTACATTCCAGATCTGGCCCCTAGCGACTACTTTTTATTCCGCCAGCTTAAGGCTGCACTGCGTGGACGCAAGATTGGGGACGATGAAGAAGTCCAGCTCGCCGTCCAGGAGTGGATTGAACAGCAGTCGGCAGATTTCTGGTAGTTGGGAATTCGTCGCCTCAGAGACAAGTGGCGCAAGTGCATTGAAGTCGAGGGTAGTTATATTGAAAAATAATAAAACACTTTTCCTCATATCTTGTTTCCTTATATCCGAATTGCAAAACTTATTGACCCCCCCTCGTATAAGCTTCAATTCGGGGTTCGAAGCGTTGACATGCCCGAATCGGATGATCTTTATCAATTTAGGACAGTCTTTGCTATAACGGGCATGAGAGAATGAATAGTGTTATGGGGTGTTTATTGACCTATCTCTAGACGACGACGCCTCATAGGTAATAAATCCAGTGGATTGAGGTACGGTGAGCAAGGAGCCCATGTGTCTGGGAGAACATGGTCGTTGGAATTGGCACGCATCCATGCTTGGGTTGTTATAGCCTTATGAGATGGTGCAGAGTGTTGTTGGAAGATGTAAGGTCTTCCGACGCGTATTCTATCTATCTCAAGCCTCATAACATTTTCCAAAACATCTGTGTAGGCAGCAGCATTTTTTACTTTTAAGCCAACTGAAAAAAAGGTGAGGGGGGGCATGACACACCCCTCACTGCTAAAGACTCCCAGAACCATGGCAGAAAGCTTGGTATGCATTACAACCGGACCCTCCCTTAACACACATAACCATTTGTCATCACTTGGGTTTACCTTTTGGTTCTAGTCGAAGTTTTTCTCATCAGAGAAAAACCAAAGCATTCCACCTTCGTGATCTTTCACCGGGGAGACCAAGCGCTTTGCACGGATCGAACGATATTCTCTTTTCGTCCTACCTGATATGACCTCAAATCTCCGCCTCACATACGACTCGTAACGGATATCTTCCTGCACAACTGATGGGTCATTTTTTTGGCAATTTTCTTTAAGAGCTCATCTGGCGACTGACTACTTGGGCATTGGTCGCCGTATTCAACACTGCCTAGTACTAGGCTAATTTAAAATAAGATGCAAAAAAACAACAATAAAAATAATAAAAAGGAAAAAGGCAACAAACAGGAAACAAGATCTGGCGTCGGGGGAAGGTCCGCCTCCCACTGGCGAGGGAATATGCGACCTACTAAAATAACAAAAATCAACAAAAAAAACAACTAGTTAAATAAAAGGGAGAAAGCCGGCCTCCCCTCAAAAATCTATAAGTCCACCAGTCAATGTTCATGTACTCGTCCCGAGGAGAAGGGACAGGCGATAGCGACCCTGCCCATCCCGGTACCAGGACAGGTAACGTGCGCGGAGATCATCCAGACTGGGACATTCAACAAGAATGTGTAGTACAGTCTGGGGGACAACGCAGTCTTCACAGTAGGGCAATGTCGAGCGCTCCATCAAATGGGGGTGCGTCCCCCGAGTGTGCCACATTCGGAGACGACAGAAAGCAACCTGAAGCCTTTGCGGCATTGGGGGTAGGTCGATGGGAACAGGGACGGCGCAATGGCACGCAACTTTATGTTCCCTTCGACCGTCTCCCATCTTCTTTGCCAAGCAGCCCGTAGAACTGCCCGTATTCCTGACATGTAGTCGATGTGAGGAAGAGTGAAACGCTGGTCCAGTCTCAGAGAGCACGCGGACTCTTTGTCGCCCACATTGCCGCGCTGATTCCCCGCAATTCCTACATGTACAGGAACCCAGCAGAAGATAATCTCGACATCCGCCCGGCTTGCCAAAACTGTGGCGTCACGAATATCGCGAACCAGTGGATGCGGAGATTCCAATGCCCCGAGAGCTTTGTGAGTCGCTATAAATCACAATATGGTCTCCGAACCGGGCACGTCGTATAATCCCCCGTACCGAGCGGTGTATTGCCACGATCTCGGCCATGAAGACAGACGCAGCGCCTGGCAGAGCCCCGCTGACTTCAAACAGAGGGGATACGGCGTGGAAGCCGACCCGCTCTTTGGACTTAGAGCCATCCGTATACACTGGCACGGTTCCAGCGTGATACGAGGTGTGCTCCAAAAAGGTCGAGCGCAATATTCCCGGCGCTGTAGAAGCTTTAGGAGCAGAGGAGTGGCAACAAATAATAAAAAGGTGGCACCCTCCAGGGTGGCGTCCTGGGCAAAACCAGGGGCGCCACTGGCCCGAGAGCTATACCTAGCGACTGAGGGAGGCGACGGGCTCGCGCGTACAGGCGAATAATGCACTGTGCGCAGCGTAGAGCGAGTGGCATCTCCAGAGCATCGACTAGTAGGCTCTCAATGGGTGAAGTGCGGAAGGCACCGGTCGCCAGGCGAAGGCCAGTGTGGTGGATCGAGTCTACCTTCCACAATACACGCTCGGCTGCGGATGCATAAAACTCGCATCCATAGTCGAGCTTCGAACGAACAAAGGATCGATAACAAGGTAAGGCAGCATCCCTATCAGCGCCTCAAGCACTGAACGTCACGGAACGAAGAATATCCATGGCGTGGGTACAAGAGACCCCAAGGCTGCGAATATGAGCCTCCCAGGTGAGGCATTGGTCAAACACAAGACCATGGAAACGGTGTGATTCAGCTACTTCCAGGCGTACCCCCATTGAGAAACAAGTCTGGATCAGCTTGGAGCCGTGGACGGTGGCAGAATTGCACCACCTTAGTCTTGACCAAGGAAAACCGAAACTTGTGCGCTTCGGCATGCCGAGAGACGTGGTTCAATGCCTGTTGGAGTCAACGCTCCAGAATTGGCATCTGGGCCGCGCCAACAGAGATCGAAAGGTCATCCACGTAGAGCGTAGCGAGAACATCTTCCGGCAGCACCGAGGTGATGTCGATGATGCCCAGGGCAAAGAATGTGATACTAAGGACACTTTCCTGCGGGACACCCTCGTTCTGCTCTATTAGGTCGGAGAAAGCTCCCCCCACCCGTACGATGAATCGACGATCTCGTGTGGAAAGTCGCCATGCGGTATCAGAGGCCTTCTCCAGATCAAAAAACACCGTGGCAAAGTGCTGTCTACGAATAAAGGCCTCGCAGACGGTATTTTCCAGTCGGAGCAGAACATCTGACGTGGAGTGGAACTTGCGGAAGCCGCACCGTGCAGAAGACAGATGGCCTCCGCTGTTCAGAACCCAGGTGTCGAAGCAAAGCGTGGCGTAGGGGACATCGTCCAGACCATGGGCGGTGTCCGCGCACGAAGCAAGAGCGGAAAGCAACTCACTCAAAGTAAACCTGTCGTTAAAGGGTTCTCCACCTCTGGAGATAAAGTCCAGCTGGCGGCCTTCCACGACATCTCGACGTGCATTGAATGCTGGCGGAACAGCATCCCGGCTAGAGAATGCGGAGAAAGTGGTCGCGAAGGATTCCGCCACAGACGCGGGGTCCTTGATTGCGGTCCCATTCTCCTGGAGAACGGGAGGGGGATCCTGCGAGAACTTGCCCCGAATCCTTTTAACTCACTTCCACACCTCTGCTAGAGGGGTATTCCCGTTAAGTGAAGACACGTATGCCCGCCAAGAAAAGCGGCGGGCGTGCTTCGAAATTTACCGGAACCTAGCCCTAGCCCGACGAAACTCATCGACATTGAAATTGTTCGGGCGGCGCTTATAGTGCGTGTAGGCATAACGTGTCTGCTTGAGGTCCGTCTCACACTCGGCTGACCACCACGGTTGTGGTCAGCGTGCAAAACGGCCAGATGAGGTTGCCGGAGAAGAACTCAACGGCCTTATAGCCGAGATAGAGAATTCAGTCATTTCCTAAAATGCAGACCACCGCGCCTGCGCCAAGCACCACCGTGGCGGACTCTCGGGCCGCAGCGGCCCAGAAAATGATATTTGAATGGGAAAGTGATCACTATCATGGAGGTCATCGACCACCCCCCAATCAAAATCAGGCTGTACATCCGCAGAGCACAAAGATAGTTTGAGGCAGGAAAATGATACGGTTCTCGGGCAGTGATGCGTAAACTCATCCACATTTAGGACACCCATCTCAAGCTCGTCGATCAGGTCGGCTGTCCTCCTTTTGGGGGGCAGCTTTAGGAACCGCGGAAGATGGCCTAGAGCCAACTTCAGGGGTGTTGCCTCCTGTGAGTCTAACGACTCGGTGGAGGCGCGTGGCCGTTTCGCCTTTCGGGAAACAGTCTCGCTGGGGAAGTGGTGGGGAGCCCTGGTTTTAGCCGGGGCTGGGTGTGGAACCTTTGTGCCACCAGCTTTAACAGGGGTGCGCCTGGGGTGGGTAGAGCCAGCAGAAGGGTTCCGAATGGGCGCGGAAACGACCGTACTCGTATGCCTGGAAGGGCCAGGAGCAGAGGGTGTCTTTTTCAACAATGAGGCATAGGACGTCCCGGCTAGCGCCGGGCGTGCCAAGACCAAGTCCTTAGCCTCGCGAAATGAGAGACGATCCTAAGCCTGAACAGCCAGGATTTCCTTCTCAAGGAGATACGCACCACATTGCTTGAAAGAAACAAGGTGCAGCTCTCCGCAATTGACATTCTTGGCCACACACAAATTGGACTTATCGTGTGCGGCGTTGGAGCAACTTACACAGGTTTCGGGTAACCCCGACTTCGCACGTCGACAGGAGCGATTAGTATGGCCGAAGCGGTAGTAAGTACTAGTACCTCCGCGCAGTGGCACGAATGCCTTCACGCGGTAGCGGTACCAACCGGCACGCACCAACTCAGGGAGCTTGTCACAGTCGAACGTGACGAAGTGTGAAGAGTGTAGGGGTGGGTCTCGAGGCCCCTCCCTGTTTTCTCATCACACGTTCGACCTTGACCACCCCATGGTCGGCCAGCTATAAGGTGATGTCGTCTATGGAGTAGTCCACGAGTTCCCTGGCATAAGCTACTCCTTCCACGAAGTTCATGGTAGAGTGCGGTGTCACACTCACAGGCGTGCCATCAAGTGTCCGAGGGCCCTAATCATGGCCGCTTTGGAAGGATTCGACGCATTCCCCAAAAGGCTCCCGTCCGAGAAACGGGTCACCTTCGGCTCTCTTCCAATCACACTAGCTAAAGCTCTCCATGATGGATCATGTTGCCAGTAACCAACATGCTGCCATCAGTTGAGCGAATAACGAGGAAGCGTTTGAAGCCAGCGGGCTCGAAAACGCCGTGTAGTCTCTGAATGAGAGGCCCCGACGTAATCGAGGCTCCGCTCTGTGCACTTGTACCTAGGTCTTTTTCAGGGACTCCGCACCCGGGGGGAGCAGCGGGGCCGGACGTAGCGATCTCGGCTTGGTCGCTTACCAAAGCAGCAGACCCATCCGTCTTCGCAGCCCCAGCGGATGGAGAAGAGCCCCAAGTCTTTTTTGTATTTTTTCTGTTTCTTTTCTTCTTGGGAGAGGAAAGCGGGGAATGATCCCGCTTTTCTTCCCTGCCGGCAAGAGCCCCCAGGCCAGATGGATCGGCTTCAGCAAGGTCCTTCTCCGAGATAGAGAAGGCCCTGGCGGTCGCAGGGGCCTGGCCGGAGGAGGAGATCCCTCCTCTCCTTGTACTGTATTGGAGACCCGAGCCGTTTGAGGAGGACCTTGCATAAGGGTGGACTCCGGTTCGGTGTTTGGCGCCGAGCCCGGATTCGCCCCCATGGATGGCTCTACCATCTGAGGCTGGGTTGCTTCAAGGACCATGTCTATCTCGAGGGAAGCCTCCATGTGGCCATCCCCCCAAGGACATCGCAGGTCCCTTTGGCAGCGGTGTCACGAGTCGAGTATGGGGAGGCACAGGCCTTGACCCCCGTTAAGGTTAGTATAGGAGCCAGCAGGGCACCTCCAGACATTGGGATTGGGGTGAGTCGCCTACACCCATAGGCAAAGTAGAGGAGTAAGCCTCCTCTCCGGTCAAAGAACTTTTAGTTTCCCCTGTAAAAGCACAGGGGGGGGGGCTTCATTTTTTAGTGGAGCTCCCCGAGGGCGGCTCCGACGGTGGACGAAGGGAAATTGAGGGGAGATTTTTTTTTGTCATCATTGGGCATGGTGACCCTAATTTCTTTTACGGGGTGCAGACGCTAATCACCCCTCGCAGTAGCCCTCTCTGCAAGGGGTGCGTACGGGGCTTGCAGAGCCAGGTGCCGCCATTTAAGGCCACTCCTCCCGCCTGGTGACCTGGCAGCCCTTCGGCATGGCGGCTCCACCTTGGGCACGCGTAAAAAGGATAGAGTATGAAGGAAATGGGATGTGAAGAACGTATGGGTGGAGATAAGCAGGTTGTTAAAAATCCACCATCCCAAACCGGAGCTCAGGGATAAGGAACATTGTCCCCTTCCCCCTCAGCCCCGATCCGAGATAGTTGACTGAGAAGAATGTCAGCATCTACCCTGTGAAAATAGAGGCCGACCAGAAAAAGTTGTGGGAGAGGTTGTAGGGAAAGTGACGAAGTAGGGGGGAAATACAGGCTGTCTGAAAGAAGAAGAGGCTAAGCTGGGGCCGGACAGGGTGCTGAGTCCCGTCAACTCGGCGGCCAGGAAGGCAAATCGCCGCGCCCCTTACGGGGTTATGATGGTTCATTCCGAAACCTTCAAGTACTTTGCAAAGGCTCTGATAGAGTTTCGGGGTTTGTCTTGAATTATTTTCTGTACTCTTTGCACAAATGCTTGGATTCTGATTGTATTAGAACGCTTTGCATGTGATTTGCGTTTTGCTGCTAACGTTGGATCCCTATTAGCAGCTTCCAGGTCTTTTGTAACGTTGGCAACGAAGGATTGGCCAACGTTCAGAAAACGAGCAATTTCTGTATCATTTTTGCTGAGCTTTTATGACGACGATTACAGCGTGCCTTTTCATTTGCTTCGTCACTCTAACGTAATTCTTTATTAATCTGAAAAATATTTTTTTCAAAATTAGTTACAAGAGAGTTATTCAAAGTGATATTTTTAATATATATATATATATATATATATATATATATATATATATATATATATATATATATATATATATATATATATATATATATATATATATATATATATATATATATATATATATATATATATATATATATATATATATACACATATATATTAGACTGGCCCAGATCTATAGAGGCGATTTTTCATACTTAAGAACTTCTTAGTCTCACCCATGCAAATTGTGAGGCTTCCTATAAAAATAATTTTAACAAAGTTTTAGCTCCATTCAACGAGTTTTAGTAGTGCCACAAAGCTTACACAGTTTGACGTTTTACAGTTTTTCCACACCAGCAATGAGTTAACTGTAATAGGCGGGGGTTTTTTAATGTGGTATCCCCAAGAGGCCTATTCCATAGTGTTTTGCAATGAATTCAGCTTGTTTTGTAAATTGTTTATGCATTTCTTCAATGCATATTTTGTTGTTTTGGGAATTTTTTCTCTGTGACAATCCACCATCTGTAGAAGGTACTGAAGCTGATCTTCATTTTTGGTAAGATGATTATTGTAGCTCTCAATCAAGGCTTTACAGCCCTCTCTGCATTGTCACTGATGACATTCATAGTATGAGTAAATTGTTTTACTGTTTGATAGTTATTTCTTTCACTCTATTCTGAAGGGTCTACTTTGAAAAAAGAGGAATTAAGCGACAATTTTGTGAAGAAAAATTAACTTGATTCAGTCACGTAGTCAGCAAGAGTTTTCTCTGAGATACTCTTTTTTCCTCCCGGTGTATATCGTTTCTCTGGATGTTGTGAGCCAGGTTTCTGCAATGCTGCAGCCATCTTTCTCTTCCAATCTAGAGTGACACCTTCATCCATGAAGGCAAAGGACACAAGTTCCTCCCTTAGATACCAAAGGTAACGACCAAATGCTTTGCTGGCAACAGAAGCAAGTTCCTTCTCTTCAGGTACTTGGAAACTTTGCAAGTATTACTCCCTTCGTGGAGCAGTGGATGCAGTTGAAGATGTAAACCAGGTGAGAACTTAGTATTGTGCAAATCGCTCCACTGATGGCTTCTCTCTTTTGGTCATTTTAAATTGTGACTTGAAGAGTACAATTTTAATTGAATAAATAACCATTGTCATCTAACGTGCTCGATGCACTGCTCCAGGTTGTTTGAAGGAAAAGCTTTCTGTGTTACTCCCTAATTATGCAACTGATAGTTACAAAAGTTCTTTGTAATCTTCTCGAGGCTGATGACATTTCAACTGTTCTTGACAAAATCTAAGCACAACCTCTTTCCAAGAAACATGTATTGTGTGCTTCATACGATGAAGTATTGATAGTCTTCCAGGAATCACGGAAACGCTTGAATAATTGAATTTCTGGTCCGGATGAAGCACCAAAACGCTTTTGAAATACGTCAGATACAATTATTTCATGAACATGATGCCGCAAGAAAATCAAGAAGACCTCTATTTAGTTTTGTTTATATTGTCACATATGCACCTTTCTTAGGACCAGTGTTACTAGCAGTGCGGTCAAAACACATTGCTTTAACACTGTCCTCGATATTCCAATCTTGAAGACATTCCACAACTGCTTTTGCTGTTTCAGCACCTGTACCTGACGTTAGCTTCGGTATTCCCAAAAGCTTATAGTTACCATCACCAGACACTAACACATGTAGTCTATCTATATTTTGAGTGCCAATTAAGTCAGGCATCAATTTGTCACCCCAATGGACTGTAAGAGCTGCATTTGTAGTGATGTTTACTTCAAACTATCTACTATTTATTTACGCAGTTATTTTCTTTTTTTTCGTAGTGTACTTCTACTTATATCATCCATATCTCTTTCAGGGGATAATGTTGTTGCTGAAATGATCATCCTCGCATCGCCATCACTCATTTTTGTTGTGTCTAATGTAGCCACTAAGTCAGGTGAAATCATTTTCTTGCCTTTAAATATTCTCTTTCTTGGAGGATTAGATGGACTAGGCTCTGCTTCATCACTACTGTTTTTTTCACTGCTTGAGCTGCTTGTTAGCTGAACAACTAACAAATTTACTTTTCTACGCAATTCTCGTTCAATTCGCTGCGATTCCTCTTCACTTCTTTTGCGTTTTTTCTCTTCATTCATTACTGTTTTCTTGTCAACACTACCTATATAGCCTCGTGTACCTTTCTCTCTCTGAGCCTGTAGAAATGAACGATCATCTTCATTGGTTATCATTTCTACTGCGTTAGCATGAGCTATATCGAACAAATCATTTAAATATTCTTGGAATTAAGTTTTCTTTGATATTTGAGTTTGATCTCGCCCTGATTTTGTTTATGGAGGGTTCTGAACTGTTTATATTTCTTTGAATCTTTCCAACCACATGTTGTTTGTCTCTAGTTGGTATTTTTACTTTGTGCCACATTTCATATATTTCTGAATATACAATGTTACAGGCCTCTTTTCCATTCTTTTTGCATTGTGTTAAGGAGAAAAGCTGTCTTAATATATCACCATTTGATGGAAGTTATGTGTTTTGAATAGCATCAATTGTTTCTCCAATAAGCCATACTTCTGTTTTACTTCTTGTTTTAATTGAACTTGACATGTTAATTATGCCCCAGAAAGACTTTGTTAAACGCAGATAAACACTGAAGCAATGCTCACTCTTCACTGGTTCACACAACACTGAGTAGGGCATTGGTAATTGCCAACTTGTAAGGGATGTGCTGCTGAGACAATGAAATGCGACACCAGAGCGCCTACAAGACTACACGTTAGGCTTATTTGTCCTTTGTACCTACTCTATAACACCACAGGTTATAGAATGATAATGAAACTAAATATTATTATATTTTGCTGCTAATTTTCACAGCGCAATCTTTCATCAAGCTTCACTATATCCACGGGCGAGATCAAGGATTTGAAGGCATTGAGAGCTCCGAGGAAAGACAGACCCTCTACAATCGGGTAGTACAGGTAACATTTTAATTCGAAAGTATCCAACGTAACAATGAAGCCCTTGTATGAGTTCAGTAAGGCATAATAGCGTGTTTGGGAATGTTGGAAAAATCAGCCTCCATCGGGATTCGAACCCGCGATCTCACCTCCCGCGTGAGAGGGGCAGCCGTTGACCATTGAGCCACGATGGACTAAATGAAAATACAGAGCTACAGGCAAATGCATGATAAATCGATGACTCAAGATCTGTTACACGTCTCGACGTCCACACTTTAGTGGTGCAGGTAACATTTAAATTCGAAAGTATCCAAAGGTATAAATAAGTTCGCGAAAGGGTCCCACTCACTGAAAATTTAAAATATTACAAAAAAAGAAGTAATTTGATGATCAATTTTCTGCATTAAATTTTGCTTTTACAATTATTTATATCTTTATATATTCCTTCCCATTTTTTTTAAGTTCTTAGTAAGTTCTAAGATGAGAAATTCGAAACTCAACTTGGAAATCTTTTAATTCCTATAGAGACCTATTATTGCACAATAATCAAGGACAAATTGAACTCATAATAAAATATTACTAAATGCAGGGGGATAAAAGAATAAGGTAATATAATTACAAGTGATTTAAGAAATATCGGTTGCTATTCCTCGCGATAATTTAGCTTTCAGGAAGCCTTGAATGGCCTCTTGCAGTAGTAGGCCAGCATGTAATTAAGTTAAATTAACTGCGGCGAAGCAAAGCAGGTCTTTGGGTCATGCAAATCTCGTGTTGTGTTCATCTTCTGTCCGCAACGAGTCGATGGCTCAATGCAGCCAGCTAAAACCAATGCTACTAAAGGTAATTGAGGTCAATGAGTTCAAATATTATATAAGTTGACCACCAGGTGTCGCTGGCTCAAGGTAGCCAGCAAAAGCCAATGCTACCAAAGGTAATTGAGGCCACTGAGTTCAAATATGATATAAGTTGACCACCATGTGGCGCTGGCTCGATGTAGACAGCTAAAACCAATGCTATCAAAAGTAATTGAGGTCACCGAGTTCAAATATGATATAAGTTGACCACCAGGTGGCTTTGGCTCAATGTAGCCGGTTAAAACCAATGCTAACCAAAGGTAATTGAGGTCACTGAGTTCAAATATGATGCAAATTTACCACCAAGTGGCGCCACCTAGTGGCTAGAGGTGCTAGAATCAGCCATTTTCGCCGCAGGTCCAATAGATCATGTCCATCTAGTGTAGTTACAACCTTTTGATACATATTTAAATCAAATTTATGAATTACAATAATCAAGAAGTGTATAGGAATTAATAGGCTACAAGGAACTACAAGGATAAGAAGTACCCTAGAAGACCTTACGGTCCATTCAGAGAGGGTACTTTTGAACTAGCTGGCCAACAGGCACAGTTCTGCTCAACGGTTTACGTGCCCAAACGGCCACTTTTCAAGACTTTGTCCAGTCTTGACTTGAACTGTTCAACAGAATTGCTGTTGACAACTTCCGCTGGAAGTGCGTTCCAGCTACCGCAGATGCTGTAGGTGAAATATTTACCACACAGATCACGCTGGTAACGCTTCAGTTCAAGTTTGTAGTCGTGATTTCTTGTTCTGATCTGGCTAAGCTGGAAAATATCCCTGTAGTCTACAATGTAGAAGCCTCGAAGTATTTTAAACACTTCGATAAGCTGACCACGCAGCCTGATAGAGGGAATTAGTTTAGTTGCCCTGGCTTGCACACGTTCCAATCTCGCGATATCCTTTCGAAAAGAAGGACTCCAAAATTGTACGTCATATTCCAGATGCGGTGCTACTGCATGCCGAGTGGAAATACCGTTTGTGATTACAGCGAAATTAAGCCACATCGTTTGGGTCACCTTCACGGCACCTGTCAAACACTGTAGTAGTAGCAGTGGTAGTAGTATTTGTCAACCTTCTTTTATCCAGAAAGATCCCTGATCGCATAATGAAATAGACATAAAGATCAGTATGACTATCGCTGATGAGCCCAACCGCACCAGGGTCCGATCCTCTTTAGGGACATGTGCCAGGGAGTATTATGTTATGACCCTAAACAGCGTTCAGGTGGAGCCTTCGTTGCTCCGGGGCATAGAGACCCGTTCCACGTCAGAGGTATGTGGATATAGATACCCATCGGCAGGATTCCTTGGAACAGAGTGTGTTTTATGCTGCGAAGACGGGAGAGGAAAGAAAGCAGTGTTGTGTGTGAGGTGAGAAGTGTAAGATCTACCCACCCGAAAACTGGGTGAGCACAGCGCGTCCACCAATCGGTAGCCAAATCTCTACGTGCCTTAGACGTTTGCGACCGCTCATGCCGGGATCGAACTCGGTACTGCGACGTTGACAGACCAACACCCTATCCACTCGGCTAGAAAGAGCTCTGTCATACACTGTAGATTCCTGCAGTTCAGATCCACTGAACGTCCCCAGTAAGTGGCAGGTTTGTGGTAAAACCAATGCCTCTTCTTTTGTCTACGAACTAATAGATATCCAAGTTCAGTTTGGAATTTCTCTTCTTTGACTCTACCAAGACCGGAAAAATCGAAATTTCTGATGTTCACGAAGGAATGATACTCGGTAGGCACTGAAGCAGGGGGAGCCAGGGGGCCGAAGCCCCCATCAAACTTCAGACTGGTTTATACTTATTTATTAAGCTATGCTTGTATTCTGCTCTTCAGAAAGATTTAGGTAATAATATAGAATATATATAAAAACAGGGGGTTTTTTTAACCATTGCGATTGAATGTATCTTATATGATACATGTCTAAAATACAGGTAAATCTCTAAAATAATTATTAAATTCAGTATTATACTTAAGCTGACGTCCAAAAACTACAATAAAACACAATTCATAATTTTCTTATTTGTGGGAAGAAATTCGGATCTAAGATAGTTCGTGGTCACTCTTTTATGAGATGCTGTTATTTATTATCAATACTGTCTATTATAACCCTTATTAATGATCAATGACCTTTTCTCAGATTAATCAGAGGAAGGAATTCAGCTTAGCCCCCCACCCCATTTTTTAGCCTGGATCAGCTACTGATCTTCAGGTCATCTAGGAATTGACTCTTCGAGAAACAGCTAGGAATCTCTGATTATTTTTTTTTTGCTGTTATGTAACTAATAGTTAATTTAAAGGGAATGTCGCGATGTCTATAGCACAACGAGTAAAAAGCGGGCGGTAAATAAATTCGGTTTGAAAAGGCAGCTTTCTAAGTTACCTAATGGCAGAGTGGTCGACGCGCCTGGCAGTTGCATCTTAGCGGCGATCTGTTGGTTTACTTACCACCACTTTAATACTTCTTTTCCTACTGGCTATTTTTTTTCTTTACTTCACTTTTCCACTAAATATCAATCGAATTGTGACCTGATCAAGCTGGGCCTTCGGGTAGAAGCCTCACGTTATGTTAAGATTGAAACATTCTTCGTTTAGAAACTTCAAGGAGAAGATCAAAATTAGCCCAAAAGAAGCAGTAAAAGATATCAGTTTGGCTAATGCGGATTCGAGGCTCTTTTAATTCCCTAAAGGAACCTGGTGTAATGAACGGGTCATTTTCATTTTTTTTACATCCATAACCTTACAACTTTCTTTTACTAACCACATCTTAAGAACTTTTTGGTAAAAAATCCGACGTTAATTTTTTTCCCTTCTTTTAGGTAAAAAAGACTCATTGGACCGAAGCTCGAAGGTGTTGGAGTGATTGTTAAGACATTCGCTTGGATCAATGCACGATAGAAGGGTGTTGGTGACATAATTCCCATCAGCCCACCCCACCAAACATTCTCAAGTAATTAAATTGACATAAATTAGTGTCGACAAGGTGAAGTTAGTCCTCCGTGGCAATATAAAGCAATTAAAGAAGAGGTAGAATTGTATGAAATAACTTATATACCTCACTCTAACACGGACTAGATGCCTTGAACATAGGTCAGTCATACTTGTCCAGAAAACCTGAAAACTGACCAAGACCTTTAAATCTTTTAAACCGAACAAGGAGACGAATCTTCAGAATGCAATTTCAAAATTCGTAAATCCAAGACTTTTTTTAGCTACTCCACTTAAAAGAGTTAATATAACACATGTTCCAAGCTCAATACTAAAACTAGTAACTCAATTAATATTTTTAAAGTCAAATCTCACATGTGTATTTGCACCTTGCCTTTAGTGGTATAAGAAAAACTAAATGTTTTTTATAAAATGTTGCTTTAAAATGGCGAGAGATCAAATTAAAGATAAACTCGAAGAATGAACATATTTCATTTTGCATTTCGAGATTATTTCGGCTAATTATATCGATTCCGATTTGTTTCCTTCATGAAATAGACGAAAATTCTTCTTTCAGCAATTTGAGCCACCTAACTTCATAACCTTCCCTCCCGTTCATCTAGGTTTCTGCCTCTATCACCCCTTCCAACCAAAGTCCTTGCTGTTTCGCCCTGTCGCGCGACGACCTAAATGGATACTTACTAGCCTGTCCATTCTCCTTTTAAAAGGACGGGAGATCAAATTAAAGATAAACTTGAAGAATGAACATATTTCATTTTGCATTTCGAGATGAAGATAAAAGCCATTCCTGCTCCTCTGCATCTCAAGAGATATTGCGGTTGCTAGCGACATTCAGCGTCAAAATCCGTTGACTGCAAAGGGAGACAAAATACAAAAGCTCCGCCAGCATCATTCGTCTACAAATGTACACACCAATGAAACTAAGCACAGGCTCGCTTACACATGGATATCTACAGATGCACTGTACAGAAACAGAGGATAAATCTAATAAGCAGAACGTGCGTACGCAGATGGCGTTAAAGATACACATTACGCGTACACATCTATTGCGAACTTAGATGAAAATATGACTGTCATTCCGAAGCTGGTTGGGCTTTAGCTGGTCGTGTTTACATTAGGTTTAGATAACTACAGTGATGGAGGGGGGATTGTATGTGTATGTAAGAAAAGGGGGGGGGCGTTATCGTCAGTTAGGTTACCAATTAATGACCCCCTGCACAAAGAGGCCATTGAATGGCCGCCCATCCTTACTTTGGCCACTGATAAAACATCTCTGGCCGATTTCGGGCGGCTACTTCAGTGGCACAACGGGCCAATGAACTCCAATAGGCCATTGTTCGAGAAAAGGAGCGGAATAGAAGGGCTATCGAAGCGGCTACCATTCTTACGTAGGCAGTGTAGGAAGGGTGGGTAGGTAGGGTACGTGGGTAGGCCGGGTACGTGGGCAGGGCGGATTTTCTAGAGGTCATCTCGTTAAATTCTGCTACTTTATTTCGCGTAATTGATGAACTCGAGATAAGGACGGACCCCTTTATTATGATTCCATTTTTTCGGTGAAAGGCGGTGATATTAGTAGATCGTATCGACGGATTTGTAGTATTAGCAATAATAGCGAGAGTCGGAGGACACAGGCAACTCCAAGGTTTTGAGAGCTATTATATACGTTTGTCCTTAGCACACAATGAAAAGTAGCTCCGAGCGTGCGTGTATATATATATATATATATATATATATATATATATATATATATATATATCATCTTCAATCGCTGCTAAACTAATGAATATAGAGAGATGATTATTACCCTAGGGGCACACAATTACAAATCGAAATGTAATTAGAGGGGGGGGGGCAGCGGCATTTACTAAAAAAGCCGCTGCACCCCCGCATACCGGCACCCCTAATTAAATTCCGACTTGTAATTATATATATATATATATATATATATATATATATATATATATATATCAGCCATAATGATTCAGACAGGTTTTCATTATAAAACTTACACTAGCTTCAAACCAAATAATGCTAAGTAATGCATGATAAATTACAGATATACACTAATCTTGGCTATAAGTTGTACATGTACATTGTGCATCTTAGTATGGATGAAACTGCCAATTACGTGCAAAAGAGCATTTTTCTTCCAAAAATATGGTGGTTAAAATGATCTGGACAGCGCAATTTTATTACCTATCTTTGAGGCAACAAACTTCCTTGATTTCTTAGCACTTTCAGCGATTACCTCCTCAAGTTCTGAGCAGCGAACACGCCTAGGGGACCTAATTGTTAAGCTACGTTGAGAGGATCATCTCTCCATCAGAATCATAGCTGAAGGGGTTAAACGCCCCCAAAGTTTCGTACATGATATATGACGTAAGGATACCACAGGTTCATGTATCAGTGGATTTTTTAAAGGACTCAAAAAAGGACCGATACGAGACAACATCCAGGATTTCCCGAGTAGTAAATGAAACTATGGGAATTAGTGGCTCCAGGAAGACATGATCACGCCGCCTAACGGAAGGATTCTTAAAATCTTGCACGGCAGCATTCAAGCCATTGACCAGCTCTAAGGAGAAGAAAGCTAGATTATCCTTCGTCACATAGGACGTTCTATGGACACAAGACCAATGGTCCAAAGTAAACTTCAGCGATGAATCGAAGTACAATTTGTTTGGTTCAGATGGCTGGAGGTTCGTCCTTCGAAGACATGGCGAAAGATTATCCATCAACTGCATGAAGAGCAGTTTGGTGGATGAAGCGTTATAGTATGAGGCATAATTTCGACGGAAGATATGACCCACTTATTCGCTTGTAGGTCAGAGTGAATGGTCAAATGTATAAAGAATTTCTGCAAGCATATGTTGTGCCCCATATGAAAACCGCATCTGGCAAACTTGCCATTTATGTGTAGGATAATGCACTTTTCCACACGGCAAAGTTTGTGATGAATTTCTTGGATTGGAAGGAAGTAGGTGTCATGGACTGGCCTGCTCAGAGCTCCGTCCCCAATCCGATGGAGAATTTGTGGAAGACGCTCGGAGAGAGAAGCGAGGGGAGAAACCCAATCACCGTCGAAGAATTATGGGAAATATTACAGGATGAATGGAGAAAAATAACACCAGAACAACAATGTCTTCGGTGAGTGCGCTCCCGTAGCAGAAGATGACATTCCATAATTGCTAGTAACAGTCTACATATAACAAGGACTAATATATTGTAACAACCGAAAATTTGTTGAGTAACATATTTTACATTCTCATCTACAGTTATTGTTTTATCTGTCCGAATCATTTTGAACACCATATTTTTGGAATAGAAATGCTGTTTTGCTCGTAACTTAAAGTTTCATCAATCCCAACATGTACAATGTACATGTATAAGTTATAACCATGCTTAATTTATATCTATAATTTATCATGTATTACTTACCATTATTTGGTTTGAAGCTACTGTAAGTTTTGTGAGGCAAACCTGTGTCCGAATCATTATGGCCGTGTAGCACTTTTTTTTCATCACTTCATCATCATCATCACTAACTCTATAATTTAAGAAGGGGAATTTTTTTGAGTATTTGAATAATAATTTCATCTTAGTTTGGTTATGACTTATGCAAGTAATGAATTTCTTTAGAGTTTGAAAATACAAAATGGTTAAGTTCAGAAAAAATAAATATGATTATTCAATGCTTTAAAAGGAAATGAATTACAATTGGTGAAGTTCATCAAATTTATTAAAATTTAAGCAAGGCTGCTTTTTTATTATATGTTCTATAACTCTATATTTTAAGCAACGTGATTTTTTGAAAGGAAGGAAATTTAGTTTAGATTCCTTTTTAAAAATATTATAATTGGCAAAGTTCAGAAAATTTATAAAAATTTAACCATGGCTGCTTTTTTATAGATTTTAAATTTTAATCTTAGTAGCGAAGCGCAAGCTTCCCTAGTAGGGGGTGGGGGGGGGAGTGGCGAAACCATTACCTGGTGTTTATCATTATTTTAGGGCTAGAAATAATAAAAAACAGGTTTGTTTCCATACTGATCGAGGCTATTAATTTTATATTATTGTTAATTTAATGTGTCTAATCGCTAAATTATGGATATTGTGGAAAAGAGACAATTTTAAACGTTATGATCTTGGAATTTAGAAAAGGCAATAATAATAAGTTAAGAACAAAAAGTTTGTGTCAAGTATACAGTGACGGAACAATTACTGTAACTAGGTACTGAAGATAGTTTCAGAATTTTCATTCGTGCGAAACAGTCTCCCAGATGAACACCGTTCAAGACGAACAGGAAAATTTGATCAATATCTTTTAAAAATAAGAGTGAAAGAAAATCCGATTGTAACTGTTGAACGATTAGTTGAAAAGCTACATTCACCTTATTCCCCTGTACATCGTCACAGGTACAAGTACACAGGTACAAGTACACAGGTACAAGTACCCAGGTACACTTGCAATCAAGACTCAACATTTGTGCATCTCTCCTTTCTCGACTAAGAAGTTAACCATTTTTAGTAGGATTGTTACAGGAGACGAGTGGTTATGTACAATAATATTTAACGTTCTAACTAATGGATTAGTCTTGGATTAAAAAAAAAACAATATCCCAACCGAAACAGCGGATTTATCCATGGAAATTTCTCTTGTACGTTAGGTGAAATAGGAATGGTATAATCCATTTGGAACTTCTTAATTCAAGTCAGACTATCACCAAAATAGTTTACTGTGCTCAGATGGACCATTTACATCATCACTTAAAGATACTCTCCAGTATTAATCACTAGAAGAAGAGGGCTCTTTCATACATACCGTACAAATACTTAACAATTTAATTTCGATCAAGAACTAACGAGTCATTATCCGTATTCATCTATTCGACTACCACCTTTTTACGAGTTTAGCGAATCATCTGAAGAGAATGAAGATGTCAACAGCAGAATTAGTCGAAAGAACCTTAAAGAATTTTTGTTTAAATTAAGGTCAAGCAAATTTTCCAAACATGGTATTGAAAAGTTAGTAGGAAGATGATGGGAAATATATTAATAAATTAACCAGGCAATGGCTTCGCCCCTTCTCCCTACGGAGGGAGCTTGCGCTTCGCAACTAAAATTAAAATTTAAAATCCGAAAAGAAGCAGCCATGGTTAAATTTTTAGAAATTTTCTGAACTTCACCAATTGTAATTCTTTGGGTTTTAAAAAAATTCACAAAATTTCGATACTTATATTTATTTCTGAACTTCACCTTTTTTATATTATAAAAGAATTATTAGAAATAACCTTGATAAAAAACACAAGGTCATAACCAAACTAAGATAAGATTATTATTCAAATACTCCCCAAAATCCCCTTCTTAAATTATAGAGTTAGTGATGATACTTATTTAAATATAAATAAATTCAGAGTTGTGTGGATTTTTTAAGCATTTATCAGTGTTTAACTTTGGATCCGAACCAGGAGTAGGTACAACATATAACAGCCGTCACAAGGTACATCCGATTCGCCCCATCTGGTTATTAACCACGCCCAATGTATCTTAACATCACCAAACTAAACACACGTTGAGGGGCTGAGGAGTCTGTACAATATAATACATTCCCCTGTGGATATAAAATGTACATTTAAACACAATATTAATGAAATTGGATACAAATGTGCGGATTTAATTTTATCCTTCGCCCCTAAAGAAAATAAAAAAGCAATCCGCTTCTGAAATGATAAAACGTCACTAGAGTCTTGACGAGCCTAGGACGGGGGACCTCTAAGATGGGGAGTTGCTTTAATAGAAAGAAGTTCTAGGAATTTAAAGGCGTCGTAGTTGTGAAGAACCCTCAAGGGAAAAGGGGGTGCTGAGGGTATAATATACCCGTACATATTCGGGTACCTGAATACGAGGGGTGATGTGTTTGTTGGTGTTTGTGTAGGGTGACATACAGTTGTGATTTAGACCTAACATATTTTGAAATAAAATCGTCTATATATTTTTTTAAGATTTTGAATAGTGAATTCCTTTTACGGGGTTCTCCCGCCCACATACTTGGGAACCTTTATTTAGCCCTTAATATGAAAAGAGTCAATAATAGTCGATGGCGTTCCTCTCGTTTATTTGAAGTAATTTGACATAGGGATAAAAAAAGATGGGAAAGAAGATGAGGATAAGAACAGACGAAAGAAAACACAAACATGAGATTGGCTTTGACAATAATCGGTGATTCCAAATGCTGTCGTCATCAATAATTCCTGTTGAGGCTGTGCGTAATTCCGAACTTAAAGTAGTTCGTACAAAATAACAGCTCAAAAGTACGAATTTAAACGCACTTGTACAGTCTTTGTTGATTTTTGCCTTTGTTTCCTTTGAAAAGCCTCCCACCCCCCTCCAAAAAGTTCAAGTTTAATTTTCGCTCACTTGACAGACAGACAGAGTACATGTAGACAGATTGAGTTTAAATATTGCAACAAAGACAATGAAAACCCCCACTAAGATAGAATTACAGGTTATAAAAACATCCAGAGCGAATATATTCCATATTATGACAGATAAAGAACCAATATAATAACAGTTTGGACATAATACAAAATCTCCTCCCAGTCCCGCCTATCCTATATTTTTTTATCTGTAGTCGGTCTTACCCTGGCAATACCCACACACAATACACGCTTATTAAGAGCCTTCACAGTGAATAGGTGACGAAGGCCTTCCAATTCTGGGCAAAATTTACCTTATAATTTGTCGTTCTGGTAGAAGAGACAAAAATCTTCCTCGAGGGACACCAATTCATCGTATTTTTGCCCCATTCAATTCAGATAACTAAATTTAAAAGATCAGCAAACAAGCGAAGAAAAAAATTCCTCCGCTTTGTCAGCAATTTTCATTCATCAGTGACATTAACGATATTAGATCATCGATGTATTTGAAAGTAAACCGTATTTCATATGAGGTTAAGGCTCATAGTCGAAATTCTTTAACCCTGACACACTTCACTAGGCAAAGTTACAGAGAACATTGAACTTTATTCGCTGGTGATGCAAGGTTGGGATTACCTGGGACGCATTTAAGCCTTTTCTGTTATGTCCTTTCGAGGTGTATTTAGGAATGACAGATACGCTGATCGTATTCCGGAATATAAATTCCCATCAACTTTGGAATATTCCAACTGGAATAATTAAATAGAGTGTTGGGTCTGTGCGGCCAGGACACAAAAGGAGAAGACTATTGTTAATTTTGTCTGGGAGTTCTCGGGCAAGAAATTTATCCTTGACTGACCCGGGTATCCTTGCTGGGTAGGGTAGACAGACAGAAATGGAGCGATAGATAGATATACAGACAGTGATTTATCTGGTTCATTGCTTCCCTTAACACAGGTCCTTCTGGGAATTGAATCAGGTTCACAGGAATTGTAATGAACCCACCATTTCACACGCACATACATACATTCACACGCATGTGCGTAAATAATTACACACAATTATCACTATACACATGTACGTGTATACTCGTAGTTTTGAATGCCTGTGCCCTTTGTACGAACTGGTTCATCCTAATTGGATTACACACATACACCAATTCCTAAACATCAGGCATCAATTCCTAATTGATGTACATGATTGAAAGTACACCCATATCGGGGTCGGGAAGGCACGCGATGGCGCCCATCAATGCACACCAGATAACTAAATCACTTTCTCGAGTGTTTTCACCCAAACCAAGCGCCCATTAACAATGGAATGAGCCATCGATGTAAGTAGATGGAAGTAAATGCGAGATTAATTCCCTTACACCAGGGTACATTCACGCACGTACATGTATACATCCACACTTGCAACCATTTACACACACCCATACATTACTACTCGCAAGTCACTAGGTTGCCGATCGGTGACCAAACTCTCCTCACAAATGCCAGGTCACGCTTGAATCCCCCCCTCCCTCCCTCCTCAAAACCCCCAACTCCGCACATACCCTCACCCTCCCTCTTCCAATCCCCCCACCCCCGCAAATACCCTTCCCCTCGCCCCCATCTCGGCAGTAACCATCGGTCATGAAATAATAGACGTGTCATCTGAACACACAGACGCACCCCCCCCGCTGTCAATCTTGCTCATGCCTTTCATATCCCCCATACCCCCACCATACCCGGTGCCCAGGGTATCCAAGTGTCAACAGAGGCGAGACCTAAATTCGTGCCCAAGACTAATCTGTTGACTTAAAACTGCGCACACAGAACCCAGTTTAGATACCCATACCCCCATCATATCCCCCATACCCAACCCCCTCGTACCTCCCCCATCACATCCCCCATACCTAAGCACCTCCCGTTCGAAAATATCCTCTCTTTTGGAATGTATGGTTTATAAGTACATATGTATAAAGGTGCATGTATTGAGTGCGAAGTGCGTATGCGTGGATGTACCTGTGTGTATGATTGAGTACAGTGTGCGTGAAGTGTGTATGTTTCATATACCTGGGTGAAAATGTCTATGTATTGTATGTGAAGTATGGTTGTATGTACCTGTTTAAGGGTGTATGCATTCTGAGTGAAATGTGTATGCTGCGTATGCAATGTATGTCATAAGTGTAATGCCAGTGTATTGTATGTTTCATGTGATGAAAGCATATTATATGGGTGCGTGTCTATGTCTTGTGTGTACCATTAATGCCTTGTATATGTAATGTATGTGTATGGTTGAGGTACCTATGTTGTTGATAGTACTTCTGTATTGTGATGTGTAGTATTCGATGTGTCTGTGTGATTATGGGCCATTTGTGCCACGCGTCCAATAAGTGCCAGTTGAGGAAGATGGATGTGAAATTGATTTGGCCGTGGCTCTGTCCTCACCAGTTGAGTGTGAAAGAAACCATTATGGGAGCTCAGAAGAGTCAAATTCTGCTTCACACACGCGCGCGTCACCACCGTGTGGAAGCAGGTACATTAACACATACCTGCATTTATTAAATGAGTCAGAGGCCAATACATGCACATGAATATATGAACACACATTCGCTCTCACACACTTAGAAACACACTCCATCCCAAATCACCAACCCCGCAAGGTCTTTATTCCCAACTATTTTGCCTCTTAATACACTGACTTGTTTCTGGGACCCCCCCCCCCACAACCCCCCCCTCTCGACCACAGTGTTCTGCTGGATTTATGGGATTTGCAATTAGTCCTTGTCACTCTTCTTTGTACCTATTCGTCCTTTTCTCCCATTCGTTATACCCTATATTCATTCTTTCTCCGTGAGTAAAAATCCCCTTGTTAGTTATGTCAATTCTTTTGTTTTCTCACAGAAAAACTCCTTATAATCTCATTCGTGTACAGGGTGTTCCAAAAAGTCACGATGTTTAGCATGATTTAATGTTATTGTTAGAGTTTTACAGTGCCATGGTTTGGTCGTAAGGGTCGGACGGAGTGACCCCTGAAGTCGTCTTATCCCATTTGACGTCAATCTGTGAGGCCAGTTTAGGACGTCAGTGCAATCGATCTATTGTGTTGGTTAAAAAAAACCGCAGACATCCCCAGCACAATGATTTTGAACGGAGGTCAGTGGACATAGTGAGATTAGTAGAAATGTGTAAAGCTATATAGCCGAGTATCCTGGAGAGGAGACTCCTTGAGGCACGTTAGAATGTTGCGCAAACTCTTTTGAACCAGAAGGGATGCAACTCTCCTTCAACGAAAGGATGCAAGCAACTCTCTTTCAACATAAGGAGGCAAGTAGCTCTCCTTCAACGAAAGGAGGCAAGTATCTTTCCTTCAACGAAAGGAAGCGAGCAACTTTCCTTCAACGAAAGTAGACAAGCATCTATCCTTCAACAAAAGGAAGCGAGTAACTCTCCTTCAACGAAAGGAAGCGAGCAACTCTCCTTCAACGAAAGTAGGCAAGCATCACTCATTCAACAAAAGGAGGCAAGCAACTCTCCTTAAACGTAAGGAGACAAGCAACCCCCCTTCAATGAAAGGAGTCAAGTAACTCTCCTTCCACGAAAGGATGCAAGCAACTCTCTTTCAACATAAGGAGGCAAGTAGCTCTCCTTCAACGAAAGGAGGCAAGTATCTTTCCTTCAACGAAAGGAAGCGAGCAACTCTCCTTCAACGAAAGTAGGCAAGCATCACTCATTCAACAAAAGGAGGCAAGCAACTCTCCTTAAACGAAAGGAGACAAGCAACTCTCCTTAAACGAAAGGAGACAAGCAACTCCCCTTCAATGAAAGGAGGCAAGTAACTCTCCTTCAACGAAAGGAAGCGAGAGTTAAGAACAGCATCTCTCATTCAACAAAAGGAGGCAAGCATCTCTCATCCAACGAAAGTAGGCAAGCATCTCCCCTTCAACAAAAGGAGGAAGGCAACTCTCCTTCAACAAAAGAAGACAAGTATTTCTCGTAATTCTCTCGAACCAAAAGTTGCGTAGCTCTCGTAAACCAGGACAAATATCGAGTAATTCTCTCCAACTTACATTCATTCCGCAGTGAAAGATCCGCAATGAAAACAGTCCCATTGCCGGGTAAGGCGAGGGGGGAGATAGGGTGAGAACGTTCCTGGAACGAGTGCACGCGAAAGGCATCTATCGAGCCTACAATCAAATGTGTGAATAAGAGAACCCCTTCGATGAAAGAGACGAACCCCATCGAACCCCATTTGAGAAACTGTGATCAACTCTGAGAAGACAACTCTCGTTTGGCTTCTCAACCTTATAGAGATTAAGACAAATCTCTCTGCTTCGTTAATGATCTCATCACCTTCCTCCAATGGTCTTGGTTATTTATTTAATGAATAAAAAAGGTATAAACCTCAAATTTCATTTTTAACCTCGATATTAATGATGTGTTTGAATAATGTATGAAAATAAAACCCGGTGAGGTTTTCTAGCAAATATCAATCCCAAATTTCCTGAATTTCAAAGATTTAAAAAAAAAACCCTCTGATTTCTTTAGGCAAAACCCTACAATAAAAAATACAATTCTTTAAAAAACTGATGAATGAATTATTTGTCAAAATTCAATATATTTAAAAACTATTAAAAAAAAAACAGAAGAAAAGTAGCGAAAAAAAGCTGATGATAAAATCACGCTAGTGAACTAAAATACACAAGCTGTTTTGACGTGTTTAACCACTGGAAAAACACACGAATAAAACACGACGAAACGCGATAAAAAGAACACAAATTCTTGCTCTTTTTTTTTTCTTCTCTAAAATCTTCTTTGATTTTTGTTGAGATGTTCGATCTTTGTTATTTTAGCTTCTATGGGGTTTTGGCCTTTATACCCCCCCTCCTCTCCACAAGACGCACATTCCAACCATTCGTTTACCTAGATCAAATACCTTCTCGCCCCGTTTACCCATTAACAGTCGTACATATACTCAAATATCCGTACATAAATATGCACATACACGTAAGGCTACAATAAAAATGAAAATTATTCAATAATCCTATTAAAAAAAATTCTCTTGCACTACTTCTTTTATTGAAAAAGTTCGTAAAAAAAGAAAGGCAAAACAAATTATCCATAGGGAAAATGTCAAAAATTGAAAAAAGACAAACACGAATAAAAAAAAATAAAAAAAAATAAATCTGAGACTGTCATAATGTATCGATCACTACCGCATTACCCCCGATAGGCGTAAAGGTGATAACTGCTTAATCATTGGCAGGTGAGCGATACCTAAAGGAATAAGCCCTTCGAAAGGAATAATGCGGCTTAAGAGACCACGATGAAACATTTAGAAAAAGAAATGAACAAATATAAACAGCTACCGGGTTTACGAATCTGAGAATAAATTTAATTTACCTTTAATTTATGGGTAAATTTACCTTGTCTTTCACAGGTAACAAAAGAAAGAAGAAAATTTAACAGCTCAAAGACTAATATTATTATCTTTTCCACACACCCACTCGCACACAGATATTATATATATATATATATATATATATATATATATATATATATATATATATATATATATATATATATATATATATATATATATATTATATATATATATATATATATATATATATATATATATATATATATATATTAAAGGCCCAAAGAAATGAAAACTGGTAACACGTAATAATAATTTCCTTAGCGTTTTTCCGGGTTGTGTTACTAGTTTTAATTTCTTTTGGCCTTTAATATATATATATATATATATATATATATATATATATATATATACCCCAAAAAGTATAGTAGCGTACATGTAACAATATGCTTTGTTGTTTCTGGATGTAAAAATATCTAAAATAAACGACAAAGCATATTGTTCTGTCTACCCGAAACCAACTAATTCTAATGCCTATATTCATTATTTCTCGTGTCACGATGTATCCGTTAAAAGGTCTGTGGTTTCTTCCATGTTCCTGAGAGCATATCGTATTTGTGATCCTTGTTACTTGCAAGACGAAGTTAATACAATGATCCAAACATTCATTGAACTGCAATATCCCCTTTAGTTCATACAAAAGTGTCACTATTAAGCCAGAACCATCTATTACTCCCCAGCTAATTATAAGGAAAACAGATGTCACAAATATTATGTTACCTTCCGATACTTCCCCCAGTTAATCAATTTCAAAAAGTTGGCACGGACCAACAATATCAATGTTGCCTTTCAGTACGAGAATGCGATCAGAAAAAGTTATCCAAAAATAGGTCGATCGATAAAGAACAGGGAGTTTATTTTGGTCCCTGCAAATCATGTAATGAAGTATATATCGGTGAAAGCAGCAGATTTTCCAAGAGAATGAATGAACACAAATGCGATATGCGACGCGGTGCCCTCCCCCCGAGTTTATTTCTACATATGTCCAATGAAAATCATCAAATTGTTATTGATAATACTAAAATATCGCCTGATATTGAAGTTTCTTGTCTATTGGGAAACTCATTTTATCAATCAGAAATATACACAAGAGCACCTCTGAATTCGATCCCTTCATTACTAAAATCTTATGGAACATTTTACCATACTGAATTGTCGCTTTTCTCACGAACATTTCATAGCATTCAATTTTTCCTCACTTTTTCTTTTCATCCTGAAGAGGGAAGATCAGTTCCCGCGACAGATATTTTTTTTATTATTACTTTCATTTGATGATTAAGGTTTTGAAAGAGAGAGAGAGAAAAAAAAGAAAGAAAATGATAAATGAGTATTTTGCACCTGGAGCTACACTGCAAGATATTTAATGTAAATTTTGCAGTAATTTACTGGCAATAACTTACTATAACTTTTACAGCAACGATACATGCGATCGAATCTTTATAAACAGCATGGATAAAAATACAGTAACAACGATAATACTGCCTTTTTTAATTTATATTTTACTCTAAATCTTACAGAAAACTTTGAAACAAATACTCCCAATATACATGTTACAGCATTTCACATACATCGTGTTACTACAATTTCTAAGATAACATGCTATATTAACAAAGTCTGCTGACCAAAGTCGCGTGCTCTCACTTATCCTTATTTGTGACCTTATGACCTTCAAAACTTTCAATAATTCCCGGATTAACCTTGGGAGGACCTTGGCAATTATATAATTCGAAAGAAAATGTAAAACAACATAAGGGTTTCAAATTTCGTTAGAATCAGCCGAATAGTTACGATGTTATAACCAAAACAGAATAGTTCCCGGACTAACCTTGGGAGGACCTTGGCAATTATATTATTCTAAAGAGAATGTACACCAACATAAGGGTTTCAAATTTCGTTAGAATCAGCCGAATAGTTACGTTATTATTACAAAAAAAGGAGAAGAAAAACGGGCACCGACCGACATAGTGAGATATAAAGTCGCACGGACTAAAAAATGCATTATCATGTTTATGGTGATGTAAAGTACAATGTTACTGGTTTTTAGCCAGTAAATTACTATAAAATTTGTAATATACGTATGGCCTGGAGAGTATCCATGGTAGTTTCATGACGCGTTTATCATTTTTATTTAATTTTACTGTCAGGTAGGTTCAGGATGGCGCAAACTGTGTTCGAGGTGGGTTCAATTATTGTTCAGGAAGGAATCAACAAGTGTTCAAAGAAGGTTGAATGAGTGGCCAAATAGCTCAATGGGTGTTCAGGGAGAGCATTTTCTCCGGAAGATTTGTAGGATTGATGTTTAAATAAAAGTGCTTCATATACAGGAAGGTAAATGTGTTGAAGTTATATAATGTAAATCAATGCAGTAGTGGACTTTAGGGCTTGGAAGGCATGCAATCCTCTAGATTCTAGCTGCAGCACTTTTGCCACATCCTAGTCCTGACAACTTCTTGCGGAACACCAGTGTAATTTATATATATATATATATATATATATATATATATATATATATATATATATATATATATGATGCATGCTTGGAAAATAGACGAATACTTTCGTGGCTAAAAATAATTAACATGCACCACGCAGTAAATATACCATTACTTCAAATAGGAAGACATACATCCCAACCTCTCCCCACCCCCAAAAAAATTCAGACTGCGTGAAAGAGATAAACTAAAACAAAAAAGAACACCAGCATAATAAGAATTACAACAAATGCACCATCTCAATTCTCACATCACAAATCTAATAACAAAACAACAGAAAACTGAAACCAACGAAACGAAAACCTGCACAACTTTAAAGAAAATAAATTACACTTAACCACCGATCCCACAAACGAGTGAGTGATTACTCGCAACAAAAAAGCATCATACAAACAACACTACAAAAAAACACTCATCCAAACAATACTACAAAAAAATCCTCATCCAAACAACACTACAAAAAAGCCTCATCCAAACAACACTACAAAAAGTTTCAGCCAAAGAAACACTGCCAAAAAAGCCTCATCCAAACAACACTGCAAAAAACCTTACCAAAGAACAGTAGAAAAAAAGTCTCATCCAAACAACACTTAAAAAGTTTCAGCCAAAGAAACACTGGCAAAAAGCCTCATCCAAACAACACTGAAAAAAAAGCCTCATCAAAACAACGATACTAAAAAAGCCTCATCCAAACAACACTGCAAAAAAAGCCTCATCCAAACAACACAATAAAAAAGTCTCATCCCAACAACACTGCAAAAAAGCTTCAAACAAACAACACTGCAAATAAAGTTTCATCCAAACAACATTAGAAAAAAGCCTCATCCAAACAACACTGCAAAAAAGCCTCATCTAAAGAACACTATAAAAGGCTTTATCCAAACAAGACTACAAAAAAACTCATCAAAACGCTCCAAAAACCCTTAGCCAAACAACACTAAAAAAGTTTCAACCAAAGAAACACTGGCAAAAAGCCTCATCCAAACAACACTAGAAAAAAGCCTCATCCAACAACACTGCAAAAGTTTCATCCAAAAGGCACTGCCAAAAAGCCTCATCAAAACAACACTGCAAACAAAGCCTCATCCAAACAACACTAGAATAAAAAAGCCTCATCCAAACAATACTGGAAAAAAGCCTCTTCTAAAAAACTGCAAAAGAACCTCATCCAAACAAAACTGCAAAAAGACCCATAAAAAAAACACTACTAAAAAGCCTTATCCAAACAACACTACAAACAAGCCTCATCCAAACACTACAAAACGCCTCATCTAAAACGCTACAAAAAAAAGTCTTATCCAAACAACACTACACAAAACATTTATCCACACAACTCTACAATATAGTATAGATAATAATGCCATATTTCCCCCAATGTTTTATGCTTTCACACAACGAACTAATTCTTAACACAAATCAGCCGACTCAACTTAGCTTCGAGATCCTGTCTTTACACATTAGGTTTCGAGTCGTTTTGAGAGTTAGACTTCGAGCTCATAACGGGCGACTCATCAGGAGTCGCGACCAACTTCTGTGCACTTGTACCGCGTAAGGTTTACATCGATATTTCACTTCCCTTTGATTGAAAACATAAAGCAGTTTCTCAAACTTTTCCAGTAACTGCCCCCTTTCGGTAATACCAAACCTGCCATGAGCCTCACCTTTATAAGCCTTCTTAAAATGTATTAATTTTTAATATCGAAGATACATTATTTTAAAATTTAAGAGTTTAATCACAGCAGAGAGAGCAATAACAAAAAAATATGATTGTTTATTAATGTTTATTAACAAGGATTGATTTAACCATGTATTTTAACGAGAAAGATGTACTTGCTTTTTGATGCAAGCAAATCAATACGCAGGTCTGTGTCTCAAGGCACATCGCAAGTCT
This sequence comes from Ceratothoa steindachneri, assembly GCA_963969495.1. Lineage (NCBI taxonomy): Eukaryota > Metazoa > Arthropoda > Malacostraca > Isopoda > Cymothoidae > Ceratothoa > Ceratothoa steindachneri. The sequence continues at coordinate 21,521,848 of OZ018338.1, read as the reverse complement.
GCTTCAGCATCCAACCTGTTTCGGGCCTTTAATTTGATTACATTAAATTTAAAACACATGTAGGACTAGTTCAGTGGGATAAGGTTGAAATTCACACATGTTTATTACACTAGGAGACTATCTTGTGACTATCAAGATTGCGGGTCCCCCATAACAATATTAACAGACTTACTCTTTCAAATACTGACTTTACTATTAATACAAATAACATACTATTTATTAGCGCTTATAACAGACCAATATTAATAATAGACTTTATTATTAAAACTCAACAGACTACTATACTACTATAATAATTTCTAACAGACTTACTCTTTCAAATGCTGACTTCAATATTAAGACAACTAACAGACTATTTATTAGAGCTTCTAACATACCATTATAAACACTTACTAGCTCTATATGTAGTCTCTGGGGGCACAGTACAAACAAAAGGTTTAAACAGACTTCACAAGTATTTTCCTTCACTTGTGCACAGATTCCATAAAGTAAACAAAAACAGTGTTGCCACTGAAATGTTTTCAACGCAAAATATTTAGTGACTTTTCTCATACTTAGCATGATCCCAAAAGTCGGTAGGGATTTCTTATATCTAATATCTCCAACCCCTACAATAATCCCAAAAGTGGGTAGGGATTTCTTATATCTAATATCTCCAACCCCTACAATAATGGTTCCAGAAATACTCCGGTAATACAAATATTCTGGTCTATCATTAATGAGACAGTTGAAAGGGAATAGATAAATCAGATAATTACAGAAAATGTGTATTCGAAAATTTTATATTTTCATTATTAAAAAAAAAAAATAGGCCATAGTGGAGCCCCTTCAAGAGCCCCCGATCCCGGTTGTGATGGGGGGTTGAAGCTACGGCTCTGCCTCTTGCATACATAGCGAGAAACTGCGTACGAGGCGAAAAACAACAATGGAAGATGCACCCACAATGCAATAGCGGTCCGTGCCCCGTTCCGGCGAGCTGAATGAACACGGAGTTGTACCCTCCATGACCTCCAGAAAAAGGGCTTATGACCCCAAGTTTTGGAACCTCTGATATAAAGCATTCGTCGTAACCAAGAAATCCAATGTTACATCTTTGGATTATTTATTATACGAGGGGCGGTCAATCAGTTTTGCAATTCGGATATAAGGAAACGAGATATGAGGAAAAGTGTTTTATTATTTTTCAACATAACTACCCTCGACTTCAATGCACCTGCGCCACTTGTCCCTGAGGCTTCGAATTCCCGACAACCAGAAATCTCCCGACTGCTGTTCAATCCACTCCTGGACGGCGAGCTGGACATCTTCATCGTCCCCAAACCGGCGTCCACGCAGTGCAGCCTTAAGCTGGCGGAATAAAAAGTAGTCGCTAGGGGCCAGATCTGGACTGTAGGTGGGGATGGTTGAGCTCCTCGAATCCGCACTCGCGCAGGGCAGCTTGTGCAACTCTAGCCTTGTGGACTTTGACGACGTTGAAGTCGATCATGGGGCGTGACGTTTCTAGGGACCCAACGGGCAGAGACCTTAGTCATGGCCAAATTGTCGCGGGTGATGTTGATAACACTTCCATGTGATATTCCAAGTTCTCGCTCGATTTCTTCGACCTTAATCCGTCGATTTTCGAGGATCCTCCTCTCCACACGGGCCACATTGTCCTCGTTGGTCACGGCTGACGTGCGTCCTGGACGGGGGTCATCTTCAAGGGACTCACGACCATGACGGAACTCCCTATTCCAGCGAGCAATGGTTGCATTGGAAGGGGCGGTGTCGGTGTACACTGCAACCATGCGTTCATGGATCTCTTTTACATTCTTGCCTTCCTTGGTCAAAAATTTGATCACTGCGCGGTGCTCAACCTTCTTCATTGTTGAAAAATTTGTGACTGACGATCTGCGATCAGCTACTGCTTCTTAAATAGACGAGGCAGGAGCATGCGGCTGTTGGTCCTGACTTGTCATAACTTATCCTAACACCCACACAGACAGGCATCCTCCTTCCTCTGTTTTGCCCTACCGATTCGCAAAACTTATTGACCGCCCCTCGTATATCTAATAAATCCTTCCCGCGAGTACCAGTGTACCTTTCGGGGATGGTACTCATACTCAGATAACGCCTAATGAGGCCCACATAGGGTTCTATATTTGTTGGTATCAAAACATAATACTACTCAACTCCTACACACCCCGAGTACCGGCCTATATTTGTCCTAAGCTTGCTAGCATTTGTCATACTGATCTTTATATGCATTTTATTATCCAGTCAGGGGCTGTAGATCATGATGCCCGGAGATGGCTGGCGCAAATTACTACCAAACCCTTTAGTACCTTAGACTTAAATGGTGATAAAAATAACCAAAATGAAGAAAGGTTAAAGAAAAGTTTGATGTCACCAGATACATGAAAACACGCGTTTTGCAGCAACTTCCAATAAACAGCATTTTACATCATTATTTTGCAGTATACGCCTGATTTCAAAATTAATTATATACACCATCCTTTATATTTGGGGGGGTAAACATATACAGACTAAAGAGTCGGATTCGTGTATTTGGCTCTTATTGTGCTGTATGCGTGGCTTCAGAATTCTCAAGCAACTTTTCGTAAAAAAAAAACACTAAACCAGGATATCGGTCGCTGGTCTAGGAGTCAGCCTACCTAAACCTCTTCTCCTGCAACAGCATCGACATAATTATGATATTGGGCAAATATCGTGGTCCCGTCCATTTAATCTGGTTTTGGCGCTAGTGCACGCCAACCTTACACCTTGTGTGTGTGTGTGTGTGTGTTGATTGATTACAAATAAACAACTTGCACTGAAGCCCCAAATGCATACAGGTAGGGAAAATACTTAGCTCTATCAGGTCCTAGTGACTAACAGAGTTCCGCAAGGTTCAGATTTTGGTTCATTACTATTTAGAGTTTACATAAATCGCATCGTCTTTACTCTGACGAATGTAAAAATTCGCAGACGATACGAAACGAGGAAAATACCCGTTATATTATAAATATGACTGATGTTGTGCGAAATTGCAAGCAGTAGAATGAAAATGTTCGACTGGGGTGCCACACCGGCAAACCTAAGTAGGCATTTCCAACTCTTTCAGTCACCCAATACCGCTTACTTTACGTCACTAAAGCTAAAAATCATTTTCATTTGTCTACTCTGCACACTCTCGAGCATTTCAGTCAAAATCAGCCATTTATAGAGACGTAAATTGCATCCAGTAGTCTCATAATGGTCGTACTATGGACTTATGAAGTGGAAAAATGGCGTTTTACTTTTGTAATCAGAGGAACTTTGATATGAGCCCCCAAATTGGTTTGCCTTCTTGCTGTCTCCGGCGCATTAACAATAACACCAGAGGAGCTGTCGCAATTACTCATACAACGCGATCCAATTAAAAATTGAGGTCCATATATGGTTCTGCCGTCCTATTTTATGACAAAATTGCTTGTATACGATCGAGTTTTGGTCTTGACGGTCGTCTCTGCTCTAAATCATCCATGGCCAACGGTAGATTTTGGTTAGATTGTTATGGTTGTGAAACACATGCATGGACACCATTGTGGTCATGGGCATGACACTAGTGTAGGCGGAACCGTATAAAAAGGATGACCTATGCAAGTAGTGACTTACTGTTTCTAAGTTAAAAAAAAATGCCGTATGCTTTTAGTGGAAGAACCAGGCAATGGCTTCGCCACTCCCTCCTACGGGGGGAGCTTGCGCTTCGCTACTAAGATTAAAATTTAAAATAAAAAAAAGCAGCCATAGTTAAATTTTTATAAATTTTCTGAACTTCGCGAATTATAATAATTTTAAAAAGGAATTCTAAACTAAATTTCCCCCCTTTCAAAATATCACGTTGCTAAAATATAGAAGAACAAGAAGAAGAAGAAGGAGAAGAAGAAGAAGAAGAAAAGAAGAAGAAGAAGATATATAAAAATAAACCTTCTGAACTTAACCATTTGTAATTCTTTGGGTTTTAAAAATTTCACAAAATTTCGATACTTATATTTATTTCTAAACTTTGATAAAAAAACATAAGTCATAACCAAACTAAGATGAAATTACTATTCAAATACTCAAAAAGATCCCCTTCTTAAATTATAGAGTTAGTGATGATGATGATTAAATTTACCGGTACGAGTTTTACCACTGATCTACACTTGGTTTGGGACCTTTTATTTCTCAGTTTAACCTAAGACCCAAACTACTGTTTTCCACTGCCACCGTGAAGTCGACCCCAATCGGGACTTCTTTCGGTGATTTAATACACCCGATGTTGTTTAACTTCACTGTAATCGAAATGTTTTTTACAAATAGGCTTGCCCGTAGCCCTTTAATATACATAGGTCTAAATATGAATGGATAAAAGGAAGTAATCAGCTAATGCTGAAATAAGCGCAACTAAAGATCGTTACCATTAGTAAATGAACACAGATCACAGTTCCTAAGCAAACGAAACAAAAGAAGTACATGAAGGAGTTGCCGCAATAATTAGAAACCATTATCACCCGAAAAGAAAGAGTGTGTTATACATGTTAAATTTACTATGTATGGATATTACTGTTACATAGCATAGGTTAATACATATAGAAGCGATGGAGTTTCAACTGTTCGTTTAGAGAGTAATGTAAGTGCCGAAATCGAGAAACAAAACGTAATAAATCACGGAAACTTTGCGTTAGGAGATAGAAGAACCGGAGAGGATAGAGTCTTTGTTGGTTGCGTTGATTGAAGACACAAACGAGACGGATGAAGATGCTACAGACATCGGTTAAAGAACATACGATTATCAGTGAAACATCACATTGAAGTTGTGAAAGAAGATCGTCAGAAAAATAGGGCTACGACAAAAGTAAAATAGAATGTGCTTTGAGAATGTTAAAAGAAATGACAAGAAGACCAGAGACCACCAATGGCTAAGAATCGACTCATGGGGAACTCCTCTGCCAACATTACTAAACTCTGAAGCTTGTCTATTTATAATAGCCAATTTTTAAAGCTTATTAAGTCATTCGTCAAACCAATGTTGCTATATAATGGAGTATGTTCGTTCAACAAGAACGATTGCTTCAAAAGCTTTGCGGATTATTTTTTATTAAGTTATATTTCTTTAAGTGTTTCACGATCCTCTCTAATAGTTTAGCAAATATTGATCTTAAGTTTATAGGTATCTCTTTAAATGACGCTTGTATTTATTTCACTTCTTGAAAATGTTCGTAGTTTTCAATATTTTCCAACCAAGAACAACTCTGCCATTATTAATCGAGTATTTGAAAATTTATAGCGAAGGGTCTAACTAGGAATCCTTTCAGTTCCTCAACTCACGTGTGCAAATTTCATCCGGTCCGGAACTATTATTTATACTCATTTAATACTTGTCCCACGAAATATCTTAAATGTCGATTTGGGTTTGTTGTTTGTTTGTTTTTTCGCCAAAATGGCGAGATAGCATTGGGTCAGAAATAATAGCCAACATTTTTTGCTAAAACCTAAACTAAAAGAATTGTTTAGGATGAAGGTAACCAACGTGCAATAGAGGCAATCATCCTATAATCTCTAGCAGTTTTTATTTTTTTGTGTGTAGTCCAACTGTTTCTTTAATCAATCTCTTGTAAAATACAAGGTGTTTCTAAAACTTCGATATAATTTCGCAATCTAATAAATTTTCCAAATCTCATTCATTTAACTTCAAATTTTAACAGCATATTTGGAACTCTGTCAAAACTTTAGGTTTAATTTTTGTTTTTATCTTTTCAGGTGGGGAAATGACATTCACTGAAAAAGCAAAGGTTTTTTTGTGTGTTAGAGTATGCTGGGTAGCGAGCATTTGTGAGAGAATTCTTCAAAATGCAACAGCAGCAATGAAGATCTTGGACATGGGTAAAAAATATTAAAAAGCAAGGGAAGACTGTGCAGGTCGCAGGCAGGGCTCGGCCACTAGCACCAGAAAATGATGGTCGAGCTGGTTCACGCAAAACATTTGCTCTATGACGCCTCTCAGGGGGCGCAAACATTGGAAATTTGTTTAAATCGTTTATCTTTGAATTTCTCACTCAAATTTTGAGGATTAAATCTTATATTTTTCGCTATTAAAATGTCTTAAGTTTTATTTGCCTAGAATATGTAGTCTTTAGGATATTTACATCTCAAATAATATATATTTTTTAGAAACACTTTTCACTTAATTACAAACATTTTTGAAATCTTCTTTACTGATTTTAGCTTAAAAAAATGTGTATTTAAATGTTTGGCATAATCATCACTAGCTATATAATTTAAGAAGGGGATTTTTTTGAGTATTTGAATAATAATTTCATCTTAGTTTGGTTATGACTTATGTTTTTTATCAAAGTTATTTCTAATAATTCTTTTACCAGGCAATGGCTTCGCCACTCTCCCCCTACGGGAGGAGCTTGCCCTTCGCTACTAAGATTAAAATTTAAAATCTAAAAAATGCAACCACGGTTAAATTTTTATAAATCTTCTGAACTTCGCCAATTATAATAATTTTTAAAAGGAACTCTAAACTAAATTTATTTCTGAACTTCACCATTTTGTTTTTTGATATTATCATTATCATCATCATCATCATCATCATCATCATCATCATCACTAACCATATAATTTGAGAAGGGGATTTTTTTGAGTGTTTGAATAATAATTTCATCTTAGTTTGGTTATGACTTATGTTTTTTTATCAAAGTTATTTTTAATAATTCTTTTATAATATCAACAAACAAAATAGTGAAGTTCAGAAATAAATATAAGTATCGAAATTTTGTGAATTTTCTAATACCCAAAGAATTACAAATGGTGAAGTTCAGAAAATTTATTTTTATATATCTTCTTCTATAACTATATTTTAGCAACGTGATATTTTGAAAGGGGGGAAATTTAGTTTCGAGTTCCTTTTTAAAATTATTATAATTGGTGAAGTTCAGAAAATTTCTAAAAATTTAAACATTGCTGTTTTTTTTTAGATTTTAAATTTTAATCTTAGCAGCGAAGCGCAAGCTCCCCAGGTAAGGGATGAGTGGCGAAGCCATTGCATGATGACCTTAGTTTATTTTTTTATTTATAATGTTTTAACATTTGGTTTCTCGGAGAACTAGTTTATGTTTATGATAAAATAATCGGCTTGTTGCGGATAAGCGTGCGAGGGGCTGGGGGCTGGTAGGGTATGGAGCCCATGCTGTAGCCGACATCTGGAAGATTACGTACTCTCACGGCCCCATTGACCACATAAGTAACAGTGGCTATATATCTTCTAAACATTTTCACTTCCTCTTTCTTCACCATTCTTTACAATCTTTCTTAGGGAGATTCCTTCGTTGGTTTTCGCTTTAGATTTAATTAAACAAGATCAACATACCTGAGTCGCGTGCTCTCAATTATTCTGACTTATGACCTTCAAAACTTTCAATAAGTGGGTCAAACCGACCCATAGTTAGTTTTATTTTAATAATTCCCGGACTAACCTTGGGAGGACCTTGGTACTTATAACATTCGAAAGAAAATCTAAAACAACATAGGGGTTTCAAATATCGTTAGAATCAGACGAATAGTTACGATATTATTGCCAAATTATTTTAGGACTAACCTTGAGAATCCATTGGCAATTATACGAGTATCATTCGAAAGAGAATGTAAAACAAACAACATAAGTGTTTTAAATTTTGTTAGAATCGGCCGAATAGTTACGATGTTATTACCAAATCATTCTCTGACTAACCTCGGGAGGATCTTGGCAATTATATCATTCGAAAGAGAACGTAAAACAACATAAAGGTTTAAAATCTCGTTAGAATCGGCCAAAAGGTTACGATATTTTTGCGAAAAAGCTCATAGAAAAGTAAAGTGGTTACATCTAACCGACCGACCTACGGACCGACATAGTAACTTATAGACGACTTAAAAAAAAAACCCGCTGCTGACATCATTTTTTTTTTACTTGTTAGAGACATTTTTTGTTTCCAATCTGTCTGCGTCGTATCAAGGAATTGTGTTGTACTCAGGGCGGTCTTACAAGATCCTTATAGACTATTTATGTCCATTACTCTATAATTGTTCCCAGTCAAAACTGGCCTTAACCCTTTGATTCCCGAATTTGACTATATATAATATAATAACTCTTGTACATTAAAACCACTTTTTGAGCACAAAGTTTATTGAACCAGAACTAGTTTCGGTATGAAGTTTTCCATACCATCTTCAGCCGTTAACTGAGATAAATTGACAAAGAAAACAGAAATACTGTATATTTTAGTATTTCTGTTTTCTTTGTCATTTTTTCTTAGTTAACGACTGAAGATGGTATGGAAAACTTCATACCGAAACTAGTTCCGGTTCAATAAACTTTGTGCTCAAAAAGTGGTTTCATTTACAATAATTTACTCGCTATTGAGGAAAACAGTGTCTTCATAATAACTCTTTAATCATCACACTTAAGAGGCAAAGTATATTGAAATTATGATTTCATATGGCAACATAGGCCCTTAATGACATTGTATTCAAATCTGCTGACGTAGGATTAACCACTACTGGTTGGTAGCTCTACTGCTTGAGTTTCTTGCTTGGCCGGGAAGAAGAGGGTCCCCAAGCCGCCCCAGATGGAGTGTGAAGCGGGGTTCTCATTGCTATACTAACTACATACCATCAATGCGTATATTGCAGTCTTCCTTACTAAAATTTATAAAACATTGATCTCATATTCTTCATTAAAATCATATAAAAATTTATCAAGTTTCACCTAATGTAGTAATGTTTTAATTACTCAAATTGTGGGTTTAAAATCAGTAGGTTGATTTCGTACATTGAAATATATCTGTATTTATAAGATGCTCGGTGTATTCCTGCAGCAACAACTTTGTCCACTCATAACTAACGGTCATTCAAGCGTGCGCGTAAACTGCCGGGCGCACGCGATGAAATGTTTACTCATTGTATATTATATGATAGGGAGAGTGTGTAAGTCTCTTGAATCTGCCTTCACCCCCCCAAAATAATAATAATTATCAACAAGTAAAAATATTTTTGTGTCACAATAGAAGAATTTCAAACAATATGCATTTGTATTTATTTGCGACACGACTTTTTATCCCGGGAAACACCAGGTACCTATGCTAGTTAATTATAAGGTTCCCTTTTCCATATATAGAGGGTATCAATGAAAGTAACAGGATCCTGGGATATATCGCTTGTAACTTTCAGTTTAAAGTGAAAGACGTTGCCTGTCCACAATACAAGTCCTTAGCCAGTACGGACCTCTGATGTACTAGTCAATTTTAATCCCTGATCTCCCTTGTTACTACGAAAGTATGACCCCAAATGTACAAACGACCGAGACATTTTTCTACTGTATAAAAGTTTAAAAGTAGATAGTCAATCTATCATAGGGCAAACACTTGCTAAAACAACCCTACGTTTAAAAATAGGCTAATATGACCATAGATCAGAACTATTGTCCTATCCAAATTTGATGATATAATAGATATAAAATGCCATTTATTTATTTAATATATAAATCAATTAAATAATAGGTTAAATTATTTATTTATACAAGTGATTTTACAAATAAAAATCAATATATTGGAGGCAACTCAGAGGAAAATATCTTCAAATATGACCGACAACATATGAGCCTTTGGTCCTTTGATAACCTGTATGTTGCCAAGATAGTATGGACACTTCTATAGTAGCCACAGATCGTAGCTATTGATCGTTTCCTAAATTTCCAACAATAATGTTTGAGTTAATCTTACAATCACTAATGGACCCTATCCAGCCTGGAACTTTGCTTATACCTTACAGATAAACTAGAGCGATTAGTTCCAAATGCTTCTGTTGTTGTTTCATCGCGAAACGTTGCAGGCCGAGAATCGTAAACCTCTGACACGCTGCCGTTTCGTCATAAGAAGAAATTTATTAGATTGTTAATTTCTTTCAAATTATTGGAAGAAGAGTTGTGGAATTTCGGTAGAAGACAAAAGTGAACGACAACTCTTCTCTTTATTTTAGTTAAACCAAACCACTAAGAACATTGCATTCGGCTAACATGGTTCCGCTTGTTGTCTATAGGTTCAGGAAGTTAAATTTTAATTTCAGCTTGTCGAAATACACAAAGGTTACACACATTGATGTATACGTTCTTTCCTACACTTACGTGTTCTGACAGGAGCGACCATTGATCTCGCCTTTCACGTTATCTTTCTTTGGGACAAAACAAAATCCATTCCCACAGAACAGTCATTTAACTATTTCCTTCCATTTGTTTATTAACGCCAGTCTGATACACTGATATTCTGTTATGTTATAGTTTTCTTACTATAAACTCCTTTTTCACCATCTATCTAAAAAAATCCTTTGATAGATAAACTCTCTCTTTCTCTCTCTCTCGAACACAACAACAACATTCACTTCGCACATAGCTCCTCCCCAGAAACCCCATTGGTCACGTTCACCTTCTCTACATATATAAAACAAGCACACATTATTCAAAAAGACACTACTCGCATTATCCACATAATCGATCAAATCACTTCGTCTTCGTCGTTGTGATCTATCCACCTCGGTGGATAGGATCCACAAGCTCCAGCCATTCATCATAAAATGTCAAGTTCAAAATTAAATTATTTTCCATCAAGTTCTTTGTAAAATCCATATACGAACTTATTTGGTGGACACCCTCAAAAACGAACTCGAGTCATGTAGCAGAGAAACAATATTTGTTCAAACTCAAACTTGGAACTGTTGACCCCCGTCACAAAGCATCAACATTTTCTCTTACTACAACCGTCAACCACTGCTTTGGCTACACACACATATATATATATATATATATATATATATATATATATATATATATATATATATATATATATGCTCAATAATCAATAGGAAATAAGGAAAAATGATACACAAGAGATTTCGTTATCATTTTATAAGACCAAACAAGGATCATATATAGATTAAGAAAGAAGTGAGAGAGAGAGAGATAAAAGGAATAAAATAATATAAACTTTTACCTGTTAAAGAAAGTAAAATAAGAGGGTGCGATTCGAGCCTATGCCATCGAGCGCTCTTCCCGTCTCAGGCCACCAAGCAAACTAATAGGCTACCATCCGCAACCCCTAACGAGGGAGGGGGGGGGGGTAAGCACGAACTGCATCTATCATTTGACTTTCTTTAACGGGTAAACGTTTATATTATTTTATTCCCTTTTATCTCTCTCTCTTTTTTCTTAATCTATAAATGATCCTTGTTTGGTCTTATAAAATGATTACGAAATCTCTTGTGTATCATTTTTCCTTATTTCCTATTGATTATTGAGCATATATATATATATATATATATATATATATAAGAAGCATAAATTAGTGATGAGTTAGGAACAATTACAGGAGGGTATACGTGCTCAAGATGAGTCAAAGGGTATTGCTAGAGGCGATCTGAATAACTGAGGAAAATATTTTATATATATATATAATTTTTCTTAATTTACAAAATATTTGAACTTTATAATTCATTTTTCTGTATATTAATTAGGTCCTTATCACAAGTTCTTTGCCCACTTAACGCTAATTTCTTCCTTGTTTGATGAATATATATATATATATATATATATATATATATATATATATATATATATATATATATATATATATATATATATATATATATATATATGAAAGGAAACTCACAACTTGCACGTGAGTCAAAATTATGATAAATAACAACCACAAGAAAAAAGGAAAAGTTCCTCCGAGCGCTTTCGTCTTTATTCTAAAAGACCTCTTTTCAAGTATTAGCCTTTAACAACAACCAACATCGCCTAAGAACCCTCGAATCTTTATATATCAAACACTACAAACCTACACTCAATGAAGATTTAAGTGCAATATCATTATTAATTAACTAATTTTAACTACAGTTTGTTAGTTGGTTTGTTTTTAAACAAACCAAGCGTCACTGTAACCTATAAATACTAGCCCCTTGTTAAACCCACCATTCACTCTCTAGGATGGATCCACTTTAGTAAGTACCCAAATTTACCGTTTTTATATTAAATTTTTTTTTAACTCTTACAGTCTTTACAAAATTAAAAACAAAGTTTAAATTTATTATCTTTAACTAATGCCAGGTCAATTTCTCTTATAGTTTTTAATTAATTTCTGCAATAAACTTTAAATTTATTAACTAATTTTTTTAGTCAGATATAAAGCAAATTTAACTGTTGCCAAGTCCTATTTGAAAAAAAATGAACTTATAGTACATTTTACTGATATTTTATAATTGGTCACCTTTTAAAATAATGTCTTGTTGGCCTTTTCATGTTTTCTTCATATGTAAACATATTCTAGCCTGAAGATGAAAACTGTAGTTTTCGAAACGTAGTGAAAAAATAAAAGATGCTGGATCCGTTTCTCGTGGCTCTGGGATTTATCCTCAATATTATATATATATATATATATATATATATATATATATATATATATATATATATATTGATGCTAGTCTTGTATGTCTTATATAGTGAATATTCCATCCTAGTACGGACATCCATTAAAATCTTATTTTATTTTAGCATTTATTGTCTTTAAATCCTCTCATTTTTTTATATAACTCCCATAATTATTTCTCATCTTTCTTTTTCTCCCCTTTTGCCATCGCGATAGAGATAGAAAGGGGAGAGGGGGGATATATCTTTAAATAACACCCAACTACTCACTCCCTACTCCCCTCGGGGCTCTAAACAAGTCCTTGGCTAAAACAAAGGCCCGGAATCGCGTTGCGAGCACGCGTGAAGGGAATCGGACGCCGAGGCCGTGCTGCCGTCGACCCGAGAGTCGCATCCGATCCTTCATAAATAGGATCGGAACCCGATTCGGGCGCACAATGCCACCGCACAATCGATATCCGCCTTTGACTCGAGTAGTCGACTTCTTTGGTTTATCTGGCCACCGAAACGACGTCGATACTTTGAGAGGGCGAACAGTAAGGAAGAGAGACATATATATATATATATATATATATATATATATATATATATATAGAGAGAGAGAGAGAGAGAGAGAGAGAGAGAGAGAGAGAGAAATAAATAGATAGATATAAATGCATATGTATGTATTCATAGTTATGTGACTTATATTTCTATATTTCTACATTTCACACACACTCTCTCACACGTTTATATTCTGGTATAGATTTTATCTATGTCTTTACCCTTTTCTACATACTTTTAATCCCCTTTTCTGATAATTTATTTCTATTTTTCACACGTATTCTGTTTCGTATCTTTTCTCCTATATATACTGTAGTGGCCATAATATAAGGGTCAGTAAAAACAAGTGTATTTAAATATTCATTATAGAAGTTTAACAAAACGTTGAGACTATATATTCTACACATATTTATATCTATCTAATATCTATCTTGTGTGAAAATTTCAAGCGAATGAATTAAGTATTTTGTAAGTTAAGAGGAAATTAACAAACTATCTTTCAAACTCCAGCGGACAAAAGTTAAGGGTCACTTCAAAAAACACTATAAAATGGAACAAGAACAAAAAAGAAACCCTTACTGTTAATATTTTGTGAGCATCTCTTTACTAGCAATGACCTCCCGAAGTCTGTTACCACAGGACTGAATATATTTCTTTTAAAATGATGGGGTAATATTGTTCCTTTCGTTTTTCAATAATTCCCTGAGTTCATCTTGGTTCGTTGGATTTCCCCTTCGCGCCCCATCTCCAATAATCTTCCAAACGTTTTCTATAGGGTTGAGATCGGGACTTTGAGGTAGCCAATCCATGAGATCAACCCCTTTATCACGCAAAAGTCTTTGACTCATTCGCGTTGAGGCAGGAAGCGTTGTCCTGCACGAAGATAGGAGGTTGAACTGACGACGATCGGAGATGTGGAAGGACATGCTGTCTAAGAATCTGCTTGTAAATTTTAACATCAACAGTCCCTTGTAGGCAAATAAGTAGACCAGGCCCAGCAGCAGAGATCACTCCCCATACCATTACACTCCTCTTCCATATTCCACTGTCTTCTTCACACATGCACGAGATAACCTTTCGCCACATCTTCGTCGGACCTACATCCCGCTATCGGACCCAATTACATTAAACTTAGATTCCTCGCTAAAATGAACCTGCGGCCACTGTTCTTCTGTCCAAACGACATGTTCGTGCGCGTAATGAAGAGGGGCTCTTTGATTTTTTTTGGAGATCAGAGGTTTATTTGCCGGTGCCCGAGCAAGAACCCAGAACCTCGTTATCTCCGGGAAACTGTTTTGCGAAATACGTTGACAAGGTAGATGGAGCTGAACCCGCGGGATATCTCAGCAGCACTCTTAAACTTATCCTTCAGTGACATTCTAACCATAATACGATCCTGTCTTGGTGACGTTTTACGAAGTCTACCGGTTTGGGGTTTAGCGTCTATAGATCCTGATGACTTAAAACGAGCTACAATTTGTTGCACAACAATTCTAGACTTTCCTGCACTAGTTGCTATCACAGAATTTGACTTACACTCTTGGTGAAGGCAAACAATCCTTTGTTTTTCATCACAGGACACCGGTCGCCTCTCACAAGCCACCATGTTGACAGTTGAATGTTCCAATAATGTATGGTAAGAACTAACTCTTAGCCCATCAAAAGTCTCCTAAACACAAATTCCTCGGTTGGTCATTCATTTTTCCTAAGTGACCCTTATCTTTTGACCGCTGCAATTTGGAAGATTGTTTGTTTATTTCCTCATAAATTACGAATTATTTATTCCATTCTTTGAATTTTCATGAAAGATATATGTTAGATATATCTTAATATTTGTATAATATACGGTCTCAACGTTTTTTTAAACTTCTATAATAAATATTTAAATACACTTTTGTTTTACTAACCTTTATATTATGGCCACTACTATTTACCATTCTTGTTAATTAATTCTTTATGTATTCTTTGAGAATGAATTGAATTAAGTTCGGAAGTATTTGGATTCCGCTTTTCATCTTTCCTGTGTGATTTTTGCGAATATATATATATATATATATATATATATATATATATATATATATATATATATATATATATATGTATATATCCAGGTGTACCCTTTCGCTACTGGAGGCGGAGAACGATTTGAAATCAGAGACATCTTTTTTCTTGGGAAGGATGACTGAGAGATCGACTAGTCCAAAGATAATTGCAAGAGATGCCTAAGAGATATTTATGAGATTCCTCATGAGAGACTGAGATTGAGGTCCTACGCGAAACACTAGAGTCGATACGAGAGACATTGAACCAAGGACGAGACAGGAAGTATCAGACAGACGTGATTTCAGAGACAAATTCTGAGACCCCTTAAAGTAAGAGACGTTACGAGATAAGAGATGGTATCTGAGAGATGGGACACGAAATGCGAGTCGATTAATAACAAACCCTAATTATGAGCTTAGATCCCTTAAAATTAGAGATAATCCACGATTAACGTCAAGTACTGAGAGATGAGAGACCCTTAGCGAGATGGGAGATACGAGATATTTATAGTATTTATTATGCCTTAATCAAAGGAAGAAAATGCTCTCATTTTTTGCACTGGGGATAAACAAGAAAATGATGATTGAGAAAATAAGAAAAGAGAAGAAATACAAGAGGAAGGGAGAGATGGAAATGGGAAAAAGAGGTAGAGAAAAAGAGAGGAATAACGGGAAACGGCACAAGAAGAGGGAAAGGGGGAAATAAAAGGATGCGAATATAATGAAGACAAGAAGGAACCAAAACTTGCACACGTTTGCTTTGTTCTTGAAATAAATGGATGTCTTTATTAGTTATTTTTTTAATTGTTTCATAATTACCTCTTTCTATATCTCATTTTTATGCATCCACCCATCTATCTATCTATCTATTCACGCTAGGGGGCTTCATGTGTAACATGGAAACTGTGCTGCAGATAACATCTCGAAGATTGCTCTCTCGGCATCGATACCCGGAGATATGTTCCGGTAGTTAAATATCTTCTACACATTTCACTTCTCTTTTCACCACTTTCTTTACAGATTTCTCCTTCCAAACCTTCTGCCGGAGATACCCTAGATGGTTTTCCCTTAAAATTTGAGAAACCACTATTTATGTGGTATCCAAGTCCTACCTGGTTAAAACAAAGCCAGGAGCAAACAATAGAATGTATTGTACTAAATACCCCCCCCCCCCAATTATATAAACTTCTTTATCTATCCTCTTGAATAAAATTCCTCGGTAGACTTTTGAAGCACAGAACTTGAAAATCTTCCTTCGATTGCGTCCTTATCAAAGAGTCTTTTCGAATTTGATTTCCTGAAGACAAAACGAGAAGCGTAATCCAAAGAAGACAGAAATGATTTCCTGGAGAAAAAAAGGAGCGTAATCCAAAGAAGACAGAATCTGCTTGTCTGAAGACAAAAAATAGGTGTAATCGTAAAATGACAGAATCTGATTGTCTGAAGACAAAAAAGAGGCGTAATCCAAAGGAGACAGAATATGATTTCCTGGAGACAAAAAAGGAGCGAATCCAAAGAAGACAGAATCTGCTTGTATGAAGACAAAAAAAAAAGCGTAATCCAAAGAAGACAGAATCTGCTTGTCTGAAGACAAAAAGAAGCGTAATCCAAAGAAGACAGAATATGATTGCCTGAAGACAAAAACGAGGCGTAATCCAAAGTAGACAGAATATGATTTCCTGGAGACAAAGAAGGAGCGTGATCCAAAGTAGACAGAATATGATTTCCTGGAGACAAAAAAGGAGCGTAATCCAAAGAAGACAGAATCTGCTTGTCTGAAGACAAAAAAAGAAGTGTAATCCAAAGAAGACAGAATCTGCTTGTCTGAAGACAAAAAGAAGCGTAATCCAAAGAAGACAGAATATGATTGCCTGAAGACAAAAAAGAGGCGTAATCCAAAGTAGACAAAATATGATTTCCTGGAGACAAAAAAGGAGCGTAATCCAAAGAAGACAGAATCTGCTTGGCTGAAGACAAAAGAAGAAGGTAATCCAAAGAAGACAGAATCTGCTTGTCTGAAGACAAAAAATAGGTGTAATCGTAAAAAGACAGAATCTGATTGTCTGAAGACAAAAAGAAGCGTAATTTAAAGAAGACAGAATATGATTGCCTGAAGACAAAAAAGAGGCGTAATCCAAAGTAGACAGAATATGATTTCCTGGAGACAAAAAAGAAGCGTAATCCAAAGAAGACATAATTTGATTGTCTGAAGACAAAAAAAGAAGCGTAATCTAAAGAAGACAGAATATGATTGCCTGAAGAGAAAATAGGAGCTTAATCCACAGAAGACAAAATATGATTTCCTGGAGACAAAAAAGGAGCATAATCCAAAGTAGACAGAATATGATTTCCTTGAGACAAAAAAGGAGCGTAATCCAAAGAAGACAGAATATGATTCCTTGAAGACAAAAAAGAGGCGTAATCCAAAGTAGACAGAATATGATTTCCTGGAGACAAAAAAGGAGCGTAATCCAAAGAAGACAGAATCTGCTTGTCTGAAGACAAAAAAGAAGCGTAATCCAAAGAAGACAGAATATGATGGCCGGAAGACAAAATAGGAGCGTAATCCAAAGAAGATATACCAGGAGAGTACGGCGGATGAAGCGGTAGCTAAAGACCTAGTAAATTCAGTGTATCTTGCACTACAAGTGTGCCATGTAGTGGAAACACGACTCCTTTGCGGTTGACCAACGATGCATTGTATCAAATAAGTCCATCTTGACATATTCGATGTTGTGCAGCGAAAACCTCACTTTTCTCTGACTTTAGAAATCAGATAAAATAAATTGGTAGAATAAATTATGTTTTAAGTTTGTTTTCAGTTTTATAGGTTAAAAAAAACCAGTTTATGGAAACCTGATACCTACTTACACACCTCCACCCTTGAAAGAAGGTAGTTAGCACTCATGCTCTTGCGTAAACCTGTAGAAGCAAATATTATTTGCCTATTTAACATTTAGCAATTGCTTATTTTTACATAAATATCAAACTAATTAATAAAAATAAAACCTTTTTAAATTCCATATTAACCCTTTATCTCTCTATCTTAATCTTGTACCATCATAATTCTTTTTTCTTCCCCCCGCTTTGTATCTCATTTTCTAACGCCTTTTTATTCATCTCTCCCCCCTTCCTTGTTCTTTATTCTCCCCTATTTTATTGGACTTGCTTGTCCGTGGGTCGCTACCGGCTCTGCGAGGCGTGCACTCAAGCGGCTTAATTCTTCCCCTCCAATATTGCCCAGTGACCATTGGCCCGAAAACAAGGCTTTTTATCCTTCGATAATAATGATAATAATTTCCAATTTTCACGAAGTTTTTAGATGTTATTTCATGAAATTTTTAGATGTTATTTCATGAAATTTTTAGATGTTGTTTCATGAAGTATTTAGATGTTTTTTCATGAAGTTTTTAGATGTTATTTCATGAAGTATTTAGATGTTATTTCGTGAGGTATTTAGATGTTATTTCATGAAGTTTTTAGATGTTATTTCATGAAGTTTTTAGATGTTATTTCATGAAGTATTTAGATGTTTTTTCGTGAAGTATTTAGATGTTATTTCATGAAGTATTTAGATGTTATTTCATGAAGTTTTTAGATGTTATTTCATGAGTTATTTAGATTTTATTTCATGAAGTATTTAGATGTTATTTTATTAAGTTTTTAGATGCTATTTCATGAAGTATTTAGATGTTTTTTCGTGAAGCATTTAGATGTTATTTCATGAAGTATTTAGATGTTATTTCATGAAGTTTTTAGATGTTATTTCATGAAGTATTTAGATGTTATTTCATGAAGTATTTAGATGTTTTTTCGTGAAGCATTTAGATGTTATTTCATGAAGTATTTAGATGTTATTTCATGAAGTATTTAGATGTTATTTTTATATAAAAATTACCAAAATAAAACCAACGAGTGTATGGTTGCCAGAAAATTTGTAAGTAGAACTTCGTGAAAAGATTGATGAAGATGGATAAAGTGAAAATCTGTGGAAGATATATAGCCCCCGTGATGTAAAGAGGAAACTACTTGGGGCGAATGGAAGGGAGGCGGTACGATCCTCATAAGGTTACCAATGTTTACAATTAAGGTGGATTTCACCGAGGGCGTTGGGGACGTAAGGACAAGCAATCCTAGATATATCAGTTGCTGTGTTGTACCAATTAACCGAAATTTAATCTCATGGTAGCTGCACTTCACATCCTCGAACGGAGCCAGGCTTAAAATGAATTCTCTCGATCGGTTTTGTAATGACAGCACGAACGAGTTAAAAACGTTTACAGAACCCGATACAAACGCTTCGTTCTCAGGGAAAAAAGTCTTCCTTTTCAGGTGAAATGGCTGCCTTCTGGGGTAAAAGGGCTTCCTTCTGAGGTAAAAGGGCTTTCTTCTGAGGTAAAAGAGCTTCCTTCTGAGGTAAAACGGCTTCCTTCTGAGGTAAAACGTCTTTCTTCTGAGGTAAAATGGCTTCCTTCTGAATTAAAAGGGCTTCCTTCTGAGCTGAAGGCGCTTCATTCTGAGCTAAAAGGGCTTCCTTCTCAGGTAAAGGTCTTCCTTTTCAGGTATAATGCCTGCATTCGGAGGTAAAAGGGCTTCTTTCTAAAGTAAAAGGGCTTCCTTCTGAGTAAAAAGGGCTTCCTTCTGAGGTAAAAGGGTTTCCTTCTCAGGTAAAAGGGCTTCCTTCTTAGGTAAAAAGGCTTCCTTCACAGGTAAAAGGGGCTTCCTTCTCAGGTAAAGGTCTTCCTTTTCAGGTATAATGCCTGCTTTTGGAGGTAAAAAGGGCTTCTTTCTAAAGTAAAAGGGCTTCTTTCTCAGCTAAAAGCCCCTTCATCGAAAGACTCCCTAGAGAAGAATTACATGAAGCCTAAGAATGTTTTCGGCGTCAATTAACACGTCTAAATTTGCCGCCAATTAGGTCTATAGAATTCCTTTCCCATATAATAGCCCGACAATAGACTTCGTAGAATGACCTTAAAAACGTATGACTAGAGGGACATGATCTAGTGGACCTACGGCCAAAATGACCAATTTATCGCTTCTAGCCACTAGATAACTCCACCTAGTAGTCAACTTATATCATATTTGAACTCAGTGACCTCAATTACCTTTGGTAGCATTGGTTTTAGCCGACAAATTGAGCCAACGACTCGTTGCGGACAGATGATGAACATAGCATGAGATTTGCATGACCCATAGACCTGCTTCGCCGCACTTAACAAGTTCCATTGCCATATAGTCAGTGTTAAAAATAACGGATGTCAATGGGCTACATGGCTTTGGAAATTAGGACAGTCTATAAATATAAAGACCATTTGATAATTATGAGAAAAATAATTTATTCAGCGTCTTTTTCTAATCTTGTCTAATTTCTTTGTAATTTGTAGTGAATAATCTTATTGAGTAGGAATATTCTTTTTTTTTTCCTCATCGTGTAGCCTCGTTTTATTATTCACCTTAAATTTAAATATTTGTTATGTTTTTACTATCATCAATTATTTTCTATTACATGACCTTGTTTCGCTGGTAGCCAAAATCTTTCTGTTATAATTTTGAACAGTTTTCAAATGCGGATTCTGACACTTGAACCTCATGTTCATTAATCGCGTTGGTTATCGTAATAAAACGAGTTCTCGGCTGCCTAAGGCTGTACTGCTTGTGGCGGTCGCGTTTTAGTGTCTTTTTGGCTTCCAGGCCAACGAAAAGTCTCGGCTCCTGTTTCTGGGTCTGCCATAACAGATATTCTGATCTTAGCCATCCTGTCGACGATTAAGTACGACGAAGTAAGGAAATCCACACTCTCACCCTGCTTCTTTAGTTGCTCAGTTGAGAGCTGAGGCCCAGTCTACTGGGAAACTTCTGGTCGTTGTGCGAACACCAATCTTTAATGCACCCAGGGTAGAAATCTAAAAGTCCGAAAATTCGAGATGGAATAGGCTGGCCGGCTGGACGTGAGATACATCCCACCGTCCTTTAGATCTATCGTCACAAGCTTGAGAATTTTTGATTGGTGGTAAGTTTTCAAAGTTCTGACAATATTTCGGAATATATCCCTATTTTTAAATCCTCGCCCAATCTTGGTGTAGGGACAGACGAGTTTCAAGACGGATTGAGGAAAAAATTCTCATAGCAAGCACCCCCCTCCCCTAGTAAGTCCTCGAAGGCGGCAACGGCTTTGACGCTTTGTGTGAGCAAAAGATCTCGAAGTTCTGCTTCCGAGAACGTACGGCCACTCCCGTGAGGGTATCCTCCGAGCAAGGCCTGTAGAGTTTATTCATCCAATAGAATTGCTGTGGACTCCGGGCCAACTGAGAGGAGCTGCGGTGCCTCGTCTCCTCCCGCTCCCCGTTATCTATCTTTTTGAAGGACACCATGCTAGGTGCGTGTCCCCTACCCACTCTCCTGGGATATAAGGATTGTGCGCCCCCCACCACCATGGGTGAGGTAAAGCAAAATGATACGCGATTTACACCCGGCATGATGTCTCCGTTCTTCTATTTGCTATAAATATCTTATTTTAAGAAGTTGCAGTACAGCTACACCTGGATAGAAGCTATACTGTAATGTCTGCGTACATCCCAGCGCCGGCCGAATTAGATGCGGGGGACCTTAACCTGGTCGAAGCACGGTTGCAAAGACCCTATATTCTCCTTGGGGATCGTAACGGTTTGCACCACTTATGGGAAAACTATACAATCAATCCCGGGTGTCAGGTTCTTGCCGACCTAATCGACCAGCTGGAGATTGGTATCCTATATGATGGATGAGTTTGCGCATCAGTGTCCAAAAACCACGTCATTTTCCTGCCTTGATCTTTCCCTGCGCTCTCCAGGTGCACAGCTTGATTTTGGAGGGGAGGCGATCCATGACCTTAATGGCAGTGACCACTTTCCCATCCAACTATCATTTCTTTGGACACTAACGCCTCAGAAACCTCTCGATGATGCTTGAAGCTGGCGCGGTAGTCTGTATTTCAGTAAATGACTGATGTCTCTGTCCCAGTCTAGAAATTTATGTCGGCTGATGATGCTGTTCAGTTCTTCTCAGGCAACCTCATCGCCGTGGGCCTAACTACTATTCCTAGAACGTCCGGTCGTTTTTCATATCGTTCCCTTCTTCAGAAGAAACGGACCAAAATATCGGACCCCGAGTCCTTGGTGGAATCTTCCGTTACCGTTTTCTCCACATTTTGTAGCCGAGATGCCTACTAGAACTCATTGCACGACATGAAATCGCTGAAGGCCGCCGACCTGAGTTCACCTGCAGATGCGGAGAGCCCTTCAACAATACTTTTACACCAGTAAGTTGCGTTATGCTCTCACTTCCTCTCGGCCTTTCTGTTAAACTTATTCAATAGGATCTGGACAAAGTTTATCCTCCCAAACTTTGGGCGAATCGCTACTGTGCTCGCTTTTTGCAAACTAGAAAGAGATCAATTTATCCCAGCCAGTTTGCGCCCAATCTCTCAAACCTCGTGATTGTACAGGCTGATTGATGGAGAAATTAGTAAATGTTTGACTAGTCTTTTTCCTGGACAGCGGAGACCACCTGTCTTCCGCACATTGCGGCTTCCGCAAGTTCCTCTCCACGTCGGATGCTCTTTTCCGACCAGAAAATGCCGTCTACGAGGACTTCTTTCGTATACAGCACAACGCTACGGTGTTTTTAGATCATGAGAAGGCCTATGATGCCATATGGCGACACCGGTATCATGGTGAGTCGCCACATGATGGAAGGGAAGGGATGCCTCTCAATCTTTATTTATGAGTTCCTACCGGAAAGGAAGAGCCCACTCCGGTCCAATGGAGCAGGAAGAGTGTCCTTCTGAGAATCAACGTTATCACCTCGTTGCTGCCGTAAGATGTTCTCATTACGCTCTACGTGGACGGCCTTTTGATCTCTTTTGGCGCGGCCCAGATGCCAACTCTGGAGCATCGACTCTAACTGGTATTGAACCGCATCTCTCGCTATGCCGAAGCGCAAAGGTTTCGGGTTTCCTTGACTATGACTAAGGTGGGTTACTTCTGTTGTCATCTACAGTTTTACTCTGAGCCGGACTTGTTCCTAAACGGGGTTCACCTTAAATTGGTGCACTCGCACCGTTTGCTAGGTTTTGTTTTTGACAGACACCTCACCTGGAAGGTCCATATTCGTATCATTGCATCAGTGGCTTTCTGAATACGTAAAATATTAACGAAGCCATTTACTTACCTGCTGGGTAAGCTAATAAAGGTCGCTCACGGGTAAGAAATAAAATCTATTTACAGGGACTAAGAAAATAAAGTATTGCAATAAAATAATATAGGGAATGTAAATTCTAGGCGTATAATTGGCTAAGTTGATACATCGTTGATTATTCAAGTCAACATCACCAAGTTGAAAAGAGCTGAGCTAGGGAAAAAAGTGTAGTGCTAAAGAACAATTAAGGAATTCTCGAAACGGCGTGTCACTCTCAATGTGTAGGTTGTATGTATACCGTTGAATTTGATCTCAAGTTCCACTATATGGACTTTTAAGCGTGTTTCATGTGAAGTATGACTGTCGTAGAATTGCTCATAGTCTGGTCCAATAATTATTCTAGTCCTTGATCTGGACACACCGCTTTTGTTTAAGTCGATGGTATTGACCCTATGACTCAATCTACGATCATATATATATATATATATATATATATATATATATATATATATATGCTTTAATTCCTACTGAACGTGCGAAAGCTGGTTAGAGGCTGGTTGTGCTGCGGCCAGGATTCTCACTATAAAAGTCCCACTTGTTACTGGGGGGCGAGATTTGTGATTGTTGAATTCTAATAGTGCATAATACAGGTTGAATAAATTAGCCGAAGGGATTCTTAATTTAAGTCTTGCCAAGGGTACGTCAAAAAGGAGGAGCCACAAATAAACACACGTACAAAAATAAATTTTACTTTACACAAATATAATAATTAGAAGCAATAGTTAAACAGGCATTTAGGTAAATAAGGATTAAATATTAAATACGGACGTTAAGCGTCTAGATTTATAATGACTCAATGGGAGTATCAATCACTGTTAATTAAATAGGTAATTTAACAATAGAGGGACACTGGGTTAACAGATTACCATTAATTGTGATGGATTGGAGAGACGGGGTGGTTTGGGTGGCGTTAACACGAGTTCTCGGGGAGAGGAGGGATATGACGACGGGTTCGGGGCTGCTGACTGCAGTTCCGGTTAGTTCACTCCTAGCTGGATGTGACACTAACAAATAGTAACTTCCAGTAACTATTTGTATGTTCCTCTTTCTTTCTCAAGTTACGTTGAGCAACAGAGCGTATTCTTCTAGTCACAGACTCTGCGGGGCGGGATTTGCCTCAGGAACACTTTGAGACAGTGACCAAGTTAACTCAGCGGCGCGTTGGCAGTCGATACGTTACGGCAACGACTCTCGTTCAACGTGAGGGTTACGCGAGTAGGTTTGGGACACTGCTCTAGAGAGGTGAACGGCGTTGTAATTCATACCGCGGACTGTGTGAAATCGAGAGAGAGATTCCATTCACGACAATTCTCTTATCGCAGCGCTTTCTGGACAATCTCCATGGTATCATAAAGAAGGCCAATAGAATTTAGGCTTCTCTGTGAGATATGCCTTCTTTCGTCAGACTTCCAAGAAATAATTATTTATACAAAGAGATACACACAAACAAAATAAATAATTGACTATTAATCGCTATCTGAAATTTGGTTTCTCGAAAGGATATCTGCTAGTACATTGTCAGACCCTCTTAGATACCTGATTTCATAACGGTACTCAGCTAGCAATAATGACCAACGCATTAGCCTGCCGTTTCAGTTTTTACAAGTTTTTAAGTAGGCTAACGGTCTATGATCAGTATCTATGAGGAATGGACGACCTACCAGATACATTCTAAATTTTGTTATCTCAAAAACAATCGCTAGAGCTTCCAGTTCTACCGTAGCGTACGCCCTTTCGCGAGCCGTCAGTTGGCGACTCGCATAGCTTATAGGAGTGGGTTCTTGGTCCTCATCGTATTTGAGTAATACGCAGCCAATACCCAGTTGGGAGGCATCTGTCCTTACGCCAAATTTTTTTGAGGGTTCGGCAGTTTTAAGATTGGGGCGGAGACTAGCTTCTCTTTGAGCTCTTCAAATTGCGCTTCGGCGTCGGGGTTCCACTGGAGGGGGTCCGGGAGTTTCTTTTTTAGCAGATCGTTCAGAGGAGCTACTACCGAAGCGAATTGGGGTACGAAGCGGCGGTAAAACGAAGCGGCACCGAGGAAAGACCGTAATTGCTTCTTGGTGCGCGGTAGGGGCATATTTACAATAGCCTTTACCTTCTCTTTCTGTGGGGCCAGATGACTTTCGCCTATTTTAAATCCAAGGTATTCTATGGATTTATAAGAAAAATGGCATTTTGAGGGTTTAATCGTTAAGCCATGATGCTTTAAGCGTTCTAAAAGCGGGCGGAGGGACAAGATATGGTCGTTCCATGAACGTGTAGCCACATACACGTTATCAAAATAAAAAGAAACGTTTTTCAAACCGTCTATTACACGGCGCATTATGCGGTTGTAGCTACTGCAGGCAGTCACTAGGCCAAAAGGAAGACGAGTGAATTCCATTAAACCTTTGTCTGTAGGAAAGGCTGTTAGTTTCCTCGCGAATGCCTTTAGGGGGATCTGATAATAGGCCTTACATAGGTCTATCTCAGTGATGTAGGCGGCTCCTTCGAAGAGATGTAAATTTTGGTCAATTAAGGGAAGAGGCTCGGCGTCAAACACGGTGATGGTGTTTAGCTTCCGAAAATCGACGCACATCCTAAAAGACTGGTCTGGCTTGCGGACCATGACTATTGGGGAACAGTAGTCAGACGTAGATGGCTCGATAATCCCTAATTGCAAAAGATTGTCGACTTCCTCATTTAAAGCGCCTCTTAGGTGCACCGGTACTGGATAGGGCTTACATCGCACAGGTTCGAGCGTAGTGAGGGCGATATCATGTTCGTACTGAGTCGAGCATCCTGGTGACTCGGAAAGGACGTCACTGAATTTTTCCAAAAGCGCCATCATTTGGTTCCTTTGGGCAGGGGTGAGGTCGGAGTTTACATCCAACTCGGGAAAAGGTTCTTTTATGGGGGACAGCTTGGACAGGAGGACGGGGAGGGGACAATCTTGGCTTGACTCTACGCAAATCGAATTAACAATATTTAAGGGGTTGTTTGGGTGGACGGCGTCAATTACCCTTTCTTCGTCGAAGGTGACTATATTGTTTATACAGGCCCGTCTAAGATACTTTTTTAGCATGTTTATGTGATATAACCTATCACCTGCGGGTGTCTGTATAACGTAATCGACCGATCTGTGGGTTTTCTCAACGGGGTAGGGGCCTTTCCAGTGGGAGAGAAGTTTATGGGAGTCCGAGGGAAGTAAGAGTAGAACTTCATCTCCGGGCTTCAGTTTTCTGTGTTTGGCCTTTAGATCAAAGTATGTCCGATACTTTTCCATATTAATTTCGGAATTTATGACTGCTATGTGAGAACACCTTTTTAATCTTTCCCTTAGTTCGAGGACGAAGGAATAAGTGTTCCTTAATTCTGGACACATACGGGAATTTGTCCATAACTTCTTGAAAATACTGAGGGGCCCCTGCACGTTTCTCCCGTACAGGAGCTCAAACGGGGAAAATCCGATGGTCCTATGGGGAATTTCGCGGCATGCGAATAAAGCAACTGGCAAATATCGGTGCCATTCTTGGGGTTGTTCCATGCAAAGCTTCTTGAGGACGCTTTTCAAGGTCACATTGAACTCTTCGCACATGCCGTTCGCGCTCGGATGGAAGGGCGTGGTAAAAATAGGTTTGATTTGGAGCAGGGTGTTCACGTGTTCCATGAGCTCAGAGGTAAACTGGCGGCCTCTATCTGACAAGATTTCTTTGGGCAATCCTACTCTAGAAAAAATGGAAATAAGGGCTTCAGAGCAAGAGATACTATCGATCCTTTTTAGAGCGACAGCGTCTGGGAATCGGGTAGCGCAGTCTATCAATGTTAGTACATTGGTATGACCTTCGGCGGAAGGGGGGTGAATTGGTCCGATGAGGTCAATGGCGACTTTCGAGAACGGCTCTGAAATGACTGGGGTTCTTTGCAAGGAAGCTGGGGCTATTCGACCTTTTGCAATGGTTTTATGGCACAAATCGCACGTTTTGCAGAATTCTGCAATATCTTTGGCTGCACCGGCCCAAAAAAGTATTTAAATACTCGCTGAGAAGTCTTGTTATGACCGAAATGACCGGTTATGGGACTTTCATGTGCTACTCGCAGGATTTGGTCTACATGTGTGCGCGGAATACACATGACCTTGGAAGGTGGGTTAGACTCATCTCACGAGGTGCGAAACAGGAGGGAGTCGTTAATGATGTACCTTATGGGACGGTTCCCTCGAAGATAACCTTTTCGTTCTTTCGGACCTTTTCCAAAAGGGATTGAAGTAAAGGGCAGGTCTGCTGAGCTCTGAGGAATTGTGCATTACTCGCTGGAACCTCTAAAGGGGCTTCTGGGGTGAGGAAGCGCGTTGGGGGAGAGGCCTCGTGGCTAGCTTGTGCTCGAGTGACGACAGCTTGAGTCACTTCACTCGGGGAGAGTAGTGCGCTCTGGCCAATGAGTACCGAGCAAAATTTGATGGGAACGGCCACTATGTTGGCCCAACCAGTGAAATATTTACACTGTACATGGCAGCGGATTACCGGGAATCTATTTTTTCGACCCAAGAAGTCGTGTACAATTGCGTACTTCTTATGTTGGGGGTCGACAGGGGGGAGCAATTTGTCCGACACCACAATGCATGTGCACCCTGTGTCTCTCACGAGGGTAGACACTTTACAGCCATTGATCGAGCCGGTTTCGAAATTTAGTCGTCCTGGGGAACTCTTGTTAAACAGGAAGTTCACTTGAAATTCCTGTGGGGATGGATAAGAGGGGGATGACGTAAGCACGGCCGGCTGTTCCGGGGAAAGGGTAGCAGTTACTTGGTGGACTTGTTGGCTCTGGGTGGGACGTAGGCTGGAATTCTGTACACATTGGGACTTATAATGGCCGGGGGAACCGCAGGAGTAGCATATAACCTGCTTATTCTGGTGCTGGTTATTGTAGGGGGTATTGAAGACTGGGGGTTTTCTGTCTTCGTGGGCTACAAAAGGCTTATTCTTTGACCTGAACGGGGCTCTGGTCTTTATCAATGGAGGGGGTTTCCTTTGCTGAGAACTTCCATTGACTAAATTTATTCTTCGGGGATGGGGGACTATTCTTCCGGGTATCCTGTGGGTATAGGAGATGATTTGTCGCATGGAGATCAGCTTCCTCGAGCATTCTTAAAAGGTAGACGCTCGGCGGTCTTGCACGAATGCTCGGATCTCCTGGGGGAGGGTGGACAATAGCTGGTCTTTTAACATAAAGTCAATCAGGGCCTCATACTCCGATTCGACTTTGGAGGATTCTAACCAGAACTGGAGGTTTCGCTTCAGGATATATCCAAAATTTCGGTAAGTTTGATGGTCTGGATTTTCGCCGATCTAAACTTAGCGCGATAGAACTGAGGGTTCAAGTTGAAGGCGGATAGCAATTCGGCCTTCAAGGTGCTATAGTCTATTGTAGCTTCGTGTGGTAACGAGATGAAAATTTCTCCTAAGCGCGGACTGAGCAATGGGAGCAATCTACTCACTCCTTCGGATTCTATGGCCCATCCGTTTACCTCGAAGATCTTTTCAAAATGTGTCAAGTATGAGCACAAATCTTCTTCGTCTTTATATTGGGGAAGTTTCATAGCGGGGGCCTGGGGTTGATGATCACGGGATCCAACAGAACTGACTTCAACTTGGTCTCTGCTTAATTCCCTTTCATGTTTTCGAATCCTTTCTCTTTCTTCAAATTCTAACTCTTCTTTTCTTGTCCTTTCTTGCAATTCTAACGCTTCTTTTCTTACTTCCATTTCACGTGCTCTTTCCTCTCGCTGTTCGCTTTGGACGAATTCCTTTAGTTCCTGTCCTGTGAGACCGAGAGCTTGTCCTTGCCTGACGAAAACTTCGAACGATTGTGAAGCCATTGCTGCTCTTGCTGACGCAACTGGTGACTCACGAAAGAACTTACGCACCTGGTACGAGAACTAGAATCTGCGATTGTTCCTAACCGATACAATCTAATAACTAACCCCCAAAATAATGAATATTTTCCTAGCTTTGTTTTTTCTATCTGGAAAGGATTATTAATGGTTATTATTTATATTCCTTCGGGGAATAGACTCTAATTATTAAAATTTACGTTAGTTTATTTGAAGTTCCTTGGACGTTGGCAAGTTTTAGGCTATATGAGTTCGCTTGCTCCAAAATTTAAACCCTTAGAGCTGACACCACTTTTATATATGTCGTAGAATTGCTCATAGTCTGGTCCAATAATTATTCTAGTCCTTGATCTGGACACACCGCTTTTGTTTAAGTCGATGGTATTGACGCTATGACTCAATCTACTATCATATATATATATATATATATATATATATATATATATATATATATATATATATATATATATATAGGCTTTAATTCTTACTGAACGTGCGAAAGCTGGTTAGAGGCTGGTTGTGCCTTAGCTAGGATTCTCACTATAAAAGTCCCACTTGTTACTGGGAGGAGGTTTGTGATTGTTAAATTCTAAGAGTGCAAAATACAGGTTGAATAAATTAGCCGAAGGGATTCTTAATTAAAGTATTGCCAAGGGTACGTCAAAAAGGAGGAGCTACAAATAAACACACGTACTCAAAATAAACTTTACTTTACATAAATATAATAATTAGAAGCAATAGTTAAACAGGCATTTAGGTAAATAACGATTAAATATTAAACACGGACGTTAAGCGTCTAGATTTATAATGACTCAATGGGAGTATCAATCACTGTTAATTAAATGGGTAATTTGACAATAGAGGGACACTGGGTTTACAAATTACCATTAATTGTAATGGATTGGAGAGACGACTACTCAGGTCCAGACGGGGTGGTTCGGGTGGCGTTAACATGAGTTCTCGGGGAGAGGAGGGATAAGACGACGGGTTTGTGGCTGCTGACTGCAGTTTCGGTTAGTTCACTCCTAGCTGGATGTGACACTAACAAATAGTAACTTCCAGTAACTATTTGGATGTTCCTTTTTCTTTCTCAAGTTACGTTGAGCAACAGAGCGTATTCTTCTAGTCACAGACTCTGCGGGGCGGAATTTGCCTCAGGAACACTTTGAGACAGTGACCAAGTTAACTCAGCGGCACGTTGGAGGTCGATATGTTACGGCAACGACTCTCGTTCGCCGTGAGGGTTACGCGAGTAGGTTTGGGACACTGCTCTAGAGCAGTGAACGGCGTTGTCATTTATACCGCGGACTGTGTGAAATCGAGAGAGAGATTCCATTCACGACAATTCGCTTATCGCAGCGCCTTCTGGACAATCTCCATGGTATCATAAAGAAGGCAAATAGAATTTAGGTTTCTCTGTGAGATATGCCTTCTTTCGTCAGACTTCCTGTCGCCTGTTGGGAAAGGGGGGGTGGAGAGAGGAGACGAAGGTCAACTTCAACGACAAATTGCGTTTGTTCTTACGATTGTCTGGCGGCATGCGAGTATGTACGTTCCACACCCTCACAATGACACGAATCCTTAAGTCAGGTGTTCCTTACTTCCATGTAATAAATAAGCATGTCCATTGCGCTGTGTTATCTTGTGCCGGTTGGTATGAAGGGGAACACACTTGCAGGGACTTGAGTACCTCTCGCGAAGACGTGAGCGCACTTCAAATGTTTTGGTTGGAAGGTGTGCTGCTGGGCTAATTCTCTGGATTTTATCGGTCTTACTGAGTTAATCTTCGATTGCAGATCCAGAAGGAATTGATTCTTGAAGGGGCCATTACATAGGCTGGAAAACAGATCGCCATGGAAGCGTAGGCTGCACAAGTAATTCATTTACTGTGTGTGGGGAAGGAATTACTCTCTAAGTTAGGCGAGTTACGCAGGGTCAATTGAACGAAAGATAGATTATCTAATCACCTAGATGGACTTCCTTTTGTAAGAAGGTAAGACTTCAAGGTCCGATACATGCCTTAAAGATTTTCTGGGTTAATATAGACGTGTTCTGTTGCCCCCTACTGCAATAGCTGGTGAAACCTTATTAGTGAAATTGCCAGGCGTTGTCAGAAAATCTCTGTACCGGTGTGTCGAATCGAGAAATGTAGACATTAAAAAGACCTTTGCTATAGGTTCAGGGGACATTTCTTTGAAGGGAAAATTTCTAGAAATTTAGTGAATCTACAAATGGCCGTAATTAAGTACTTAAAACCTTGGCTAGTAGTGGGTAAAGAACTGAGGATGTATGTAGACATAAACTGTGCCAAACTGGCTAATGATATAAGCATGTCCCTCTAATATCCTAAAGAGACCCACGTAGTGTATGTGGAAGATTTGGGTGGTCCTGGCAAGCATCTTAATTATCTGAGCGACTGTGGGAGCATGGTGCTAAGGAATTGCGCCCTTGAGCGTCACGTATGTGCAAAGGCTGTTCGGGTAATTTAATATGTCGGAGACTCTGTTGATCACATGGTATGGCAGCATACGAACAAGTTTGTTTCAACTTCATGTGGTCGCTTTCGATCTCCCCAAGTGGAAAAGTTCTATTTTGGTAAACCAAGAGGCTGAAGAGTTTGTTGGAAACTCTAGAAGTGAAATGCTGCTAATGGGTTGGCCTATCAGGGTATTCTGATTGGCTCTCTTTTCGTGCGCCATCATCCATTTGCTATTCATGCTAGACTGAACATCTGTTCATTCCGTTGGTTACTGATGCTAGTAGTTGGAATGTTGTTTTCACGAAAGGTCACTCCCGACGAGGTCACCAGATTTGTATAATCACTGCATCGGAGTGGTCAAACTTCCAGAGAGGGTGTGGGGCGTTCAGGCTCGACAAAGGAGACCATCTTTGTTGCGAGAAAGAGAAAAGCCTCTTGCGTTTCAAATGTGATTCAATAGCGAAAATATCTTCCTAAATATAATTAATAGCATTTATGAGAATATACTTCTAGCTTGCAGTGACTATTAATCACGAGTGTATTTAATAACACTTCAGCTAACTAATGTATTTCCATACACAATGACATTTCTACGTCAAACATTGCTATATCTTTATAAGCAAACCAGGCAATGGCTTCGCCAGTTTTTCCCTACGGGGGAGGGAGCTTGCGCTTCACTACGAAGATTAAAACTTAAAATCTAAAAAAAAGCAGCCATGGTAAAATTTTCATAAATTTTCGGAACTTCGCCAATTATAATAATATTAAAAAGGAACTCGAAACTAAATTTCCCCCCTTTCAAAATATCATGTTGCTAAAATATAGTTATAGAAGAAGATATATAAAAATGAATTTTCTGAACTTCTCCATTTGTAATTCTTTGGGTTTTAAAAAATTCACAAAATTTCGATACTTATATTTATTTCTGAACTTCACCATTTTGATTTTTATATTATAAAAGAAATGTTAGAAATAACTTTGATAAAAAAACAAGTCATAACCAAACTAAGATGAAGTTATTATTCAAATAGTCAAAAAAATCCCCTTCTTAAATTATAAAGTTAGTAATGATGATGATATGATAGTTTTTAAAGCAGTTTTTAACTATATCTAATACATACTGATATATTAAAGTGAATAAAAGTTCTTAAATGAAAATATAAATAACACTGCAAGAGGAAAAAGTAAAGATAGTCAAAAGAAATCCTAAATCGCCCGCCTTCATACATGGGGAGTTCACAAGTGGATCGAACTCATAGAAAATGCTAAGATAAATTCGCTAAGTTGCAAATTTTGAACAGCGCTGGACCGTGATCAGAGGCAAATTTGGGTGAATGTCCTTCCACACGGTTTGGATAAACAATATATATATATATATATATATATATATATTATGCGGTTAAAAGGCTATTTTTAGCAAACCATTCTTCATCAAAACCCTTGGAAGGAGCTTTTCCATTCTCTTCGAAAAGCAAGGTTGATACTTAAAAAAGCCAATCGACAGATAGTTTTTTGGCTATCTGAGAGAACGCTTATTTTAAGTGGGGAGGGAGAATAAGAAAAACCAAGAGAGGTACGAAGTTCTTTACTCCTGACGTTTCGCTCCTCAGGAGCTTCCTCACAGTGACAAGAAATGATGATGAAGAATACAAGGTAGAAAAACTTTTGTATGGTAGATAAGGTGATAGAAAGTGGGGGGAGAGAGTATAAAGAGTTTGCCCTTGTAGTGAGGGCTACACTTTTTATTTATCTGTGAATTGAATGTTAATCTTTGATTAACATTCCAACGGAATACTTCCAAGTGGTAGAATTACAGTTACGCGCATATCTATTGGCAACACATCTCAAATTTTGTAATTTACGAATTTTTATACGTTAAGAGTTCGAAATGTACATATTTATATTATATTTAATTATATTAGCCTAAGAGCAATATATTATAATGTATAAATGATAACAAAACAAATTATTAACCTTAAACATGGTGTCTATTAGAAAAACACAAAAAGCCAAAGTATTGGCAACGTTTAGATAATACTGATTTAACAAATCAAATTATAAACATTAGTGGTAAAGAATGTTCGAGAATGATGATATATCCTAGATTAATCCAGGACAGCAGGTTACTTACACGGCTAACTTTTTGGGGTGTTTATTATGGTATTAGACACGGCTGAAGAATCATCTCTATAATAATTTTGAAATAGCAGCATGGTGGAGATATCTGAACACTCAGAAGCATATATGAAGAGTATAATTGAGCTGCACAACCAAGGAAATGGATATAGAAAAATTTCGGCAAGTTTGAATTTCCCAATTTCATCTGTAAGGAATATTATTGTAAAATTCAGGGCTAATGGGACTACTATTAATCGTGAGCGGAAAGGGCGACCAAGAAAATTAACTGACAGAGATGTGCGTTCGTGTGTTTGAATTGTCAACAAGAATCCAAAAGTCACTTCCAAGGAATTGAAAGCAAATCTGGCTAGCAGTGGAACATCGTGGACGTTACTTGAACCGTGAGGGTCTCCATGGACGTGTACCAAGGAGGAAACCACTGTTGAAGACGGCTCACAAAAAGAGACCCTTAGAGTTTGCCAGAGAACATCTTGGTGACACTGAAGCAGAACATAGTAAAATATTATGGTCAGACGAGACTAAGCTCGAGCTCTTTGGCATAAATGACCATCAATACGTTTGGAGAAAATCTGGATAAGCTCTGGTGGAAAATAACATCATACACGAAGGTGATTCCATCATGTTGTAGGTGTGTTTTTGCTTCTGCAAGTACCGGCTCAATTTGTGTGATAGAAGGAGGCACTATAAATTCCGAGAGATATCAGCGAATTTTGGATGAACATGCGAAACAATCGGCGAGGAAGCTTAGTCTTGGCAGACGGTTCGTCTTCCAACAGGATAATGATCCCAAACACACGAGCAAATCAACACAGAAATATTTTGCCAATCAACGATAGAAAGTGATGAAATGGCCCTCTCAAAGTCCAGATTTAAATCCGATTGAAAATTTATGGAAAGAACTGAAGTCACGTGTTCATAAGTGTTCACCAAGCAGCATTGCAGAGTTGAAAGCTTTTACAGTGGAAGAGTGGAGTAAAATTCCTACTAAAGCTTCCAGAAACCTTGTTCATACCTACAAGAAACATCTGGTTGCTGTGATTGCTGCTAAAGCAGGTCATGCCAAGTATTAATTTATAGTTGCCAATAACATATATGTAATATTTATGAATGTTGCCAATACTTTTGCTTCTTGTGTTTTTCTAATAAACACCATGTTTAATGTTAATAATTTGTTTTATTATCATTTATACATTATAATATATTGCTCTTAGGCTAATATAATTAAATATAATATAAATATGTACATTTTAAACTAGTAACGTATAAAAATTCATAAATTACAAAATTTGAGATGTGTTGCCAATAGATATGCGCGCAGCTGTAGGAACCGAACTATGAGGGATGCTTGATTCCCCTCCCCCCATCTTCCTTTTGAAGGCCCATCACCTCTTTGGACGTGGCCGCGAAATTGACCTTTGTTCATAAACCTACCCCGTTTCGACATTGCTCACAATTTGTCAGTACGTTTGCCCCTGCTGACCTCTTTGTTTGTTTGTATATGAGTATGTTCATCCATTGATATATAAACCAATGTTCTTCCCTTTTTATTTGTATTTTTATTTTATCTCTAAGGGCGATACGAGGGTATCGAAAAGCGTCGAATAAATAGTGTTTTTCAAAAGGATTCTTCTCCCATCGTCCCATTAACTTTAAAGTCTGAGTTTTAAGGAATTTCGGAGAACTTATCCACGGAATCAACCCAGACGTAAAGGCAAATATACGAAAAATTGAACGATGTGAAAATAAAATCACAAATGCGAAATTAGCCGTCGTTTTTAATAAAACTTGATACGATTAATATATATATATATATATATATTAGTGTGTACCCCTGAAGATTACGGGACCATGGTCGTTTTGAGACTTAGGAACACCTTGGGATCGCTATCATTATGCCTGACTCAAGGCGCCATATCTGAATCCAGCCTGAAATCGCCTGATCTCAAGCCTGAACACTGCCCGACCAGTATCTTCTGCCTTTGGGGGTGTATTGTAGGGGAGGAGGTTTTTTATCTATTTTTGGAGATCTGTAAAATTTCTATTTTTTTTTAGATTTGGGGGGGATTTAATTTTCTTTAGGTCTTTTTAATTTCCGTGTTTTAATTTCTGGCTGATTTCCTCAGGTTGTTGTCGTTAGTCTGTTGGGTAAGATTATTTCATGTCGGTTACTGAAGAGAAGCAAACGATCACGTATGGTTGCGTGTATAGAACAGACAGGCGTGCACATAACGCGCATTCTTCATCGAACAGGAATGGGTTAAGGAGAGTTGCGAGCCCGTAGGTTTTAGTGTACCTACCACATATTTTCATTTCGCTAACGTAAGCAGAATTTTTGTTTAAAGAAATCTTTATGCTGAGATGCCATCGTCGGTTATTTATTTTAAATAAAAATAAATATCAATAAATCAAAAGAAAAATAAATATCAATAAACATAAAGAAAGATAAATATCGATAAATGCCAAGAAAAATAAAATAAAGAAATACAAAGAAAAATAAATATCAATAAACCCAAAGAAAAATAAATAACAATAAATCCAAGGAAAAATAAATACAATAAACCCAAAGAAAAATAAATATCAATAAACCAAAATAAAAATAAATATCAATAAACCAAAAGAGAAATAAATACCAATAAATCACAAGAAAAATAAAGATATATAAATCCAAAGAAAAATAAAATATCGATAAATACCAATAAATCACAAGAAAAATAAAGATATATAAATCCAAAGAAAAATAAAATATCGATAAATGCCAAGAGAAATAAAATAAATAAATACAAAGAAAAATAAATATCTATAAATGACAAGAAAAATAAAATAAATAAATCCCAAGAAAAATAATATCAATAAATCCAAAGGAAAAAATATCAATAAATCCAAAGAAAAATAAATAATAAATCTAAATATCCCCCATAAATTAAAAGGAGCTTTCGAATCCCGCCGCGACGAGGGACCGGCTCTTACTTACAGGCACTCCATAATCTTAAGGATACGAACATTAATTCCATTACAGATACCCCCACCCCCCAAAGTGGTGTTAACTATATCATAAGAAACAATGCTGCAGATAACGTCTGGAAAAGCGTGCAATTGAGTGCCTTCCTTGCTCCAATGCCTGCAAGAGAATCTGCGGCTATATTTATTCCATCCCCCCCCCCTTTGCCCTGTATACGATACGTGTATTGGGGTCTGCGACTATTTAGCTTTCATAAATCCCCCCCCTCCGCCACTTCACCCCCTAAAATTCTAACCCTATTCTGTAAAAAAACGCAAAGAGGTTGATCAAAACCTCTATAAAACGAACAAGAACGAATTCCGGGACCCCACAATTTACCACAAAGATACGACAATGATCCTTGAAATTACCAAAATGTGCCCCAAATTATCCCATGATCATTCACTTTACCACAAATATCCCTTAATTTACCGCCAGGGCCCCCTCAAGCTACCAACAAATTCCTTCAATTTACCACAAGGAGAATCTATTTACCACACTTATCCTTCGAATTACCACAACGCTATCAAAGCTCGCCGAGAGGATCATTCGGTTTACCACCAAGATCGCTCAATTTAACATCATGACCCCTCAATCTCTCACCCGAATCCTTCAATTTACCACAAGGAGCATACATTTACCCCAATGATCCTTCAAATTACAACAACGCTACCACGGGTTACCGTCTCGATCATTCGGGTTACCACAAAGATCCCTCAATTTATCACCAGGATCCTTAATTTACCACACGATCGCTTAATTTCCCATGCACCTCCCAAGCAACAGCGCTATCGCCCGTCCGAGGGAGGAAATAGACAGACAATTGAATAATCGAAGAAGGTATTAATATTTTCCATGTGTATTTGTTAATATGTGCAAAAGCGTTTGTGTAACGCATGTATGCATGGCGGAAATTTATGACGATGTGTAAATCTAATTGTTTTGCACTTAGTACAAATATGTGTTGTGTATCAATATATATATATATATATATATATATATATATATATATATATATATATATATATATAAGCCATATAAGTATAGATGTACACTGTGTGCATGGAGCAATAGGTTACAGAGTATAAAATGCTATGGCTGTGGATTCTTGTACATAAATCTGGCATGTATGCGGATGTGCATGTTCTCTAGTATGTCTTGGAAGAAAGTATACACTCATATTTAGGTTTAGGTTAGTGTATAAAGCGTATATATATATATGGTTAAATGTGTATATTAAGTGTAAATTTAGCCAATTCGTGTATGTATTTATATACGTCTGTGCGA
The DNA here is from genome assembly GCA_963969495.1 of Ceratothoa steindachneri. Classification (NCBI taxonomy): domain Eukaryota; kingdom Metazoa; phylum Arthropoda; class Malacostraca; order Isopoda; family Cymothoidae; genus Ceratothoa; species Ceratothoa steindachneri. The sequence continues at coordinate 21,483,787 of OZ018338.1, read as the reverse complement.
ATTATAACAATAGGTCGTGATAATAGCCGTGCCTATATGAAGGTGTCAGAATCAGCTTGGATTATTTACTCCTGAAGTGGCACTCGAATTAAATAGGGATGGAATAGGTGGGTGAGGAGGAAGGGGGGGAGGGAAGTCCCATTGTCACGTGACAGTGGGTTGCATCTGGGCGGGGAATCCATTGGGAGGCGATTTGGGCCTGCCATCTCCCATAGAAGCCAATCACAATGCAATTCTCGCATTTGCATAGCTTCCCGCCAAACACGGAATTCAACTCATTATAGGAAGGCGATTTTCCATCACATATACTCACTGTGTATCTCTGTGTATGTGTGAGTATGTATGCATGTATGTAATGCCTCTTATCCCCACCAGTTCTCTATTTAGCGCTCTTTTCATCCCTTCTCGCAGGGATTATTGAATGCAGTTCGGAGTGCATTGGCGCTTTATCCGTAGTTGGCTTCTGATTAGAACTAATTTATTTATCCATTTATTTATTTATTTACCAAAAGGGATTTTTTAATATAAATTTACAAAAATATCCCGCAACTAAATGTCAAACTTTAATTAATTATGAAGTAAACAATGAAGACTTGAACAAGTACCAGTTTCCCATAGGTATAGACAGACGGCCGGGCTCCCACCCACGACTAACTCGAGGTGTTTTTCCCTCCCCGGCCCCTACCCCGCCCAAATATTAGTGACCCCGGCCCCTGCCCCGGAAAATTTACGTCCCCGGTGGGTATATACCAAGAGGGTAGAGTTAGAACCCTTCATTGACACTAAAACTACCCCTAGCATCCTCTTTATAAGCACAGGGACACCCATTAATTTGTCCAGGGGCAAATTCCTTCCTAGTGATGTGGGATATGTGCTGTAGCACATAGCAATAACACCTCAGAACACTTTTAGCCACAACCCCATTCACACACTTCACACGAAAACTCTTACCCAGTCGTTTCTCACTCCGTCACACACCAAGCATCCCTCTGAAGATGTCCATTTGCACTGCCCTCACTCGAAATCTTTTCATCTTCCATACCATAGTCTCTCTCCAATACAACAATGCTATCATCAACATACTTTCATGCAGCTTTCTGGCCCACTCTACACTCAAACCTTCACTGCCCTTTAATGCTCTAATCGCCCTAGAGACTTTCCTACCATTTAAAATCTCGTGGTCTCAATTTGTTTCATCTGTGCTACCACCATTGCAATTTATCCCACACACTTACAACTTTTCACCTGTTTAAGGGTGACACCACGGCCTGGAATATCACACCCCACGCCATTCTCGCCCCCCAATACTATTACTCTTTTCTGCATTCTCTTTTAGCCCCCTCCTCTCACACATCCTGACCAAACCTTCGATCAACATTTCCAAATCCCCCTCACTCTCGGCCACCAACAACAGATCGTCAACATATATCATCATAGAACACATCTATCACCCTTCTTCATCACTTTCATGCCATTTCCCGTCAGTCTCATATGTATTTCTTTCAGTATTTCATCCATAAAGATGTTAAACAGTCATAGCAGCATCCCACAACCTTGTCTTACACCTTCATGTATATCAAACATCTTACTTCGCCTTTCAACATAATGCAGGTCTTTCAACATACCCTTCACACCTCCCAATACCTTACTATTTACTAAATACATTCTTAGCACCTACCATAATACTTCTCTATCTACACAATCATAAGTTTTCTCCAGCTCCATGTAGTCACCACACACTACATCTCTTATCCCTTCTTTCTTCAGCTAGCTCGCTACTTATCAGTAATCAATTCATCACCCTCACCCGCTCTAATCGCCCCTTGCCCAGCCCTTACGAATCCCTCAATTATACTTACACGCCAACCAGAAATCTTCCATACACTTTTCCTACACCACCCCACTGACCTATTTCCCTGTAATTATTAGCTAACTTTCTTCCTTTACCCATTATACCCCCGCACTATTAGTGCACTCTTCCAGTACTCAAACACTCTTTCCCTTTCAAATTATAACACAGCTACCAGAACAATTACATAACACACTTTTAGCATTTCAGCGAGTAAATAACTTACTAGAGCTGCCTCCCATTTTTCAAATTTAGAGAAGTAACCATCTGTATACTTATCTCTACCAGTATCCAATTTACACAGACGAAGATAATCCTATTTACGTTCGCATCATCTGCCATACCTCCATTATACAACCTATTAGTCTTGCCATCTACTTTTAACCTACTCATTGCTCACATGTTCTTTGCCATTTTTATCCAATCCGTGATGCTTACACAGCCATTCTTTACCTAGTTTGTCACCTTTCTCACGCCAATATGTGTGCAGCAAATGTGTGACTAAAGAAAATGTGATGAGCTATCTTTTTTACATGCAGTACAATTACTAGCTTTCTTGCTTCATCTTTAAGCAGTACTGAAAAAAATGTGATGAGCCATCTTTTTTGCATGCAGTACAATTACTAGCTTTCTTGCTTCATCTTTTAGCAGTACTGAAAAAAGATGTGATGAGCCATCTTTTTTACATGCAGTACAATTACTAGCTTTCTTGCTTCATCTCTAAGCAGTACTGAAAAAAAATGTGATGAGCTATCTTTTTTACATGCAGTACAATTACTAGCTTTCTTGCTTCATCTTTAAGCAGTACTGAAAAAAAATGTGATGAGCTATCTTTTTTACATGCAGTACAATTACTAGCTTTCTTGCTTCATCTTTAAGCAGTACTGAAAAAAAATGTGATGAGCTATCTTTTTTACATGCAGTACAATTACTAGCTTTCTTGCTTCATCTTTAAGCAGTACTGAAAAAAATGTGATGAGCTATCTTTTTTACATGCAGTACAATTACTAGCTTTCTTGCTTCATCTTTAAGCAGTACTGAAAAAAATGTGATGAGCCATCTTTTTTGCATGCAGTACAATTACTAGCTTTCTTGCTTCATCTTTTAGCAGTACTGAAAAAAGATGTGATGAGCTATCTTTTTTACATGCAGTACAATTACTAGCTTTCTTGCTTCATCTTTAAGCAGTACTGAAAAAAATGTGATGAGCCATCTTTTTTGCATGCAGTACAATTACTAGCTTTCTTGCTTCATCTTTTAGCAGTACTGAAAAAAGATGTGATGAGCCATCTTTTTTACATGCAGTACAATTACTAGCTTTCTTGCTTCATCTTTTAGCAGTACTGAAAAAAAAATGTGATGAGCTATCTTTTGTACATGCAGTACAATTATTAGCTTTCTTGCTTCATCTTTAAGCAGTACTGAAAAAAAATGTGATGAGCTATCTTTTTTACATGCAGTACAATTACTAGCTTTCTTGCTTCATCTTTGAGCAGTACTGAAAAAAGATGTGATGAGCCATCTTTTTTACATGCAGTACAATTACTAGCTTTCTTGCTTCATCTTTTAGCAGTACTGAAAAAAAAATGTGATGAGCTATCTTTTGTACATGCAGTACAATTATTAGCTTTCTTGCTTCATCTTTAAGCAGTACTGAAAAAAAATGTGATGAGCTATCTTTTTTACATGCAGTACAATTACTAGCTTTCTTGCTTCATCTTTTAGCAGTACTGAAAAAAGATGTGATGAGCCATCTTTTTTACATGCAGTACAATTACTAGCTTTCTTGCTTCATCTCTAAGCAGTACTGAAAAAAAATGTGATGAGCTATCTTTTTTACATGCAGTACAATTACTAGCTTTCTTGCTTCATCTTTAAGCAGTACTGAAAAAAAATGTGATGAGCTATCTTTTTTACATGCAGTACAATTACTAGCTTTCTTGCTTCATCTTTAAGCAGTACTGAAAAAAAATGTGATGAGCTATCTTTTTTACATGCAGTACAATTACTAGCTTTCTTGCTTCATCTTTAAGCAGTACTGAAAAAAATGTGATGAGCTATCTTTTTTACATGCAGTACAATTACTAGCTTTCTTGCTTCATCTTTAAGCAGTACTGAAAAAAATGTGATGAGCCATCTTTTTTGCATGCAGTACAATTACTAGCTTTCTTGCTTCATCTTTTAGCAGTACTGAAAAAAGATGTGATGAGCTATCTTTTTTACATGCAGTACAATTACTAGCTTTCTTGCTTCATCTTTAAGCAGTACTGAAAAAAATGTGATGAGCCATCTTTTTTGCATGCAGTACAATTACTAGCTTTCTTGCTTCATCTTTTAGCAGTACTGAAAAAAGATGTGATGAGCCATCTTTTTTACATGCAGTACAATTACTAGCTTTCTTGCTTCATCTTTTAGCAGTACTAAAAAAAAATGTGATGAGCTATCTTTTGTACATGCAGTACAATTATTAGCTTTCTTGCTTCATCTTTAAGCAGTACTGAAAAAAAATGTGATGAGCTATCTTTTTTACATGCAGTACAATTACTAGCTTTCTTGCTTCATCTTTGAGCAGTACTGAAAAAAATGTGATGAGCCATCTTTTTTGCATGCAGTACAATTACTAGCTTTCTTGCTTCATCTTTTAGCAGTACTGAAAAAAGATGTGATGAGCCATCTTTTTTACATGCAGTACAATTACTAGCTTTCTTGCTTCATCTTTTAGCAGTACTGAAAAAAAAATGTGATGAGCTATCTTTTGTACATGCAGTACAATTATTAGCTTTCTTGCTTCATCTTTAAGCAGTACTGAAAAAAAATGTGATGAGCTATCTTTTTTACATGCAGTACAATTACTAGCTTTCTTGCTTCATCTTTTAGCAGTACTGAAAAAAGATGTGATGAGCCATCTTTTTTACATGCAGTACAATTACTAGCTTTCTTGCTTCATCTTTTAGCAGTACTGAAAAAAGATGTGATGAGCCATCTTTTTTACATGCAGTACAATTACTAGCTTTCTTGCTTCATCTTTTAGCAGTACTGAAAAAAGATGTGATGAGCCATCTTTTGTACATGCAGTACAATTACTAGCTTTCTTGCTTCATCTTTTAGCAGTACTGAAAAAAGATGTGATGAGCCATCTTTTGTACATGCAGTACAATTACTAGCTTTCTTGCTTCATCTTTTAGCAGTACTGAAAAAATATGATGAAACCCCAAAACTACCATAGAGGTAACACCAATCTGAGGAAAATAGTATATCAGCTTTTTATAGCAGTACGAAGCTTAAAATTACCATGGTATAAGCTTGGTATCGTAGGGAAAAACATATAATTACCAGAATAAAAACTTCTTATGGTAGGGCTAACTTATAATTACTATTGTATGAACTTTTATGGTGGGGAAAACTGATACCTAATTAGCAAAATATAAGCTTCTTATGGTAGGGAAAAATAAATAATTACAAGGATATAAGCTTGATATGGTAGTGCAAACCATATAATTACCAAGGTATAAGCTTGTTTTGGTAGAGAAAATCTTATATTTAACAGGAAATAAGCTTATTATGGTAGCGAAAACCTATAATTACAAAGGTGTAAGATTCCTGTGATAGAGAAAAACATATAGTTATCATGATAGAAGCTTCTTATACTAAAGCAAAACTTATAATTACCAAGATATAAGCTTCTTTTGTGAGACAAATTTAGAATTACCATGATAAAAGACTCTTATAGTGGGGGAACTTATAATTACTAGGAGATAAGCTTCTTATTGTAGAGCAAACTTATAATTACAGGAATATAAGCTTATTATAATAAAGCAAAACTTATAATTACCAGGAAATAAACTTCTCTTGTACGACACATTTATAATTACTATGATAAAAGATTATAATGGTGGCCAAATTTATAATTACAGGATATAAGCACTTATGGTAGGGCAAACTTATAATTACCAATATATAAACTTCTTATAATAACGCAAAACTTATAATTATCAGGATATAAGTTTTCTATTATAAGAAAAATTTCTAATTACCATGATGAATGATTCTTTGGTAAGGCAAAACTTAGGTTATAAGCTTTTTATGGTTAGGCAAACATATAATTACCAGTATATAGGCATCTTATAATAAAGCAAAACTTATAATGACGAGGATATAAGCTTCTATTGTAAGACAAATATATAATTACGATGATAAAAGATTCTTATAGTGGACATCCTTTTAATTACCAGGATATTAACTTCTTATTGTCGAGCGAACTTATAATTACTAGTGTATAAACTTCTTTTAATAAAGCAAACTTATAATTACCAGAATATAAACTTGTATTGTAGGACAAATTTATAATTATCATGATTAAAGATTCATATGGTGGGCAACCTTATAATTACCAGGAGAAAAGCCTAATATGGCAGGGTAAAACTAATAATTACCTTGATATAAGCTTCATATGGTAGGGTAAAAACTTATAATTATTAGGACATAGGTGATATTTATGCATTAAAATCTTAACAAGAATATTCGTTTGGGCACATTTTCTCACAATTTGTGCAGAAATTGAAAAATGAAAGGGTTGAAAGACGTCTTGGCTGATAAAGAAATGTCATTTGTCAGCATTGTTTTTACCTTTCTATTTTTGAGAAGAAAGTCTTTGAAAAAGTTAAAAAGCTGCAGTGCAACCTCAACCAAGCAGCTTTCGCTATCGACTTCAACGAATCATGCATACAACATGGTCTCCTAACACGATATATATATATATATATATATATATATATATATATATATATATATATATATATATATATATATATATATATATATATATATATATATATATATATATATATATATATATATATATATATATATATATATATGTATATATATATATATATATATATATATATATATATATATATATATATATATATATATATATATATATATATATATAAATTTTTTTAAAGATAATGGTATATTTCGCCTCGATCAATTTCCTTTGGCAACTTTCTATTCTTCTTATTGCGTTTTTTAGTCCATCTGGTAGATGGTAGATTTCTTGTCCTATATTCATCTTTCTTTCTAATAAATGTGTTTGGTAAAAACCAAACTTAAATTGCTAAGCTTTCGATCTATTTTTCGAAAGCTTAGCAATTTAAGTTTGATCAATTAATTGCCAAAGGAAATTGATCAAGGCGAAATCAACCATGGTCTTTAACAATATTTGCATTTAGGAAAGACTGCTCCCCATCTACACTAATATATATATATATATATATATATATATATATATATATATATATATATATATATATATATATATATATATATAGATAGATAGATAGATAGATAGATAGATAGATAGATAGATAGATAGATAGATAGATATAATATTGATACAACAAACCACAGCGAAACCTGTTGGCAGGGAGAGCTCCCGATCTACATGAATTAGGCTCTTTGCTTACAATGGGAATTTTCATACATGTGAGTACAAATTTACGTACATATCCGTTTAAATGGGCTCCAATTTGCCTCTAATCCTGTATATAGGACGGCCGTTTGTATGAATATTCAACTTCCTATTTGACTCCTATTTATATATGTATGTATGTTTGTGTATCAGTCTTGGTCGAGGTGAGTCTGTGTGGCCCTGTCTGCCTCTCTCCCTCCCTCCCTGGGAGCGGGGGGGATTGGCACCAGTGCCTGCGGGTGACACCCCCGAACATATGCTGATTCGCGGCGTGAATTATTGGCGGCTGGATAATCCACCGGAGCCGTCCTTCTCAGCATTTTCCTGTCGCCTGCCGCTGCCGGGGCAGGGACCGGGGATTGGGGCAAGTCCATCTGACCACTCCCCTCCCCCCTCTTCGTCCCTCCAACCCATGGTTATGTAAATGGTCGGCGGGTCCAACCCCATCTCCCTAGAACGTCAGCGCGTCTCGGTATTTGTCTGAATACATTTTCGTATGCCTGGTTATTCACTCCTTGTCTATCTGACTTTACGGTCGTTTATCTATCTATTTCTCTATGTCTGTCTATCCGTTTTATTTACATTTCAAAGTTTTGTATGACCTCATAATCATCCGCGTTTGTCTGTCGATCCATCTTCTTTCACTTTGCCAGTTTTGTATGACACTCCAATCGTCCACGTCTGTCTGTCTATCCATTTTATTTCCCTTTGCCAGTTTTGTCTAACACCACAATCGTCCACGTCTGTCTGTCTATCCATCTTCTTTTCCTTTGCCAGTTTGGTATGGCACCATAATCGTCTACGGCTGTTTGTCTATCCATCTTCTTTCCCTTTGCCAGTTTGGTATGGCACCATAATCGTGCACGTCTGTCTGTATATCCATCTTCTTTCTCTTTGCCAGTGTGGTATGACACCCTAATCTTCCACGTCTGTCTCTCTTCCCGTTCATCCGCGTATACTTCAGCGCCTTCCTCTTTCTTTCTTAAAGGGAAAATGCCGAGGTCTTCGAAAGCCTTCCTCCTCCCACGTAATTTCCACTAAAAATGCCTTGAATGTAAGTTTGACCCCGCCTCGCCCCCCCCCCCCTCGCCCCACCCACCTCACATTAACCATCCCCCCTTTTCCCCACCGCCGCCTCGCATGATCGCGCGCGTGGCAATTTCTTGCAGCCGTGAATACATATTGTAATTAATAACGGCGCGATTAATTATCGGAGATTAATTTATGATAATTAATTCAATTTATAATTAAGATTCGGGCTCATTAATTGTGAAAAACTTACGCTTGTATACTTGGTGGCTATACTCGAATGTGTGCCATAGTATGGATGAATATATTATACACATTGGCGTGTATGCGTCTGTAGACCATATAAATAAACGCATGTTTGCGTGTATAGAATTCGATTTTATATAAATGTATTTATAACTATATGTAGGAATATATATATATATATATATATATATATATATATATATATATATATATATATATATATATATATATATATATGAATAACGTTACAGCCACGAGGAAAATGAAACAACGGAGAACTGCGAGGCCTTTCGACTACTGGTCCTCAGTCTGCTCAGTAAAGGACCAGTAGTCGAAAGGCCTCGCAGTTCTCCGTTGTTTCATTTTCCTCGTGGCTGTAACGTTATTCATAAATTCCTCACGTTCCTTATTTTCGTGATTCAGTTATACATATATATATATATATATATATATATATAT